>OY293826.1:111759248-112979381 GCA_958507055.1 Crioceris asparagi
TGGCAGCAATTTGTGGTGTCTGCTGTGGAAAAAGAATAAAAAACATCTTTAGCTGTGGCTATGGGCTGTGGCTGTAGTTTATTTTGTTTTCAAATTTGTCAGTTGAACGACTAGGAGTGGACCGTTATATTTGATGCGAAATTTTTTATTCATGTTACCCTTATAATCAACAGACGATATTAATTTCCAATAGTCTCGATTTAAAACAATAACAGAAATGCAGAAAAACAATAAGAAGAAACCAATTACTCTAATCCACAATTCAACAGTATTCAATCAATTTGTTTATTCCAACAGACAGTACTTGTCTAGTGGAAATTACGAAGCCATAAACCGAATAGCCAACACGAATTTGGAAAAAACATTTCTAAATTTCTGTCAATACAGATCGTTTGTGAGGCGTTTGTTTTTTTGTGACTCAATATTTAATGAGTTCTTAGATTGTTCAATAATTAATACCGATTAGCCAACACGTCTTTTAAATAGAACTTATATTCTCTATTTTGTACTCAATTTATCAGAAATCATTGGTGAAACACAAATATAATAAGGAAGCGTTTGTGAGTCTCTATTGTTTTAGAAAAATCAAAATTGACTTCAAAATTTGTAAGCTTAGGCAACTAAGTATACATCACTTGTGTATGGAACGTCCTGACTTTATTTATTTTGTCATAAAGTACGTTTTTCATGAGCAATACGAACAGACGTCACTCTTCTCTGGGTGATAGGAACATAAATAACATAATCTGTGCCTGTGAATACAGAGACAACCATTAGTTCATAAATATCCAGACATTAGTTGAGCAAATAACCATGACCATGACCGTATCTAACAGATATAAGACTTCAGGGAACTAACTTCAAAAGGACCAGCACCAATAGAATTAATATTATTTTGTATTTTGACGTTCCATACACAAATTGAATTTATTGAAGATTTAACAGTGATGTATTATTCGTTACTTGAACCTACAAATTTTAAAATTTATCCATATTTTTTTTCCGAAACAATAGAGAGCACAAACGATTTCATTATTATATTTGTGTTTCACAAACGATTTCTGATAAATTGATTAATAAATAGAGAATGTTAGGTCTATTTGCCAGACGTATTGGGTAATTGGTGTTAATTATATAATAATCTAATAACTCAGTAAATATTAAGTCACAAAAAAAATGCGCCACTAAAGTTCACAAACGATTTGTATAAACAGAAATTTTTCAAATTCGTGTTGGCTATTCGGTATTTGGAAAATACGAACCAGTACCTATTGCTTAGACTAAGTTATGTATTATAATGATAATATAATATGATTCTCTTCCTCACAATTAATATGCTGCATTAATACAGAGGTCATTATCATTATATAACCTTAGACATTTCAGCAATGGTGAATTGAAGTTATGAAGCGTTTTAGGGATATCTTAATAAGAAGTAAAAGGGTAAGATCTGTAGGCCTCTCATTCATTTGTATCTTTATACCTCATTGAATTGTTAATTTGCCAATAAAGTATGCATTTCAACCCATCATATTGTGAAAAACCCAATTTAAAATTTATCTCTAGCCCACAGACTATTAATTACTTAGAATCCTGAGTATGATTATCAATTTCTGAAATCCAAAAGTGCACAAAAATGGCATGTTCCATTAAAAAAAATAGGTGATGATTCTGAGGTGCGAGGGTAAATGTTACACCAAGTATAAATATGCAAAAATATGTCCCTCTGCATATATTTATTGACGTGTTTTTGCGTATTTTGGTGAAAATGATTTTAAGGTGGACAGTTTTCATTGAAACGCACTGTATAATACACAATACCACAGACAATCTATTTCAATTGGAATAGATTGTCTGTGACAATACCTACACAACACATTATGCACGGGTGAAAAAAAGAAATGTTTTTCAGATGCGGACATATGCATATAGTTGGTATAAATTATACTAATAAATAAAACAATTATTATTACCTAATTAGTTAAATACTTTATTAATTTGTTGTTTAACGCCTTTATCAGAGAACACTTCTTTATATACTAGACTATCAATCCTATTTGATATGGTCGGTCTGTGGCCTATGGACCTGTGGAGATGACAGATAGCTGCTCTAGCCTCTAAGCGGGTCCTCTGACGTTACATTTGGAGGTATGTTTTCTCTGCGTTAAATCTACGCAATGGAGTTTGGAGGTATGTTTTCTCTGAATGGAGTGAGGATAACTTTCGGTTGAACGGGAATTCGATGCAAAGAGATTTCACTGTCGAGGTACTTTGATGTATAGAGAATTCGATGTCTAGATATGTTTCGCAGATATTTGATGTTTGTGTTGTTTGGTCAGTTTCAGTTTTATATTTCGTTTTCCTTTGTGCAAAACACCGAAATTAAGGTAAAATGGAAGAAAATTTTTTGAAAACATCATCAGAGAACCAAAAAAAGATTTATTTATGGTAGTTACCAAACACCGATAAAATCTAGAATCAGAAGTTTTAAAAAAAAATTGAAAAAAATAAATCATTGAAGATCTGTGGCGCCTCCATCGCCATCAAGCGCAGCTCAGCGCAACAGGCGCAAGCAAACTCTGATACCACGGGACATCTTCGTGTGATCCATACATCCACCCCCGCCCCGAGGAGCTGGAGGGGATAAACACTCTCGCTCGAGATGACGAGCCGAATTCTCTCTTCTGGTCTGCAACCTCAACGGCTCAACACACGCGAGTTTACTCGGCTGTCGACAACGCCTTCTCTTTAAGTATCAAGCTTGTTCATTATTTTATTTCTAAGTAAAAGGTTACTGTAAATAAATATTTATTGTTCAGTGTTGAAAGTTACTTATGCTTTTATTTTCTCTCGCCTGGAGTCAAAGCTGCAAGCTCAATTTGTAAGAGAGCTTCACTTGTCGTGAGCGAAGCGCGGGAAGTGAACGAAACTCTAAAGTGGTGACCCCGAACTCTCTTGCAGCCCCCATCGGTTATATTTACGTGAACATTAAGTGCCTCGTACTTCGGCAGGGTTCTAAGACTGATTCACAAAGTGTTATCACCTTTCCTAGCATCGCGTCATTTCGTCCGCCATCTTGTTTTCCCACGTGGCGTCCTGTGGCATAGTAGTGCTTTTTCCGGTCCGCCATCTTTTAGCGAAGCCGTGCAAGCATTCTATCTGAATTCTTCAACGCTTTCACGATGCCCAACACTAACGATGATGCTGCCCACACACCCGAACGAGAGGAGAGCCAACCCCAGCAGGCACATATTGAGACTCGTACAGTAGATGCTGTGAGCAACTGTAAGCTTCCAACCTTTTGGCGAGCCAGTCCCGAGCTGTGGTTCTTCCAAGTCGAGTCCCAGTTCCATGTGCATCATGTGACAAGCGACGCTAGTCGTTACCACATGGTAATAGCCACCCTGGACCATGACACCATCACCGACGTGTCGGACATAATACGTTCACCACCTGAAACAGGTAAATTCACTGCTCTTAAAGCAGCCATTCTTTCCCGCCTCACAGATTCCCCAGATGCTCAGTTGCATAAACTACTCACTGGCGTCGAGCTGGGTGACAAGAGACCCTCCCAGTTGCTGAGGCACATGCGCAGCCTAGCTGGCTCACGAGTCGGAGACGACCTAATCCGAGTCAAGTGGCTCGACTTACTGCCACCACAGACGAGCCGCATGCTTCTTCTAATAAAAGGGCAGACCCTGGAGGAGCTCGCTGCCGTAGCAGATGAGGCTCAGGAGATGGGCCCCTCCATCATGGCCACATCACATCAGCCACGGCCAGCCAGCCACCACACGCCGCAACATTCTATTGACCAGATGGGCCAGGACATCTCCGCAATACGCCTCGCCATCGTGCAACTTACTTCACTGACACGAGAGGTGCTGCAAGCCTTAGGAGAGGGGCATAAACAACGGGGACGCTCAACAGTACGTTTTAGTTCGCAGAGTCGTGAAAGTTCAGCCACACCTGGTGCCAACCCTCATACAGGTCTTTGTTGGTACCACTCAAAGCACGGTGCCCAGGCTGTCCACTGCAAGAAGCCATGCAGCTTTACAGCAAATGTTGCTGCCTCCCCCAGGTCGGGAAACTAGAGCTGCCGGCGCTTTACTCGGCAACCGCCGCCGGCACCACCTCGGAGCGCCGACTTTTCGTATGGGACCGCGCTACCAACACCCGTTTCCTAGTGGATTCAGGCTCCGTGCTCTCTATCCTGCCCAGGAAATTAGTTGGCAAGCCACTGCAAAAACAGGACCTCGTCCTCCAAGCAGCCAACGCAACCCCGATAGCAACCTTTGGAATCCAGCTTCTGACCTTGGACCTGGGTCTGCGACGCCCCTTCAAATGGCCTTTCGTCATCGCCGACGTCAACACCGCCATACTAGGAGCCGATGCCCTCAGCCACCATGGGCTGCTTATCGACCTCCGAAGTTGCCGCCTGCTCGATGGTCTAACTAGCCTCTCCACTGTGTGCTCCCTTGGTCCAGCACCCCACATCCACACAGTCAGCATTTCAAGCTCCTGCACCATCCCAGAGGGCACGCTTGGCGAGGAATACAGGGTGCTACAAACCAAGTTCCAGCAGGCTGCCAAGTCACCCGGTGAGATGGCCTCATTGCCCGACTTGCCAGTCCACCACCAAACCATCACCGAGGCCCCCCCAGTATTCACCCGGCCACGACGTTTGTCAGGTGAGCGCCTTGCAGCAGCCAAGCAGGAGTTTGATAGCCTCCTCGAGCGGGGTGTCATCCGCCAATCTTCCAGCCAATGGGCCAGCCCACTCCACATGGTACCCAAGCCAGGAGGCGGCTGGCGAGCCACTGGGGACTATCGCCAGCTCAACACCTGCACTCGGCCTGACCGTCATCCCCTGCCCATCATCGAGGATCTTCTCCAGGAGATCAAAGGCAACGTCTTCTCCGTGGTAGACCTACATCGGGCTTTCTACCAAATCCCAGTAGCACCGGAGGATATCCAAAAGACAGCCGTTACCGTAGTAACGAAGGGCGTACCTTCGGTCTGTTCGAGTTCATTGGCATGCCACTTGGTCTACGCAACGCAGCGCAGACCTTGCAGCGTACCATGAACCACCTTCTTCGAAAGTTGGAGTTTGTCAGATGCTACCAGGACGACCTCCTCGTCCACTCAGATAGTCATAAAGAGCATCTGCAACACCTCCACCTGCTTTTCACCACCCTCCAGGATGCCAAGCTCCGTGTCAACTGGGACAAGTGTCACCTCGGCCAGCGGGAGGTAATCTTTGCTGGCTACCACGTCTCCAAGGAGGGAATCCGCCCGCCTGCCCCCAAGACGAAAGCCATCCTCGACTTTCCCAAGCCCCAGGACTCCACACAGTTTCATCGGGATGATCAACTTCTACCGCCGATGTATTCCGCACGCTGCCGCCCTCCAAGCCCCACTCACTGAGCTTCTCAAGGGCTCAATCACCAAAAAGGCCAAGCTCAGCTGGACCCCTGAAGCCGAAGACGCCTTCCACAAATCCAAGGAGAGCATCGCCAACGCCGCCATGACTGCTTTCCTATCTCCAACCGACCCACTCGCTCTACGCACTGATGCCTCCAATACAGCTATAGGAGCAGCCCTGGACCAAAAACGCAGGTACGGTACTTGGGTTCCACTCGGTTTCTTCTCGAGGAAGCTGTCAGACACAGAGCAGAGGTACTCCACGTATGACAGAGAGCTGCTCGCCGTGTTCGCAGCCATCAAACACTTTCAGCGCATCCTCGAGGGCCGACAATTCATAGTGTTCACCGACCATCGCCCACTCACCTTCGCCTTGGCTCAGCGCTCCGACAAGGCATCCCCTCGTCAATGCAGACAGCTCGACTTCATTGCGCAATTCGACACCCGTCTCGTCTACACACCTGGCGCCGACAACACCGTGGCTGACGCTCTCTCCCGCGTCGAGACTGTCTCCATGCCCACCGCCCTGGACTCAGCCACCATCAGTGCAGCACAAGCCACCGACGAGCAGCTGCCACACCTCCTCGCCAGCCCTCGGCTCAAGCTACACCGCCTCGACATAGACGAACACTCGCTGGTCTACGCTGAGATCAATGGAGCCATCAGACCCTATGTCCCTACCGAGCTACGTCGCCAAGCCTTCGACACAGTCCACCAACTTTCACACCCTAGCGGAAGAGCTACTGCCAAGTGCGTAGCGCTGAAGTATTTCTGGCCAAGCCTCCGCAAAGACGTGCTCCGCTGGGCAAAGCAGTGTGTGCCTTGCCAACTGTCGAAGGTACACCGTCACAATCGTGCAGAGTTCGGCAGTTTCCACACCCATGACGGCCGCTTTGATCACATTCACGTGGACCTGATCAAGCTGCCGGAATCACAGGGCTATGAAAACTGTCTGACGATCATCGACCGCTACACGCGATGGCCACAGGCAATCCCCGTCGCAGACACCAAGGCCCCCACAATCGCTCGTGCCCTGTTCGACGGTTGGATTGCTCTTTTCGGCACACCCCTAACCATTACCTCGGACCAGGGAACGCAATTCGAAGCGGACCTCTTCCAGCAGCTCAGTCGCCTCGTGGGAGCCAAGCATGTGCACACCAGCCCCTATCATCCACAAGCCAACGGCATGGTAGAGCGTATGCTTAAAGCGGCTCTAAAATGCTCACCTGAGACGCCTTGGACACGCAGCCTTGCACCAGCCCTCTTTGGCCTCCGCACCACCTTCAAGGAGGATTTGCAAGCATCCCCGGCTGAGATGGTTTTCGGCACATCACTGCGGATCCCAGGCGAATTCTTCACACCACAGGAGTCCCCTTCGACCGCTCCACCAAGTTTCGTAGCCGATCTCCGACGTCTTTTCAAGGCTATCCGCCCAGTTCCAGCTTCCAGGCACGTCGAGCACCATCCATTCACTTTCAAGGACCTGCGTACCTGCGAATACGTTTTCCGGCGAATCGACGCAGTTCGAAAACCACTGGAGCCTCCATACACTGGGCCTCATCGAGTAGTAAAGAGGGTCGACGATCGCTCATACGTCATAGACGTCAACGGAGTAACTAAAACCATATCCACCGATCACCTCAAGCCAGCCTACTTAGCACCAGCCGACAGCTACCCTCCGCAGCAGTCCTCGCCGTCTCACACCCCGCATATAGATGCCCCGACACCCCAGCAGACTGAGACCAGAGCAAAAAAGCGAGTCTCCTTTTCACTCCCTTCGCGACCCACGAAGGTCATTGGGGAGGGAGTGACTGTGGCGCCTCCATCGCCATCAAGCGCAGCTCAGCGCAACAGGCGCAAGCAAACTCTGATACCACGGGACATCTTCGTGTGATCCATACATCCACCCCCGCCCCGAGGAGCTGGAGGGGATAAACACTCTCGCTCGAGATGACGAGCCGAATTCTCTCTTCTGGTCTGCAACCTCAACGGCTCAACACACGCGAGTTTACTCGGCCGTCGACAACGCCTTCTCTTTAAGTATCAAGCTTGTTCATTATTTTATTTCTAAGTAAAAGGTTACTGTAAATAAATATTTATTGTTCAGTGTTGAAAGTTACTTATGCTTTTATTTTCTCTCGCCTGGAGTCAAAGCTGCAAGCTCAATTTGTAAGAGAGCTTCACTTGTCGTGAGCGAAGCGCGGGAAGGGAACGAAACTCTAAAGATCGTGCAGTCTGAACTGATATTGAAAAGGGAGTACCCAATATTTAAAGCTTCTCTAGATGGCATCTCAAAAGATTATGTGATAGAAGTGAAATGCCCAAGCAAATAAGAAACTGTTAATCGTTTTGTGGGCAAAGGTGTTATAAAAGAAAAATATAATGCACAGATTCAAATGCAAATGTTTTTTGCGAATAAGACCAAGGGGCTGTTTTGAAAGGAAGGGAGAATTGTCTATATATGAAGTAGTTTTTGATAAAGAAACTGATCTTTTAGAACTTAATAAAGTTTATGGTCCATAAAATAAAGAATATCATGATTGACAGTCGCGTGCGGTTGACAAATATTAAATTCTCTAATTCTTCGCATAACTCTCTCAATATGTATTCGAAGAGATGCAATTTTTCTGTTCATTCTGACTTGTGCTTTTGTAAGTTTTTCACCTTCACTTACACTGGGTAGCCTTAGCAATTTACATCCTATTTGAACTAAAAAATCCCGATGGCCTGTAGTCAGCGGAAAGGTAAATTTTTCAAAATTCATTGAATTGAAATTTTAACAACCTTTTCATTGGTATACCTACATGTTATTAAATAAAATTGTCATAGCCTTGCGGTTAGAGGTTTTTGTTTTGGCTGTTGAATATAAAGCAGACAGGGTTCGAGTCCACTTCAAGGCAGTTTTTTTTCCGTCTATTTCGTTTCAATAAATATACTATATATTTTTTTAATCAGGGTCTATATTAAGATCTCCAGAAAATGTACAATTACATCAAATTTATATTGAGTGTTCATATTTTATCAATATTTGTTATTTTTCTTTATTAATTTTTAGTTTTTTACCTGTGTATTTTATGAAAAATTGCTTTGAACAAAAGTTGTAGGTACTGATTATATCTATAACCTAAAATTATTTTTAATAATATTTACACTACTGCTCTTTTTTGATATTTTTTTTAAATGTTTGAATGGTCGCCATTTTGAAACTACTTACCCGATATTGCCCAATAACGAACTCGACCGAGATATTTGAGAGATTGATTTTTGTAGCAAATTTGAACTTGATACCTTCAAAACTGCGACCTCTATCGTGTTAACAAATTTCGTAATATCCCATATATATATATATATATATAAACTTTTGAACCAAATGATTTTTGGACTAACTTATAGACATATAACAACATGCCGTTGAAATTTTTTCGAAATTCAAAAGTGTGAACGATCGCAATAGGTATATTTCTATAAGAAATTTACCTAAAAGCATCGTGCTTAAAGCCCCGATCAGTCATCATGCATATACCACTACTTAACACTTTATAATAGTCACTTGCTTTGCAAATTTCTTCGCATGATATGCTTCCACCATAATCACCAGATATAAAATTTACAATCGCGCTTGGTGTTGACGAAACCAAATATAAAACGAAAATTTGATTTCACAACGTATTGACAACTAATTGTCACTGTCACAATGATTGATACATAAAATCCGCCAATACAAGATGAGTGGGAATTGTGACGTCACAGGGGGCTAAAACGCACACGTTTTGAACCAATTTAATTCTTAGTGTTTTTGAACTTTGTTTTCTTCTTATATATAATTAAAATTTGGAAAAAACAAAACATACGGGTAAATTTTTTTTAGGAAGGTATTAGAATCATCAATAAAGAAAATATCTGCAATGACCGAATTGTAGTGGCCGAAGGCCTACTGAAAAACGTGATATCTAGACACAGAGTGTCTTTGAAGCTGCATACCAATCAAGGCAGAAACTTTGAATCTGAAGTATGGACGCAGTTAATGAGGTTGCTGGGGATCCGAATAACCAGAACAATCCCACTTCATCCACAGTAATTTCTATTGTACAGATCGTTTGTGAACGTTTGTGACGCGTTTGTTTATTTGTGACATATTATTTAATGAGTTTATTAGTCAATACGTCTTGAAAATAGACCTTACATTCTCTATTTTTTACTCAATTTATCAGAAATCGTTTGTGAATCATAATTATAATAATGAATTCATTTGTGACTGACTCTCTATTGTTTAAGCAAAATCTAAATTCATTTCAAATTTTTGTAGGTTTAAGCAACTAGCAATATAACACTGTTGCAGCGTCAATAAATATAATTTGTGTATGTAAAGCCCGCTGCAGACGGAGTATGTTTTGCTGCACGGTCCGATAAATGTTGCCGCGCATGGTGTGTTGATGGCTCCCTTGCTTGTGTTGGCTTCACACGATGCAGGCCATCATGTATGTAAAATGACAGTACAGAGAAATATGACTGTGACAAATGTACAAGTGTACTACTCGACTAGTTCCGAGTGCTCTGACAAGGCACGATGCAAGAAAACAATCACCGAAAATAGCACCGGTTCTATCATCAAATCATGCACGAGTTCAAGCAACCAACCGTGCACGCGATGTCATTTTCTTACACGGAAGCATGCACAGCACCAAGCCTAGCTCCCATCAAGGAAACATGCAGCAAAACATACTCCGTCTGCAGCGGGCTTAACGCACGGTCGTAGAAACACAGGCTGGAATCGAAGGTCGAATTACATAGGCAGCAAGTGGGTCGCAGCGTCTTGTTCAAATGTCAAAGTCAACGATAGCACTGTGAAATTGAGAAAAAGGGGATGTTACTTAGAACATAAAATACCTTAATCTTATTAAAAAGTTATGAGTTTATGAGCGCAGAATAATATGATTAATAATATCAAGATCTGGAAATATTTTAACGGAGACAGTGTGAATCTTCTTCCAATTTTACAGCATGCTTTGAATTGATATTTTTGTATTTTAAGCAACATCCCCCTTTTCGACTGCGAAACATGCGGCAAAATATGGAAGTTGAAAAAGACTGGACGCTAAGCGAACGACTTTTTTACGCTCGTTTCAGGACCTTTCTGTATGACCGTGATCATCTGTGATGTAACGTCACCACAGCTTACCATTTACCATACAAATAATACTCCGGAGTATTAATCTGTGTGAGCTGTGACGTCACAATCTTAGAGTAAGGAGAAGTCGTGCGTACACGACAATTCCATGCTCTATGATCACAATAAAAATAACATGCTAGTATTCTTGAAGTTGGTGACTTGGTGTCAAATGTGGTATATCTAACTACAATTATTGCACAACTTCAGAAGTATCACACCTATAAAATTAAGGCAAAGAACTGATACGTATACACAAGAAGACTGGAAATAGGAGAATAAACTCGCCCTAAAAAGCGTGTAAAATTTCGTCCGCATATCTTTTGTAGATGCGTCTTTGCCCACCATGCCGTGATCAACGAGCGGCTCTCGCTTGATAAAGACAGCAGATCATGATCACGAAGATAAATAAAGACAACAAATATTCAAGATGTTCGTCAATGTTCGTCGTACATAGGCTAGGCTATGATAAGGCTGTTCGAACAGTAGTTTGGGACGGTTTGATAACTGTTTAAAATGCACATGTGTGGTTTGAAACAGTTTCCGAGTGTTTTGGGATTTTGTTGCTCGAATACCAAACTGCAGTTTGCAAACTACCCCTTCCACTTTCTTACAATTTCGTCGTCATAGACCAAATGACTATGCCGATAGATATGTTTCATGACCAAAGATAAGAGAGAACATCAATGAAAGACTCATGGACAAAACACAAAACCAGGGTTTAGTTTAGGACTGTGGTAGTGTTCTCTGAAAAAGATTTCTCGAACAACAGAGAACACTATACTCTAAGAAGAAGAAGACGCTTCAACTGCGCCTGTCTCAAACTGAATCCGGACCAGAGAAATCTCTGTAATCTCATGTGGCTACGTATAGAAGCATAGGAAGTGGAAGTTTACTCTGCTTGTTTCCGGTCTTTTTGCGTATACGTCTCAGTTCTCAGGTTGTGACAATTTTGTGACGTTACATACACAATACACAAATTTATATAACTGACGCTGAAACAGTGATGTTTGTTAGCTGCCGAAGCCAACAACTTTTTATTTGAATTTAGATTTTTCTATGACAATAGAGAGTCACAAACGATTTCATTATTATAATTTCACATAAATTGAGTCTGATAAATTGAGTAAGAAATAAAGAATGTAAGGACTATTTTCAATAAGTGTTGGCTAATCGGTGTACACGCGTCAACAGATATAAGAAAATTCAAATTTTTCAAATCAGTGTAGGCTAATCGATATATGGTAGAAAAGATAATAATCTTTGATGGTAAGGTCTCCATTCTCTGATAGAAGATTATATATACCACATACCGAATAGCCAAAACGAATTTGAGAAATTTATATTTTTGAATTTCTGTTAAAACAAATAGTTTGTGAACATTTGTGACGCCTTCTTGTGACCCAATACTTAATGAGTTGTTATTAGATTGTTAAACTATTAACACCGATTAGCCAACTCGTCTTGAAAATAGACCTTAAATACTAAATTTATCAGAAATCGTTTGTGAAACATAAATGTAATAATAAAATCTTTTATGAATTTATATTCTTTCAGAAAAGTCTAAATTTATTTCAAATATTTGCAGGGTTCAGGCAACTAACTATACATTACACTGTTAAATCGTCAATAAATATTGGAATATCACAATACAAAATAATATTGGTGCTGGTACTTTTGAAGTTGGTGTTGGTGTTAAAAGTCTTATATCCAACTACAGTTGCAAACTTAATATTTTGTATTGTGACGCTCCATACAACAATTATAGTGGACAATTTAACAGTGATGTATAGTTAGTTGCCTGAACCTACAAATTTTGACATCAATTATGTTTTTCTAAAACAATAGAGAAAAACGACTTCATTTATATTTTTGTTTCACAAACGATTTCTGATAAATTGAGTAAGATATAGAAAATGTAAGGTCTATGTTCAAGACTAGTTGGCTAATCGGTGCTAACTATTTAACAATCTAATAGCTCATTAAATATTGAGTCACAAAAAAACACCCGCGTCACAAATGTTCACAAACGATCTGTATGTATTAACGGAAATTTAAAAATATAATTTTTTCAAATTCGTATGGGCTAATCGGTTTATTATGTAGATTATATTCACAAACTGTACTCTAGTGCTCTAGTTCTGATATTCCCCGCAAGATGCTTATACAAAAACTAACGTAGATTAATATAAAAAAATCAAACATATTTCAATAAAATTTATCTTATGTAGAATACTGACAAAGAACGTAAGAATTCATTTTAAAATTTATTGTTTTAAAGGAGAACTCAACATAATCAGACACAAGCATATTTTATTAAATGACAATGAATTTGGCACACGTTGTCGACTGATTTGTAGACGTTCCATTAATAGTTGAGTAAACGGGTCTCGTAAAAATGACTCCTAAAACTATTATTGAAAATTAGCGAGCAGTCGTTGATTCGGTTCGAATTTGTGCATTTTGATTTCCTACGCGCCCATCAATTCGCTCTTCCTTGTCTAATTTTGTAATTGGCCGTCCGTTTCCCGCGCAGTAAGTCTGCTGGCCCGTCGATAAGCATCGACGCGATTTACCGTCAAGGGAGTGGTAGGTGACAGCCGACAGCACCAATACGTAGTTGTTTCATGCGTTGTGCGTCGCGACCATTGGTCTACGATCAGCCGACCAATCATTGAGAAAGTGCACCGCGAAATATCCAATGTAAGTCCACAAATTATCAAACATATAAACTAGCACTTTCCGGGGGTTGAACCGATTATGCATGCACGCGACAAATCTCGGTTGTTTATATTTTCGAATATTCATTACATTCAAAATTTTATCGTAATGGCGTTTATGCCTAAACAAAGGCCGTCAGTCGAAAGTACACTGCTATTGATATTGATGTTTTTCATCATCGCAGCTTAAGCAACCAGTAATGGTGCATGTACTTAGTACTTAATAACAAATCAAGTAAAATCCAGCAAAATTAGGTTATACATCTAACAATTTATTCTTCTACCATCAGTAAAATAAGTAGGTACCTACCATCATCATCAAAGATATTCGTTTCTCAATAATTTAACTTAACCTTAGTGTGAGATTGATTGCTTATTCTTTAATGTTCATGTCTGCCTTATACCTCCGTTGAAATGTCCAAGGTTTTCACATTTTATGCAATACATTACGTCAGTCCTGATTATCATTTTTAACTATAGATATGTTTATCTATTCATAAAGATGATAATGAATTAAATATACCTAACAATGGTATTATCTATTATTTTGCTTGTACCTTGTATCTATTACTGATAAATCATTATTTGGTTTTTGGTTGTACCTAATTGCTGATGCAGATATATCAACATCATAGATGTATGATCCTTCTATTTCATAATAAATGTTTCACCTTTTTTCTAAAAGATAGACAATTCAAGATTCTTATCGATTTTAGCAAGAACTTAGTTATGAATATTTTAAAAGAAACTAATAAAATATATAATTGTAGGGGCTTGTTATTGAACAATTCTATCAGAATGTATATCAATTTGAATCTCACAATAAGTAGGTAGGTAACATAAAATTACAGTCAAAACTCAAATTTTGATGGAGTTGATATGGGAGATCTCAAGCTAGCAGAAATTACTTTTCTAGAGATAATCATTATTCACTATTTGTAAATCTTGTTCAGAGTTACCTATCCAAAATTTTCGTAATTTCTTCTTCGATAAAAAACATTTTAAATTGAGATGTCCAAGTAATCTCAAAAATTACATACTCAGTCAAAAGTATTGAACTAAATTGTTTCTATCGCGAGTCTTGTACAATTTGAGCCTTTCAATTTCCTATCAACATGTTTTTACTATAGATAGGTATTTCTCTTTTTAAAGGTTAGAGCGCTAATAAAAGGAAGCTACAAATCCATAGAGTAAATAGTACAAATCTCACCAAGATGGAGCAACAGATTACTACTACTGCTGATGGGCAAGTGGTTATACAACCTATTCAAGGTGTTGCACCTCAACAAGTACAAGTTATGCAAATGAATGCTGGACAAGTGATTCAAGGCGCAAATTGTCAACAGGTAGATAGATCATTTATTACTTTTATCAATCAAAGATATGAAATTAAATGCAATGGCTACATAAAAATGCGAACCTATATCATTGTCAGATAATGGTTCATGCTGTACCTTCGGGAGGTCAGATCCAGGTGGCAGCTCCAGGAGGAGCACAGGGCCTGCAACAGATCCAAGTGGTACCAGTAAGCAGCTTACAACAGGGCCAGGTCTTGGTACAGCCACAGCAACAGGCAGCGCAGTTGGTGCAAACAGCAGATGGACAAACTTTTATTTACCAACCGGTTGCCATAGACAATAGTGGCATGCAGCAAACTGCACCTACAGGTTAGTTCATAACATGTTCTTGATTGGACAAGGAACTGGACTGATATTTATCATGTATTTTCTTTGCGCAGTTCTCAATATAAACGGCAACTTGGTTCAAATAGCGGGCACTGCACAGCCGGCACAAACCAATGCTGTTCAAACTAATGTTACATCGCCCTCACAGGTGGTACCTCAAACGCTGACAACAGCATCAGGAAATCAGCTAGCTATGGCTAACGGAAACTTAGTCATGGTGAGAAATCCCACAGACGTACGTAATTATTACGATACCATTCAGATAGTCGAAGACCCAACATCTCGACGACAGCACACTGTATTTTAATGTTGTGGGTTGTGTATTTAGTGTTAGTAGTCAGCATTTTTTTTAGTGGTGTGGTTGTAACTTGACTGAAGGAAATTTTGAACGCTTCTTTGTAAAAGTTTTTAAGACAATGTCTGACATTATTGATTCATTCAACAATATTGTAGTGTTAGACTATATGATTACAAGATTTTATGCTAAATGATTCACTTGATCAACGATATACCTAATTTTCGTAGATGGTGCCCAGTCCAGGAGGGCAGCAATTCCAAAGGGTCCAAATTCCCGGTACAGAGTTTCTCGAAGAGGAACCGTTGTACGTAAATGCGAAACAATACAGGAGGATACTGAAGAGACGACAGGCTAGAGCAAAATTGGAAGCAGAAGGAAAAATTCCCAAGGAGAGGCCTGTGAGTAAAGTGGTCACTTTATTGAAAGAAATGCACAAAACTTCATTCATTTACCTGCGAAAATTCTTTGAATTTTGACAATACTGTCTTTAAAATATCGGATTTAACTTCGAATCTAAAAAAAATTCTGTGAACTATTAATAGCAAAATGACATGGCAAACAAATGATTGGGAATAAGCACAATGAGGCAGAGCAGATTTAAACAAAATTTCCCAAACAAGAAACATATAAAAAGCATTGGCAATACAAATACCCCTGTTAATTGATCAAGGTGGTCTTGGACTAGTGGGTGATTACCATACACGATATAGGAGAATTCAGTGACACTACTCATTCAAACAGTGTTTTGCCAAAATATTAATGGTATTCAAGTGATATTTAGATATCTACTCATTTAACAAAAGCAGCGTAGTCTTCTATGAAAACAAAATCATAAATAAATTAAATAAAGATAAGTTTTACAGGTTATGTTAGGAATTTTTATGTGATCATTTTCAGTTTTTTAAATTCTGACGTTTTAGAAGTCAATTATCGAAAATTTGGTTATGATCTTGACATTTCGTTAATACGTTTGTATATCTATATGGCTGTTCCAAAATTCAAAACATTAGCCTGGCCAGGGTTAAAATGGCCGTCGAAAATTGACAGATATATGGACTCAATATAGGAATATGACATTGACTGATGACATAATTTAAGCCTGGCCAGGTTAATGTTTAGGAACACTCCGCATATATATAAAAGGTTTATATTCTGTTCTATGACAAATACGTGGTCACATTGACGTTCATTTGAATGAACTTAACGTTAACGTAACCTCTAAAACTTATATTGATATATGATTTTAATTATGATGTACACCAAGAAGACTGAAAAAAGGAGGATAAACTTCCTATGCTTCTCTACGTACCCACATGAGATTACAGAAGATGCATATCATAGCCTGGCCTCGTGTACGACGAACATTGACCAACATCTTGACAATTACCTTAAATATTTGTTCTCTTTATTTATCTTCTTAATCCTGATCTGTCTTTTTGCGAGAGCCGCTTGTTGCGCACGGCATGGTGCGCAAATACGCTCTTACAAAAGATATGCGTATGAAATTTTACACGATTTTTAGGGCGAGTTTAATCTCCTTGGTTCCAGTCTTCTTGATGTACACATAGAAGACTACGCTGTTTTTGTTAAATGACCATATATATATATATATATATAAACATCACTTGAATGAAATTCATATTTTGGCACAAGAAGACTGGAAACAGCAGATTAAACTAGCACTAAAATCGTGTTAAATTTCATACACATATCTTTTCTAAATGCGTCTTTGCTTACTATGCAGTGTGCAACAAGCAGCTCTCGCTTAAAAAAGACAGCAGATCATGATCAAGAAGATAAAGAAAACAAATATTAATTGTCAAGATGTTTGTCGTACACGAGGCCACGCTATGATATGCAACTTCTGTACAGTGTGTTCCTAAATACAAAACATTAGCCTGGCCAGGCTTAAATTATGTCATCAGTTAATGTCATATTTCTATATTGAGTCCATATATCGGTCAATTTACGACGGCCATTTTAACCCTGGCTAGGCTAATGTTTTGAATTTTGGAACAGCCAGAATATCTCATGTGGCTACGTAAAGAAGCATAGGAAGTTTACTCTCCCTGTTTCCAGTCTTCTTGTTTTGGCAAAACACTGTTGAATGAGTATTATAGAGTCGATGAATTCTCCTCTATCGTGTATGGTAATCTCCCACAAGATCGCGGCCTCCTTGAACAAATAACAGGGGTATTTGTATTGCCCAGAGGTGAATGGTATTGAGACCGTTGTCATTGTCTGAACGTAAAACGTACCCGGTTTTATCTGAAAACGTTCATTATGCCAAGTTCGTTAATAACGTTACAGCAAATTGTGAATCAAGTGTTTAAAAACATGATGTCAAATTATGCATGATTTTTTTTTGCTCGCTCCATATCTTCATATTTGAATTAATATTTTGAAAGCTATGTGGATAATGTTTGTCGTTGACGATCAAAATTGCTAATTTTATGTTTCCACAGAAATATCTTCATGAATCCAGGCATAGGCATGCAATGAATAGAATTAGAGGAGAAGGTGGCCGTTTTCACTCAGGCTCGGTTAAGAAAAGAAGGTGAGTTTTACTTACATTCCACATTATAATCTATGGTTCATTACAATGTTTTTTTGGCTTGTACCTGTAATAATATAGAAAGCACTGTTATAATACAATCTTTGTCTAATATACACCAGCCAATACAATAAATCGTTGGTTATATAGATTTGAAAATGTCGAATAAAATTGTCATTATTAAGGTAAAATAAGATTCCATAGAAAATCTCTATTCGATGCTATTTGAGATGGCATAATGAGACTGAAATATACTATTGATATTGAGATGTTTACTTGTCTATGGATTTGATTTAGAACACATTTTGCTCAAATTGAGTATTTCAATTTTGTATGGTTTTTGATAATTATTCTTGGTCAAGATGTAATTTTATCTTATACTAAGCTTAAGAAAATATCGAATGAACCAAAAAGTTGCATTTGTCATCCATCTCTATCGCCTTGTATTAAAATTTGAAGCATAATTTTTTCTTAAAATTTCCATTTTGTGTTGATATTCATGACTTATTTTTTAAAGAAAACACATATTTTTTCAAGAAAGTATACAGTTTACAACGATAATAGAAGATACAAACTTTTTTTGTCGAAAATGGTAGGTACCTTAACCGCTAACCTTTATTTTGAAGAATGTTTAGCGGATCATATCATTTATGTCGCTCCATTAGTTGGCTAGGGTTTTTCTTGAATGGTCGATATTATATCTGGATGGAATAGGCATTCAAAGGTTAGATTTGCCTCCACGAAGCCTTGATCTACACCGGATCGAGTATGTGTGGGACATGTTAGAGAGGCTTATCTGCCAACCAGAAATTATTTAAAATCGTGGGAAAACATTCCGTAACAGTTGTACCTATACAGCAGCAATAACAGAACACAGAGGCACCACTCGATTTTGATGTTTGTTTAGATTCAGTGACATTTTTAATTTTTGTTACTGTAGTAAAATCCTTCCTTTATAATTTTGGGGTAAAGATGTAAACTGCATATTTGAAAAACATCTTTGAGAATGAAGTTATATATATATATATGAATCAAAAAAGAAAATCTCAAGATGTTCTTGAATTTTTCCACAGAGTGTTTTAAAATCCAAGGCGAAATACAACTTCTAGTTTCACCCTGCATAACACGAGGCTCATTCCGAATTATTGTCATCAAAAACCATGCCAAATTGAATAAGTTAACTGCTTGTGGTGACCTTATAGACGCCAAAAATGTTGAAATAAACCATAGACTCTACGAGTGTTCTATACTTCCATATGGGATTTAATGAATTTTACATTAGGTGCATGACTGTCATGTGACCATATGACGACCATATTCTATAAATTAAAATAGGTAATCGATTTACCAGCTCAACTGTATTTTTCTTTAGACAAGAAGAATTGGCTAGGCAGCAGCAGCAGCAGCAACAACAACAACAGCAACATCAACCACAGCAGCAACATCTGCAGCAACAGACACATCATGAAGTACAAGGGACTATAGGTGTATCGTATGGTAATCTCGAGATGAGCACCCCTATCATTATTGAGGTATGTGTAAGTGTATCTGAGCACATTAAAGACGTTCCCAAAAAAAACACACAATCGTATTTGAATTAAGAAATTATCTCTCCGCCATATAAATTAAATGCAACAACGTCAATTTGCACAAGTTTGATTTCGAATTTTAGTATCAAACTATTTGGAAAATCTTTTTTCCGTTATCCGGATTTCATTGAGATTCGCCCTTACTGAAATAGAAAAATTATTCATTTAAAGTTTTCACTTTTTACGTTATTGTGATGCAGATAATCATTTTTTTGAATATGGGACTATTTCTCAAGTCTCCTTTTTCAAATAAATCAAAAATCATCAAAATCCTAGTGCGTTTACTATGTACAGTGCGCGCACAAACAAAAAAAGAGCAGACAGTCGAAATGTATACCTCTTCCGTTTGAGTTCGTCGGTCAAAAATGTTGAAAACCCAAGAAGCTACGACATGCATATTCAGCGTGATTCAGGAGGAAATTGAAATATTTCAAGGATATGTCTAGGAAGTCAAAACAAGCTCACATGTTCACATTCGATTGTCGGCTTTATTTTTTTTGGTTCTTGCGCGCACTTTATCTAGTAAACAAGCTCCGATTTTGATGATTTTTGATTCATTTGCAAGAGGAGGCTTAAAAAATGGTGCCATATTCATAAAAATGCAAATCCGAAATCTCCTTCCCTGGTATAATTAAAGATAGGACAATATCCGGAAAAGTTTGAATTGAACATTTTTTCAAAAGAAATACTGTTTTCGAGTTAGAGGCATGTTAAATTCTCAAATATGTGTATTTTTGACCGACGAACCCCGAACGGAGGAGGTATACAATTCGACTGTCTGCTTTATTTTTTTTTTTTTTTTTGGTTCGTGCGCGCCTTTTATATAGTAGACGGTCTCCGATTTTGATGATTTTGGATTCATTTGAAAGAAGGGGATTGAGAAATGGTCCCATATTCATAAAAACGCAAATCCGAAATCTCCTTCCCTCCGAAAACCGCCCCCGAAGGGGTGGTGGGGGCGAATTTTCTCGAAAATCGAAAATCTGAGTTGGTATAATTAAAGATAGGACAATATCCGGAAACGTTTAAATTGAACATTTTTTCAAAAGTGTTACGGTTTTCGAGATAGACGCATGTTAAATATGTGTTTTTGCTATGTGGAGAGGACAATTTCTTTCGAAAATTGAAATTTTTTCGATACTACATGAAAGATATAATTATTTGTAGCAACATTTATAATGAACATTTTTTCCTTAGAATTACGGTTTTCGAGTTAAATCGGTGTTAAATGGTAACAACTAAAATATTCAAGCGTATTTCCGCCGCGATGTTCTGAGATCTCAATAATAACCACTACAAGCAAGGAATATACGTGGGTAATAGGATAAGTATTATCTTCATTGATATGGTATAGTGAACGTTCAACGATTTTCGGGACTAATGTTACACTCAAAAGTGTGAAATAAATATTTTTTACAAAAAATTGGACCGACGTTATAGTTGATGCACTGAAAAGTATAAAATAATATTACTTGTATTGGTGATGGTACTTGTGAAGTTGGTGCCAAAAGCTATCAATCTAACTGCAACTGCACAACTTCAAAAGTACCATCACCAATAGAAGTAATATTATTTTATACTTTTCAGTGCATCAACTATAACGTCGGTCCAATTTTTTGTAAAAAATATTTTTGCTATGTGAAGAGGGCGATTTCTGTCGAAAATTGAAAATCTGTGGGTACTACATGAAAGACCTAATTATTTGTAGCAACATTTATAACGAACATTTTTTCCTTAGAGTTACGGTTTTCGAGTTACAGCGGTGGTAAAATGGTAACATCTACAATACTTATGCGTATTTCCGCAGCGATGTTTTAAGATCTCAATAATAACAACTACAAGCAAGGAATATACGTGGGTAGTTGGATAAGTACTACTTTCATTGGTATTAGTGAACGTTCAACGATTTTCGTGACCAACTTAAAAGTGTGAACTAAATATTTTTTACGAAAAATAGGACCGACCGTTATGAGTTGGTGCCACAGTATAGATAAAACACAGTAGTCCCACTAAAGCCATTCCTTGATTTGACCCGCCTTTGCCGCCGTTGTGTGCCGTACCATAAACGCGGAGACACGAAATGGGCTGGCCTTTGACAAACCGTCCTCTTCGCTATTATAATTTGCTGCCGCAAAAAAATGATGCTCCGAAACTATCATCTAAGGCGCCGCCGGTGAGTGGGACTATTGTGTTTACCTATATTGTGGTTGGTGCACTGAAAAATACAAAATAAAATTAATTCTATTGGTGCTGGTACTTTTGAAGTTGGTCCCAAAACTTATCGATCTAACTGCAACTGCACAACTTCAAAAGTAACAGCACCAATAGAATTAATATTATTTTGTATTTTTCAGTAATAACGTCAGTCATATTGTTTGTATAAAATATTTATTATTAGTTCAAGAGATACTTTGATTAGTTGAAATTTGAAAAAAAAATCATATTGATTGCGATGTAGCCAATAGAGTTTCTGAAACCGATTGCTATAATGAAATCTCAAGCAAAAATTATGAGATAATTTGTAGCGTAGATAACCCTCCAAAAATCAAAAATATTGCTTTGTAATTTTGTTTTTAGTCTATACCTTCGTATATCACAAAGGCTTTTGCTAGTAGACAATAATAAATCAGATGTGAAATACATGCTTACAAATATTAATTTCAGTTACTGACATAAGTGGAAAATTATTGACCGCAGGCAGTTGCAGCTTTTTTTATAAGCGAACCCCGTTAAAACAGAACTAAATAAATATGTACATTTTTGAGGTGATGAAATGATTTTGAAATGTTCATATTTTTTGCAGGGCTTGATGCCAGATATGATGAAGCCAGATCCACTTTCCATAGAAGGTAATTAGTAGCAATAGAAATGTTTCGTTTTATTTATTTGTAAATTTTGAATTATGTAGGATTATTTTGTACATATATAAATAAAAAATGTATGAATACATATTATATGTAAAATTCCGCTTCACATTATTGGTTTCACAATTTTTCCATTTACATAATATTATTATTGTATTAAGTGATAGCACTAGGTTTAAGATTGTATATTGTTGACTGATCGATTTATGCTGAACCATATGTTGTTTCATAAGAAAGCTTTTATAGATTTTACCGGGTTTTATTTCCTTTTCCTGATAAACATCCTCCTTTACTTTGTTTGACTTGACGCTGAGTAGGTTTCCGGAGTTGAAGGTCATGATTAACTATATTTTCAACTTCATTTAAAGTTTTCATTCTCAAGTGACGTAGATATCCTCTCTGATCCTGATCTCGGCCTGCATTTTATGACCTTGAAAATCGCGTCAAAAAATTATGTCCAGCCTAATTTGACCGACTTCAAAAAAAGGAGAAGGTATACAATTCGGTTGTAAGATTGCTTTTTTTATGGCTGTTCGCGCGTTTTGCATAGTAAAGATTTAGACGATTTTTGTTTCATTTGAAAGAGGAGAGTTGAGAATTGGCCCATATTCAGGAAAATCAAATCCAACATCTCCTTCCCTCCAAAACCGCCCCCAAAGGGGGTGGGGGGCAATTTTTCTCGAAAATTGAAAATCCGAGATGACAGAATTAACGAAAATTCCATATCCGGAAATGTTTAAATTGGACATTTTTAAAAATAATCATACATTTCCGCGCTACAGTCTGAAATATGTGTTTCAGCTATGTGGAAGGAGCAAATTTTTCTGAAAATCGAAAATTCGAGATTTGAAAATTAGAAAGGGGACCATATCCGGAAACATTTAAATTGAACTTTTTTTCAAAAGAGTTACGGTTTCCGAGTTTCGCAATGGTAAAGTCTGAAATATGTGATATGCGTATTTTCGCTAGTACAAGCTAAACCTACCTCTAACTTTTTGGGTATTAGTGAACGTTCAACAATTTTCACGACTAATGTTACACTCAAAAATGTGAAATAAATATTTTTTACAGAAAATTGGACCAACTTTATCAGTTGTTGCACTGAAAAATACAAAATAATATTAATTCTATTGGTGCTGGTTCTTTTGGAGTTGGTGCCTACAACAACAAACTACAACGGCACAACTTCAAAATTACCAGCACCAGTAGAATTAATATTATTTTATATTTTTCAGTGCAACAACTGATAAAGTCGGTCCAATTTTTTGTAAAAAATATGTTTAGTCTTATTTTTAAATTTTTGAATTGATAAATACTACCAGACAGTATAAAATAAGAATTTGTACTGAAGTATTTTACTATTTGTGTAACGGGATGAACCAGAATCATAACTGATAATCGAAGATGGCGCTGATATCATCCTAAGTCTGAAATAGTTATTTAGACTTATGTTTATAATCAGTCTTGTACCTAACCTCCTGTCCTACATTCGCCCTATCACGTTTACATCTAAAATCATAGGCGTTCTAAAGGAGTGCCTACGGACCCTATGACATAAGGTAAATATACTTTAAAAGGCATATAAAAATGACTGGGATTTATTTATTTTCCAAGTTTATTTATTTTTACAGTAAAGTATCACAGATTATTATATATACACTATTTATATAGCTTACACTACACGACCGACTACTATGTACAATTTATATTTACTATTTACACTACTTATAATGGTATTCGAACCGAGCGTTGTTTATTTTTTACTTATGGTTGCCCCTACTTGGGACCCACTCAACTGCCAGACTGCACCGTTCCGGTCTCCACCTGACTGATTATCATCTGACTGCCCCAGACTTACTATCTGACTCGACTATACCGGACTGACTATCTGACTTCACTGACTGACTCGACTATACCGGGCTGACTGCCCCGCCCCCGTATCATGTAAAATTGAGCAACCAGTTTCAATCGCGTTGTTGTATCAGTGTTGTCACTTTCTACATGTAGTCAATAAGACCTTCTCTATTAAATATAGGATAAATAAGTAAAAATAGCTATTTTATAAAGAACATGTTTAAAAAATCCTAAATTATTCACAAATACATACAATAACTTCGCTTTGATAATTTTATTCGAGCATCAATTTAGGATCTACATTGAATGAGCGGCAACACTGTACAAAATCGACGTTTTGACAGCGACAATTGTGCAATAGTCGCGGTCGTATTGCAGTTGCTAGTTACATGATAACCCCCTCACCGGACTGTCTCACTGAGTCCGCGACAAATCCTTTCCTCTCCTCCTTCTCGAATCTTCAACAGACATCTTCCAATGTCACGCGAACATTCCACCACTAGCGCGAACTCACTAGATGCTTCTGGATATAATCGTTCATACTCGCCAAGATGCTCTGCTCTCTGACGAATCGCACACGCCTAAGATAATGGCGCCAAGTTCGCTACAATACGATGAATACGATAAATGCATTAGTTTCTTCGAGTGAATTGGTATTAAAAATGGGAGATGTGTTTTTACTTTTCTACGCTACTATAGTAGCTGTATGAGGAAAGTATTGTAATCTCGTAAAATTTTCGGTATCGAGATTTTTACAAATGTTGACGTTTCAAAGTTTTGTCTAATAAACATATTTTCATCCATTGGTCTATCCGTCTGACTGACAGCATTATCTCGGAACGGATCGTTGTATTTTGCTGCTTTCTTTTTTATTCTGTTTGGTACCAATACTACAGCGCTGTATAGATGAGTATTATCGCCAACCGCCATTGTGTGTCCTGACTGTCAAGTCAGTCGTGTAGATAGAGCGCTTGTTTACGTATCTTTACATGTATAACCTATAAACCTATACCACTGACGTGACAGTCAGGACACACAATGGCGGTTGGCGATAATGCTCATCTATACAGCGCTCTACCAAAACCACTCGCCGGTGGCACTGAATGAGAATCCTATGTATACACTGGGTGCTGAGCTATAGCCAAAAAACGTGATTTGCTCAAGGCTGTAGCGCGAAAACGGCTTTAAGGATTTTCTTCTTCTTCTGAGAGCCCTTTACCAACCACATACAGCGCCATCTCTAAAAAAAGGACAAAAAATGTCTTGATCCGACGATTTTTTATTCACTGGAATTTGCTTGCGAGCAGTAGGAAAGTCGTGTGAGTGGACACATCAGATTTTCTAAAAATTAATATGGCGCAACATTTAGATTGGATGATTTATTATTTTGCTGAAAAGAATGACAGATTTTTTTTTACTTGATATCAGATCACATCCGATATAGAATAACTTATCAACCCCTCAAAGCATACCTGTTCCTGCTGCTGTTGCTGGCGATGTTGGTCAGAGGTTTCTCCTGATACTCTTCGCTATGATTGATAACAGAGTTGCTGAGTTTAACCTATATTTTATTTGCAACCAGAGACAGTCTCTGATCCAACTATATACCTACTCGAAATTTATTCTTTGATACAGCACATTAACTTTAGTGCCTGCTGGAAGAACTATGAATGAAGTGACCACATTTACATTATACTTTACGAAACATTCTAAATACAAAAGCGTTAGATCGAATCAATTATTGGTAAATTGGTAAAACAAAAATTAATAATAGAGTATAAACTTTTTGGACAGCTCAACTTTTCCAAGATAAAAACTAATAAAAATCTATGTGCGAAGACCCAGTTAATAAACTAAATCTCATATACTATTATTTAATATGAGACCAGCAGGCAATCTATGATTTCCTGCTACTGGAATACAATTCTTGCTATCAAGTTTTTTTACATGCTGACATTCAATATTGAAAAGTAAGACCGAAACTCTTTTTCTTTTGATATTCGTAATTTCAAAAGTTGAGATTCTCAAAATGCCCTTTATTCATAGGATACTATTTATTACCCTCGTCTTTTGGGCCAGATGTTGCAGCTAAAAATTACTTGTCGATCTGATCGAATGGACAGCAACGTTGCACTCTTTATTTGTAGGCTCACTCAATTAGAATGACATTAATCAGTTTTATGCTTAATGTATGTACAATGTGGTTTGAAGAAATTTTATTTTAGCGTTTACAATCATCATTTACTTTTGATTGCACAACCCTAAATCTCGATATATTGCATTCAATACCTGGCCCTTCTACCCTTAGAACATTTCTCTCAGACTTTCTCTCACACTCAATTCCTTCACAATGAACAAAATTGGTATTGTTATTACTACAGCACCTGACATTTTCTGATTCACAATTCGGAATAATGCTAGTCTTATCGATACTCTTACACCTCGCCACATCTACTTTTCTTGAAAAAGTTGCCCTGTAACTAGCTTGAGGTACAGTTTTAGAGCTACCTGCTTCAGTGTCAACTTCAGGAAATGTACTCAGGTCGATTTTTACTGAATTTGCTGGACGGTGATAGTGCATATTATCACCACATCGAGCAACTGTTTGTGACTGAGCCACACTTTTTTCAGCTACCTCTGTAAACGTTTGTTTATCGCTTAGTATTGTACAGTCAGAGATTGTCTGAGACTTGTTGTTCAGATCCTCTTCTTCAACTGGATTATCCATAAGCTTCACATGTTGCTTAAGATTGCAACAGCCGCAACAGTATTTGCTTCGACAACGGAACTTTGTTTGATTCACCAATGGACAAGTATTTGAAGATGGTTGTTCTTTAGGACTGGATGGAGAAGCTGTTCTATCTGAGCCATTCCTATTTTCCATCATTTGATTGGTTCTTCTGTTTGTTACTATATTTTCATGTCTTTTAGGTGATTTCCTTCCGTTATTTTCAACCATCTGACTTTTTATAGCATCCTTTAAAAGTATACATTTATTTTTATCACAAAATTTATAGCAGGGGTTCACTTTGCTTTGGGGAGAAACTCTACTTTGGGGAATGGCCGTAGGATGGAAGGATGACCTGGGTTAGAAAAAAAACAGGGGTGTAAAAATTCTTAATATACTATACAAAATTTATTTTTTAAAATTTGATTGTCGTTGAATTACTATACTGCGTTCCACAGTGAGAATGCAGTGTGGCAGGGTATAGGCAATGTAATTTAAATGGAAAAAATACAAACAGTGTTGCCATTCTTTAAATATATTTGTCATATTTTCTTTTGTAATTTTGAAATGCACTGTTTATTATTATTAATTATTGAACATAAAAATGTTGTGATAAAATTTTAACCCAAGCGGCGACATTTGTCTGCGACAGGATTCGATGTATGGTCGAGTCCCGTATAACAACGCGCTGGCAGAGATGGACTCCATAAGACGCCACACTGCATTCTCAGTGTGAAACTCGCTATAGTAAAATTATTCCTATAAATCAACAATAGGAATGTTATTTGGAATGTCATTTCACAATCAGTAATATTAAAAATTAATTAATTGAAAAAATTGCTTGAAAAGTACAGAATTAGTCCAGCCATCTGCATATTAGAGATGTGTGCTATCACAGACTTTTGTCCCAACTAAGAAAGCTCTTGACATAATCAGAAAAAAAAAACAATGAAAAACATGACACAAATTTGAGTTGTTGTTTTGTGAAACTTGTTACAAAATTTTACATTGATAAAATAGGTCATTGACAAAGAATATAAAATATAAAGAATAACTTATCGAGCGAGAGTAAGCTCACAAAATCACGTAGATGATTCAAAATTGTTATTTGAAGAAAACTACCCGCCATTTTTATTCATTCAAATGGAGTTTTGCCGAAACAAGGTTTGTTTTCAGAATTTCACGAGCAAGCTGTAGTTTATGATTGTCACTCATGAACTTAATAATTATCGGTTTATTTGTACCAACTAATTGAGGATGTCAAAAATGAATTTGCTTCAATATATGTACATATGTATATGTGCTATAATTTTTCGCTCTACTCGGCTCTGGCAATGCTTCATAGCTTGAATCATTCAACAGAAGCAGCCTACCAAAGAATATACCTACATATTTATTAGAATATTGGCGACATGATTTAGTCACCACGTTTTTCTTTATCTACATGAAATATACAAGGTGTCCACATTTTTTGTAGCAGGACTTTCACAAGTAGTAGAAGTCATTGTCGTCGTTTTGGCTTTACAGACTGTTCAAATTAAAATTGGATTTTTTATTCGTAACACATTAGATTTCTTCGATTTCTTTGAACCTTGGCCGTTTTCTCTGGAATAATAATACGCATTTTTCACATTATTTAATTTGTCCTGTTATTTCCAATCGCTCCACAATAAGAAACAAATTCAGCATTGAAAAATACAAGTTTTTTGTTTACTGATTTTTCTCCTTCTCTCTCGCTTCGTTTAAATATAATCAAAACTTATTCACAAAAAGTATTTACTTGTTACCGCTTGCTGCCACAATTGGGTCATGGATTCCTCACATTGCAATGGCTGTGTCCAAAGAAGTGACTGATTTAATCACTTCCTAATCAGAAATCAAGTAATCACTAATCATACTCTTGTGGACATGACTGATGCATCGCTTGGTCCATTTTTCAAATAAATTCAAATAATTTAAATTCGAAAATTATCATTTTCTGTTCAATATATTAAAAAACAAATATGTAGTAAACGAAACGACAGATGTCCATAATAGAATTTGGTAATTGCAGATACAAGATAAGTTATGTTCCGCTACATTAAAGATTATTGGAATACCTTGATAAATCAAAATTATTTTATAAAGCTTAATACGGATTTCGAAACTATAGTGACACAGAATCAGCTATTTTGGATGTGATAACTCAATTCCAACTTGATCTGGACTCCAAAAAAATGGTGGAATTTTATCATAGGATCTGATTCAAGCATTTGATACAGTGGATCATAAAATTCTGTTGAATATTATGTATCATATGGGTATTAGGGGATTGGTTTGCAAATGATTTCAAAATTATTTATTTAATAGAAAACACTGTCTGCATGGGAGAAATATCTGGTTCAGAAAAAACCGTATTATGTGGTGTTCCACAAGGGTATATCCTGGGACCAGTTCTTTTTCTTATGTATATAAATTCGTCGGTAAGTTTGAAATTGAATGGAAAAATAAATTTGTTTGCTGATGATACTACTATAGTATATAGTGGAAGTAATTTAAATGAAATCAACATTAGTATGATGCATGATATGAGCAAAATCACCGATTGGTTAAAATGTAACAAGCTAACACTAAATTATGAAAAATCATCTTTCACTTTTTATAGTCAGGAAAAATATATCTACTGATTAAAAAATCAAATTAAATTCAATAATGACAATATTCCACTGTAAAGTTTCTTGGATTATTCATAGATGAAAATCTATCATGGTACAAATACATTGAAAAATTGAGAAAACAATTCCAATAATTGGAATACTATTTAAAATTAGAAATCATTTACCTTTAAAATACCTGAAATCAATATACTCTTCATTGGTATATTCAAAGCTTCAATATTTAATTTCACTTTGGGGCTCAGCAATAAAATCATTACTGAAACCTTTGGAAATACTTCAGAATAAAGTTATTAATTAATAAAGTGTATTACAGAGAACCCACAGTTAATTTATATAAACCCAGGAAATTATTTGATATTTGTTTCTTATATAAAACTTAAATTTGTATATTCATCTTGTCGTAAATAATTTAAAACATTCAAATTTAGTTTTTGGATTTAATAGTGATCAACACAATCATTTAACTAGATGTTCCAATAAATTTTTATCAATAAAAAATAAAACAATAATTGGCAAACAATCAATTCTTTACAACGGCATAAAAGTACATAATGATTTACCGAACTAAAAAAAATGGCAAAACAAGATTCAAAAATAGTTTTAAGAAATATTAATTACTAATGCAATATAATAAATAATTTGTATATAGCTTTTTTATTTACATTTCATTGCTTATTCCATTCCAATACTTGTTTTTATTATTATTATATTATTTTTTTTACTTTCGCTGTTATGTTTCTTGGGAAATAAATCATTATTATTATAAAACTTTCTGATTACAATGCGATAACTAATCAGTCACTTCTGTGGAAAGGGCCAATGTTTCGGTGTTTTTTGGTTGACGGTTTTAGATATTAAGTTCTAAAAAATCCTATTTCATTTCAAATATGAAAAATCTGTAAATTTACAACCAGTATAATAATTTATCCGAGCTAATGATATATAAATATATATGTATATGAACACTTTTTAATAACATTGTATCAACTACCCCATTCGATAAGAAGCTTTTGAAATTATGTTAAAAATATTCCAACCATATTTCGATTTCAATACAATATTTTAGGAAATCAAGAACTATATCAATTTGTTTCAATTATAGCCTGAATATCATTTTTATATTGGAAAATAGTAAGTGATATTTTTGAAATATTATTCTATGACTAAAGCGATGGATATCTACTAGATTCACTATCTCTAGCCCTAGAAAATCTCTCATTGGCTATATCCCTACGTAACTGTTTGTTTTGTTGGCTATACTCGAGAGCTTTCTCTTGGTATAAATCCAACTGTTCCGATGTAGTAGCTCTGGAACAAGAACATTATTACACTATTAAATGCTTGTCAAAATTGATATCATCTATCAACCAACCAGTGCTCATGGTGTGAATACCAATAATCAGATTTCAATAAAATTTTAGGATCGTATAGGTAATCATAAGAGTTGCCAAAATAAGCAATAAAATGTAGGGTAATGTAATTTAGAAATGGGGGCGGCAACGCAAGTCAACTGGTGAGTCCCGCCTGTAGTGCACGATGGTTAATAGAAGAAATAGAAGGACATATTTTTGCAGTGTGTTGCGCTGCGGCTCCATTTATAATAATTATAGAATACCTGTATTTTTAAGGAAACGGCAACGGTTAATATCTGTGTCTGAATGTAGAAATATGGTTTACAGAGTGCAGCTGACAGAAAGAAATTTTGTTCTAGAAAAAAATACTTACAGTCTTTCCTCCAGATCAGCCACCCTTTGTCGCATCTTGGCTATTTCAGACTGCAAATCTTGATTCAGCATCCTCTGTTCAATAACTTCCTGCCGTGCATCGTGCAACAATTTCTCCAACCCTTCCAAGCTGTTTTTATCTTTATCAAGGGCTCGCTTGAGTTCTTCATTCTCCCTGTTGATTTTGTCAATGTTTCTTTCAACCTTAAACACACACATAATGTAAATTTCAAAGTTCACATATTCAAGTTTTTTTCACATTACAGTTCCTCTATGATCTTCTCGACTTCGGAGTTCACGTTTGAGATCGTCCTTCTCCTTATCCAGCTTGAGACAGAGATCCTTCACTTGTTTCAGCTCCACCTCTAGGCGATTGTGTTGAGATCCACCTTGCCTCATTTGCATTTCCATACTGGCCACCTGAGCGGTCAAGTCTGAAATCTGCATAGATTTTATATGAAATTAATTATTTATTGATACCTTTAGTAATAAAGTTAACTCTGATAGATTTAAAAATATAGTCACCTGCTTTTCATAACTTCTTATGATACCCTCTTGATTTTCCACCTTTCTTTCGAGATCTGCCGCATGTTCCAGTGCCACGGATAGTTGAACTCGTGTTTGAGAAGCTTCGTTCTCCAAAGTGTGATTATTACTTTCCAAAATGTTGGCTTCATCTGATAAACATTTGAACTGGTCCAATATTTCAGACCTTTCCAGCTCCTTCAGAGAACATGTTGATGTAATAAATTAATTAAATCAGACCTAAGGATGAATTTTAAATTCTTCGAATGCGGAAGAGTAATAGATACCTTTTGGGATATTAAATCTTCAGTTCGTTTAACTTCGGCAACGTAGTGTTGCAGTTGTCGCTTCAAGTCTTCAACTTGTCGTTTTGAAACTTCCAATTCATTTCTGGCGTCTCTACAGTCACAAGTAAGGCTGGCAAGGTCATCACGAAGTCTCCTGTGATGACAATAAATTTAACACACAACAATGTGTTGGAAGAATGGCTTCAAAAACTAACCATAGGAAGATTTGACACTTATCTCAAATATAGGCAATAAAGTCATCATTTGAAATCGATACAATATTATACAGTATCTACCAATATATCAATCAATCAATTAACAAACCCAACATCAACCGCCCAGATACAATAGGCTCAGTTTGCTCAAACTTTCCTACCGGCGGTTTGGCTAAACTGCACCTTTATAATACCGGTCCTAATAAGGGTCGGTTTTATAATGACCAGTTTACTGAAGGTTGAAACTCTACTATCCGTATTATAAACCCAAAGTTGAAGTGACAGCAAATGATAGTTTACTCAAGTATTTGAACTAGGCGTCGATCAACCGACAGTTGAACTGAACTACTTCATATTCCTGAGAATATAATAAGTTAGTAATTTGAGGAAAGTGATTTCAATATAACGTTGCGTATTTGGGCGGTTAGTGCTATTCCAATCATGGGTAACCTTTTATATGTTTGCGTCGTGGGTATTCGTCCAGACTATAGTTGTTATCAACATAATTTCAGCATTGTGGATAATAATCATTACGGCGAAATACATTCATTCTGCGGCCACATTCTGTGAGCTTAGAGTTCAAATCGGAATCGGATCCTTCTTTCACAAATTAGGTTGCAGGTGTAGTTATGGTAATACCTCCAGAAATAAGGCTTTAATTGATAAAATTAAGCTTGACATTAAACTAATAAATTATATAAAATATCACAATGTTGAATAACATAAACTCAATGGGCGTATTCAAACTCATTGGTACGCAGTCGTTCTGTTCTTACGGTTTGAATTCGAATGGTTACAGAATGAGTCTAGTGGTTATAGGTTCAATGAATTCGTTTTGATAATAGGATTGTTTACTTGGATAAGTTTCTAATATGTACCTATATTTCTCTATGAGTAGGTATTACCTATTTTCTTGTAAGGTAGACTCTTTCAGCCGTCTCTCATTGTCCAAATCTCTTTCGAGTGTAACCATTTCTTGCCTAGATGATCGTAATTGAATCTCATGACTCGAAGTTTCTTCAGACAGTTTACTGTAATCAAGAGAAAATAATGTAAAAATACATTTTTTATTGCAAAAGAATTATTATTCAAATCAATATATTAAACACAATATAATATGTAACTAAGGTCAAAATCAAGGATAGCGTACTTATATAAACTGGATGGAATGAAGGTTTTGAAAGCGATTGAAAATTATGATGAAACTACCAACCTTGAAAAAGATCCCGTAATTTCTTTTACAGCCTCTAAAAGCATTATAATATTGGGCAAATACATATATTTTTTTAATATCGTTGATTTCTAAGAAAACATATTCTAATCCATGAAGAGAACCAAAGAAAGGTCATGGATAGAACTGAATTGCGTAAGTATTAAAATTCAATTATGCATAGAAATTGAGAATTCTAGAAAAAATGTCACCTTTCTTGACCTTGAAAGAAATATTAATTTTATAATCCAAGGAAAGTTGTATATTACGCAAGAGAGTTTAAGATTATATGCAGGGTGAAATATGCAATTACCATTAAAAGTTACCTTGATTAACAAACATTTAATTAAAATATTTTTACAAATCTGTGGTTTTACAATTAGTTATTTTATTTATAAATAATGTGATAAAATAACTTCCCGGTAAACATTTGGTTGATTGTGATACGAAAAAATAAAGTCATAAAAAGTCTTCAGTATGGAACCCGTCTATCTCAGAGTCCTACTTGCACGTAGAACCAGTCCGAACACCAACCCAGATCCATTCACAGACATGCACCAAGAGAGAACAGCATGAGAATTTTTCCTACATATGTCTTGGGGATTTTCCGGTATGAAACTCTCTACCTTTAAGTCCCAGTCGCACTGACAGACTCTCACAAAACTGTCCAGTGACATACTACACACAAATCAGTTCTCTGCGAGAGGCAGCGATCGATTGTGGGCAAATGATAACTACAGTCTAAAAATTTGGTCAAATGTCACTAGGGGACATACACCTGGGATATTTTCATGTTCGTCGCATTTCCGGAACTGATGCCAACAATGTTATTTTTAATAGAATATCCTGTATATTACCACATTTTGAGATTTCTTGTACAATTTGGAAAACATTTTATGTATAATGTCCTATACCTAAGTCTAACCGTTTTTAATAGGTAAGTAATTTCATATTTTATGTAAAAAGTTAAGTTTGCAGTCCTAAACAGTCCTAAAAATTAAGGGGAACTTTGTATAAAGCTGTCTATACACAAAATGCGTAGTTTTTATATAATTAGCAATTATTATTTTTCTTTGTAAAAATGCTACACATCTTTGGACATTTGGTGGTTCTTCTTATTGATAAGATCTTCAAATGCTGTTCTGACTCATCGTATGCTCTTTTATTATTTTCATTGTTAACAATTGATTTATTTGTACGTACTTTAGGCTTTATTATTCTCAAGTTTTCTATAATTTTCTTAACAGATTTTGGTGTTGGTTTCTGTTTCTATGGATATAGCGTTGCAGATATACTGTTCTTGAAATCATTTTATCACATTCTCCATAAATAATAAGTAAATTCATATAATCTTCATTTGTATAATCAAGTCTTCTCGGCATGATAATTACTCAAAATTTGTAAATGAAAAGTATTATATTGACTTTTTTGACGCTTGTTTGACTTTTATTGACAGACTTCAAAAAAAGGAGAAGGTATACAATTCGGTTGTATGTTTACTCTTTGACATTTGTTATTATTTTCTAATGCAATCATGGCCCACTTCTAACACAACTTTAAATATACAGACAAAAATGAAAAATTGCCTGCTTAATACAATAAAATAATAAAAAAAGTTTCCATTTGACAAAAATTACATTTGACCTTTTTTCGGATCTAGTTTTCACCCTTCTTTTTTGATCACTCTGTACAAATATTACTAAAATATCATAGACATAATGATAAAGTAGATCTTCTTCTGCAAGAAAATCCACCCAAATTAAAGGCTTCCTCATAGGAAAGGTTGATAATTATGTTTTGGGTTGCCAACTTAACTTTTGACATAAAATTTTAAATATGTCAAAAACGGTTAGACTGGTGACTGGTGCAGGACATAATACGTAAAATGTTCTCAAAATTTTACAAGAAATTTAAAAATGTGGTAATATACAGGGTATTTCATCAAAAATAACAAAGTTGGCATCTACTTTCAGTATAACCGGAAATGCGACTAAGAGGAAAATATTTTAGAAGTATATCTGTCCTCCAGTGACTTCAGAATGTCACAAAGAAAAATAATAATTGCTAATTATATAAAAACTACGCATTTTCTGTATAGACAGCTTTATACAAAGTTCCCCTTAATTTTACTGTTTTTATTGCAATAAGAAATTATAAAAAACGGGGGTTTCCATTTGAAGAAAAATGGCTTTTGACATTTTTTGGATCTAGTTTTCACTCTGTAAAAATTATTATCAAAATATCACAGAAATACTGATAAAGTAGATCTTTTTCTACAAGAAAATCCACCCAAATTAAAGGCTTCCTCATAGGAAAGGTTGATAATTATGTTTTGGGTTGCCAACTTAACTTTTGACATAAAATTTTAAATATGTCAAAAACGGTTAGACTGGTGACTGGTGCAGGACATAATACGTAAAATGTTTTCAAAATTTTACAAGAAATTTAAAAATGTGGTAATATACAGGGTATTTCATCAAAAATAACAAAGTTGGCATCTACTTTTAGTATAACCGGAAATGCGACTAAGAGGAAAATATTTTAGACGTATGTCTGTCCTCCAGTGACTTCAGAATGTCACAAAATGTTCAGTTTGTTAGATATGTAGGTAGTTATCGTTTGCCCACAATCCATGATGCGTTTCCCGGATAACCATATATAGATATATTCGCTGAGGCAACGATGTCATGACTGTGAACCAAAGTACGAGTAAAACTTCTACCCCAAGAGTTCCGTACATTTATATTAAGGTAAAGAATAGTAAATACAAGCCAATATAATCCAAAAAGAAAGTTATTTTCAAAATGGTTTAGGATCTCGATTTAAGGGCAATTCAGAAAGCGTAAGAATTTTCTAAAATTCTGCAAAGCATATTATATAACATAGAAGATCCAAAAAGATCTACGAATTACGAATTTTAACATCAACTTGATGACTTCGATATGATAATACAACAAGCGTTTTGTTGTTATGTTTGAGTTATTGTTTGGTTTGTCTTCTCACCATATTCTAGCAATATTCAATATTCCCTGTGAAAAGGTATTTACACAGCTTACCATTGTTAGGTAAGCTGTGGTATGTATTTAAACTATAAAAATAAAAATGCTTTGGATGATAACGATCAATCATTCCATTTACATAGAGACGACGATTACATTTTATTATATAACAACACAACAATATTATAAAACGATAATATGCCATAAGAGTTTGAAAAAAGCAATAATTAAATCTTTCATTAGTTGTGTAACAGAAATCTATTCCGATTTAAAATGTTTTAAATAGATCATACCTATATTATGTGAAATTATCATAATATTAATTGAAATATTTATATTGTTATACAACAGTAATTCAAAGAAAAAATGGTGGTGGTTTTTGCGCATAAATTATAGAAATAAGTAATTAGGGAAAAATAAGTCATTTCCACACTTTTATTTTCGAATCTTAGTATCCATGTTTAGGGTTGAGACATATCTTATATGTAGAGACATTTCCTCAGCCGGAATAAAATAGATATTTTCTACCAAAAATTGGATCGACTTTATTAGTTGCTGCACTGAAAAATACAAATTAATATTAATTCTTTTGGTGCTGGTACTTTTAGAGTTGGTGCCTACAAAATGCTGGTCCGTGGTCGCCTTCAACATACTTTTAGATATGGTCCAGTCAACTTTACAAGAGTTGGATAATAAACAAGAAATAAGTGAAATAGACAAAAGTTTAATTATTTTTAAGCACTATCAGAAAACAATGTGTGGCATTAATTTTGGACCCTAGACAACAGTATGAGACTCTCGATAAATCAGAGTGGGGTAAAAATTTGAAAGAAGAATCGATTAAAATTTTCGTAGAACTGTATTAAAATAAGTATTACGTCAATCTTTCACCTTTTTTAGAATGTCATGAGATCTCCAATAACACCAACGAGGTGGAAGTTCCAGTTCGAATAGACTTCACGGAACTATATGATAATAATGGACATGGAAGTACACTCGCCCCATGCCAAAATTAAATTGATGAATACGTAGGTTGTAAGAGGGCCAAGAAACATGAAGACGTATGGGAATGGTGGAAAAATCGTTGTCTTCCAAATTTGGCCAAAATGACTAGAGATTTTCTGGTCATTCAAGCCACATCAGTACCTGCCGAAAGGTTATTTCCCAGGGCTTTACTTAAGGTTCGTTTTTTCGTGTATTTATGTATTTTTTTATTATTTGTTTTATTACGTATGTTGAGTTCTAAATAAACGTACCTACCAATCATTATTTTCGTACTTTTGGCTGTAGGTACCTAATTATTTTTACTTCAAATCTCGAGACCCGAGACTATCGAGACTACCGTAGCGAGACTCTCGGTCTCAAACCGCGGGGTCTCGGATCTCGGTCTCGAGTCATATAAAATAGAATAAAACTGAAGAAAGAGACCGAGCAAATAAAGCCACATGAATAACAGGCGCTCTTTGGGACATGATCTGGAATAACACCAATAGGAATAAAAATAAGACAAAATATATAAAATCTTGTTTTATACCCACATTAATATACGCTATAGAAGCAAGAGCAGGCAACAAACGAACGAAAAGTATCCTTCGAACAACAGAAATGAAAATACTCCGAAACATCTCTGGGTACAAGCTAAGACACAGAAAAAGAAACATAAAACACGAATGTGAGGTGGAAGACATAATCTGATGGGGACGTACATGAAGAAGATGAATGATCACGTCGACAGGATGGCAAAAGAAAAACTAGCAAAAATCAGGCGAGGTGGTAGGCAAAGGAAACGAAAACCTTTAGGGAGACTTCTAAAGAGATGAAGAGAATCTTGGACATCTCAAGAGAACAGATCAGCTGAAAACTGTTCGTGGAAGAATAAATTAACACCTCCACTTCTTTTGGCAACAATGGCATGTCGAATTGGGACCATCTCTCAACAGTCATCTTTTAAATGAAAAATGATTCATCATCATCAGAGCCCGCTTATTATGCAAAACGCACGAATGGATATAAGAAAGCAGAAAAACAATGAAATTGTATAATTCTTCCGTAATTGAAGTCCGTCAAAAATGATCAGTCATGTCAAAAATAATAATAAAAGATAGAAATATCGGTAACTTGGTAACACTCATGAAAACTTAACACAAAACCACCAATTTGAACGGTTCGTTTTTAAGAAAGTCCTATTATCATACATTTGGAAAGATGTTTCAAGAACGTATCATTGCAATATTGACTGATCACGAACTTAAGCTATAAATTTCGATGGTACAATGACCTTTGAGAGTAAAAAATCCGTACCGTTAACTCTTTACAGGAGATCGCATCCAAAATTCTTATTCGATAATCATCATCAAGGATCAACAGCGCATTTTTAACTAACGGTACAGCAGCAACGCGTGAATGCCCCTTCGTTATGAATGCATCAACAATCGAGAGTTCCACTTTCGATATCGAATACAATTTATATAATTTTAAAAGACACGACAGTTGACCGCACTCTATTTTTATTACATAACAATATCTCTAGAAATTTGAGTTTTTATTGTTTAAAATAAGCTATTAAACTTATATTATCTAAAAGATATAATAAAGAATCTCCGAAGATAATTTCAATGAAGAGTAAAAAGTAACATTGGTCAATGTGTAGAACAGGTTCCCACCGATTTTTGAAATTTTGCTTAGGTATATATTATAGGAACACATTCCAATTAAAATTTTATCCCGCTCACTCCACATTGCCGAAAAGAAAACTTCTAAAGTTTACTATTTTCACCTCGAATTTTTCCTAATTCCGACTCGTATGATAGGCTTGTGCGCCACTACGCTACTGGACAGGACTACTTTAATGGCCTATTATTAATATTTCGTTGGTTATTTATTTATTTATTACTTTATTCCTACAAATTCGCATTCATGTATCGGATGTCCGTACAAACGAGTCATTTTGGTAACATCGCAAAATTGCTGCATAAATAGCGGCAGGATGATTTTTCTTGCCCTTTTATAATTTTTTATGGCTCCGTTTTCGCTAATTGCAGCCCTTTTGTATTTATCGGGTTAATTTAGTAAACACTTATTTTCCCCACCTCAGCATCCCTATTCACTCCACCCTCCAGTAAGCTTGTTGGGTGTTAGCGGGCTAAAATTTTAATTGGAATGTATTCCTAAAATATATATCTACGCAAATAGTTAAAAAAATTACCAAAAATCGGTGGAAAGCTGTTCTACAGATTTACCGTCAGATATATTTAAAAAAGTATTGAAAATAAATATAATTTTTTTACTAAAACTAGGTCCAACTTTATTAGATCAGGTACTCGTACTGGTACTCTCAAAACTGTGTGCAAAAGAGGAAAAATCAGTTATTGGCAGATTGAAGACCCTTGGCACCTACTTCAAACACAAACCAGTACCAACAGAGTAAATTTTAGGTATTTTGCATTTTTCTATGCCTCATATAATTAAGCCAGTCCTAGTTTTTGTAACAAGTTATTTATAACGTTTAATGAATTTATAAGTACAAGCACCTGCAATGATTTACAATTTTTTCGAGAACACTCCTTTCCAAGAGATCTAACACTGAAACTGTTGAAGTTTTTGAAAAAGGTTTGAATTAAAAGTTTCTAAAAAAAGTCATTAAATTTGTAATTTAGAAGTTTCCAAAAAGTTGCCCTTCTAACTATTTGGGAATGATTTTTGGGGAGAAATACATGTTAAATTTATTATTTTAATTTATTGGGACCATTTCTCAGCACAACTTTTTCAAATAAAAATGAATTTTACTATCAGTCAAATTCCATACATCCTCTGTTTTTAGAAGTCGGTGGGATACCGTCTATCTATAGATTGATTCATAATAAATATTTTTTATAAAAAATTGGACCGACTTTATTAGTTGGTGCACTATAAAATACAAAATAATATTAATTCTACTGATACTAATAATTTTGTTGTGCAGCTGTATTTATAGACAAGACTTTTGGCACGAACTTCAAAAGGACCAGCACCAATATATTTTATTTTATTTTCAAACTAATAAGTCGGTCCAATTTTTTGTAAAAAATATTTATTTCACAATTTTGAGTGTAATATTCGACATCAAAATAATTCAAGGTTCACCATAAAAGATGATAATACGTTGCTTATATTTATCTGATCTGATACTCCAGCAAGACCTGTTGCCTTTATAGAAAGATGAATACGTTGAAGTTGCAACTTGAAAGTTTCGAGACAAAAATAAATACTTCTTGGTGTGATTTGCAAAAGTGAAATAAAAGATTATTTTCTATAGAGAGCTTGATTAAGCTTTTGTACCTTTGCAAGATATGAACCTCGATATATTCGAGGAAACTAAAGATTACTGTGATAAATAAAAAATAACAAAACTATTCGATAAACGTCGTCATTAACTTAATGCTGACAAGTTTTTCGCGACATTTTCAATAATTATTTCCCAACAAGGGTCGACCTCGTTAAAAATAACGTCAGTTTATTTTATCGAGGTTCGAATTACGTAAATTGACTCACTGATATCACAAGAGCCAGTATTACTAAGAAATTAATTTCACGTATATCTTTCAATGGCTATGGCTGGCACCTCCGCCCGATGGTCGATGCAATAGGTACAATTCGGAGGTCACCTAAATAAATAACGGTTATTTTGGAACGGCAATAGGCAGAAGAAAAGAAAAGTGAAATTTTATACAATGTGTATACCTATGTGATTCGAATGGATTCAAGGCGTTAAACAAATAATATTAATGATTTTTGATACGCTGTTATTAGATATTATTCGAGTATTAGTGAACTAATAATTGTAAAATTATAGAACAAATATACAACTTTTGGAAAATTGTTAGAGAATCTACAAGTCTCTATTACAACAAACAAAACAGAAAATTCTTCCCTTCATCACGTAAAGCAGGTACTCGATTTCGAGCCCCTCCAGATAAATCTTAAAACACAGCCACTTTTTTGGAGGAAATTTACTCTTGTTCGTTTCCCCTTACCTTACGATGGGAGGAATAGGTATAGGCAAAGATTAAGTGTTTCTAATCTTTGTTATAGGTATAAGAAGCGAAAGCCAGAGATTGGAAATACGCACCTGGCTCATCACCAGTCACCTTCTTCTTATAGTACCATGACCATTAGCGATCGTTGGTTATCAGTTATCACGTTGGCTATCATATTTATTATAATGGTTTTGTTGACAACTGCCCTGAATAATTGGGATGTGGACTTCCCGAACCATTGCATCAGATTTTTAAGCCAAGATGGTCTTCTTCTACCGGGGCCACGCTTGCCAAAGATTAAGTGTAATAGCTCGTATTTTTCAGGGTGTCTCATAATGTGACCAAAGTATTCCAATTTACGGCGCTTTAAAGTTTTGATAATTTCTAGGTCTGTAAGAACAGTATTGTTGTTTATTCTATCTGTCCAGCTAATTTGTAATAGGCACGATGGGTTCCAGGCCTTTGAGCATGTCTTTGGTAAGCGTCCATGCTTCCATACACAACAACATTGCTATTGGCTTGCATGAAGTTTTGCTGATCATATATTTGGTCTTATTGATGCCAAGCTTTAGGCCAAAATGTTCGCAAGTGGCTATTAAACAATTCATCAGTATTTGTAGTTGTTCGCTTGAATTGGCTATGACTAGCGTGTCGTCGGCATACCTAATATTATTTATCGTTACTCCATTGATGACAAATCCTTCCGTGGTTTCCACAAGTGTTTCGTTGAATATCCGAGTACAAATTAAAGAGTAGAGAGAGACCTGGCGTACTCCTCTTTGGACGTTGATCTCATCTGATAACTATTGTTCTAGTCGTACATTTGCTGTTTGGTGCCAGTAGAGGTTGGCAACTATACGTATGTCTTTGTCATCAATTCCAGATGCTTTTAGTATTTGGAGCATTTTGTCATGACGTACTTTATCGAAAGCCTTTTCGAAATCAATATTACATATTATGTACACACCCCGGCTGATATCACGGCATATCTGTATCAGCACCTGCACCCCGAACAGTGCTTCCCTAGTTCCTAAGCCTTTTTAAAAGCCAAACTGAGTATTGTCGATCTTTTCTTCCAACTTTGTATATATTCTGCCGTGGATGACACATAGAAATATTGCTCATTAAAATGATTGTACAATGGTCACTACATTCTATTGCTCTGTTCTTTTTCGGAATCTTGATAAAAGTCGATTTTAACCACCCAGTTGGTATTGTGCCCGTTTCATAAATGGAATGGAAGAGATTAGTCAAGGCTTTGATGCTTTCATTTCCTAGTAGTTTAAATATTTCTGTGCTCACTTCGTCTGGCACTGGTGCTTTCCCATTTTTAGCTAGCTGTATTGCTCGGCATACTTCGTCTTGACTGACATTGATGGTCCTGTAGTTACTCCACTTAGGCAAATGTCAGATGTCTCATATACATATATAATGATACCGGACACGTCCTTCAACTTTTTATGCTTAATTAATTTCATAGTTCTTTATTTGTGCAGATTCCTGAGTATGCCACTCTGCCTTTGCCAGTCTTATCTTCCGTCTGATTTCCCTGTTTTTATAGTTTCTTCGTTGATCCATAAGGCTTAGTATTTTATCTGTCATCCAGCTCTGCTTTCTCGGTTTATTTTCCACTGTCAGTCTCAATTCTGCTCCATGCCTCCTCTATGTTTCCATGATCACTTATTTCTGATAGTCTTTCTTCTATTAGCTTTGTTATTTCTTGACAGCTGTTTAGTTTGTCTCTGTCCAGTATTGTTGTTTTTCCACATTTCTTGATAATCCTCTTGAAGCGCAATTCTATTTTCGCCACAAGAAGACAATGGTCGGTTGGCACATCAGCACCGGGAAACGCCTTCACACACTGCACAGATTTTTTGTATCACTTGTTGATATATACGTAGTCGATTTGGTTCCGAACTACTCTTTCGGGTATCTCGGTCCGCAATCTCCACGTATACAAGCGTCGCTTTGGCATTTAAAATATGTGTTAGTTTTTACCATGTTTCCTATGATTTCGTCGTGTTTTCTTTGGCTAATTTTTGCATGAAAGTCTCCCATAGTAATAGTCTGTTCGTGCTTTTTTATCATTTGAAGTACTTGTTCCAACGCACAATAAAATTTTTCAATATCATCATCAGAAATGGTGCATATACTTGCATGATTTATTTACTCTGGTAGTCTGAAGTTGCACTCTTTCAGAGTGCAGCACTACGTTTTTAACAGCCTTTGCAATATACTGAGAAACAATTATTGCCACCCAATTTTTGTTATTTGAGCTGTTGTCTCCTACATATTATATAACATGGTCGTCTATTGTTGTCTTCTCAGACTTCGGCTACCTCATTTCGCTTATTTCAAGTATGCCAATCTTCAGCCGTCTCATTTCCGTTACATTATTATGGAGTTTTCCGAGTTAGAACATACTCCTCACATTCTAAGTTCCAATTGTTCGTGCGTCCAATGAGTCATATGTGATTCTAACTGCCCCATTTAAGGGGCGCCCATACTCGGGGCCATTGTATTCATCAGCCATAATCATGACGGTTTTCTGCTGGGGATTCTACTCAGTTGGTTTCTCGTTGCCTTCCCAAACGCAGTGTCGTGACCGTTCCGTTGTCACCCAACAACTCTGCTTAATTTCTAATCAATGTCAGCCAATATCAATGAACGCAAGTCATCTATGTGAATTCAATATTGTTTGGGTAATTCATTGCTTTAGTATAGAAACAAAAGAGTCAACGATCACTAGGACTTTTGTCACTATGGGGTTCGAGTACTAGTTTGGAATTTGGACCAGTTTCAGTTTCCAACTGTGTTCCCTTGCTGTTAAGCATGCGTATTTTAATTTCGATGTTTTCAAAATAGAAATGCGAATGCTCCTAACGGTTTGAGTTTGGTTTAAATTGCTGCTCGAACACCATTTATGTATCGCCAGAAAAAAAATCCTATTAAAACTCTCAACATAAATGAAATTGCTAAATATCAATTCTCTCTTTATAGCTTCTTCCTTTTTCGTGACAGCATTTTTTTGAATAAGTATCACAGCATCAGTGACATTAAACGACAAACACAAAAGATCACCTTGATATCGATTAAGTGTATCGCAATGAGGGTCAGAGTTCAACCACAAAAAGAACATCAAGACTACTTTCACCTATTGATTGTTGTTCTTCGTCGTCGTTTCTGCCAGGAAGCAAAAATATACCTACCTACGTGCGCTCATCTCTCGAGATTCCTGTATGGATTATTTGTTTGACTACATACTGTATATTATGTATGATACGACAAAAAAATCGAAAGTAAACATCGAGGTCATAGGTCGGGAATGTGGCGTCTACAATTTGACGTAACAGTATATTAGAGGAAATTTGTAAATTTACAATTGAAAACATTGTCTTGTTTCATAACCAATTTGTTGATGAAATTTCAGCATCTCAGCATTATAATCATGTCTGTTTTTCAACAGATGGTACAGGGAACCCTGAGTCCATAAATATATTTTCAGCAATTGGACTGACTGGATGTCTTTCTGAGCCAACATTATCTAGGAAAAAGATGGACCGACTTTGTTGCTTCCAAGGGCTAGGATATCGTAATCGCTCACCTGTGGTACAAGATGGGCACCAGGCTTGGATCAGTTATTTTGCCGAAAAACGTATTTTTCGTCGAAAAAAGTTATGCTCAAATAAAAACGTACATTTTCTACTTGTTTATTCATATTCTCGCTAAACTATTGAGCAATATAGTAGATAATATTACCATTGCTGTTTGTTACGGTAAGCTGAATAAAACGAACGGTCAAACGAATCAATCGGACGATTTTTCCATTTACTGTTTCTGAGTTAGAAACACAACTTTGCCATATTTATTTATTTTGGTTTTCTATCATATTAAATAGAACAAATCCACTGCCAGATGAGTCAACATGGTTGATTTTTATCGATTTTGGCGAGCTGATTCCGAATCCAGCGTTTTTCCGGAAAGTAGTTAAAATATTTTTATCAACAATTCATTGTTCATAGCGTCTAAAGCTTAAAGTATACATCCGACATGAAAAAAGCGCTATTAAAAAACGCAGCAAACAAAAATCTACACTGCTTTCATTTCAAAACGAAGAAGCCTAAATACCTTTTGACTAAGAAAATTTAAAAAAGACACGTCTGTTTAGATATACAGGGGATGTGTATTTTCATATTTGATAAAATTTTATCAATGACCTCCTCACCTCCAGCTAACCTAACTTTAATATGTCAAATGGTAATTCCCATACATATATCCAAGGGTACCAAAAAAACATGAAATCGGTGGACGTAGACGCGAATTAGAAGAAAAAATGTATACTAGTCATTAAAGAGTTTATAGAGTTCGAATAATTACTTTATCAAATGCTCAAAATGTGCACCGTTATTGGCGAGACAATAATAAAGCCTGTTTTGAAATTCATTTCGAACCTTAGCGTAAACTTATCCGGCATTCCTGTACTATTCTATTTTCAAGTTCTTGAATATTTGCAGGTGGAGTTCTTTACAGTTTAGTTTTTAAATAACCCCAGAGAAAAAAGTCTAGAGGACTTAAATCTGAAGACTATGCGGGCCATTCCACTGCACCTCGTCTGCCAATTCATTTGCCCGGAAATTGTTCACTGAACCATTCTAGAACTACTAAAGCATAATGAGGGGGAAGGGGGAACTCCGTCATTTTGGAAACGCAAATTATGATCATCAAGTTTCATAACGTCATTTTCATATACTTCATTTTCCAAAAACATAACGATTAAAGGGTATAATGCATCTTCTTATAGGTTCAGGTACAGTTACCCAGGTAAATTTTCTTCCACAAAGGATGGCCCAATAATTTAGTTTCCATAAACACCTGCCCAAACATTGATCTTGTCTGGAAATTGAGTATGACCTTCCCGAAATACATGTTGGTTTTCATTATCCCAGTATCTGCAGTTGTGTTAGTTAACTAATCCGTTTAGGTAGAAAGTTGACACGTCAGTAAAGCAAATATTTTTGATAAATTGAGGGTCTTTCTCCATTTGCTGGCACATTGATTCGCAAAACTGTGTTCTTCTTTCGTAATCATCTTCGATGAGTTCGTGTAAAATTTGTATTTTGTATGGAAAAAAACATATTTTTTAAAAACTTTGTGTACGAACCGGTAGAAATATTCGTCAGCTCAGCGACTTTCGGAATAGACAAATTTGGGTCTAGTGCGAACAGTCCTAGTACCTCAATTTGGCAGCCTTTGTCTACAACTCTTGCCTCCGTAGTACTTCCGCACCACTTCTATCACATACTTATGCCCCACGAAAAATTCAAAATTAATATTCTTGCTTTCAAACTTAAGATAACAAAATGACAATTCTATCAATAATTATTCAACTGGTTCTTAAATCTCTTAAAAATTGGTATTGAGTATTGCCATATTTTATTGTCATTAGGTACTACAAAAATTATCAGTGAAATGAATACACAGGCGATAAATTCCAAAACAGGCTTTATTATTGTCTTGCCAATAACGGCGCACATTTTGAGCAGTTGATAAAATAAATTATTCGAACTCGATAAACTTTTTAATTATTAACACAAATTTTTCTTCTAATTCGCGTCTATGTCCACCGATTTCATGGTACTTCCCCCTGTAACTGACGTTTTTTTAAATTTTCCTCTCAGTGAAAAGATATTTAGGATGGTTCGCTTTGAAATGAAAGCACTGTATAATATAAATATTTTTTACAAAAAAATGGACAGACGTTATGAGTTGGTGCAGTGAAAAATAAAAAAATATATTAATTCTATTATTGGTGCTGTTGCTATTGAAGTTATGCAGTTGCAGATTGATAACTTGTGGCACCAACTTCATAAGTACCAGCACCAATAGAATTAATATTATTTCGTATTTTTCAGTGCATCAACTAATAACGTCGGTCCGTTTTTTTTGTAAGAAAATATTTTTTTTCACACTTTTCAGTGTAACATTAGTCACGAAAATCGTTGAACGTTCACTAATACCAAAGAAGATAGTACTTATCCTATTACCAACGTATATTCTTTGCTTGACTTGTTATTATGTAAATATTTCAGAAGATCGCTGCGGAAATACGCATAAGTATTTTAGATTTAATCATTCTACCATCGCTGTAACTCGAAAACCGAATCTCTAAGAGGTATATTAAGCTGGCACAGCAAAGTCATCCGAATCAAAAGTTTTATAGATGATATTTATTTGCTAATTTTTTGCTTTTTTACCCTTGGAATATTTTTTTGCTTCATCCCATAATATATAACGGTATGCTCTGATAGCTTAATATTAAGCTATAAGAGCACCTATCGAAAAAATGAATAAACTTATATTCTAAGGACTCATTTCGATACCGAGAATTATTTACTAATTATCTGCTTTGAAATTCCGAAAAATTAGAATGAGGAAATGCTCGTAGCATTTTACAATAACTCAACTCGTACGAATTCCTCGGATTACATGCTTTAGATTAGATGTATAACCATGGGTTATGATTTCCTGGATTATTTGCTGATGAAATACCGTATTATATTTATTTGCTAGTGATAATTGTCGAGAAAATTGTGAAAAAACCGTCATAGAACCAAAATGACACGAGCGAATATGTTACTAGAACTCATTTTTCCAATGTATGGTGGTAGCAAATAATTCCTTGGAGTATTTGCTGATGAAATATACCGTATTATATTTAATTGCTTGAGCTAATTGTCAGGAAAATTGCGAAAAACCCATCTTGGCACCAAAATGACAAGAGCGAATATGTTACTAGAACTCATTTTTCAATGTATGGTGTATGGTGGTAGCAAATAATTCCTTGGATTATTTACTGATGAAATATATAGTATAATATTTATTTGCTAGTGCGAATTGTCCGGAAAATTGAGAAAAACCCATCATGGCACAAAAATGACCATATATTGCATCAGCAAATAATCCAAGGAATTACTTGCTACCACCATACATTGGAAAAATGAGTTCTAGTAACATATTCATTCGCTCTTGTCATTTTGGTGCCAAAATGAGTTTTTCGCAATTTTCCGGACAATAAGCTCAAGCAATTAAATATAATACGGTATATTTCATCAGCAAATACTCCAAGGAATTATTTGCTACCACCATACATTGGAAAAATTTGCTCTAGTAAAATATTCGCTCGTGTCATTTTGGTGCTATGACGGTTTTTTCAAAATTTTCCCCACAATTATCATTAGCAAATAAATATAATACGGTATTTCAATAATCCAGGGAATCATAACCCATGGTTATACATCTAATCTAAAGCATGTAATCCGACGGATTCGTACGAGTTGACTTATTGTAATATGTTACAAGAATTTCCTCATTTTAATTTTTCAGAATTTCAAAGCAGATAATTAGCAAATAATTTGCGAATAATTCTTGGTATCGAAATGAGTCCTTAGAATGTGGGTTTATTCATTTTTTCAATAGGTGCTCTTATAGCTTAATATTAAGCTATCAGAGCATACCGGTATATAATATGGGCTGCAGCAAAAAAAATATTCCAAGGGCAAAAAAGCAAAAAATTAGCAAATAAATATCATCTATAAAACATTTGATTCGGATGACTTGGCTGTGCCAGATTAATATACCTAACTCTAAGCTGAAACTGTTCCTTATAAATGTTGCTACAAATATTATTTTCTTTCATGTGGTACCCAGAGATTTTCAGATTTCGAAAGAAATTGCCCCTTCCACATAGCAAAAATAGAGATTTTAACATGATTGTAACTCGAAAAACGTAACTCTTTTGAAAAATGTTCCATTTAAACGTTTCAGGATATTATCCTATCTTTAATTAGCATCTCGAATTTTCAATTTTCGAGAAACTTAGCAACATCCATCCATCTTTCGGAAGAAAGAAGATTTCGGATTTAAGTTTTTACGAATATGTCTCAAGTCTCCTCTTTCAAATGTATCAAAAATCATCAAAATCGGAGTACGTTTACTATAGGTATACAACGCGCGCACAAATCAAAAAAAAGCAGACAGTCAAATTGTGTACCGCCTCCGTTCCGGACTATTCGATCAAAAAGGGTCTTACGTTTTTTATCAGTGAAACTATTGCTTCTGTAATTGACTGGATTGATTTTAAAATTATTGGAAAAGTATTTTTATTAAGGTTTTTTAAGTAGCTGATTACGAGTCTTGCTTTGTTTTTTAAAAACAAAATTAGTTTGAATAGTAATTTCCTTCTACGAAGGGATGATGGTCTATAAAGCAAATAAGAGAATGACAGAAGTTCGATGCTTGCAGGTTTTTGAAGAGGGGCAAAGTTCATCCTCGATCAAGACAGAAATCTCATGTCTTTTGTTGGGGGGTCAATTTTGGCAACCGGGGAACTCCGGCTAACACGGCGGCGACCTTGTCGGCTTCGATGCGACGCCTGCACACAATTCGAAGGCCGTCTTCCATCGTGTGTAGGTACCCATAATAAGAACAAGCACCATACAGTCCAACACGCCATTCTCAACAACAAGAGACACACTCCATAAGCGTTCTTTCTTTCATTTTATTCTTGTCTTTGGCTAAGTTATCCAACAGTCCTCCTCTGCGGTGGTACCTACTGCTGTTGCGGTTTCATAACGTAATCGAATATACATCGAGCGAGTTTTTGGTTAAGAAGTGTTCGTTTGTTGATCATTGATCACGGTGCGGCTTATTTCTTGGCTTTGAATGCCTTTTTTATATCATCGTGTAGTGCGAATTGGCAAACACGTGGTTTTTTATTATTCCTTAAAAGGCATTCTAGAGGCTAATAAGTGCATTTAGTGTTATTGATATTTATATGATATTTAACTGCGATCAAACTTCCCGAAGTGTAAGTAGAAAAATGTCTATCTCCATGTTCTTGAATGTAAATTGTGAATAATATGAAACATTTGCAGAATAGGCCGAATTATACTAATAGGATGCACAAAATGTAATACTTAATATATTTTTTTAGAGTTGATCAATTCACATTTTTTATGATTTTCACATTTATATTTTGTCTATAAATACTCTTGAGCTTATTTTATAACAAACTAAAAGTTTATATAAACATAGGTCCACAAAGGCTTTTTTACCGATCTACAGGGTATTGAAATTTTAAGGATATTTTATGTTTTTCTTTGTAGCTCCTGCCAACAAATCAACAGACTATTCCAATAAAGCCATAGCCTGCTAAAATATTTTGAAAATTTAATTTTATCTAAGGAATTACAGAAAATAGTTTATTTTCTTGATGACGGTGGTAAATACGAGAAAACTACAAAAAATCAGATTACAAACAAAACAGAAAGCATATTTTGCATTTTAGTTTCTACCAGCAGTAGACCGCAGAAAAAATCAAGGGAGAAGAGGAGGTACAACCCTTAAAAAATATATCGTTGTAGATCTCGTAGCTATTTAGTTGGCCCAATGATGCAAGCCTTTCACCGTAAGCTACATTCCATATATGAGCTAAATATCTCAAAAACTGCAGGACCTATAAAGAATAAATATTTTTTTACGAAAAATTGGACCGACTTTATTAGTTGGTGCACTGAAAAATACAAAATAATATTAATTTTATTAGTGATCGTACTTTTGAAGTTGTGCAGTAGTTGTAGCTAGATAAAAGACTGTTGGCACCAACTTCAAAAGTACCAGCACCAATAGAAATAATATTATTTTGTATTTTTCAGTACAACTAAGCCGGTCCAATTTTTGGTAAACAAATATTTATTTCACACTTTTGAGTGTAACATTAGTAACGAGAATCGTTGAACGTTCACTAATACTTGTACTTGTTATCATTCAGAGATCTCAAAACATCGCGGCTGCTATATAATATAGGAGGTACACGCATAATTCTGACTTTACCACTGTTGTAACTCGAAATACGTAACTTCTTTTGAAAAATGTCCAATTTAAATGTTGCTACATATAATATCTTCTTGAATTCGGCCGTCTCTAATTTCAATTTTCGCAAAAAATTGCCCCCACCAAATAGCGGAAATACCTACACATATTTCAGGTTTTACAATTACTGAAACTCGAAAACCATAACTCTTTTGAACAAATGTTCAATTTAAACGTTCCCGAAAATGGTCTTATCGTTAATTGTTAAATCATCAAAATCGGAGCACGTTTACTATGCTATTTTTTGGGAGTCGGTGAAAAAACAAAAAAACTTGAAATTTTAACACCCTAAAAGAAGCGATTGGGAACCTATGTTTATATGCTTATTACATGACTAATACTTCTGACATGAAATAAGCCAGAGAATTACCCCTTTCCGTATGTACATGATATTTAGGAGCAAAACCTGTATAGATATACTAGTTTTGAATATTGCAAAGGTCGCTATGCTTATTGATTTAAAAAAAATATTTTTACAAAAATTTGGACCGACGTTATTAGTTGGTACACTGAAAAATACAAAATAATAATAATTCTATTGGTGGTGTTAATTTTGAAGTTGTGCAGTTGCAGTTAGATTGGCACAAACTAAACAAGTATCTACCAGCACCAATAGAATTAATATCATTATTAATGATTGTTCACAGAAATTGGTGGAAATTTTAATAATTTGTTATTTTCAAAAAAAAACACCCTCTTTGATTTGATATAGGAAAAGTGGTTATCCAATGTCTCTATGAATAGATAATATATAATTACTTACAAATTACAAACATTGATACCTATCTATCTATATCATCTACTTCTTGTATACATTATATTGAGAATATCACATAGTCTTTTCGCCTATGATCATTAGCAGGAAAATAATTATTGTCATTGCAATCTTTTTTCGATTAGACAAACGTCGAGTCATAAATAGTATGGAATTTCTATTGTTCGCTTTTATTAGATAGTAAATAATTTCGATGACTATAAGGTTTGAGTTTTTGCTCTTTCAAAATGAATTAATGTTCAATATGCTAAATTAGAACTAATGAAATAATTGTTATTCAGTAATTTCTCTAATGGAAAGAAATAATCGAAAGCTTGTAAGCTAAGATGTATCTTGTATCCAGATCTATTATAAATATTGATGGATCAATTTATATTAAACATCCAGGTAGAAAGTTTTTGTAAGGAGTTCTCCGACATTTCCGTTTCAAAGTATTAACTGCTGTAATTTGAAATGTTTTCGAAATATTCGACAAAAATAGCAGGAACCTTGACTTCAATGTATATATATATATATATTTTTTTCTAATCATTACAGTAGAACCGAACCCTCGCAGTAGAAATTCCAATCGCATTTTTCTTTTTTTCATCATGAACTACTGATTATACTCACCTAATCAGAAGTGCTAATCGAACAGGGAAGTTTGGAACTCGAGGGTTGCACCCATACTTCATCTTATTTTATTATTACATAAACAGAGTTTTGATTGACAAACAATTTATTCATAAAGTAGGTGAATGTTACTTCTTTTAAAGCAGTTGATTGCTAGATTTTTGAGTATATATTATTGCATAATTATTTAGTGAACAAATATGCATTTGGTGCTAATTTTTATGTAACCTTTTATTATTATGTTGAATGTTAACGAGAATATTTTATTTCAGTGGAAGAGTCTCGATTATGGAAGTTCTTTTATGCAGCTGAACTAGTGAAAATAATGCGACCATTATCGAGATAGGACTTTTAAGAAATGACAAATACTAACGTGAGACTGAAGGTGAGTTCCTACCTAACTATGTATGTTTCAAAATTATTGCGTTATTGACTATTTCGAAATATTTTTTTGTTTTGAAAAGGAAAGGAAAAGTACTTTACTAATTTCAAAAGAAGATTATATTCTTTATATTCAAGTTCAATTTTATGAAGACTTATTTGCAATTCAGAGTAAATAAGAAAATCTATCCACGGCATTAAAAAAATTGCCTACAAAAATACTCGCAGAATAGTGAGTTGTACTCATATAGATTACTTAAATAAATATTTATTTCACACTTTTGACTGTAAGATTAGTCATGAAAATTGTTGAACGTTCACTAATACCAAAGAAGATAGAACTTATCATATTACTCATGTATAGGCTTAGCTTGTACTTGTTATTTATTATTCAGAGATCTCAAAACATCGCCTCGCAGTTGTACATATTTCAATTTAAATGTTGCTACATAATATAATCTCTTCTTTAATTTGACCGTTTCATATTTTCAATTTTCGGAAAAAAAATGCTCCTTTCCACATAGCGGAAATACCAACACATATCACATATTTCAGACTTTACCATTGCTGAAACTCAAAAACCGTCTTTTGAAAAAATGTTCAATTTAAACGCTTCCGGATATGGTCCCATCTGTAATTTTGCCGTCTCAGATTTTCAAATTGTCCCCTCTAAACCTTCGGGGGAGGAGATTTCGGATTTGAGTTTTTCTTAATATGGTAGGTAGCATTTCTTAACTATCCTCTTTCAAATGTAACAAAAGTCGTCTAAATCGAAGTACGTTTACTATGCAAAACACGCGAGCAGCCATTAAAAAATCAAACATACAACCGAATTGTATACCTCCTCCTTTTTTTGAAGTCGGTCACAATCGAATTGTCTACCTCATCCATTTGGAAGTCAGTCAAAAAGATAAATAAAGGATTATCTTTCAACATCTTCTCTTAAATGAATCCACCACCAATCGGTGCAAATTAAGTAAGAAAAACGAGTTAACATACCAATAAATATTTTTTACAAAAAATTTGACCGACTTTATCAGTTGTTGCACTAAAAAATACCAAAATAATATTAATTCTATTGGTGCTGGTAATTTTGAAGTTGTGCCGTTGTAATTTGTTGTTGTAGGCACCAATAGAATTAATATTATTTTGGTATTTTTTAGTGCAACAACTGATAAAGTCTGTCCAATTTTTTGTAAAAAGTATTTATTTCACATTTTTGAGTGTAACATTAGTCATGAAATTTGTTGAACGTTCACTAATACCCAAAAAGTTATAGGTAGGTTTAGCTTGTACTAGCGGAAATACGCATGTCACATATTTCAGACTTTACCATTGCGAAACTCGGAAACCGTAACACTCTTTTGAAAAAATTTTCAATTTAAATGTTTCCGAATATGGTCCCCTTTCTAATTTTCAAATCTCGAATTTTCGATTTTCGGAAAAAATTGCCCCCTCCACCCCTTTGGGGGCGGTTTTTGGAGTGAAGGAGATTTTGGATTTGATTTTTCTCAATATGGGACCATTTCTCAACTCTCCTCTTTCAAATGAAACAAAAATCGTCTAAATCGGAGTTTACAAAACGCGCGAACAGCCATAAAAAAATAAAAAAACCAATCTTACAACCGAATTGTATACCTTCTCCTTTTTTTGAAATCGGTCAAAAACATATAGTCGAATTGTATACCTCCTCCTTTTTATCAAATCGGTCAAGAAATATAGTAGCTGCTTATATCGTGAAAGACCTTTAATATCAACCAACAAAGAAATGATAAATTTTTGCTGTTTAAAAGCATCAAGAAAAGGTAATCGTTATTCTATGACATTTTCGATGTATAGGCGAAAATCGGAGAATTCTATTTTATTTCTATTTATCAATAATTTCGATGAAATCCTATATAATAACATTTTTTTAAATTTAACCCAGAAGAAAATTTTATGGTTTTCAGTCTTGGACTTTTTGAACATTATTTGATTTAAAGTCTACCGAAATTGTGAGAGTATCTTTTTTTGTCTGATATTTCACATATTAAAAAATACTAGAAATTATTTTCCGTCCGCTTCGCTTTCCAAATACTTTGGCAATAAAGAAATATAAAAGAAAATATCATGTAAACAATAGATTTTTCAACGATTAAATTCGATATATAAATTACAATAATTGATTCAATTCATACTAGAGTAAGCTATTCAAACTGGCATGAAAAACTAATAAATAACTTTTTACAAAAACCCGGACCGACTGTATTAGTTGGGGCAATGAAAAATAATAAATAATATAAATTTTATGGGTACTGGCAATTTTGAATTGGTGTAGTAATAGGTTTAAAAATAACTTTTAGCACCAATTTCAAAAGTACCAGCAGCAATAGTATTAATATAATTTCGTAAATCTTTCGGTACTAGTTTTCGTAAAAACGTATCCATTTCACATTTTTCAGTATCAAAAGAGAATGATTTACAATTTTTTGAAAATCTTCAATGTAAACTCTTCCTTAATTTAACTCTCAAATTTTCGAAAGATGTGCCCCGAAATTTTTGGGGAGAAAATTTTTTTTATGGCATCAATTCTTAGCATTACTTTCGAATAAAACAAGAATCACCAAAATCGAAACACCTTTACTATGCGAAGTCGCGTTTATCCACACATAAAAAAGCAAAAAACATACAGTCGAATTGTGTGTACCTAGGTACCTCTTTCGTTCTGGCGAAGTCGGTCAAAAACATAGGATACTAAAGTAACTCAATATTTTCTTCCATATTACAGATACCAAATATTACCAAATCACTCAATGATAATGTATGAAAATACCTTATCTTTAATCTCGTAGCGAGAGATTAATTAATATAGCTTTTTATGCGTACGAATCAATCTGGCAGGCAGGTATCTTGAATGAATGTGAAGAAAGTTCGATGGAAACATTTTTTCGGTGCTGGCTCCAGCCCAAAATTCGACATGACACAATAAAATTGTTATTGCATAAGACACCTTCCACATAGAATTAAGGAAGTAGGTAGGTACTACATGTAGATACGACTAATTATTTCCAGATTATGCGTCGCAATCGTTGAATTCTTTGGCCATTTACATGGATAAAACGAGCTGCGAGTGTTGTAAAAGGAACGAACACGCATTTCAAATTCACATGAAAACTTATAGTATAAGATGATTTCCGTCTTTAAGTGAGATCAAAGTGATGATTATATCATTACTATGATAATTGGTGCTACTGATCTCAAATGATTTAAATAAAAAAAAGGAGCAACTCTATTAGTTGGTGCACCAAAAAGTACAAAATAAATATTTTTACAAAAAATTGGACCGACGTTATTCGTTGCTGCAATGAAAAATACAAAATACTATTAATTCTATTGGTGCAGTTGCAGTTAGATAGATAACTTTTGGCAACAACTTAACAAACACCAGCACCAATAGAATTAATAATATTTTGTATTTTTCAGTGCACCAACCAATAACGTCGGTCAATTTTAAAAAAAAAAATATTTATTTCACAATTTTGAATTTTACATTACTCACGAAAATCGTTGAACGTTCACTAATATCGAAGAAGATAGTACTTATCCTAACTTATCCTATTACCCACGTATATTATTTGCTTGTATTTGTTATTATTTAGATATCTCCAAACATCGCGGCGTAAATACGAATCTACCATTTTACCACCGCTTTAACTGGAAAACCGTAACCCTAAGGAAAAAATGTTCAGTATAATTGTTGCTACAAATAATCTGATTTTTCATTAATTTCTCAGATTTTAAATTTTCGAAAGAAATTGCCCCTTCCACATAGCGAAAATATACATATTTGAGATTTTAACATCACTGTAACTGTATTTTGACAAAATGACCAATTTAAACCTTTCCGGATATTTGGTTATATTTAATTGTACCACCTCGGATTTTCGATTTTCGAGAAAATTTGCCCCCTCCACCCCCTTCAGGGCAGTTTTCGGATTTGAGTTTTTACGAATATGGGACCATTACTCAAGTCTCCTCTTTCAAGTTGATCAAAAATGACCAAAATTGTAGTACGTATGAAACGCGCGCACGAACAAAAAAACAGACAGTCGAATTGTATATCTCCTCCGTTTGGGGTTCGTCGGTCAATAATATAAAATAGATTATCCATGCGGATATACCGAATAAATGCGGCTTCCTTTAGCCGTCTCTTTGTAAAATGTTAATTCACGTCCCTATAAAAAGTGTATTTTTCTATTTTTAAGCTATGGTTTAGTTTTTTCACACAGCGCAACTATCATAAATGTAATTTAATACGGTTTCTTAGTGAACATCCCCGTTCACTAATTTTCTTAACCTTATTGTACAAGGTTCGACTTTTATAAAATTTTGAATTTCATCATTATACACTGAAAACTCCCCGCGTTTAATGCTCAATCATTTCATACCCCTTACCGCTCTATAGCGACAACATATGTTTATTGACCGCGGGCAAACATAAGGGGAATTTGCTTGCTACTTGCTTGCTTGTTTATGGCGCTGCTACTAGGCAATTGCCAGCTCAATTCGGGATGTGGCTTCGGTGTTGACTGGCTCTAGACCATACCGGAAACCACGAACTTGTGCTTAACTAATTACTTATACTAAATAAAATTATTCTTCAGTGCACGTATCACGGTTCGACCAGCAATGTGCTTCGATCCGAGTATAACCTTCTCTGTCACGCTGCTGAGGTTTTCCGCAAGGTTTTCCCTCTTGTCTTCTTCAGACCACGCTGCCACGTGCTTCTAACCTCAAAAGTTTAATAGGAATCGATCTCTTTTCGATTGCACACCCCGAACCACGCTTCATTATCACGGCCGTGACTTCCCTATCCACCTCGGGGACCCAGCACTCACGTCCTCTACCAGCGGGTACTTCCCGTACGGAAATTTTTGATTTCCTTCAGACCCGAACCCGAAGTGAACTCTACCGAGGATGACACGGAAGTGAATAAGGGGAATTTTTCGTTCATAATAATTCTAAAAACCCCCTCCACAGCGAGGAGTGAGATTAGCTTAGCTTTTACGAAAATTTTGGACGATTTTTATTCTTGCATTCATGGAATATTTGGATCGATAGTACCGCACGATTAGTGTACCAGGCATTCCTGAATAACTTCAAAACTTGAGGGTTTGTTACCGTAACAGGAATTTCTGAACAATTTACGGAGTCTACTCCAGAGAAACATAATTTAACTTTATTTAACAGAATGAAGAGAAACCTCTCTTTGGGAATTCAACAACAAAAACATTAAATCTACTAAATCTAAAAGCTGACATCAAATACCCTTTTATTACTTCCAATTCGAGTTGAATTCTGGCATTATCCTAATCAGCGGACAGCGGACCTCTATCGTCTTGAGTTGTCTAAAAAGATTAAACAACTAAACAAATTTCCTATAAATAAATTGGAAATTTTGATTTGCCAACCTCCTGAAAATATTTTGTTTCTTCTCTATTAAATTTAATATCTCGCTTATATTTCAAACGCCTGCAAAAAAACAAGCTCAGAGAGCGCCATCTATGAGCTGCTGGAATATACGAGGCAATCAATCTATGCAAGATATGAATACTGTCACATTAATCGAGGCGGTCATATAGAAACATCAAAAACATCCATGTTTACTATACTTTGTTATAGGATATAGGTAATTCTCAATAAATTTAAATTCTCAAGTTACTGGTATTTTTTGCTATTTTAAACAGTTCATCAGTAATCAACTTGGATATGCTTGAGCGTTATCGTTCCAGTCATATCATTTCACTTGTAAAGTATATCAACTGTTTTTTTATATATATATAATTCAGCAGCAAAACTGATCAAAATTTTAAATATTCATGAGAAACAAAACCAGATTACTATAGCTTTCTAGAAATAATGTGATAATGCAATTCAAATATGTATATAATTGTATATTTTGAGACATATGTTTCATATACTTATTTGTTATTATTTATTCTAAACTTCATTTCTATTGGAATATTAAATTGCGTTTAACATTTAGAATGTAATTTGAGCCTCAAACCAAAACAGATTTGTTTCTGCTCTTTACGTTGCATTTTATAATTTCTTGAACCTTCCATATTCTCAAAAACGTGAAGACAGACAATTAACTAAAAGATTTATAAATATTAGACATTGTAAGAGAACCCATGGAAGTTGTTATTTTTTTGATTTTAGACTGATGTTATAATTGTCTTGTACCTAGACAGGACGACAAAAACCAAGGTTGAGAAAGTTTGTGGTTGGGATTTTTATGGTCAAACATCAGATACTTGAGTTTTTAGAAGATAGCAAATTAAACCCATCTCTTTGTAGCGACGTAAAAATAAATTATATTAAAAAAACACGCTTTCATAAGAATCAGAACTAAAAAGTGAATTATTTTTTTGAAATAAAATCAAATTACTCTTATTTATATTTTTTACTACGGATTGTTACCAAAGCGTGTTTTTTAGTTTTTTAAAATGTTTTTTTCTTAATTTTTTAGTCTCGCAACTTTCTTGAAGGAAAAATAGATATTAATGGAAACATCAAATATAGTTAGACATTTAATCATTCTTCGAAGTCTTATACAACAAACTGCATTCCAAATCCACTAATTTGATATGCAACAATCATAAATCTGAATGAGAATAGGTCAACAGTCAACATCTTTATCGTCGAACGCGCGACGTATAATTTAACAATATTCAATAAATTTAAATGACTTCTTCAGCAGACTCTTATAAAGAAATTAATCATTCACTTTATTACGCAATCATCTTTTTGCAATTAATTACTAATCGAACCTTGAACTTTCAATTCTTCGACGGCCATACACACGTCCGATATTATTATTTGATGCAATAATGTAATTATCGCCCCCGATTTTACAATAAAAGGCTAACAGCACATTGTGTTGTTATTGTATTAATAGCTTACCAATCAATTATATAACATTTCGAATAGAAACGAAATCAGTGGTCATGGAAAGAGGTGAAAAAAAGATTATGATGTACCTACATTTTTTGTTCAACACAATATGCAAGTATTAGACATCAATCATAAAACGATTTGTTCTACGCAGAATGTTACTTTTTGGCGCCAGCTTCTAGAACGGGGGAGTATATTATTCAATTTAAAATAGCCGGAACTTTCAAATAGCTTTCAGTAATACAGTGCGCGTCAAAATTAATGCACCACTGAAAACTGATCATAACTTCAAAGTGATTTTTTTCGCGAACTGCTGATCCGATATTTTATTAAAAATCTCGAAAACGGCAAAGTAGCCAAAGAGTTAATCTAGAATTTAAAAAAAATCATCAAAATCAGCGATTCGCGAAAAAAATCACTTTGAAATTAAAATTAACGCACCACTAAAAACTGATCACAGTTTTTAGTGGTGCGTTAATTTTGACGCGCAATTTTATATTTCTAATTAAAACTTTGATGACTTAATGCCTCCGAATTTTCTTAAAGATACCCTTGAGTAGTCGAGAAAATATTCTAATTGTACAACATTTTCGGTATACGATTTTCAACACTAATAACGTTTCAGGAAACTCTGAGTGTCTGTCTGTACGTCTGTGCGAACAGATAGACCGATTTTGTTGCTTTCTTTTTGTATTGGTAGGGTCTCGATACCACTCGCCTGTGACAAAGAATGAGCATCCTGCTCGCTCTAGTTTCTAGCAATAGTCTAAAAACGTGTTTTGCTCAAGACTGTAGCACAAAAGCGCCTCCAACAATTTTGATGAAACTTATCAAAAACATTCGTCTTAATGCTATCTAGCACCGCACGAACAAAATTATACTCAATTGTGTTGTCAAACTATCTAACTGTTTATTAATATTTTGGCTAAACGGTTCTTCCTACGTCAAAATTGATATGTCTTGACACGCTCAAAAAAAGGAATGGTCGCACAACTTAACTGGATGATTTTAAAATATTCGATTGAATTTGTTTGAAAACGGTAGGAGAGTCATGTGAGTGGGCAAACCCAGATTTTGTATGATTCTTCGCGGATTTCGAATAGTAAATGTGTTGCGCGATTTTGGAGATTCTTTTTTCATTTGATGACTGAAGATTATTTTTGATTTGATTCCCATATTCCCATATCGACCTTTTCAAAATCGAATAAAACTTCTCACCAAAAACTTCCTCAAAAAGGGATGGAGGGGCAACTTTTTTTCGATAATTGTACATTTCATCTGCCCGAATTAAAGAAAAGATCATTTCAAAAGGTGAAACAGAAACTTATCATATGATTAGGTAATTTGACTTTGTATCAAGGATTCCTTCACTATTAATGAAATACACTGGAGTTCCGTACCGTTTTATTAACATGTAGCTTCATAGGAACAAAATGTGGCGATTATCGATTGGATTTGTTTTCTGTGGTCACGATGACGTGAATATAGTAGAAATCGATAAAATCAGTTTGAACGCGTAAATCTTTACTATGATTCAGTTTTCTTCTTTTTACCCTCCAAACACTATATAATTTAAACTGTTGAAAGTGACTAAGAATTAAATATATATATATATATATATATATATATATATATATATATATATATATATATATATATATATATAAATAAAAAGATGTTCTTGGGGATGCAGTCATATATTCAATAAAATTCTTTGACTGAAGCCGAGCTTTCGAGAATGTTTATTCTCTTCTTCAGGGCAAAAATCGTGAATTTAGAATAAATTAACCAAAAACAGGAAAGATTTCATATCCATCAATTACATTTGTAATTGATTGAAATCTTTTTTTGACACATTTTATCTTTGTTGACAGGTATACATTTTATAAAATTACTTTTATTCCCAAGGGAAAAACTAAGTATTTTCTTCCTGGGTATAAATACACATAAATGTAACGATTTAGCTGGTAATCATTTTTGTGACACTACTTTCGCTGCTTCTACTAACTACGGTAAAGTCAGAGAAAACTCGAAATCAGACATTTTTTTACAAACAAATAACCACTAAGTTGACAATTTCCAAATCAAATCAAAGAATTGAATTGAAAGATTTTCTTAGCAACACGGGTCTACTTGTCGCTATAAGTAGAACAACCTACCAGCTTAAAACTTCAAATTTCACTTCGATAATTTTCTGACTTTAATATATTATAATATTTTTTCAATTTAAATTTCGTTTTTCCCGTCACAGAAAAAATATGGTATATTATAAACGGTAAGAATATTATATTTTAGCTCACGGTTTATTGTCTCCCTTTGCATCGGTTGACAACACAACCTCGAGCTAAAATCTAATACTTTTTACCCTTGTATAATAAATCAGTAATATTCTGAGAGGGGTAAGAAAATGTTGGCAAACCACTTTTTTCAATGTACATATTAAGATATCGTTCTGCAATTTTATTAGATTGACAAAATGTGATTTCAAACAAATTCTTGAGTTTAGTGGTGCTTTTCCAAAATCAATAAAATTCGCATTATTTATACAGCTCTTGTTATTGACAACTGCGCTCACTGTACACAACGATTGAATTGTTTAAGATGGGAAATAAGGTGTTCAAGCAACATTATAAAAAAACCTCCGTTGCTAGTATTCTTGTCTGTGTGATAATTCTATCAATAATAAACAAGAGCTCATTTGTATACCATAAAACTATGTAATTCAAACTATGCGCTACATCTCAATAATAATAATCCCACATTTATTGATAATTTCAAAATCTCACATACCGAAAAGAAATTAATAAAACTGAATTTACTTGAGTCATTAGAAACTGATGAACGTAAACATTCGGGTAATCTCATCACTGACCAGATAGATGTTATGTAATTAGTTAATAATATTAGTCATTAAGATTTATGTTAACCATCCTTATTATTTAAGTAGGCAAGTATCCATGAATTAAGTTAATAATTAACTAGATCAAACGCACACTTTTTTTTATTGGCCGAAATCCCAACGCAGGGAGTACAAATTCGACTGTTTTTTATAGTACGTGCGCCGGGTATAGTAATCGTTCTCCAAATTTGGTGATTTTTTTTATTTGAAAGAAGAGAATTGAGAAATAGTTCCATGTTAAATAAATTTAAAATCCAGCATCTCCTTATTTATAAATAATCAATTTTAGGTCTGGGCCCAAGGACTACAAAAAAAAGCCTTGTTCGTATTGCATCTATCTGTCCCACTATTTTTAAATAGTTTTTATTACTTTCGGTTCTTGTATCAATGGACTCCGCAGCGATTTCTCAGGCCCCATACGGTCTAGAGACTTGAAATTTCGAATTCGTACTTAGATCGCAGATATCTCGCCGCCTGTTAAGTGTGATCCAATATTGGTAATTAAAATTATCTCATTCAATCTCATTCAACCAAGATCATTATAATGTCGACATGGAACGACAATGGGATCCGTCACTGGAATTACGCACGAGCATGGAGCGTATATATACGTCTCGTTCTCTGGTATATAGGTACTTTCTGGAAGATCGTCTATGGTTATGTCGCAATAGTCAGACGTCAGACGTTGTTAATTTAAAGTTTAATTTTGTGTTGTGGTAGACAAACAGTAATTTGTTATGGAATTGCTGTTGCTGGCAAACACATATACATAAGTATAGTTAAAATCGAGAAAAGGATAGCAATAGTAGGTACTCATCGGTACGGTTTAAATCTTAAATGCCCAATAAAAACTATTTTTAATTTTTTCCAAAAATTTCACTTGTTCATTTTAAAATTATTTCATACATTTAGTTAATTTAAAAAAACATGAAATTATTGCCTTTGTGTAGATACCTGATGGTTTTTATGTCATCTTTTCTAAAGAGACCATAGGGACATTGGTGAACGACACTTTGAATTACATAACATGTATAGAGTTCAATTACCAAGTTTAAATTTATCTCAATAGTATTCTATTTATTGTTACGTTGTCTCACTTTGTATTATTATACGATCGTGTGGCAATTATCAACCAGCGCGACCGCAATACTTAATTAGTTTTGTAATTCGAACTAGATACATTTGACTTAAAACCAACACTTTGAAACCGATTTTGCTGATATCAAATTCATTAGCTATAATAGTAATTACAGATATGTACTAAAATATTTTTTTACCGAAAATTGGACCGACTTTATTAGTTGGTGCACTGAAAAATACAAAATATTCTTAATTCTGGTTCTGGTAGCTTTGAAGTTGTGCAATTGTAGTTAAATAGAAGACTCTTGGCACCAACTTCACAAGCACCAGCACCAATAGAATTAATATTATTTTGTATTTTTCAGTGCACCAAGTAATAAAGTCGGTCCAATTTTTTTTTTATATTTATTTCACGCTTTTGAGTGTAACATTAGTCACGAAAATCGTTGAAAGTTCACTTATACCACTACCCATGTATTTTCTTTGCTTGTACTTGTTATTATTCAAAAATCTAAAAACATCGTCGCGGAAATACGCATATTTTAGACTTTACCACTTCTGCAACTCGAAAAACGTAACTCTATGGAAAAAATGTTCAACATAAAATACACACACACTTGAGATTTTAACATCACTGTAGCTCGAAAACCGTAATTCTTTTGTCAAAATGTTTAATTTAAAATTTTTCACGATTCCGGATATTGTCCTATCTGTAATTCTGCCGTTACAGATTTTCGCTTTTCTAGAAAAATAGCCTCCTCCACCCCCTTCGGGGCGTTTTTTGAAGGAAAGGAGATTTCGTGTTGAGTTTTTAGGAATATATCTCAAGTCTTCTCTTTCAAATGAATAGAAAATCATAAAAATCGGAGTACGTTTACTATATATACAGCGCGGGCGCAAAAAAGCAGACAGTCGAATTGTATACATCCTCCGTTTGGGTTCGTCGGTCAATAAAAATGAGTTATTATTGCAATCATATTCGATAGGTGATAGATATAATAATCATTTTGGCAAGACAATTGAGTAGTTTTCTAAGGCACATTGTAGTTATTAACGATAATATAAAGGGTGTCCCGAAATTTACGCAAGATTTGAATTAACTAAAAGAAAAAGAGTTTTTATAAGTTGTCATTTCTTTATATTAACATAAAGTAGGCGCAAGTAGTTGGGGTCTTGTTGGCATATACCTTTGACTTGACATCAAATAACAACATGAAAAGAAATCCCATGGGGTTGAACCACATGACCAATTTCGCTCATTGAAATGAGAGAGCACGCAACACCAAGAGATATCTCATGCAGCATTCAGTTTGCATGGTGCGAGAATACTGTTTCCTTCTGTCCAAACGTACACCAAAAAGTTACATGTTGTGGAAGCATTTGTTTTTGATAATCACAAATTATCACATAGGATAATTTTGCTCGAAACATCAGCATCCACTTGTTGATGTTCAATAATCCATTATTCAACAATAAAAACGAGATGTTCTCCCGTGTAGAGCTCCAGTTTTTGTAATCCTAAACTGTCAGCTGGCAAAAGGTTTTTTTTTTATCTTGTTTTTCAACCATATAAATAATAAAACACTAGAAAGGGAATGTAGTAGGCACTAGTGTAAGTGGAAATGCCGTATCGTCCTAATATAAAAATGTGATCAAAGAATGAGTCTCATGGCATTCCTACGCTATTGTATTAATATGTTTCCAACATCTTACATCAAAAATTTCGGTAAATTCAAATCTTGCCTGAATTTTGGATCAACTCACCTTTCAAAAAAAAACTGCATCAAAATCGGTTCTTACGTTTGGAAGCTAAGTTGTCACAGACCCACATACCCAAGATTCATAAACATCTGTCGTTTTTGCGTTAGAGTCACTTGACGGCTCGACTGTTACAGAGTAACTGTTGAAAGCTGATGCCTACATTTTGCCAAGTACCCTACAAAACAAAACAAAAAAACACAAAATCGTTCAATCCGCTCCTGAGATAATCTAAGGACGGAACGACAGACAGGCAGCAATATTCTTTTTTACTTAACCGTAGAACGTATGTTGACGCTTACTTAGCTATTTAGGGTAAGATGTATCCTAGTGTGTTTGAACATATAATAAATATATTTTTATATCTTGAAATAAAGACCATAAAAGAGATCAATTTTGTTACAGATATGGATTTTTCACATAAAACTATTACTTTTCCTGCTCCAACAACCGACAGAGGGCGCGGTAATGGCGCCGCCATGGGCCAACGCCAACCTCAACCCGTGCGCAACACAACCCAGGGGTTGGCAGCTCCTGTACTGGCCACCTGACGGGAAATGCTACAAAATTTTCCAGGTAAACATTATCTTTATATCCAAGGAATTTCGTTTCAAACTCGGTCGAGTTCACATCATGTCGGAAGGACGTCTTCATACGGGTAGTAAACATTGGAAGAAGACTTGAATGAAGGGCCGCCGAGATGGAGTGGGAGCCGCGACCGCTGAAGGTTTGAAATTGCTAAGATAGCAATATTGACAAGTTCTAGGCCTATGAAGGGTTGTTTTCAATAGGATATAACTCATTTGGCATGTACCATTATGAATATAGAATGAGGGGCCATGGAATAAATAAAAAGAAGATCTTTGACTTTGATAAGAACGATTTTCAGGTTAATTGTTTAACTGGTACAGTGCTGTCACGTTTGATTTTATCGTAGCACATAATTAACAAGATGCTAAATTTAGTTTCAAACGAAGTTTTGATAATGATTATAGTTGAGTATTTTTCAATCTGTATAAAAAGTGACTCTGATTCGATTACACAATATTCTCATCAATGGGATTCCTCACAAGCGTTCCTCTATTTCTCATACATGATTTCATTATATAACCCAACAATTAACAAGACCTGTAATTTCCATCCATTGTTTGCGTTTTATTTCCAATTAGCTCACTCATCCGCATTATAAATACGTATACCGACATTGTAAGAAAAAGTGAATGAAAGTAGAGCGTCGACATATACAGAATATAGTGTATTAGTTTATTTTTATAAATTATTATCAGTTTTTTGACCGACGAACCCAAACGGAAGAGGAATACAATTCGACTGTCAGCTTCAAATCTGAGACGACGGAATTAAAGATTTTTATTAAAGTTTCATTTTTTGAGTTAGAGCGATATTAAAATCTCAAATATGTTCATTTTCGCTATGTGGAGGGGGCAATTTCTTTCGGAAATTTAAAATCTGAGGCAACTAACTTGAAGACCAGATTTTGCAACTATTATATTGAACATTTCTTCAGTAGAGTGACGGTTTTCGAGTTACAGCAGTGGTAAAGTCTATACATATTTTTTACAACAAATTGGACCGACGTTATTAGTTGGTGCACTGCAAAGCAGGAAATAATATTAATTCTATTGGTGCAGAACATCGCTGCGCAAATACGTATAAGTATTTTAGATTTTAAAAAGTTATCACAGCTCTCTCGAAAACCGTAACTCTAAGGAAAAAATGTTCATTATAAATGTTGTTACAAATACTATTGTCTTTCATGTAGTGCCAAAAATGTTCAATTTTTCAAAGAAATCGCCCTCTCTACACAGCAAAAATGCACATATTTGAGAATTTAATATGCCTCGTAACAATTTTGAAAAAAATTTCAATTTAAACGTTTCCAGATATTGTCCCATCTTTAATAATACCAACTCAGATTTTCAATTTTCGAGAAAATTCCGGAAGGAAGGGGATTTCGGATTTGCGTTTATATGAATAGATGAATCAAAAATTATCAAAATCAGAGTACGATTACTATATAATAATAATAATAATAATAATAATAATAATAATAATAATAATAATAATAATAATAATAATAATAATAATAATAACGGTTTATTTCCCAAGAAACATAAATGTTTATAACAGGGAAAGTAAAAAAAATATATAATAATAATAAAAAAACACAAGTATTAGACTAAACAATGAAATCAGCGGAAAGGTAAATTTCTCAAAATTCATTGAATTGAAATTTGAACAAAATTTTCATTGGTATACCTACAAGTCATTACATATAAATTACTGTATGTATCATAGCCTTGCGGATAGAGGTTTTTGTTTTGGCTGTTGAATATAAAGCAGACAGGGTTCGCGTTCCACTTCAAGGCTGAATTTTTTTTTTCGCCTATTTCTTATCAATAAATATACTATATATTTTTTTAATCAGGGTCTATATTAAGATCTCCAGAAAATGTAATATTACATCAAATTTATATTGAGTGTTCATATTTTATCGGTATTTCTTAATTTTTATTTATTAATTCTTATTTTTTTCTGTGCATTTTATGAAAAATTGCTTCGGACAAAAGTTGTAGGTACTGATTATATCTATAACCCAAAATTATTTTTGATGGTATTTACACTACGGCTCTTTTTTGTGATTTTTTTTAATGTTTGAACGGTCGCCATTTTGAAACTACTTACCCGATATTGCCCAATAACGAACTCGACCGAGATATTTAAGAGATTGATTTTTGTAGCAAATTTGAACTTGATACCTCCAAAACTGCGACCTTTATCATGTTAACAAATTTCGTAATATCCCATATATATATAAACTTTTGAACCAAATGTTTTTTTGGACTAACTTATAGACATATAACAACATGCCGTTGAAATTTTTTCGAAATTCAAAAGTGTGAACGATCACACTAGGTACATTTCTATAAGAAATTTACCTAAAAGCTATATGAAACTTATTATAATAAATATTTTTTCAAACTATTTTTGAATCTTGTTTTGCCGATTTTTTTAAGAAAATCGGGTAAGTCATTATATAATTTTATGCCGTTATAAAGAATTGATTGTTTGCCAATTGTTGTTTTAATTTTTATTAATACAAGATTATTGGAACACCTATTTAAATAATTGTGTTGATCACAATTAAACCGAAAAACTAAATTTGAATGTTTTAAATTATTTATGACCAGATGAATGAATATACAAATTTTAATTTTATATAATGAATAAATGTCAAATAATTTCCTGGGTTTATATAAATTAACTGTGGGTTCTCTGTAATATAAAAAGCGCGAAGGAACCAAAAAAAAAGCAGACAGTCGAATTGTATACCTCCTCCGTTCGGGGTTCGTCGGTCAAAAGTATCAGTATTTCCGCGGCGATGTTTTTAGATTTCTGAATAATAACAAGTATAAGCAAAGAATACACATGGTTAATGGTATAAGTGAACGATCAACGATTTTCGTTACACTCAAAAGTGTGAAATAAATATTTTTTACCAAAAATTGAAGTGAATTTGTTTATTGGCGCAATGAAACATACCAAATAATATTAATTCTATTGGTGCTGGTATTTGTGAAGATGGTGTCAAGAGTCTTCTATTTAACTACAATTCTACAACTTCAAAGTTACCAGTACCAATAGAATTAATATTATTTCGTATTTTTCAGTGCACCAACTTACAAAGTCGGTCCTATTTTTGGTAAAAAAATATTTATGTAGATAGATATTGCTGTAGCTCTCTATTCGATCGAAATTGGATATATTAAGCTTCTTCATTTTTCAAACCCATCTTTTTTTTCTTTCCCAGTTATAAAAATTTATGATTCTTGGGAAATAAATCGTTATTATTATTATTATGTAGGTAATTGTATTTAGGGATGTTTTCCACTAAAAAACGGACCCCTTATAAAATTACACTGATGTGTAATACAGGGTCTTTCATCTCAGCTCCCGTTTTCTATAGCTCAGTTAGTTAAGTTACGAATTTGATATTTCACAAACTTCATATTATCAAGAAAGTGATCTTCTAAGATTTTCCAAATATGAAAATTATTTCTAAGAGCTCTTCTTGGCTGTTATCTATAGCAAGTAAATAATGATTGGGCATAAAGAATTTAAAATTAAAATCCTGTATTAACATGTCTATTGTTTCGGCACATTGTACCTTTATCAAATGTGAGTATAAATTCTAAATTCTAAGATGATAAGTGCCCATTTATGTAACAAGGAGGATGAATAATAATTCTTAATGGATATTTTTAAGTAGTTAATAATTATATATTCAGTAATGCCATCGATCAGGTCACCTAAATGTTTATTATAGTGTTTTAATTTTAGTTTACTATTGATTGATATCAAGTATCAGACAATACAGTTATAACCATAAAGAATTTAAATAATTATTAGTAATAAGTTAACAATTTTTGTAACTTCAGTCAGCCTTCTCTATCACATGAATAGTAAAAGGTAGAAACTTACTATGGTACTTCCTCGGTTTTATATAAAATAGGCTATGACAGACTGACAGTCAGACAAACTCCATGATTCATCTCAGATTTAGGAAACACATTTAATATTTCCAGTAAATAAACACGTTATCATAAAAGACGATTTTTTCTATAAAAAATATGAATTCCATCAGGTCGGATACCCCTGTTCAGAAGACATGGAATTAACACCTTCCATCGCTAACTCCGGTAAAAGCATATCAGCCGAATGTCGTTGCCCACCAAAGATGGCACAATCGAAAAGTGACAGTAGATGTTACGATCTCTTCACTGCAGGACCTTGCGACAAAGGCTTCTTCTTTGGGGCAGATTCAAGACACAAGAATGAGAGGTAATCAATGAAATTAAATACAATATGAATTATTATTCTCCTTACTCATTGATTAATATTCATAATATCTATAATAGTTCGAAGCGTCAGTGGGGAACGTGTAAGGCTCTAAAGCCTTGTTCGAATCACTCGATGATATATTGGCCACCAAATGGGCAATGTTACCAGATATTGAGCAGAGGACCGTGTTTCAAGGGTCAATTGCTATATGTTGATACACCCACTGGCTTACCTAAATGTGGTTGTGACGATGGAAAAGTGTTGGGTCAATACAGGTTAGAAATATGTAGTTTTAGTTTATATACCATATATGATAAGCTGAATAACGAGACTATTATATTGTAATGTAGAATCAGTCAGATAAGCGCCATTTGAGCAAAACTGGCATCTCTTGAATGAATAAAATAAATTAAAATGCTTATACACGCGTTATTTGTGTTCCTAAGTGATTCTATGGACAAAGATTAGAAACACCTTATGGGTCTAAGGTGCCTTTGGTTTGACAGTTAAAAGTTTTTTATACATTTCAATCAACTATAGCCGAATTCGTAAATTGCAGGCACTAAATTTTCAGAGATGATGGTGACGTTTCAATGTTCTTTTAGGTCTCCCTGTGACTATTTGGTTGCATATTAAATTATTAAAATAGCAAATAATAAAAGATATGTACTGCGTTTCACACTGCGAATGCAGAGTGGCCAGATATACGCAATGTATTTCGAATGGGAAAATGGCACACAGAGTTGCCCCTCTTCAACTTTACCTGTCATTTTTTTGTGAAATTGAAATATCTGATATAACAACGCGCTGGCAACGATGGGCTCCATAAGACGACTCTCAGTTTGAAATAACATCATCATAGTCGTTTTAATGCTTTCAGACTTTATGGAATTTAGTGCCTACAATTTCTGAACTCGAGTACAGAAAACTAGATTGGTACATATTTCTCTTATGGAGAGGTTAATAATGTAAATTCAGTTGTGTGTTAGAAAAAGCATTTTATTTTCTCAGGCAAGGTAATGGACACTGTTACCAACATTTTACAAGAGGACCATGTTTGGATAAAGGACATATTTTCCTACCAGACAAGACATGTGGATGCTACAGTTTTCTACCCCACTATCACAAAGAAACTGACTCATGTTTTGAATTAGGTATGTTTTTCTTTCATCAGGTTACAACTTATGAACCGTAGACAGTTGAAATTTTCTCTGAATTGGGATTAAAATTTTTGGCTATAACAACAAATACTAACTAAATCCGTCCGTGACCGGGCTGTATCTAAAGAAACCCTTTGTGTGCGAGTTCGACCCGCATTTTTCATTTTCTTAAACATAATATATTTTATATACAGGGTGTTAGACAAACATGCGGCAAAAATTCAGGGGGTTATTCCTTGGGGCCTAGTATGAAGATTTTTTAAGAACCACTTTGTTTCGAAGATTCAGGGTGAACAAATTTTTTTAACGGCAACCTGGAGAGATCGGATAATTGCTGGGTATACCTAACATTTAGAAACTACCCTGGTGCGTTTGAAAGAGTTCAGCAGTTAATGAAGAGAAGATTGAATGCTTGTATCCAGGCTGGAGGAAATCATCTCGAACATTTATTGCAGACTGAGCAATTTTACGTGTATTTTTTGATAATAATGTAGTTATTATCGCAAATTTTATTCCCTATATTTTCGAAATAAAGGGATTTTTGAAAACTGCTCATAGGACAAAATATTTAGAATAGGCCTTGAATTTTTGCCGCAGTTTACACTCGTATACACAAAAATATTGAACCCATATTAAACGATCAATAATAACACACTAGAATGCATGGAAAACTGCTCTTTCCATAATTTCCCCTTCCCCAGATGGAATCGTGATTTTTTTAAACTTTTTTAAAAGTACCCTTTGAAACAAAAAAAAATTGGTGAATAAAGAATGATGCCAATTGATAAATTTATATTTACTGCAAGGCAAATCAATAATCTTTCAAATTTAATAAGTTTTTAAACTTTTTGGGGAAAAAATATTCATGAATCAAAAATTGTGAAGTAGGACAATTTCTAAGTACTTATTCAAGTGTATTTTCTAATATAACCAGATACTGTCGGACCATGCACCATTGGTCAACTATTTCAACTGAATCCCAAGAACCCCAATCAAGCCGAATGCCGTTGTAAACCAGGTTACATTTCCCATCGAAACTCGACAGCTTGCTATCGACCATATACACGTGGTCCTTGCTCTGGACACGAAATCATCACAGATGCTGGGTACTGTATCGATCGACCTTGTCCAAAAGCATATCTTTTCTTTCCACAAGAGAAAACATGCTACAGAATCGGTTCCAGAGGACCATGTGCCGAAGAAAGGGTGGTTACCTTTGACTTTAACGCTAGACCATCAGTAGATGGTATCAGCTACAACGGAGTGTGCACATGCCCAAATAAAAACTGTGATAAAAAGGTGGACTACACTTGCGATAGGTGATTTATATTATTTTATGTTTTATGTTAGCCACAAGAACTCATTTATATTATATTACTTCTATATTGATAGTTGATATGAGTAGTCATAAAATGATCATCTAAAATGGTGATATAAACGAAAACTTGAGTGGTCTTCTAGAATCTACTAAATCAAACTATTCGTGGTACACAATATATATATATAATTAGGAATATGAAATTTATTTATGTGCTCATTTTAGGAGTAAAGGTTTGATCCGCTATAAGAAGGAGTGCCATAAAATGTACACACAGGGGCCTTGTTCGAGAGGTGCTTGGCTAGTGCCAAGAAGAATGCCAAGAGAGCAACAGCTCTTTGCCGATGGTATAGGAGAGAGCGTAGGAGACTGCGAATGCATACCCGGATATACAATGACAATATTTGATGCCGATACAACAATATGCCTACCACCTACATTCGTGCTAGCAGAGTACCTGAACAAGAATTTCACAATCTCTCAATTCCTGTGAAATTTCTCTTGAAATTAGAATGTGATTATAGGTTAAGAAATCAAATATAAAGTTTCTAGATATACTTTTGTTTATTAATATAAAAAATCCTATAACAGTTCAAAAGTCTCCAGGAAAGCACCGGTCCTCTAATAAGTGAACGGTTGATTTTATAATTATCAAAATAAATTAACGCATATTTGATGCAACTAATGAAAAAGTCATTCTATTAGAGATAAGATTGGAGAAAGATTATGTATTAGAAAAGTGGGAAGCCAAATTTTAGATTTTTTCCAAACTAGTTTGCCTTTAAGTTATAATATCTGAGCGACCGAGCTTTGCTCGGGTAACACAGAATCTAGAGTGGATCTATAATAGTTACCCGAAAGTTCAAAAATGTGCATATTTATAGTTAAAGTGTATTGCGATCGGTAAATATTGCTTTTATCATTCACATGGCTCAGAATTTAAAGATTTCAAAATAAATATGAATGTGAAACATGCCAGAACTCAGCTGTATCACCAATCGACTTCTCAACCCCCAAACACTATGTATACTTTTATCTGCGGAACCATTCTTGAAATATCTAGTGTGAACCTCGAGGATCACACCGATTGAATATGAAAGTATCGTCAATTGATTTCTCGACTCCGAAAACACCTTTTTGCTATTTTTTACCAAAATCTGCTTACTCTTCCTTGAAATAGCTAATGTGTACCTTAAGGGTCGCAATATATTAGATATGTACAAATTTTCATTGAAAATTTCCGATTAAATTTTCAGAATCTCATATTAACATCTTTTATTTAAAAAATGGGTTTTGTTAAATAAAATTAAAGGTGATCAGAATTCGAACCGAGGAACTCTAGATTAATACCCCAAAGCTTAACCACAGGACTATTTTTTCCTATGACATTATCGGGTTCATATTGATATCTGAAATATAATCTGTAAAACTCCTAGAATGGGAATATTAATTGCTGGAAACGATTTTTCTTGTGAATGTAAACCAATCGATTCAATACACTCTAAAACCCATACATATGAATTTTCATCGAAATCGGTAGATCAGATTCCGAGATAAAATTTGCATATATATATATATATATATATATATATATATATATATATATATATATATATATATATATATATATATATATATATATTCATTATGGCAGTTTTGCAACTACAATTATTAATTCGTGTGATGCATACTTTTTCAAGAAATTTCTTTAGAAAATAATAGACAGAAAAAAAAATTACAAACCATAACATCCAAAGCAAACTGAAAAAATCTATGAAGAAAATTTTAGAATTCTTCAGTGGAATAAAAAATATTTAAAAGCTCACCCTAGTTTTCTCTTCAAATCCTTCAATTCCGTTTCTAGTCCACTTATTACGTTCTTCTTGTCTCTCAGCTGTTCCTCAAGTTGATGGATTTTCTCAGTCTTGTCATCGACAACATTCTAAAAAGAATATAGTAAATATGAATTGTTACGGTATGAATTAAATGATCGAGCATTTCCAATATTGCTCACCAATAAATCATCCTTTTCCTTATCGATCTTATTCAGTTGACTTTTGAGAACCTCAATATCACCCTGTAAACGTGCTATTTCCCTTTCCTGGCCAGCTGTTTCTCTGTGGGTAGTATTCATTTTCGATTGGAGGCTTTGAAGCTCAGTTTCGACACGTAATAGTTGGCCTTGAGTCTCCGACAGGGCCCTGTCAGCTTGGTCGTTGAGGTTTCTGTAAAAAGAAGATATGTACTGAAATGGTAAATAATATAAGATAATACCTGTACGTCTTTTGATATTGGAATTAAACTATGAAGATTTTTACAAGATATTCAGCAACTATTAAGAAGCAGAAATTTATGATGACTTTACTTGTATGTCATTCTTCTGGAAGTTATTAGCTGTTAATTGTAACAAAAAGTACCTATTGTTTCAAGAGTTCAAAATTTTTTTTGTTCAAAACTTTTCCTGCTGAAACTATTTATTCATTAATATGGTTTTCACCTAACACGGACAATTATTTTCATTCTCTTTTTTCAAACGGTAGACTAGTACCGAAAAATTTGTTAATATTGTGGTATTACTTCAAAGTCGTAGAAGATAAATGAACTAAGAGGAAAATATCAATAAAGGATAAAAAATTCGAAAATGTTATCAGATTTCTGCATATACATAACGAAATACAATATTTTGGAAGTCTGCCAACGCCGGAATAGATTCTAAAATATTTTCACTTATTATCAATAAAACCATAAAAAAATAAAAAAAGCTAACTACAAACTCTCCTTCTTTTAAAGTCGATCAAAAAATTTACGGAGAATAATTCAAGCTCGCGGGAGAATTGGTACAAAAAATTTATACCAAAAATTATATTTAAAAGTAAATACCATTTCTGCCAGTTCATAAATAAATATCTGTCAAAAATAATCTACGCTTGTTATTCTGGCATGTGCACGTGACAGCTCTCAAGCCAGAGAAATTATTTCGCGACCGAATTTTTTTTCGGAAAATTCAGTTTGTCGTCATAGCAACCTGTCAAAATCAAAGCATCTGATTGGCTTAAAACATCAGGTGTAAAATTTTCCTATGATATTTTCTTCTTAATCATGCTACATCCTACATGCCTTTGAAAGTACTAGTCTATTTCTAGCATTGGCATGTAAAATTTTTTGAAAAAAATATTTTTAATAGTTATTTTAGTAGATTGATGATGAGAAAGTTATGATGGATTTTATAATTCCACAAACAAACATACTTGATTATTTCACAAATAATAAGCTTCATTATAAAATAATTATGTATTGGCTATTCTTTACAATTATTCTGCGGAACTTCAAATTGGATTTTAAATTCTAAAATGGGGTGAAGCTTGATTTGCAATCAAACATCTAAGTGAAACGAATATAAAGTAGTTTTGAATGTTTTTATAGAGACTTACTTGAGCTGTGTATAACTCGCTCTAACAGAATTCAGTTCTGTCTGTGTTGCCCGCAGCTGCTCTCTCAATGTATGACACTCCTCCTCCAGATGAGTCATATTTGAACGGCTGGTTGTTTGACCAATGACCAATTGTCTTCTCTCATCTTCCAATTTTCGAATATGCGCTTCCATTTCCTGGAAAGCTTTTTTCATTCGCTCCTGATCGAACACGGTTGATTGATTGAGTTCCTGAATTTTCGTTTTCAGTACAACATTCTCCTTAAGCAGGTGATTAGCTTCATCGCGCTGTATCTCCAATTCTCTGCTTTTACGCTTGCACGTCGTTCTTTGGCATACAACATCGTCGAACTTGGGATCACCAACTTCTCTGTGTGATTCAGGTCGCTGTGTGGCTAAATTCTTCACTTCTCTTTGCAGGTCGAATATTAACTGGTTTTTCTCGTCAATTTTTTTCAGTAGTTCCTCATATTGTTGATGCAACTATAATATTCTCAGAATCAATTGGCGATATAGATGTAATAGTGTAGCACTTACTTTATCAGAATCATCATGGATTGGCAGATTTCTCATTTGCTCTGACAGTTTGTGGTACTGTTTCATAAAATAATCCTTTTCTGATTTCAGTGACTCTAACTGCTGATGAGCCTAAATATATGATTCAATCTAACTTTTCATAATGTTTTGATAATAAATTTGATATTGATCTAACTCTTAACACTCCCTAAGGGCTGCGAGAACTTGACGTTGGTTAAAGGGGTTAGTGGCAGGTGCGGCGCTTAGGAGAACCTTCACCTATCTACATAAGTGGCTCAACAGATACCTCGCAAAAAGGGTATGTTCTGTGAATTAATGAGTTAATGGCATATTCACAATAGAGGCTCCTGAAACGAATAAGAGGGAGGAGAATAAGATGAAAATCGCGTAGAGGTGCAAAACCAAATCCGAAACTCTAAACCTAGTGCGGGACCACGACGACAAGCTTCGGACACTACTGAGAAGTAGCCCTCACTTCGGTCGCAGCGGCACCGAATGGGTATCAGACGCTCCCTCTTGAGGGGCATTGCGGATCTAGAACTTCATTTTCAAGCTGACTGTCTAAGATTCTAGACTCAAGATTGTAGAGCAAATATCTATACCGATTGCACAACAGGCCGTAGCCGCACCTCTCAAGGAAAATTATGCTGCTATACCACATACTACTACACAATCAAAACTTATTCTGAATGGTTAAAATTAACAGCTATTCAAAATCAAGTTGTCAAATTGCTCTGGATTCTAAGACATTCGGGAGAATAGGGTAGAGGACTTAGACTTTAGAAGAAGGATAAGCTAATCTTTGGAATGTCCTTTATTAGAGAACCAAGTTTAAGAAATCTAAAAAGAAAGTACTAGGGTATAACGCTAATTCGTTTTGAAAGAATAGGGCGTAATCAGCCATCTTTGAAAGTCTTCTTCGTATAACAATAATAATAACTTTTTTAAAATATTCCATTTCAAATAACAATCTATAATACTGATGTACTTTTACCTGAATATCCCTGCCCTCTCTTTCTTTGCTCAATATATCAATCATCTGTTTGATGCATTTGCCAGCTTCACAGCAACATTTGGCCGATTCGCTGCGATCGTTGACACTATTTGAATCTTTTTGAGCAACAAGCTGCTGAGTAGTAGATTTCTTGCAGGATTTCTTATGTTCGAGAACTTTGGTAGATCTTTTGTTTGTGGTGGTAGTTTTACTTGAATGACCAAGTACTTTTGTTGTTTCAATGTGATTTTTTCTAGAGGCTTCCTTCAATAATTAAATATATGAGAAATCAGTAACTTTTAGATGAAAAGTATGGATATTAGATATTAGTTTACCATGGGTTGATCTAATAAGTCTTGTTTTTCTCCAGTCAATAAAAGACTTTCCAGCTCGGCAATTCGCAATTTTTGTTGTCCAGTGAGAGTCACCAATCTATCTATTTCCATATTCAAGTCATTTTCTGCAACAAAAGATCTTATAATAAGAAATTTTTGCGGAATTTATTATCAGCTATATTTACCAATTATACTTAAACTATTTATACGATCAGTTAATCTTTTTCTATCGTCTTTTTCAACCTCCAGTGCGGTCTGTAGATGTTTCTTTTCCAATTTTATCGCATCCAAATCATAAGATAGTTCTATTTTATCCTGCTTTAACTTAGCATTATCTCTTTCTAAGTTCTGAATTGCTATGATGGCTTCATTCATTCTATCCTGCAACCTAACATAAAAATGTATGAACGCTAATACAGAGTTCCAAACAAATATAACAACTACCTCGTCACTTTTGCTACATTCATTTTAACTCTGTCATTAGATTCTGCCTCAACTTGAAGAGCTATCTGATCAATGTCACTCATTTCCTTCTCGAGCTGTTTGTTTCTTTCTGCTAGGTGAAGAGCTCTTCTCATTGCCTCATGCTGTTTTGAGATGGCTTCTATCATATGAAACAAATATTGAAGTAAGCTCAATAAATCCATACAATATAATAAAATAGCTTACCTTTCAATTGGTTCTGAAGTGAATTTTTCTCAATCTTCAAAGATTTGATTTCTTCTTCGTATGATGCAAGTTTATTATCAAAATTTTTGTAGCAACAATCTTTACTGATTGCTCTCAAGGGCCTACCGCCCTCCAAAAGATGATTTAGCCTTTGAATTTCATCATCGCGATTTTGCAGCTAAAATAAAGCTTGTGACAGTCTTCGATAACTCATGCATATATCAACACAATACCTGAGATTTCATAAATTCATTGGTTTTTGCAATTTCCATTTGATTGTCTTTCAGTCGTTTAATTTCTTTGCTCAGAGAAGCTATGCGTTCTTGAGCGCACGCCATATCAGAACTCAATTGAAACGACTTAACGTTTTCGGCGTTTGATTTTCGAGATGACTGCAATTTTCCGGCTATAAAAGAGCAAGTAAGGTAACTTATCATTGCAAAATCTTATATTCGCATTGCTTACCCTTTTGTTGTGATATTAAAGGTTCTTTCTGAAATCGCCTCAACTGTTGAATTAATTCTTTTTTTTCAGATTGACACTCCTTCAATTGTTCTTCCAAAGAATCTATCTTCCCACGTAAATCTAATAAAAAAAAATGTGAGTTTTCGAGTTTAATAACTTAGTAGTAAAACACCTTTCTGAGTTTTCTCATGTTGTTCCTTGAATTGTATGAAGGCCAAATGTAATTCGTTGCACTCTCGTATCAGTTTAGCATTGTCACATTTATATGGGGCTGCCCCTAACTCTAAACTGTCAAGTTCCTACGGAGACAAACTTAATAATAATTGACAAATTACTTTTGTTTTCAACTTACATCTAAGGCCTGTTGCGATAACTTTACATATTTTTCTAAACTTTCTGTAGCTGTCTTCAAATCTGATAGCAGCTTGCTAACCAAAGGAACACATTCGGGCCTCAATGTTTGAATGTATCCAAGTTTTTCCAGCTCCTGTACCAATCTAGAATAATTGTCCATGATTTTGGAATTTGTGACTATCAGTATTATAAAACATAGAAGATTAACATTCTCCAGGTACAAAGCATAATTAGAATTAAACTAAAACTTATTCTCTTATTAAAAACACATATTAAAATAATAAATAAAATCTACGTTTGGATTTAGCTTTGTTGTGATTGCTCACAAATTTGAAAATGACATGGCAGTATGGCAGCTGGCAGCTGCCAATTGACATATGTCAATCAATAGACATGTACGCATTATGCATATGGCCACGAAACAAGTGCATGCAAAGAATATCGTGCATGGATTGTCTCTGAGTCTCTGAGCATAGAATCAGAGACAACAGACAACTATACTGATAGAATTGATACTCCTTCTATGTCTTTGGGTCTCTGGCATGGAATAAAAAGATAAAAAAGTAGATTTCACAATTTTAAATTCATCTACGATACATGTAGCAAATGCCATACAGCGTGTATTTTACTACACTGTAAAGTTAGTTGCTTCTATTTATAAAAGTGTAACAGTTTATTTTATTGTCGTAATAAGTAACATCAGACCTTAGACTAGGAAAGTCTAAGCACAACCATGGTTGTCTCTGCATCAGATAATTCACTCGTCCAATATTGTGTTCTGAGATTCTTAAAGAGGCCTGCTTAATCTCAGATTTCCTAGATTCTCAAAGAGAGAGAAAACAGAAATCTCCGAGATAACCAGAAGACTAGGAAAGAGAGTTTCTTGTCTACAAAGATAATGGAACTCATTATCTTTGTTGTCTAAGACCAGAAATTATTTTTATGAACAGAACAGCTTGTTTTCTGTCAATTCTATAAGGGTGTTCGAGCAGGATTTCAAACCAAACTCAAACCGTCAGAGGCATGCGCATTTTAATTTTAAGAAGACGGAAATTAATATGCGCATGCTCCACAATCACGCAACACAGTTGGAAACTGGTCCAAACTACTGCTCGAACACCCTTTATAAAGGGTGTTCGAGCAGGATTTCAAACCAAACTCAAACCGTCAGAGGCATGCGCATTTTAATTTTAAGAAGACGGAAATTAATATGCGCATGCTCCACAATCACGGAACACAGTTGGAAACTGGTCCAAACTACTGCTCGAACACCCTTATATATATCTATGGCAGCTGACGAAACGAGAAGTTAGAAATTGTACCATGTAAAAGCATTCGATTTTGGTCTCTATGATTTTGGTTTGGTATTGGGTCCGTGTTAAAGTTGAAGGTTTTGGAGGTAGGTGTTCTCTGGTTAAAGGCGACAGCTAGTAGATTTTCTGTTGGTATGTATTTTTTATTCAAAAATAGAAAAGAATTTAATTTTTTGTTTCGTTTCCATTGTATTCTCATATTTTACACAGTTTACTTGTTGTCCTCAATTTTTCTCGAATTTATCTCATCTATAAACTTATTAGAAATGCCTGCCGAAAAATATTTCTGGTAAACCACGGTTACTTATTTTACATTGATATTATAATACATTTATTTATCGCATCACCTAGTGATTTCCATAGTTTTCAAAGGATAGTTCTTTAATTTCAACACATTAATTTTCGATATAACCTAAAATTTCAAGTGTACAATCTGTTGTAGCCCGGACAACTTCTTCTCGAAAATGACAGACTTGGAGTCACCCAAAAAAAATAATGACTGCTACTTCTACTACTATTCATCATGTGCAAAGGTGAGTAGGTCTAATATTCTGATTTCAAAATCTTCACTAAAATTTTTGTATAGGGCGATAGTTGTCAATTCCGTCATGAACCTTCAGCCCTAGGATGTGAAACAATGTGCTCCTTTTGGAAGGAAGGCAAGTGCCTGAACATTCACTGCAACTTTAGACATATGGAACTACGTAAGAATCGGAAAGCTATACCTTGTTATTGGGAATCGCAGCCCATGGGTTGCCTTAAAGCTCATTGCCCTTTCATGCACCAAAAACCGAGGCCAGACGATATTAAAGGATCTGATGACATAAATGGTGAGTTACTTATTAGTTTCCTTATTTTCTGAAACCGATAGGTTATTTGTGACAATCCTTGGATTTTTTTGTTCTGTTCTTGGGAGGTGTTTGTTAATACTAGAAAATGTCAAGGATCCATAATAAATTCAAAAAATAAAGTGATCGAGTAAGTGACGTTGCACACATTATACAGGTAGCCAATTACAAGTCTATTGATACATTATTCGTAGTTATGTACATTCTCTATTGTTTACATTTCTCCTCTATAAATGAATAAATTACTTGGATATATAAATTATTGTTATGTACTTTTATTGATATAATATTTAGAATTATGATTGATCAATGAAATAATTGTTAATTGATTTGAGTTAATATTTCCGTTTGAATATATTACACCAATCTGAAATTTCGTGATGGTAAAATTCAATAATAAAGGGTGGCTTCAGAAGATACTTCATAACTAGCTATAATGGATGATAATTTAACAAAAATAATTATTTTCAGAAAAGTCCCGGAATAATAGCGTATTCAGTGACCAGAGTGACCGAAAAGTGACTGCAGTGGATAGCTTGGTTGTGAATGTAGCTGAAGGTATGCAACTCGTAAACTAGAAACAGAAAACTAATCAAAAGCGAGACTACCCCGAGCTAGAGCCGATTTCTTAATATGTTGTTGATTTTTGTTACATTTTTACATTTCTAATGTTCTGTTGTATTTTTCATTGTTCTTTATCTATTTATAGAGACGTTATTCTCTAAATACATAAAATAAGACGTGATAAAAATTAGTTGGGGTTCTTGATATATAGTAATATGTATTATAGAATTATCTAGAGAACCATTTGCATAATGTACTTGAATTTATGCAATAAAATTGAGCGACCAGCTATTCTAGCTTTCTGTCACACATTTCTTGAAGCTTGTCTTGTCTGTATAATAAATTCTTCTAGTTATCAAGAACGCCTCTTAGAAAGCTAGTGCTTCTTAACATTATTTCAATGAGACTTTATATGTCATGTATTAATAAAAGGTTGTATTACGAGTTTAAATGTCTTTCCAATGTTAGGAAAATTATAGAATTCTCTAGTACACCTCTATATTTTTCAGAAGTCTGAAGCTCATAATACAACCCTTTAATTTATTTAATGTGAGTCAAGTTGTTTAACCACTTTTACCTGTAAGTTTGAAAGGAATTTTTGATATGCCTAGATGTTTTGGAAAGAGAAAACTTACGATTTCAATTGTTCGCAAATAATCAGAAATTCTTTTGTAAACTTCTGCTAAAAATGGGTTGTTGATTGTGATAATTCTCCTATAAATCATAAGGTGCATTCTTGTTGATTACATTCATTTTCTGGGAGCAAAGGGATTGTTTTTACTTATAGCTGTTAGAGGTGAAATTATTATTGTTATTTGTACATATAGCAAACTTTATTTGGATTTCTAGTTTTGCCATGTGCGCAAACGATCGACCGTGGAAGATCTATTGTTAAATTTTGAGTTATATTTTTTTTTAAATCGTTGGGACATAATTTATTATTTTAATGATATTATACGACTTGAAATTCAATTTTATTTATGTAACATTTGAGAAAATTAAATTTTTTTTTTATACCAATCTTCTTGTTTCTCTTCGGGAATGTCTGCTAGAGTGCATCTTGTGTGGAATGATCGATGGTATTGCTATAATGTATGGTGTGTTCTTGCAGAATCTGATAATGAATCGGTGCCAAGTTTCTCGCCTATGAGAAACTCTAATCGTATTGTCAGGGTGAAAACATTGGAAGAGATCAGACTTGAAAAGATACAGGCAGAATCTGCAGCATTTTATTCTTATCACGGTACGTAAACTTGGATTATTTGAATAATGCGTTAGAGTATATGTTACGCTCAACGACCTAATCGGTCAATGACGAAAAACTTTACCCGGGATGCGACGTGGACGAATCAAAATACATACGTCGCGTTCAGGGTATTCCTATACGAACATTGTCTGAAATAAACTACCCAGTACCCGCTCTGGGCAAACAGATTTTCTCAGTCACCGATCTAATATTCCACTTTGATCTTTGCGCAAATGTAAAATACCTACAACGTGATCTGGATCTATCAATTCACTCACAACATGTAGGTATTTCGCAGAAGCGCGAATACAAAAAAAAACTCTCAACCAAATCAAAGAGAAGCAACATTAAAGAAAATGAATTTGTATATCTCATAGCATAATATAATAATTCATACATATACCTATCTCATCTCTAATTAGATAAACCAATCAACTTTTCTCTAATATCTCGTGAAGTGAAGCAACGTTAAAGAAAATGAATTTGCATATCTCATAGCATAATATAATTCATACATGTACATATCTCATCTCTAATTAGATAAACCAATCAACTTTTTTCTAAAATATCGACTTTACAGTACAGTAGCACTAAAACAATATATAAAAATCTACATACGGACATTTTCTAAAAACCACCTGGAGGTTTGTCAAATTTGGAAAATCCATTATAACTTCCTATACTGGAAAGTTAAAAAAAGACGGCTATAAAATTACAAAAAAATTCAAAGACATTGAAGAGGATATACGATGAAAAAATAATAAACGACATCTAAATCTATAGCATAAATTGCAAAATTCACATTAAAAAGTATTTTTTTTTTGTTTGAAATAGGACCTTACTATTATTTATTTTTATAATATTACTTCAAAAATTGCAATAAATGATCAGTTGCGAAAAATGTATTATAATTATGTTTGTAAGAGAATGAAATATTCAATTTAGATTTTTGTACACGTAGAATAGATAGACTGTAGCAGCAACAGGTAAGCAGTAATCAGTGACAAATTAACATTCTGATATTGATATACCTACTGTACTTTATCCTAATTATTCCATTTTTTCTTTTTGGTTAAATTGAACTGCTTGAACCTTCCTACATCGCCCACACTCTGCTGTTCATATCGGTGATTAAGAAAATGTGTTTGCCCACAACGCTTTCTGGGTATTCATTTCGGACAGTGACCGAATATCAATAAACAGAAAGCGACGTGGTTATTTTAATATTATCACGTCGCGTTCTGGGTTGAAAATTCGCTGAGAGGACGAATTCGGTATTTGAATGTAACATATATAATAGTAGTTCTCCTTCGACAATCGTAAACCCACAAAAAAGATCCTTTAGCAATGGTAATACGCTGAGGACCAACAAGCCGTTGCTTTCCCCGTGATTCCATTATATCATTAAAAAATGTAGAAATCAAAAGTTTTAGGTTCTCATTTGAACTCTTGAGTAGCTTAAGTTGTATTTAAAATTAGTTTTTTTCGATTCTACGGTAACTGAATAGTTAATAATATTTTGTGGATTTCTTGATTACTTTTTTATAATTCCTTTTACTGATTAATATGGCTCGGTTAGTAGAAGATATATACTGGTTCTAATCAAAACAATAATTTACAATTGTTCATAATTTCAAAAATAATTACTTTTGTGATAAAACACCATTAACATCAGGTATTCAAGATTTCTAACAGTGATATAAAAATATCTGCTAAGTTGCGTTTCTTTTTTCAAAATATCTTGTATAAATTATTAAATATGGGCGACATAATTTTGGTCCTCACTGTAGGTAAACGTTAGCTGACGGCTATTGATGTCGAAGCATGTTCCGGAATATAAACCATTAGCCTGGCGAGGTTTAAAATGGCCGTCAATAATTTACAGATGTGGACTCAATATAGGAATATGACATTGACTGATGACATAATTTTCGCCTGGTCAGGCTTATGGTTTGTATTTAGGAACAGGCTGCTAGTGTCTATTACCGATATACGGGGTGTCCCGTATTTAGGCAATATCTCGCTTATTTAACAAGATAATAAAAAATAAATAAAAATGGCTTCGAATGATATCAAAATACCTTCCTAATGACTCATTCTAAAAATTATTACATTTGACAGCCCTGTAGTAGCTACACCTCACTTTTTATTTTCAAATAGCTCCCCTATATATTGTCATTGAAAATTGCGTGTCATTCTATTTGGAATACCACAATAGCACATATATGGTATTTTTTTATTAATACCAACAAAAACATTAATATTTTGGGTTTTTTTCGGTTAATTATTTATCCTTATAAAATTTAAAAATTGCCTCCAGCCATGTTTTAAAAACTAAATGTTATATCGTGGTATTCCAAATAAAATGATATACAGGAAGTCGTTTGAAAATAAAAAGTGAGGGGTAGCTACCACAGGGTTGTCAAATGTAATATTTTTTTAACAAGTCATCAGGGAGGTATTTTGATGCCATTCCAAGCAGGTTTTTATTTTTTTCATTATCTTGTCATATAAGCAAGATATTGCCGATACCTTGGGACCTCCAGTATATCCCACGACTCTAATCTTATTCAAATCCATTCTGTTCAGATGAAGACATGAAGTCGGTAGACGATACAGACGATCTCAGGCAGAGGCTTTCTCAAAAACTAGCCAGTAGATTATCATTGCCAACAACTTTTAAAGAGAGTACAAATAGTAAAATAAGGGCCAACAAAAGATTGAGTGGAGATGAACTCGCAAGAATATTAGGTAAGTTCCATGCTTCTAATGTTTTAGTGTCAATTATTTTGAAATGTTAATAATTTTTCAGGTGACGATTCACTACGAAAGAAACCAAAAATTGTCTTTGAGAATGACCAAGGTAACCTGGAAGTTATGGTTGACAGACGCCCGACCATGAGTCAAGTCTCCATCTGCGTAAATGAAGGTGAAAATAAAAGAATAGTGAAACCAACAACAGAAAAATCGCAATCTCTGAATATACATATAAAAACTTTGGAAGAAATTCGTGCTGAAAGGAACTCTAAAATTCTACCGAACATTGAGCATCAAGAGCATGAAGTAAGCAGTACAAGCGTTGAAGATAATTCCATTAAAATGGATGAATCGCCGCCAAAGAGAAAAATAAAGCTTAGAAGACGACTTGCACCTTCTAAGATAACGGAATCCAGTAAAACAGAGCTTCACATAGAAAAATCTACGCTTAGGGAAGAAATGCTCTTGGATGATAACAGTGGCTCGGAGAGCAATGTAGATGAGTCTGTATTGCTTGGTGATGATGATGATCTTGAAAGTGTAGCACTAAGAGCGGAGGATGAGCTTCTGGATGAAGTTGATGAATTTTAAATTTGAACACATTTATATAAAGTCTATATATTATATTTCGTAGAATCTGCATGGAATATGATTCAGGCAATCATTGTTATTTTAGAAAATATATATTTTTTGATTACGTGAAGGATCATTATTTGTATCTTTAAGTTTTCAGACATTGGTTATTGAATGACAACTTTACTAACATTAGTAATGTTTTGCTATCGTGAAAATCTATAAAGAGAAATTATTCTGTCGCCGTAGGGTATGATTTCCAGATTCTGTGAAATAAACGCAAAACGCACCTCATCTGTCTTGTTATCATATATAGGCAACCCAGATTACAAATTAGACAGCATTCAAAAAGGAATGTCAAATGTCATTTTCTTACTTTTGACCCTAACCTATTACTCTGTGCTTTTGACACTGGCTGTCCTGTGAGATGAAAATGGAAAATAAAACTTTTGTATTTGTAAACAATTGCGAATGCTTTACGTTCATGTCTAACTGTCTAACATTTCCGCCCATCCGTAGAAAACTATGAGTAAATTAAAAAAATTATGGTGCTTCTAAGATTGAAGATGTTTTAAATGAGTCCAACCATTCAAAATGCACAAAGGCAAGCTAGGATACGCCACAATTCTACTTTTCTTAACTTTTTCTCTTATTTACTATTTGAACGTAACTAACGAGGAGAGGTACATGGTAGTCCTGAAAGAGACTGAATATTTATCAGAAAAACTATTTGATGTTGATTTCAAGTACGTCCTTAACAACAAATCAATATGCAGCGACGATTCCATGACTTTAATTATGGTTACATCGTATTTTGGTAATGTGGAAACAAGGAGTGCGATGCGTAGGGCATTCTCCCAAGATGATCTAAGTCAAATAAAGTTCAAACGAATTTTTCTACTTGGACTAGCACCCAAAGACAAGTATACCAGTCAAAAGTCTATTGAGGATGAGAACAGGAGATTCGGGGATATAATACAGGGTAATTTTATAGAGGCCTACAGAAATCTAACTTATAAGCACGTCATGGGACTTAGATGGGTAGGAGAACACTGTAGTAATAGCCAATACGTTATTAAAATGGACGATGACATCGTAGCAAATATCGAAAGACTACCTAAACTATTGGAACGTTTTACAAAGCTGAAACATGATTATTTGATAGCTGGATATATTCTGCGTAATATGAAACCAATTCGAGAGCCTGCTAACAAATGGTTTGTTACCCCAGAAGAATTCAAAGCTAACAACTATCCACAGTTTGTTTCTGGTTGGTTCTATATAACAACGCCAAAGACATACATCGAACTATACAATGTTAGTCGAGGAATGAAATATTTTTGGATAGACGACACTTTTGTGACCGGCATTCTTGCCCAAAAGCTAAAGATTCGACATCTTGATATCAGCAAAAATTTCACGGTACACTCAGAGTTCCTGGATTGTTGTGTCAACGATGTGAGGTCGAAGAACATTGACTGTGATATCCTTGTAGGTCCTAATGGTGGGAACAATAATTTATTCTATGACTTCAACAACGCGATGTCCATTTGTAATCTAAAGCTTTGCAAGCCGAGGATAGTGCCTATGAATCGCACTTGCATTGCTGAGAAGAAGTTCAATCTTGGTAAAGGTAATGCCATAGTTGAAAACTACAAACTCCACTGAATGTCCAAATTGTTGACTTTGTAGACCTTCTTGGGTAAGCTCCATAATAATGGATTGCAAATTAACAAATGTCTTATTGACCCTACTTATATATATTTTATAATATTCTTGTTTATATTGTGTGCAGAAGAATGTATTTTAATCTGTGTTTTTGATACCTTATTGATGTTGATGTTAACAAATTAATATTTTTTAATAAATGCAAAGAACTTCTCATTGTTTTTGAAGAATGAATTTCTCAAAACATAAGTGAACTGATGGAACGAAGATGCGTAGTAGAAAAAAATCACAAATTATGTGAAAATATGTAACTCATGGTTTCTCTCTCTTGGTTTAAAAATATACCAGTAGCATCGATTTCTGAGGATTCTGCTCATTTATTTTATTACTATGTGTCTATACATAAATGATTGAAACAATTACAAAATAATAATAAATTAACCTGCACAAAGGATTGGGAAAAGGCATCGATCTATAGAATTCCGTTTACCTTAATGTCACTATGACTATCAGTCAGTCGAATAATAATTAATCAATACTGAATTAACAACAAAATAAGGTTGGAAATATCACTTTAGGGTTTTTTCCATATATTTTTCTTTTATTGGACCCCCGATACCCCAACTGTCATTATAAGGAATGAAAATTTTGTTAATTTTCCATTTTTTTATGTTCAAGATGCTATAGTATGGCCTACTTTTTAACACCTTGTATATTTGACAAAAGAAGTAGAGTCACAATTTAATATAAACATTTGGTATACTATTTTACCTACGACCACACTAGAAAATAAACAGAAACACACGACCTACATCCTCAGTATATATCTCATTATGCACGGTAATCAAATCGCACCGAATTCAAAAAAAGGAGAAGGTATACAATTCGGTTGTAAGTTTGCTTTTTTTATTTATTTTTTTATGACTATTCGCGCGTCTTGCATAGTAAACGTACTCCGATTTAGACGATTTTTGTGTCATTTGAAAGAGGAGAGTTGAGAAATGGTCCCATATTGAGGAAAAACAAATCCAAAATCTCCTTCCCTTCAAAATCCCCTCCAAAGGGGGTGGAGGGGGCAGTTTTTCTCGAAAATTGAACATCCGAGACGACACAATTAACGAGAATTCCATATCCGGAAATGTTTAAATTGGACATTTTTGAAAATTATCATACGTTTCCGCGCTACAGTCTGAAATATGTGTTTCAGCTATGTGGAAGGGGCAAATTTTTTTGAAAATCGAAAATTCGTGATTTGAAAATTAGAATGGGGACCATATCCGGAAACATTTAAATTAAACATTTTTTCAAAGGAGTTACGGTTTCCGAGTTTCGCAATGGTAAAGTCTGAAATATGTGATATGCATATTTACGCTAGTACAAGCTAAACCTAACTATAACTTTTTGGGTATTAGTGAACGTTCAACAATTTTCATGACTAATGTTTACACTCAAAAATGTGAAATAAATATTTTTTACAAAAAATTGGACCTACTTAATTATTGCACTGAAAAATACAAAATAATATTAATTCTATTGGTGCTGGTTCTTTTGGAGTTGGTGCCTACAACAACGAACTACAACGGCACAACTTCAAAATTACCAGCACCAATAGAATTAATATTATTTTGGTATTTTTCAGTGCAAAAACTGATAAAGTCGGTCCATTTTTTTGTAAAAAATATTTATTAGAAAATGTTAACACTAATAGTACTGAGCATTGGGAGAGATCATCCACATCAACACGTACAACACTTATTACGTAATATACTATTAAAAATTTGAATTATCGTGTATATTTCGACGATTATAACTCAGTCTGACTCAACTGGGACATAACGGAATTCTCGGCATAGGAACAATTCATAGAACACTACCTTCAAGAATAATTAGAAGATATCGTATAGCAAAACGTCCCCTACCAAATAAAAAATAATTCAATAAACAACAGCGTGGGGTGAGTATGTGTCAGAAATAGATGGCGATGGCGTACCTTCGACATTGGTAGCATGTAAAGACAACAAAGTATCAAAATAGTGAATCTTGTTTCAACATTTTGGGGTACTCTTCCAAAAATTACAATTAGACGATAAGAGGAAGTATAAAATCAAAAATGATGCGTTGACTACTCAGATCTAGTGAAACAGTACAATAGAAACATGGGGGAGTCGATTTGATATACATCTTTATTGGTCGATAGGTATATTAAAATGAAATCGAGGAAATGATATTTTCGAATGTTTAACCATTTACGGGATTTAACGTTAGTTAACTCGTGGTAATATACCGAAGAGTAAACAACAAGAAAGGCAATAAAGAAGGACTTGGTCTTGCTTAATTCCGAAGTGAGGTACCTAGGTGAAACATTCTGTATGATGGGTACCCGTCCGAGAACCTAAAGACGCAAAAAATCAGACATTGAAAGGCAGTTCAACGAAAATAGAAGAGCTAATCAGTGCTTTATTACCAGTAAACATGTGGAACTGATGAAAGCTACCAATGGCTAGTATGAGTTTGGATGGAGAAAAGCTCAACGAAAATAGAAGACCTAAGCAGTGCTTTATTACCAGTAAAGATGTGGAACTGATGAAAGCTCCCAATGGCTAGTATGTGTGGATGGAGAAACGTGTTAAGTTTAAATATCCATAATGTGGAGGTTTTCCCTAAGTTTGTTAGGAAAAGTGTTCCACTGCACTTTTTTCAATAAATCTAAAAATTGCTTTAGCAGTTATCACAGTCCAGGTGTTTTCATTCCTCGTAGAATCGTATCCCAATGCGCATTGTTACATATATATATTGTAACGTGCAAAGGGGAACAGCCGCCGGTATTGGCTACAAAGTAGCGGCATCTGTTTGAAGTAAGCGCGCGATATATGCTGTGGTTGGAAATACCAAAAGCGGCGTTAACAAAGAGAGCGACGGCAGCAGTCGGCGTCTTCTGTTAAAATGCCGACAAAACGAATTTCTAGAAGCGTACAGTGGCGGCTTTCGTGTCAAAGACCAGAAGCCGCCCGAATGCTCTGGATCCTTTATCGGGTATATATATGGGAGAATTTTCGGCAAGAAGACAGAATTAAAAAGGCAGTGTGAATAAATAGAATAGTCCGAGTAAGTTAGAGAGAATATAGTAAAGTTAAGTTGTAATTTATATTATTTTGAGTGTAAATAAAGTTAATTTAATAACTCTAAATTAGTCTCACTTATCTGCGAACCCGCATACACAACAATATGTTACACTTGAAAAAAATCAAAAACACATTCATTTTAAGTTTTTTTTTTCATGGCTTTTGAAAGAATCGAGAGGTTAAAATGCATAGATACTATTTTTTCGGCGCAATTAAAAATTGTGCATTTAAGGGTTAACTAAATAATACTTAGTACTACACCGCCAGTCGTACACCCACCAAACCCTATATCATTTAAATTGTTGTGAGACTGAGTATCTCAAAAATACATACGGTTAATAAAAAAATACCAATGATGTCATATCCCGATGGCTGTCGAGAATAAAAGTACGTCACTGAAAAGAGCTAACGTTCTATAAAAAAAATGTTCAGATATTTTTTCATTATAACGTATAGTTTAGTCAGAAATCAGAAGTTTCCAGACTTTCTAGCCCCCCTTATATATGTATGGATTCTTATCGATACATGCCAATAGATACATTTATAAAAAATAACTGAACCGATATTTATGGCTACATTTTCAGGACATGCTTTTTATTAAAAAAAATTTTTGCAATTTCTAATAAATATATGCATCTTGACATGTGTCCTTTTTATTCGGTATAATGGTGATATCATTCAATTAAAGTTGCAACAATAAACATAAGTCAAATAATGATGTAGAAATTATGTTTTTCACTTATTCGATTTACCTTTTCAACTACCTACTCTTACAGTAGACTAAAAAATATAATATCAATTATTTCTTTAAATTTTTAAGCCGCAACTCGTCCAATTTCTCCCAATCCATCTTTGAGTTTGGATACGAGCCGTGATGTTCCTTCACAATCCAGAAGGCATCTATAATTTGACCTGCCTTATCATCCGAAACCTAGAAGATATTATTAAATGATGATCACTTGGAGATGATTTACATTAACGGCAAATGCAAAAATAGAGAAACCTTATCACTTTCCTACCGCTACCGCCGAGGTCCAAAGACATAGATAGTTGAAAAACATGTTTAGCTTAAAATTGTGTCGCGGAAATCGTATCTATTTTGATAGAAATTGTCTAAATATTCTGCTCAAAGTCTTCAATTACTTGCAATAACGCATATCTCTGAGAAAAAAGCAGGAAAAAGGTTATGCTCAAATGTACAGCCAAATTTTCTAGCATTTTACTCGTATTCTGACGGTTTATTTACGTCAATATTGAATATAATCATTGTTGTTCAAGACGATTTATTTTTAATTTTCGATTAAACTCATTTGAGGGCGGTAGGAAAGTCAAATGAGATTTTTTTAATTACCTGTTCAAAATGTAAATGTGTCGCATTATGTGCCTTCAACCTTGTGTAACCATAATCTCTGCTGATGAAGGCTGACCATGGAGGTCTTGTATCTGTGAAATTCTCCCTGCCTTCTTTACATCCTGCAGAACCTGTTACGATGTGAACTGGAGCTTCAGGGTTAACATAGGGTTCTTCATAGCTACCGTTGTATACTCTATAATCATAGATAGGCCATAACCTGTAAAAATTCAAAATAAACTTTCCCAGAACTCAAATACATGTGAACTAAACGATTACTTGTCCCGTCGTACATTTATTAATTAGGTCTTAAGAAAATAATAATATGACGATTTTTTTAAAATAATGATTAGCGAATCTCTCATATTGAAATTGAGGATACATAAACAAGCAGAAATGCAGGATTAAGGAGAGGAAATCCAAGAGAAATTTTGGAAAATCAACGGTATCCAGACATGGTGAATATTATTGGGACAAAGGCATGGCTTAACTTTTTTTCAGAGTGAAGTAAGGTATGAATGCCTAGAACATGTGGTTTCAACAAGTTTCAACAAGAGTTCAAGTCAACGAACAGCTTCGAGATTATTTAATTCAATTGGAAGGTCAAAATGAGACATCCTTTGTTATGGCAATAATTCCAAACTGTTGAGTGTCGAGCCATACAATTTATAAGAGTTATAGTAGTAGGTAATACCTCTCATAAGAGTGTTCATGCGCCCATATTTCAACATCCACACCATAATTGTAGAACAGCTTTTCCAGTCCGAAAAAGTGCAAGAATGGCAGTCCTACTCTGGTCAAGGTGCCATTGTGCGTACAGTCATCATTATTGAAATTGGAGCAGTACATTGGCCTGTGACCCATCACGATGATCCATGGTCGCTTCTCTCTGTTCTCTGGCAGATTAGCTTCAGCTAGATCGTTCTCGAGCCATTCGTATTGAAACACCAAAGGCTTAAGACCATAGTTCATGAAGTAATAGAGTTCAGTCGATATCGAAATTATGTGCATAGGTCCAATGTTGATGCTGTAGAAATACGACTGACTTCCACCTGGCATGCTGAAGCGCTCACGGTAGTTACTGAAGTTGCTGGAATTATAAAATAAAGATAAATATTTTTTACAGAAACTTGGACCAACGTTAACAGTTGGTGGCACTGAAAAGTACAAAATAATATTAATTCTATTAGTGCTGGTACTTATGAAGTTGTGCAGTTGCAGTTAGATTGAAAACTTTTGGCACCAACTTCACAAGTACTAGCAATATAATTAATATTATTTTGTACTTTTCAGTGCACCAACTGATAACGTCGGTCCAATTTTTGTAAAAAATATTTATTTCACACTTCTGCGTGTTATATTTGTCAAGAAAATCGTTGAATGTTCACCATTATCCATGTATGCTTTGCTTGATTTAGCTATTATTCAGAAATCTAAGAACATCGTCGCAGAAATACGCATATTATAAACTTTATCACTGCTGTAACTTAAAAACCGCAACTCTATGGAAAAAATGTTCAATATAAATGTTACTAGAAATAATCATCATTAATTTTAGATTCTCAGATTTTCAATTTTCGAAAGAGATTGCCCCTTCCACAAAGAGAAAATACACACATTTAAAATTTTAACACCGCAGAAACTCGAAAACTGTAGCTCTTTTGAGAAAAAAATCAATTCAAACGTTTCCAGAAATCTGCCATTTCGGATTTTCGCGAAAATGTGCCTTTTTCGGAGGAATGGAGATTTCGGATTTTAGTTTTCATGAATATGGGACCATTTCTCAAGTCTCCTCTAATGAATACGTTAAAATAATATTAAAAAGTACCAAACTCCTGAAAAAGAACGTGATCATTAGGCAACTGTGACTGATATTTTTATTATAAATTTGATGTTTAGCAATTTTATCCCATTTATTCTCAAGAAATCAAGACAGTTTTTGACTCATTTTATTGATTGAAATTCATCATTAAGAGAGACTACAAGCTGTAAAAAAAATTCATTTTTTATTAAATGTTACAGCGCATGTATATGTAAGAAAACAGATACGATAAATAAAGTATCTCCTTCTAAATACAGCATAATATTCGGCAATATTATTGCATTATCTTGAGCAATTCAAAACATAAGAAGATATCACGGCTGTGTTTACGATACAAACAAATGTATAAATATAATCAAAGAATACATAAATAGAAGCGATAGCAAATAATTAATCAGTTTTATTACGATTTAGAACTTTTTAGGAACAATAAATTTGGATTATTTGGTAGTTGTAACCATTATGGATACAAAAGTACTTACTAGCTTTCCTCATGGTTTCCTGGGCAAGTCATATATGGTACATAGGCAGCAATTGATTCAATTTGTCTCATGAAAGCATCTCCAACTTCAGCATTTTCCTGAAAACAAGAAAGATCATCACAATAAATAATACTATGTTACTGGAGCATCACATTGAATTGAGCAATCGTAAAATGTGTATCCATAAACTTACAGAGTCCATATCATAGGCGAAATCTCCGACATGTAAGATAGTATCGTACATGCCTCTTTGAGTCTCTTCTTGTAGCCTAACCAAAGATTGTGCATTTTCATTACCCATATCACCAAAAAGGGCTACGTGTGGTTGCCAATCTGGAGTATCGGGTGAAGTTTTAAAAAAGAATACATTCGACCAACCCATATCACTACCACAATGGTATACTGGAAACAATATTTTCAAAATTTATTGAAAAATGACTCCCAAGATATAAAAAAAACAGATATATATTCCAGTTAATTGGAGAATGAATATTTAAATATCAGTGCAATCCGTAATAATTTAATTTAAAAAAAAGTTTGTAAATAGGTTATTTTAACAAGGAGCAAGATAACGTCAATTTTTATCACTGTAAATATATCACAATAGAAATGTGCGAGCATGAAATACCTATTTATAATTAAGCATTCAAGGTTTTAGGTGGAATACTGATTGATTTATTGGAAATGAATGATTGTTGGATTCTGTCGTTTTGAAGGGTTTTTCTACTTCATTTATGCTTACCGTATCGGCTGTTCGGGGTGAGATTCTTCAAGGTTACCCTGTGAATATATTGGGACCTTTTTAAAGGACCTCCATCAATAAAACGTGTGGCTGACCCTTCTGCTCGTAAAACCATACCACCAATGCCATATTCGACAACAGATTGCTTGGTATCATTAAATGTACTCCAGGTTACCACTATCTCGTAGATATTCTTCCCGTAGGAAATATGGACCTGCTCTGGCTGATACCAATAGATTTGTGCATTTACAACAGCTAAAACCAGTGTAAATACTTGAACTAGAAGAATTCGCGTCATTTTCTCAATTCACTACGTGATTGTAACACGACCGCACTCTGAACTGAGGTTTGTTATCGGTTCTGTTTCATTTAAACACTGGTTTCTAATCAATATCAATTCAAATTTGTCATGTTTATTGTTTACATACTAAAGTGAGATATTATTATTATTATGACATCTTCAACTGACATTCTGATTCTGACAAATGGTGTTTTTGAGATGGAAACACCGACGCGTTTTGTTGATCATATGTCAAAGTTCTGATACCTGATTGGTGCGTTTGAAAGTTCGGCAGGTTTCGATTGGTTAAGCTAAACACAACGCTAGTTACGTTTTGTATCTCGAAATCACCAATATGTACATATCAGACAGACTCAGAGTACCAACATAAAGAAAAAAATCTGATAATACGATAACTACCAACAACATAAAAATCATCAAAAAATAAATGGGAAATACAAAGAATGAAAAAATGAAGAAAATATTTTTCTAATGTTACCGAAGTCAGATTACTTTTATTACGTATCTAATTATATATTATATATTTTATTACTTTCTTCCAAGGTCCACAGATATTTTTCTTGGTATGGAAATAGTCAGTTTTATTGTTCTCGGTACTTGATAAAATCGCTTTTCAAACAGCGATTACAAAAATAAATAATTTTAACAAAGAACCGATGTATGCTGGTAAATAGAAACAAATTAGGTTTTCTTGATTACTTTCTAGACTTATATACAAGTTATAATACTTACATGTAATATTTAGGTATATGGTATATGGTTTTTGAACTTTTGTAAAATACAGACGTTTCGTTTACAATAATCAGGAAAATCGATGACGTCTTTTGGGCATTGGGTCACCGTATAGACACGATATGGAAGCCATCAAAAAGTTGATAAGATGAAAAACAAAACTATACCTACTATTACAAAATTGTTTTAGCCATGAGAGAATAACTCTCAGTTTTGATTTTGAATAATGCAGGGTGGCGATTTCAATATGATTTTCTTATAAATGTGGCCATATTCCAAGTTCCCAGTAGAACCTAGTGAAACCCTATATTCCTGGAAAATTTTACAAGCTGTGACCTTATGAATCATCCTTTATATTACGAATTATTTTAAAATGTAAGATCGAACCATATCAATAATGTTATTCAAAATTTCTTTCATACGCCTCAGGCCTCAGGAAAACAGATTTGTTAAGCTCCGGAGTATAAGTTGATCACTTTGTATTTTGGGCGCCAGCTATATGAACTTTGAATTTAACTTAAAAAATAGGATTCAGCAGTTAATTCACAACAAAAGATGTACTAATCATAAAATAAACAACTGAAAGATGGACGAAAATAAATAAAATAAGTCTTAAGAATGGTTTAAATTGTGTACCAATTATATAAATACTTGGTTTTATACGACGAAGGAAATTAATAAATACCTTTTGATTGACTCTAAAACAAACAATTTCACGATTTCTTGAAAAAACGTACGGAGAATGATTACAAAAAAAAACATTATTTGAAAAGCGAGCATTAAAAAGTCTCATTTTGATTTAAAAAATATCTGGTGGAATTTAGATTATTTTTAGTAATTTTTCTCAAAATAGTTTGCAAAAGTTAGAAAAACTGTAAGAGACATTATAGTTAAAATTATGTTATCAAGAGTAATTATGTTTTAAGGCAGATAAAATGCTTGATCAAAGTATTTTACTCAAATCCGTTTTACGATTTTTTTCAAGAAATATGGATATACCTAAGAATAATTTTGATATGAGTTTATTTGCAACATTTTTTTAACAATGTTACCTAACGAAATTTCTCAAAATCATACAGCATTCTTTGAAAATTAAAAAAAAACGATTTTGAAATTATAACGTCAGAACAGTATATACTTTCCGCTAAGGTAAATTTACTTAAGTCAGCCCATTTTGATCTTAGCAATATGTGGTAACATTTTGAAAAGATCTTTTAGGGACACCCTGTATATCTAAAGATTGCAAGAAAAACAATGGAAGCATGATTAAAATTTAAACGGAATTACATAGTTAACTCTGAAGCAGAAAAAATTTTTAGAATGTATAAGAAATATTGAAAAATAATCTAGAATCCTTCGAAAGCCGTCATGTTGAAACTATATTTTTGTTAACAAAATTTACCTTTATTAATTTACTAGCTTTTGCCCGTGACTTCATGCGCGTGGAAAACTGCATTCAATTCCATTCTAATGCTTGTAGTAATTTTTGCGTGATGCGTGTATAAACATACAGAAAGACAGACAGACGGGATAAAATGTAGCCTATATTTTAAGTTAGACCTCCGAGTAGTACATCGGTGAATACTGCATTCAATTCCATGCAGTAGTTTTTGCGTGATGCGTGTGTAAACATACAGACAGACAGAAAAAAATTCTAAAACACTGTTGCTTTGGCTTCTGTTGCTCTAATAGGCCCCCATAGTATTTTTCCTTAATGATCTTTATTGTACAGTGAAAATCCTACTATTAAAAATTGAAACTACAGAAATTTTATACTAACATTGACACCCCTTTTTACCCCCTTAAGGGTTGAATTTTAAAAAATCCCGTCATAGTGAGCACCTATGTTCTAAAAGAAATCCCCATGCAAAATCTGAGACTTCGAGCACTTGTAGTTTCTTAGATTTCGTGATGAGTAAGTGAGTGACCTTTCGCTTTTATATATACATAATATGACTGATTTTTGTGCCACATTAATGAAAAAAACTGCTACATAGATTTCAATGAAAACCAAAAAAAAATAATCACCAAGTTGCTACATAATTATGTATCGTTTGAAATCATAGGGATGTTCAAGCATGGTTCAAGCAGCAGTTCAAACAAATCCCAAATTGTCAGACGCCTGCGCCGTTCATAATTTATCTCCAACTAATAGTAAGTTGTTCGAGCAGCAATTTGACGATTTACAAACTATTCAGTACGGAGTACGGCAGTTGGAACTGGTTGGATCTGGATATCAGAACCACAAACATGTTTTGAAGGCCAGCCGAGATCCGAAATAAGACGACAAAATTATAAGAAAGGAGAAAGGATAGTTTGCAAACTGAAATTTTGCGTTCGGCAGAACAAAATCCCAAGCCACATAGAAACTGTTTCAAACCGCACATGTGCATTGTAAGCAGTTATTAAACGGTCCTAACGTACTGCTCAAAAAACATTTTTGCGCGGCTTGAGGTAGTTATTTAGCAGCAATCGTCACGCGTGCGCTCTCAGAGCAGTCTCAGAGACAACCTTAGAGCATAGAAGTGTACGCACGACCATATAGTAAATAGGTTAGGTTAGGTTAGGCGCACGACTTTTCCCTACTCTAAGGAGACAACCAAGCGCTATCTATAGTATGCGCTTGCGAGAATCGAATAGACATCCATCATCCATAAACAAGCATCATGCGTAGCTGGTTGTATAACCTTAATACTAGATCTCTAAATTACTATGGATTTAAATCAAATAACAGCCAATACAGATATATCGAGACTCTATATCAAATATAATTCAGAGATAGAGAAAAGTTATAAGGAACTTTGTTCATAACAGGGGTCCTCCGACAGCACAACTTGTTTTTACATAAAATGGGACCAACTTTATAGGTTGAAAAATTCATAATAAGGTTAATCTTATTGGTGTTGGTAATTCTGAATTTTTATGTGCAACGACTTATCATATAATGTCGGTCCTTTTATATTTACAAACATATTTCATACATATTAAACATTTTTGAGTGCTTGATTGTTTATGAAAATTTGTTGAATGTTCACTTATATCTGTGCGGATTTTTTTGCACTGATACTATTTTTAAGTACAAACTCGATTGCCAATTGAATAACGTTATTTCCGGGATTGCCCAGAAATCTATCAGTTTCAAAATGGCGGCAAAAATCTGAAAAATAGCCGTGGATTAAATTTCATTAAACTCTTTTTAAGTTGTAGGTATGATTTGACCCTATAACTTTTGATTGAAATATTTTTCCCTAAAATTGATAGAAAAATAATAAAAATTAAAAACTGAAATTTACCTATCCACCGATTTCCAAAAGAAGGAGGAGGTATACAGTTTGCTTTGTCTGTCGGGTCACCTAGGTGGTACTGTAATAATATGAAATATCATGTCTCATGCCTCAACCAGAAACACGTGTAGGGACGTGGATTCAATATCCGCATTTCCTATGTCCCTAATAATAACAGAAGTAGGTTCGATGGCTCAACAAATATCATTATGTTGAAAGGAGTTATTATACAACTCAAAAAATTACATACGCTTTAATACCAGGTGGGGGAGGACTGAGGGCTGTTCGGTGAATTGCATAGAATGGAGTACTAATTCTATGGTGAATTGTGTGCTTGCTTATTAATACTTGAACAGATTGCTTTTGTACTATTTAAACATGATAAAACTAATATATTTTTATTGATAACATTAATATTTGAAATACATTAAAGATATATTAGATTAAGGGGGCTTAGGTAGGTATTCCAGAAACTCGATTCAAACATGATATTCGATTTAGAACTAAATCCAACCAAAACTTTACTCTCGAGCAAGTCGATTGGAAAATATTTTTTACAAAAAAATGGACCGACGTTTTCAGTTGGTGCACTGAATAGAATAAAATTAATATTATTTTGTATTTTTCAGCACCAACTGATAACGTTGGTCCAGTTTTTTGTAAGGAATGTTTATTTCACACTTTTGAGTGTTACATTAATCACAAAAATCGTTGAACGTTCACATATACCATTATTCCACATGTATAATTTGCTATTATTATTAATAAATCTACAAACATCGTCGCGGAAATACGCATATTTTTAACTTTACCACTGCTGTAACTCGAATACCGTAACTCAATGAAAAAAAATCAATATAAATGTTGCTACAAATAATCTGGTCTTTAATTATCCATTCTCAGATTTTCAATTTTCTAAGGAAATTGCCTTTTCAACATAGCGAGAATTCGTATATTTCAAACCTTTAACATAGCTGAAACTCGGATATCTTAGCTCTTTTGAAAAAAAAAATCAAGTTCATCGTTTTCGGATCATTTCTTATCTTCTAATTCTGGCATCTCGGGTTTTCAATTTTCAAGAAAATTTACCTCCTCCCCCATTCGGGGGCGGTTTTTGGAGGGAAGGAGATTTTGAAGTTTTTATGAATATAGGACCATTTCTCACGACTCCTCTTTCAAATAAATAAAAAATCATCAAAATCCGAGTACGTTTAATATATGAAACGCGCGCACGAACAAACAAAACAGACCGTCGAATTGTATCCCTCCTCCGTTTGGGTTCGTCGGTAAAAAAAAAAACAAAAAAAAACGTGATTTGTGAAATGTCTTGTGTCTTTATCTGATATCTGGATTTTAATTCGAATGATTCAGGAATTCGATGCAGTCGGGAAATGGGCCCCACTGATATAAATATTTAGGTATTTAAATTCCGATAAGATCATAGTAGGTATTGTAACGTGAAGACTTACCCGAATAATAAACTACACACACAATGCACATTCCGGAAAACACGGGAGACATCAGAGGCAACGAGAATAAGTCCTGGTCTATTCTCGAAGCCATATATTGAGAAATAACCTCCAGAAACAACGAAAACAACACTGGAATCATCTAGAGCTTTTTAGGTTAGATATATAAGGCTGATGGCATAGACAAGATAGTCAGTTAGTGATAGATAGCCATTCATAGATCACAATCGGATATAGCTCATAGATCACATAGACAGTAGAAAGTCGTTATAGTCCAAGAAATATATTGTGAATATAAATGTGATTATAGTCGTGTAGTTATTGGTATAAATAAATAAGTGAAAATAAATTGAAACCAGTTTTAATATAAATTCCCGTTACAGTATATTTTGCAGTCACATATCTTTCATTTCCATAGAGTGCTCGGAGATCTACTCAAATTATTCAAGAAGTGTACCATTAATAATTTTATGTTTAAAGATAGGTACCTAATTTTGCAGTTGAAGAATAACTATATGGTTTGGAACAAATAGATATTCTTTTGCAAAAAATGCAGTTTATGGGTAAATAGAAGACTTTTGATACCTATTTCAAAAGATAGAAGACAGATAGAATTAATATTATTTTGAATTCTCCAGAGAATCAACTATGAAAAGTACGTCCTTTTTTGTAAAAAATATTTATTTCACATTTTTGAATGTTTTGTTATCAAATTTGGTGAACGTTCACTATATTCAGCGATTTCACAGTAAAGCGGCACCATGGAGCATTCATAGTGCCGTAACTCAAAAACTGTTGACGTATTAGAAAAATTTTAAGGTTTCCAGAAAGAGTCTCTTCTTCAGTTTTGCCACCACAAATTTTCAATTTTGCCACCAAAAACTTTCAATTTTCAAAAAATGTATTAGAAAATTATAAGGTCTATGGTCACTCTGTTTTGTCTATTTTCTTATTACTGTTACACCGCCTTCCGATACTTTTAGAAAATGTGTCCTACATATTCGCCAAAAAATGTGGCTACAGTTAGATGGTGCTCCGGCTCATTTTCAAGCAAATGGGCATGAAATAATAAGGCAATATCGCGATAGATGGATAGGACGAGGTGGTCCATATAATTGGCTCGCAAGATCCCCTGATTCAACCGTTTTTTATGGGGATATATCAAAAATCAAGTATATAATATTCCACCAAAAAAATTGAAAGAACGCATACGAGAAGCGTTTCTTTCTATAACACCAAATATGTTGCTGAAAGTGCAACAGGCATTCCAGAACAGAGTGCGGTTGTGTATTGAAAGTGATGGCAAATATTTGGAACATTTATAAATCATTTTATTAGTTTTTCACGTTTTTCCAAATTACTTAGTTGATAGGGATAAAGAACAATTATACAACTTGACGGATAATTCAAATTGTAATCGACAGATGACCAAATATACAGGGTGTTCAATTTGAAATAAGAAAAACATTTGGCCTCAAAGTTAGTCATAATAAAAATGTAATTATTACCCACCCTATATAATATTTAGGACATCTTTACTAAAGCAATAATTCTTAAACTTTTACTACAAAACCATAATTATTTAGAACGCTCAACACAAATGTGTGAAATATGAACGCTGCTTAATATTTATTCGACAGTTTCAAAAACATGCAAATATTTCAAATATCCTTACAGTTAGGTGTAGGGAACCACAATAACTAGCCTGTATTTATTTATTACATGCTATCAAAATAAGCAATAGTATACAGGCCATCTCATTTAAAATTTACTTACTGTTTTTCATATATAGACGGAAACGAATGAGGTGCCCGACCCTGTATATATAAACTTGTATATATGTATTCTATATTTTTACGTACTTATTGACATTTTTTTAAATTGGAAAAGTTAACGATTTAAATAAGCAAAAACAAATTTGGCCAATCCGTTCACCAGATAAGATATAAGGTATAGACAGACAGATAGAGAGATAGCTGAAATACGTTTTTTAGACTCTCTACTTTTTTTTACGAAAATAAGAGCGACTTTATTAGTTGGTGCACTGAAAAATTTGTTGTAGTCGTAGATAGAAGACTTTTGGCACCAACTTGAAAAGTGCCAGTAAAAATAAAATTAATAATATTTGTATTTTTCAGTGAACCAATTAATAAAGTCGGTCCTCATTGTGAACAAGTGAAATTTTTGAAAAAAATTAAAAATAGTTTTTATTGGGCATTTAAGATTTAAACTGTACCTACTATTGCTATCCTTTTCTCGATTTTAACTATACTTATGTATATGTGTTTGCCAGCAACAGCAATTCCATAACAAATTACTGTTTGTCTACCACAACACAAAATTAAACTTTAAATTAACAATAACGTCTGACGTCTGACAATTGCGACATAACCATAGACGATCTTCCAGAAAGTACCTATATACCAGAGAACGTACATATACGCTCCATGCTCGTGCGTAATTCCAGTGACGGATCCCATTGTCGTTCCATGTCGACATTATAATGATCTTGGTTGAATGAGATTGAATGAGATAATTATAATTACCAATATTGGATCACACTTGGAGCTTAACAGGCGGCGAGATGTCTGCGATCTAAGTACGAATTCGAAATTTCAAGTCTCTAGACCGTATGGGGCCTGAGAAATCGCTGCGGAGTCCATTGATACAAGAACCGAAAGTAATAAAAACTATTTAAAAAAAATATCTCACACTTTTGTGTCTATCATTAGTCATCAAAATCGTTGTACGTTCACCAAAGAATGCTAATACTTATTCAGAGCTTTCAAAACATCGCGGATAGAAACAAATTTCAGACTTGACTAAGTACTGCTGTAACTCTAAAACCGTACATTTTTTCGAAAAATGACCAATTCAAATATTGCTAGGTATATATAAACTCTTGTTTGATTGGATCATCTCATGTTTTCTATTTAAAAAAATAAATGCCCCCTTTACATCGTGGAAACACACATATTTCAGACTTTACGACTCCTGTAACTCGAATACCTATGTTTTTTTGAAAAATGTCCAATTCAGACATTGCTGGATATGATCTATTCTTTAATTTTGTCTCCACAAATATTCGACTTTCTAAAAAATGTCCCTTCGAGACCTTTTGGAAGAAGTTTTTGGGAGGAAGGACATGTTGAATATCGATTTTCTTTAATGGGACTAACTCTTAATAATCTTATTTCAAATTAAAATGGAATCATGAAAATCAGAGCACGTTAACTATATGAAAAGGGCGAACCGATATTAAAAAACAAAAACATGCAAACAGTCAAATTGTACGCCTCCTCCGTTTGGGAAGACGGTCAAAAAACATGTAGACAAACAGTTGAATTTTATAACTTTTGCGTTTGGGGAGTCGGTCAAAAACGTAACGATCCGTTAGAAAAATGCAGACAAACAGTCGAATTGTATAACTCCTTCGTTTGGGTCATCGGTCAAAAATAGGATATCAATAGTTTCAAAAAATTGCTCAATATATAAGGTAATAGTCCTTTAAAAAAATCTAGCTATAACTTTTATAATGATGATTGTTTCCTAAAAATATACTAACAAATAGAGATTAAAATCTATTCTAGGATATTCAATTTCTTACGCTGTTACCGGAAGTACCTTCGGATGATTTACTAGGAAGTTCGTTTTAGATACGTCGTGTATCGCACTCTTACAGCTGCTGGTTCAATTTACACAGAAAGATTTCATTAGGTATTTCTCAAAACGCAAATCATTACTCATTACAAATGACATCTTCACCCATTCACAACCGAATTCATCACCATCATTACAAAAATCTCATTATTTCTAGTATGATTAGTGAAGCGTGCCTTGGGCTATTCAATAAACAAAATACAATGGACAGAAACAAGTAGGTGGGTAATGCACACTGCTGCTGCAGCTGCATCAAAGGGTTTGTTGGTTTGTATTTTCCAATAATCCACCCACTGGGGCTAATTGCCCTCGAAAAATTGCACTAATTAGCCGGCTATCAATTGCAGCGTGCGGTAGTTGATTGTACACCCCTTTTTTATTGTGTGGTCAATCCGAGGTAGTAGGTAAGGTAGCTATTTTATTTTGTAGTTGAATGGTCAGGAAATGGCGGCAGTCTTTCAACGGTACGTAATGATTTTAATAATGATATATATGAATGTTTGTAGTTTTTGGAATTGGGAGATCTGTTATCCGTTGGTTCTGATTGACATGTAAAGTATAGGTTGGGTAAATACATGATGAAATGCTCATAAATAAAATCTTGCTAGTTTCTAAAACAAAAAATAAACATTGCTAAATTGCGAGATGGGTTAGGGTGAAGGAAGTTAGGATTTTCTGTAAGGTATTCCTATGAACTATGAGCCCTATATTCAACCATTTTGCCCTAAAGTATTGTAGCTCTGGAGATAAGCAAGAACCATTCAATTTTCGTGACTTTTCACTAATATCACTTAGGCGATAGACCATACATTTTAGCACTTTCATTTCATGTATCACATGATCGACTTGAATAGGAATTCGTTTATTCTCGCTATAGGAGCGTAATGCGCTCCCTTAACTTTAACTCCTTCGTTCAGATAAATACGCATATTTTCGACTTAACAACCGCTGTAACTCGAAAACCGTAAGTCCATGGAAAAAATGTTTGATATAAATTTTGCTACAAATAATCTGGTCTTTAATTTGGTTGCATTAGATTTTGAATTTTTGAAAGAAATTGCCCCTTCCACATAGCGAAAATACACATATTTAGATTTTAACATGGGTCTAACTCAAAAACCGTAGCTCTTTTTAAAAAATGTTCACTTTAAGCTTTCCGAGTATTGTCCTTTCTTTCATTCTGACGTCTCAGAGTCTCAGATTTTCGATTTTCAAAAAAAATGCATTTTACGAATATGGGATCATTTCCCAAGTCTCCTCTTTCAAATAAAACATAAATCATCAAAATCAAAGTACGTTTACAGCGCGCACACAAACCAAAGAAAATCCCGACGGCCTATAGCCACCGGAAAGTAAAATTTCTCAAAATTCATTGAATTAAAATTTGAACTACCTTTTCATTGGTATACCTACATGTCATTACATACAAATTGCCCATTTTTAACCGCAAGTGTCATAGCCATAGTATAGAGGTTGTTGTTTTGGCTGTTGAATATAAAGCAGATAGGGTTCGCGTTCCGCTTCAAGGCAGAGTTATTTTTTTTCCTCCTATTTCTTATCAATAAATATACTATAATATTTTTTTAATCAATCAGGGTCTATATTAAGATCTCCAGAAAATGTACAATTACATCAAATTTATATTGAGTGTTCATGTTTTACCAATATTTCTTTTTTTTATTAATTTTTATTTTTTTATGTGCATTTTATGAAAAATTGCTTCGAACAAAAGTTGTAGATAGGTATTGATTATATCTATAACCCAAAATTATTTTTGATGATATTTACACAACGTTCTTTTTTTTATATTTTTTAAATGTTTGAACGGTCGCCATTTTGAAATATTTACGCGGAAATGCCCAATAACAAACTCGGCCGAGATATTGAGGAAATAGATTTTCGTAGCAAATTTGAAGTTGATACATCTAAAACTGCGACATATATCGTGTTAACAAATTTCGTAATATCCCATAATATATAAACATGCCGTTGAATTTTTCTCAAATCCAAAAGTGTGAACGATCGCAATAGGTACACTTCTATAAAAAAATTAGCTAACAATCGACATTTAACATGTCCATCCAAAATGGAAAATTTGCGATGACAAAATTAAAGAAGAGGCCATAATCCGGCAACGTTTAAATTGGACAAAACAATTATAGGTACCTTCCAAGTGCCACATTTCTCGGATTTCTCTTTTAAGGTTAGTATACTTTTCAATTTTTGATTGTTTTGCATCGTTATTCTGGTTGTTTGGGATAGATAGCTTCCTTATTACTTCCATCTATAAGCGTAATATCCGGTTTGTTATGTGGCGTAGATTGACAGTTATAATTGCTTTGTTCCATTATACTATTATTATATATTTTTGAATATTACTATTCTCGTATCTAATCTGTACATACCAACGCAATATTTCAATCTTTTTCCATAAATGTTCAAAAAATTATACTTATAAATGATGTTTGCATAATTGTGACATGAAAATAAATATGCTTATTTATCTGTTTCAGCTTTCTTTTATATTTGAAATAGGACCATTTAGCGTAATTACCTATTCTAATGAATATTTTCGAATGAACATCATCCGTTCAAAATTACTATTAAACTAAAATAATCTTATTTTTATTCATAGTGGTCAATTCTCCATCATGGTATTTCTCGTAATTATGTCAATGTAAAGCTGTTTAAATATTTTGCGAATGCATTTTGTTAAAATATAGAGTTTATATTTATACTTTAGAACAATGAAGACGACTTGTTTTGATTATTTTCTATATTAAAATTCAAAAATGTCACTTTTTTAACATGAGAATCAATCCGAAAAATGTCCGATATATTTAACAAATACACCAATTATGTCTCATGCTAATAAATTTCCCCTTCGTCAATAAAACCGATCGTCTAGACGTCAGGTAATGATCATATCATTATAAGAAATATTTTGATTCATAATCAGTTTTGAATGGTACATTGGAAGTTCCAATAAACTTGAACGCACAACCAATTCAATTTAATTGTGGCACTGACACCACATTCATTTCGAATTTCGAACAATTTGTAGTAATCCAAAAAAGTTGAGTGCACCATGGGCGCAAATGTATCAGTAAAATAAGATGGGACTGTGGCTGTCTAGGTATGCAGACAACACTTTCCTCGACGCCCATGTGCGTACATTCTAATGGATAATATCTCGATGCTGCTATCAAAAGTTTACAGAATACTATGAATAAGTTGGGTCACTCTTGAAATTTGCTTTATCGGCCGCTCGAAAGTACGATTTTTTGCATTTTTCACATAAATTCTGCTTGCACTGACACCTATATTGCCGGAGGCAATAATAAGGTCAAACCGAAGCAATGGAACCTACAAGGGAAGTCCGTATTTGTATGTTTGTATGCAAGAGAAATAACACATTTTTAGATTTGCACATTTTCTGATACCTAATATCTACTTAGTTTATATCTAATATCATTATAGGTTAATTAATGAATGTATAATTGATCTCGATTTAAAATGTAAACATATAATTTTGATTAAAAGCCTATACCTAAGTATACATAACACAATGAGACAATTTAAATATATAATTAATAACTCACAAAATGAGTACATTTAAGAATACTTAGATAATTAGATTATTTATTTGGTATATAACAGAGAACAATATAAATAGAAGACATCTATAAGTAGACTTTATTCAAATTTTACAAATATTGAGTTTAACATTCAACATACCACCACCTATGACCTACTTGATATCTTTATTTATACATTTTAAAGTAAAATATATACAAAGCCCTGTCAATAAATAAAAATAGGTAATAATTGAAAGGAAATTGTTGACAAAGATGAGAGAAAATAAATTTCGAAGATTCTTCTTTCAAATACTGTCGTACAAGTCCTAATCCTTTTTGACTATATATACTATGAAAATATTCTCAAATGGTCAACAATATCCTTTGATGGTTCACTTAAACCACCAAATTGTTTGTGTTGTAAGCTTTAAGTTTGAATTGACGATTCAAACATTTCTTAATTAGATAACCTGTGACATAAACCAGGGCGTTTCTTTCGGCACATTTTATATTTGTGAAAACATTTAAAGGAGTAAATTTTGGAGAAGCACACGGAGCAAAGACTTGATCCCGTCGTTACTAGAACAACCATCCAGTGAACAATAGGCTACCTATTTCACAATATCGAAAATTTATTGAACCTCATTAACGCACGAGAACACACAAACAGATTAATATTGATACATCTAGAAGTATTTGTTTTTATCTGCCATATGGCAAGAAATGTCAGTACGACAACGAACATCATGTTCAGTTAAAATATTCTCATCTAGTTTTAGGTTTTACAAGTAAAAAGGTACGAAGTGATGCATTTAGGCAACTATTAAATGTTCCGCCATTTTGTAATAGGTGAGGATATTGGACTGTATATTTAAGGGTTATGAAGTATTCGTCAGGAGCTTCAAAAAGATGTGTCACAAGAACCCACCTTCAATTTTTTTTCCCAGATGGCACCCAGTTGCCATCTTGAAAGTTTCAACTGTCAATTTCACTCCAAAATATAGTATTCCTACATCAATTTCATAATCCCAAGTTTCAATTTTTTGAGTTGACCCGTTCAAAAAATAAACCGGGGGACATTAAAGAAAAGCACTATATATATATATATATATATATATATATATATATATATATATATATATATATATATATATTTATCCCCTAGGCACCCGCTGAACTCGGCGAGTGGCAAGTCGGCGTATATGTGCGACCCAACTTATAGTATTCTATAAACTTTGCTGATATACCTACCTATGTATAATAAAATTCGACCAATACTTCCGATACTTGAATAAAATCTATGTATATTCTGTAGTAAAAAACGCTTCATACACTTGAAGAAGTTTTTTCTCCTAATTTTCAAATTTGCCTCAGAAACTTAACACTTATAATCAGATTTATTTTATTTGCGGCTTACATTTGTAATAAGGCTATCTTACTTTGTATAAGTAGCTAGCACATTTGAACCTTTGAAATTAAGATAAAAAAATAGTTTTATCTAATAAATTTTACTTTTTTACCTATTTTCATTTGTCAGGAGAGATTTAAATTCTAATCAAAATAACCTCAACTGATGGACACATTTTTTGCTTGTCTTTCTGTATTTTTTGATACCTAGGATGTTTAATCTCGCACGCTTTTGATAAAACTTCTCTGAAGTTTTCTCCCAGGAGCCCTTGATCATCAACATAAAAAAGTTATCCTAAAATAAAATTTCATATATTTTTAGTACTATAGATAATATAGATATATTTTGGTAAATTGGTATGACATATATGCTCTGCACGTTCAAAAAAAATAATGGTCATACGAGTCAGTCGTAGATTTTCATTTTCATTGAGATTTGTTTGAGAGCTGTTGCAAAATCATGAGAGTATTTAGTAGGATACCGAGATCTCTAGATTGTATCTCAAGATGAGCACTCTGCTTTGAACAGTCTAAGAAGAACGTATTTTTCTGACCAAAGTATTGAGAAATTTTCAAAAATGGGGAGAGTTTTTATGTGAGCTAACTGTTTAAAAATGGTGTGTGGACACAACAGATTTGTTTACATTCATTTTTGATAATTAAAGTACCAGAAGGTTCTCTGCTGAAGACAAAAGCGCCAAGAATTGAATATGTATAAACTATAAGAGCAGCGATACAAATAAACTGATTTAATCTCATAACTAGGTGTTTATACTGAAGCGACTTGTAACTCGTAAGTAATTAATTTATTCATGATAAACCTGCTAAAATTTGTAGACTTCGACCCCAACTTTGCTAATGCGCCCCAAAAGTCATAAAATCATAAATTAATAATCGGGATTATCAAACATCATTACAATCAAAAAATTTATCTTGAACCAATAATATGATAATAAAATGAGGTAGGTACCTAATTTAGTAGGTAACTATACGTATACTGTTTTCTCAATTAATTTTTTATCAATTGACTTTGTTTACCGAGTGAAACCTGGTACTCCATATAATTAATATCTACATAGAGAGTAGAGATTTTGTTTGACCATTTACTTAAATTGAAATAAATGACATATTCAAAGAGGTGCATGTCTATATATTAATATGTTTCGACAGTTATTCATTCAAAAACAAATCAAATCCAAGAGGCTCCAAAAACTTTATGCTATTGCCGGTGCCAGTCTTCTTAATCGGTGGCGCATCATCCAAAGCACACTACCCCGCCTCTTTGTCGTTTTCTTGAGCTTCTTTCGAGTATTTAGTAGTAGCGATCGACTTCCGACTTCTTGTCTTGCCAATGCCCACCCAAACTGGAAGAAGTCGCTCGAGAGAACGGTGCACTTGCATATTATAGTGAATAATTAAGAAAGATCGCATTTCTTTTGAAAGGATTTTATTTATCAACAACACCAAACGAGAACTAAAGTGATCGAAAAAAAAAGTGAATTAATCTAGTGAATGTGGCGCACAATGTTCGAGTGCCGTGTAATTTGGTACTTGATTCTGTTGGGATGCAGTGCAAAGGGTAGGTTTTGTTTTGTTTGATTTCTTAAATCTTATTTCGTAATTACTACCCTTAATCAGCGACACCAAAGGTGTCTTACATTTTTTCTCATAGCTGAAGTCGTACAGCTGAAAATGTTTTCTAGCAAACAAAAAATCATGTCAATGAATTGAAGGCAGTCAATTCTAGTAATGCTCATTAATTTATTGTCCAGAAAATATTCTATTCTTTAAAATAAGTTTGAACAGAAACTATGACCTCTTTATTAGATAAATACACTGAATAAATATCTTTTACAAAAAATATTAAAAAAAATTGGACCGACGTTATCTGTTAGTGCACTGAAAAATATAAAATAATATTAATTCTATTGAGGCTGTTACTTTTGAAGTTGTGCAGTTGCAGGTAGATCGATAAATTTTGGCACCAACTTCACAAGTACCAGCCCCAATAGAATTAATATTATTTTATACTGTTCAGTGCACTAACTGATAACGTCGGTCCAATTTTTTGTAAAACATATTTATTCCACACTTTTGAGTGTACATTACATTAGTCACCAAAATCGTTGAACGTTCACTAATACCAATGAAGATAGTACTTATCCTATTACACATGTATATTCTTTGCTTGTAGTTATTATTGAGATCTTAACGCATTTTAACACCGATTTAACTCGGAAACCGTAACTCTAAGGAAAAATGTTCATTATAAATGTTGCTACAAATAATTATATCTTTCATGTAGTATAAAAAATTTCAATTTTCGAAAGATATTGCCCTCTCCACATAGCGATAAATATTTTTTACAAAATATTGGACCGACTTTATCAGTTGTTGCACTGAAAAATACAAAATAATATTAATTCTATTTGTGCTGGTAATTTTGAAGTTGTGCCGTTGTAGTTTGTTATTTTAGGCACCAACTCCAAAAGAACCAGCACCAATAGAATTAATATTATTTTGTATTTTTCAGTGCAACAACTGATAAAGTCGGTCCAATTTTTTGAAAAAAATATTTATTTCACATTTTTGAGTGTAAAATTAGTCATGAAAATTGTTGAACGTTCACTAATACCCAAAAAGTTATTGGTAGGTTTAGCTTGTACTAGCGAAAATACGCATATCACATATTTCAGACTTTACCATTGCGAAACTCGGAAACCGTAACTCTTTTGAAAAAATATTCAATTCAAATGTTTCCGGATATGGTCTCCTCTCTAATTTTCAAATCTAGAATTTTCGATGTTCAGAAAAATTTGCCCCTTCCACATAGCTGAAACATATTTCAGACTGTAGCGCAGAAACGTATGATTATTTTCAAAAATGTCCAATTTAAATATTTCCGGATATGGAATTTTCGTTAATTCTGTCGTCTCGGATTTTCAATTTTTGAGAAAAATTCATCAAAAATCATCAAAATCGGAGTCGATCGAAGTTAATTAGGTTATTACCAACTACGACCACCAGTAGAATGTTTCTTTTTATATTTTTATTTAGCAATGCGTTGAACGTTTACTGTTAAAGAACTTGACAGTTCACTTGAGCATAAAAAAATTCCAGTTTTATTCTCAGTGATTGTCTCATTAAAACCTTCACAGCCGTTTTCACGCCACAATCTTGAGCGAAACACGGTTTTCAGCTACTGCCTAGCAACAATATTGGGAGAGAATGCCAAATATCTGTCACCGGCGAGTCGTATCGATACCATACAAAACACAAAAGAAAACAGTGGAATTGGTTAATCCGTTCCCGAGATAATCTTGTCGCGGACAGATCGATAGACAGATGGACTAATGGCTGAAAATAGGTTTTTTGGACTCTGAAACATAAACATCTGTTGAACACCGAACACCGAAAATTTTACACGATTAGGTTTCCACGATTCATTGGTCATATTCAATTTTGACGTAAGAAGGACCGTTGTTTTAGACTTTGTTGTGGTTTGATTTCATTACAATAGTACACAAAGGTTTGTACAAGAAAACTATACCATCACTTTTTTCTGAAAATATACAATTTCTTTTGTTGAAATATTAAATCGCTTTTTTCTATCACTTTCTTTGCAAACATGTATGTATGGTTCGTGTTGAAAATATAAGATTTTAAATTGCAATTACCTATACATCTAGACATATTTTCTTTTGTGCGACTCTACATCATTATAATGTTAATTGAAATCAATTAAAGAAGTAATGGTAGAAACGTCTGAATACGTGAAACGTGAAATTGTTCGAAATGATGGTTTTTCAGCTGATACAAATTGTCTTTGCGAACATTCAAATAATTTAACAAATCGATTATTAACTGTAAAAGAATGTGAGAGCGAATTGTTTATTCCAATATAGAACATTCGAATTCAAACATTTCTTCAATATGTTGGAACGGAAAAAAATGACAATATGAGTATTTTGATTTTTGCGTATATAGCAATCACTAACTACCTTACATGCAGAAGAAAGAAACTATTGTAACAGGCCAGATTGATTTTAATTTTGACATTTTGACTCGAATACTCTTGTTTTAAGCTCCATAAAGTAGGATATATAGTATTTTAGGTATATGTCAGTGTGTTTGAAATTTTGTCTACACTATCACCACAACTTAAAATGATATCGACGTCAGACTCGTTTCAATAGAACCATTTACAACATCATAATTTCTGCTATGATAACATATTGCGGAATCCATATTGATGATTGATTATCCTCATCTAATTTGAATTATAGATCTTCTGGGAAGTTCATAGTGTGGACGACAGGGTTTATAAATAGAAAATAAATCGAATGTTTAAAAATAAAATCTATATGTAAACTCAAATTTATACAGTTTGCTTTGTCAAATATTAAATATGAGTAATTTTGTATTTGATAGTTTATTAGATAATAACATGCACTGAATATTTTATTTTGGGATATAGATGAACCCAGTTTAAAAATATAGTATTAATATTCGGTCTAAATTTAAAACGGTCAAACATTATGATTTTTGGGTAAGAGATTCTCGAGATACGGAATCAATTTGTCAATTGTTTACTTCCTGTAATTTAGACATTGGCATAAGACACAGAACATGTTGCAATAAGTATTGTTCTGGAAGAGTGATGGTCCAAACAAATAATAGAATCGCAATGGACTCAATTGATGATTGCAACTACTTAGTAATTAGGTATGCTTATTTTAAATTTATCTCTATCAGAAAATGTTAAAGGTTATACATATGACATACGATCAAAATGGCGCACAGAAATAGAGATTATTTTGTTTTTGGTTGTCTACTTGAGGGTTGCAAGGGATTAGTTCCAAATTGAAATACTGGAATAGCTGAGATTCTAGGCTTAACAAGATGTGTCTTAAAATAATTTTGTCGATACACATTTCCTTCAGTAATAATTATATGTGGTTAATTAGAATCCAATTTTAGATTTGAATAGTAGGAGGCTTGAGAATATTTAAAAAGTCAAGGCTTGAACTATTCACAAAGTTTAAAGTTGACTTTCTAGAGCAAAGGATAAATGCAATAAACCTGACCGATCGAGTAACGGTATGAAATGCATAAAACTATTCGGTAAAATAATTTTCAAAGATAGAAAGAAACCAAAGCTAAAAATATTTTCTTTCATATTCCCGAGAATCGAAAACACGTTATTGTGGGAGTTTGCAAATATATTTTTAATTGAAAACTATTAACTCCACATTGTTTACGTGCCCAATTACTGTATTTGATGTCTCAGATTTTACTTTCAAAATAATGTATTCATAATGAACATAATAATTATATGCGTAATAGTTTTGGTATTTTAGTTATTTGAATGTTCCTTTTTTTGTCCCACGAAATATACAGACTTGAGAAATGGTCTCATATTCGTAAAAACTCAAATCCGAAATCTCCTTCCCTTCAAAAAACATCCGCGAAGGGGGTCAATGTGGCAATTTTTCTCGAAAATCGAAAATCTGAGTTCGTATACTTAATTAAAAACAGGATAATATCTGGAAACGTTTAAATTGAACATTTTTTCAAAAGAGTTACGATTTTCGAGTTACAGCGATGTTAAAATCTCAAACATGTGTAGTACCTATGTTCGCGATGTGGAGAGGACAGTTTCTTTTGAAAATTGAAAATCTGAGAGTACTACATGAAAAACCAGATTATTTATAGCAACATTTCAGTATACCTAATGAGATTTTTTTCCTTAGAGTTCGATTTTCGAGTTACAAAGGAGGTAAAATAGTTAAATTTAAAATACCTAAAATACCTACCTACCTAGGTATAACACTGCATAAATAATATCAAGTAACAAATAAGCAATTTTCTTTTCGTTCTGTTTATTCTGAGACAAACCCTGTAAAAGACGGACAGAAATACGGATAATTTTTTCGTTTTCTCATCTGTCTTAAGTGTGTATTATTCATAAATCCATATATAATAATTTCCTCAAAAACAAAACACTTGGGTAAGTTTGATATGGAAAAATGAAATATTCAGTGGACTCACTCGTAAATAAATATGTATTTACCAAAATAGCAATATTACCCAGCTTCGAATTGAGAAATTATACCTACATATATTTCTCCTGAAAAACGGATATAATCAAATAGAGTTTAAGATAAATATAAATCAAAAGCTATCAAATTGATCGACATGGCATCATGACATATATTGAATTCCACATTTGATACAATTTCAAAAGGATACACAAAGTGTTTTTATTATAATGATAAAAAAAATCGGCAAAATTCGTAAGAGAACATCGATTTGTATTTTATTTTCGGTATTTTCCAAATTTTCTTTCTCCAGATAAATAAAAATTGAATGTACTACTCCATTTTTTTGAAAAATCAATTACTCACATCGCTAGTAGGTAGCAATGAAATCACAAAGAGGACTATCCCAACTCTTATTGTCTTGAAAATCCAATAATAACACATATCTTCTCAATTAGTCACAATCTAATCATATCGGCTCTATAGTAATAAACATCAAAGCATGCCTCTATCATCTAGTCGTCGGGGCTAGTATAATGTGCTGACAACAGAAAAAAAAAACATATTTCCCGCCATAAATTCCTGCATCTCAAAAATCGAATGGCGCGAAGTGAATCTGTGCACATGTTGAGATGTTTCTTTTGATGCCGAAAAAGCCAAAACAGATGTCGATGGTCAATCAGCTTTTATTGTGCAGGCAAGTGCAGCTTCGGATGTTTCACACACATTAAAAGAATTAAGAAACGAACAGCTCATAAAAGGATAGTTGACATGTAGCAGGCAGAAATAATATAATATAGTATTGTTTTGAAAACAGAAAGAAAGGTCTCGGTTTCTGGAAATAGTCACATGGGATATAAGTTGGAAGATTGATTGATATTAACTTCTGAGAGATGAAGGAAACCTTTTGGTTTGTAAATTAGTAGGCTAAAGTGGAATTATCTATAGGCTTTGTTCAGAATGATGTATTATTCCATTTGTAATGAGCTCGTATCTCTGATATATAATTAAGTAAATCTAATTACACATATTTGCTTCTGAGTAATTCTGTATGTCAAAGTTACCTTTTTTCTTAAAATTGTTTTAAATATGAAGAATCAATTTTTTTTAAAAACCATATACGGACTAGTTCCAACCACTTCTTTAAAATTATACACACTATTATTTTTCAAGTTTATCATTTTAATAGTGACATTGGAATCTAAGAATTGAAGAGCTTCGCTTTCTCCGCTGAACGATAGTCAGTAATTTTTTCTCAAAATAAACTATTCTTAGTTTTAGCTTCATTATTTCTGAACCATTATAAAATCACTCTGGTTTGTCCGTCTGTAGATCTATATGTCTACTTTATCATTCTTTCCTGTTTTTCTATCGATGGCAATTTTTTCAATCTACTAAATGAAAAACTCTCTCGTGTCAAAATATAATTCATTTATTATTGAAATATTTTTGATGCAATTTATGACAAAATAAAAAAAATCGGTGGAAGTAACGAAAAAGGGTTTTGTGACTAATTATCTTCTTAAATATGTACCTGTAAATGTGCCACAAGGCTATAAATTGTAATAATCTTATAAAAGGCAAGACGATATACTTTGAGATACACTATACCTATATAATAATTTAGTTTAAATTACAGCACTGTTAGTGACATTTTGTGATATATTGAAAAAAAAAATAAATCTCAAATTTTGACTTTATTAAATGTGTGCCACATGTTACTTTATCTAAGTAATAATTTGAGGGTCATTTTTATTCTTTTTATTTTAGTTTTCTTTTCATTTAAAATATCAGATCTCTAGGTAGTGTAAAAAATTGAATACTGTCCTGTATAATGATTGTCTAATACTAAATAAGATATTGTTTCTTCTTATATTTTATACTTGTTTATATTATTCACTTCCAATCATTGTGGCTAGGATATTAGATAAGCATTTTCATTATTCTACTAGAGAAACTAAAATAAAGTTTATTTCATATATCTATGTAACTTTTAATTCAATACAACCAGATAACTCTTGAAATAATGAATTTAAACATGTGACCTATTCATTGTACCCTTCAGATTGGTGGCACGTTTACTTATACCTTTTCCTGACCAGGTACTTTTGGTGGCAAAGTCTTTTCTGGCTAAAAGAGCTATTTAAAAATCTATTTAAAAGTGATTATCTCACCTCAGCTAGAATATCTCTCTTAAACTGTAATTTAAATAAAAAAATTACCGACGTTATTAGTTGGAGCACTGAAAAGTAGGGAATAATATTAATTCTATTGGTGCTGTTACTTTGAAGTTGTGTAGTTGCAGTTAGATTGATAACTTTTGGCACCAACTTCACAAGTACCAGCACCAATAGAATTAATATTATTTCGTACTTTTCAGTGCACGAACTAATAACGTCGGTCCATTTTTTTTAATATTTATTTCACACTTTTTAGTGTAACAATAGTCACGAAAATCGTTGAACGTTCGCTAATACTACTAATATCCTATAGTCCACGTATATTCTTTTATTTTCCTTGTAACTATTATTATGTAGAGATCCCAGAACATCGCTGCGCAAATACGTATAAGTATTTTAGATTTAAACATTTTATGATTGCTTTATCTCGAAAACCGTAACTCTTTTGAAAAAATGTTCAATTTAAACGTTTCCGGATATTGTCCTATCTTTAATTACACCAACTCAGATTTTAGATTTTCGAGAGAATTTGCCCCCTACACCCCGTTCGGGGGTGGTTTTTAGATGGAAGGGGATTTTGGATTTGCGTTTTTATGAATATGGGACCATTTCTCGATCCTCCTCCTTCAAATAAATCAAAATCCGCGCGGTCAAACAAAAACAAAAAAGCAGACATTCGAATTGTATACCTCCTCCGTTCGGGGTTCGTCGGTCAATAAAAAACGTTTACAAAAACTATTGGATGATGCATAAGAAATACAAAATAATGTTTATTCTATTGACAATGGAAACTTTGAAATTGTGCAAGTGCAAGAGAAGAACTATAAGTTATAGATAGATAGAAAGATTCCTTTCACCTACTTCAAAAGTACGAGTAACATTTAATTAAAGTCGAGATTTGTTTTGCAAAAAGGTCATTTTCAAATGTCAACACGTATAACTAATGATAAGTTTGTATCTTTAACTTATGATAAATATGTACCCCAAGAGCCCTAACATTCTAGTGTGCTTCTCTAATTTTGCCGTTTGAAATTTTAGATATTTTGAAATATATGAAATATGGCCACTCCACTCCCTCTGGAAGAGGGTGTATGTTGAATAGATTTTGACGTTTTTTTTTTTACTAATTTCAACTTGTTTAGGGAGTTACACAAATATAATAAATATCTTAGTACGAATATCACAGTCCAATAACATTAGAACATTTTTCCAGCTGTCATATCGTCAAATGAAGCCCATAAGAACATCACAGTTGTCCAAACAGACAGTCTTGATGGTAAAGTGGGTCTCTCCTCACTGGACATTCTTTCGACCACTCAAGAAACTGAAACGACTGGGTTACCAAACACAACTCGCAAACCAAATTCTCGCTGGAGAAAGATCCTGAAGGCTGTGATCAAGCGGCCTTTGCCCCCAATAAAATCTCTACACCCACCATATAGAGCTGTTGCTACCTCATCCCCGTTGAAGATGTCATCAATGGAAACTTCCATCAATGGAACGTCGACAGATACTTCCGATACTTCTTCCACGAATGTGATGAAAGACACTGGCGATGTTTCTACAATTTTGAGCGGCAATCAGCCAGCCACAAAGAAACGGAACTGGAAAGGTAAATAAACATTCTCAAGTGATTATTGAGCTTTGGAAAAGTACAGTGAATACTTATGTTATTCAAGAATGGTTCTTTTATTTAGTTCGTATTGTTTGTATGTCTTTGAAATATTTTCAAGATAGAGAATCCAGAAAAAATGCTTGATGGATTGAATTGATGAAACATTTAATTTACATGTGATAACATTTGTTAGTTGCAATCGTTGATGTTGAATTTGAATCAATTATTATCCAAGATATGAGAACCACAAGACATCACAAACTTGAGTTTCACTACAGGTGATTCGAGTGACTCATTTATTAACATTAAATGATTCGTCAATTTTACATAATATTCTATTTTAGAGTCTGAACTTTCTTATTTCATACTCCCTATTCAAATCAAAGAAAAGCCTTTGCTATAACACGCCGTTTTGCTATTTAATGACATAAAACAAATTAGTAATCAAAAATATTTAAACAAGAAAATTATTCATAAAGAAATTCGTGTCTATAAAAATATATGACAATTATACTGGGAGTAACGATGGTCACGGGGGTTAAGTCGCTGGAAACGCGTTCGTAGTTTGTAGCCTGCGAGATCACATGGTGAGCGCGGGTTCGAGTCCCGCCAGAGCCATGGTTGTTGTTTGTAGGTACTGGACCCGTGCACAGGTACCTCTATACTTTTTCGGGAATATGTATTACAGTTATTAGAAAAAAATATTAAAGCATAATTGCAATTGAATAATTCAAAGTCCTCAATGAAATAATTATAAATAAATGATTTGATTTGCTCGGTAATAAAATTAAAATTCAGAAAATTATTTTATATTCTCAAATCATAATCATTTGAACCATCAATTAGTTTAATTTTTTGTTACTTTTGATTCCATTTTATGAGTATGATGGTAAAGAATACTAGAAAATGAAACTTATATACCTACCTAATTTTAATTTAAATTGATGATGAATGAAGATAGTATATTATTTTAAGTTCTAAACTATAATAAATATTCTCATTTAAAATTATAATATGAGACAAAAATAATTCAATTCTGTGAATAAAATTCACAACATGTTTCATTTGTAATTCAACGATTTTATTGAATATACAGGCTGTTTCAAATTCGACTCTCACCATTGGGATCTCAGAAACTATAAGGAATATGAAGATGGTTAGATTGGGGCAAAGTTGCGCATTTATGTGCTCAACAATACACCGTTTAAAAAATTTGAAAATTTTGAGCAGTTCCAAAGATATCCGGAAAAAAACGAATTTTCAGAAAATCATTTTATTTTTTCCTGGCTTTATTTCTTAATGAATTTCTAAATAAATAGCACAATTACATTGCCACTTTTTTCACTCTTTCCAATGGTGTTAATAGTTTACCTGACGTTTCGTCTATGTGTAATTATCATGAACTTTTTTTTCTCATGGGAGCCATATTGGCATTCCACAAATTTGAATAGGTTGGCCTTGTTGTCCTAAAAATCCGAGAAATTAAATAAATTAGTTTTATAAAGTAGTTGGCTTTGATTTTTCCAATTGGTGACACGTAAATGACATTCTGTATTATTGTCAATTATCCCGAGAGACGACAACCCCACCGATCTTTATTCAACTTATTGGATAGAAATTTAGCTGAGCATGGTTCCTTTAAAAAACCGAGACAAAAATCTGGAGACAGGATTGATGAAGAAACTAGAGAAATTATTATTATTGAGGTATAACTAATCTTAAGTTTTTCAAACGAGCCGAACCCATCGCGAATTCTGTCCATTAGATTGGACAAATATGCTTGTGGTTGTCGTCTCTCGGGATATACTTCCAATGTATTTATTCACACTGTTTCTATCATTATTGTAATAAAATTTTATCCTATCTCGTTTTTCTTCATTGGAGAACTCCATTTTCAACGATTTAGCAATTGACAATAATACAGAATGTCATTTACGTGTCACCGATTGGAAAAATCAAAGCCAACTACTTTATAAAAGTAATTTATTTAATTCAATTCAATTCAAATATATTGGAATGAACCTAGTGTTACAAAGTTATAGCATGATAGTATTTTATTTTATTATTTTATGTTCTTCCATTTATTTAATTTCTCGGCTTTGTAGGACAACAAGGCCAACTTACATCAAAAAGGTAATAAAAAGGGCTATTCAAATTTGTGGAATGCCAATATGGCTCCTATAAGAAAAGAAAAAGTTCATGATATTTACACATAGACGAAACGTCAGGTTACAAAACTAATAACATCATTGCAAAGAGTGAAAAAAGTGGCTATGTAAATGTGCTATTTATTTAGAAATTCATTAAGAAATAGAGCCAGGACAAAAATATAATGATTTTAATTTTTAAACTTTCTAAACGGTGTATTGTTGAGCACATAAATGCGCAACTTTGCTCCAATTTAACCATCTTCGTATTCACTATAGTATCCGAGATCCCAATGATGAGAGTCGAATTTTAAACAGCCTGTATATATAATAATATATAATACCTACGATTTTTCAAATGTTAAACAGACTTGAAATTAATTAGGCAATTTCAATAAACAAATAATTTGTATTTCATTGCTGCTCAATTATAATCCTAGAATAGTATATTGTAACTTATCGAAATATAAATCAATTGAGTTATTATTTTGACATAATATAATAAAAATTCAAAATTACCAGCACCTATAGAATTAATATTTATTTTGTATTTTTCTTATAAAGTCGGTCCAATTTTTTATAAAAAATATTTAATTCACATTTTTGAGTGTAACATTAGTCATGAAAATTATTGAACGTTCACTAATACCCAAAAATATATGTATTGGCTTGTACTTGTTATTTATTATTCAGAGATTTCAAAACATCGCGGCGCAAATATACATTATTTCAGACTTAACTCGAAAACCGTAACCAAATTTAAATGTCTCATATTTTCAATTTTCGAAAAAAAACTGCTCTTCCACATAGCGGAAATACGCGTATCAGTTATTAGAGACTTTACCATTGCAAAACTCGGAAACTGTAACTCTTTTGAAAAAAAAATCTATTTAAACGTTTTCGGATATGGAATTTCTTTAATTCTGCTGTCTCGGATTTTCAATTTTTGGTGAGGTTTTTGGAGAGAAGGAGATTTCGGATTTGAGTTTTTTCTAAATATGGGACCATTTCTCAACTCTCTTCTTTCAAATGAATCAAAAATCGTCTAAATCGGAGTACGTTTACTACGCAAAACAGCCATAAAATAATAAAAAAAAACATACAACCGAATTGTACACCTTCTCCTTTTTTTCGGTCAAAAATGATAAATGTCGGGTCTATATATAATAATAATAATTCTCGAGGTTTTCTCCATTTGCTCCTATAGACTCGGAATACATTTTATGATAAGACATAATAATAATTATTTTTATTACATTAACACACATAGTTTGATGAGTAAACAAGTGGATAGAAATAAATATTAAAAAAAAATGGACCGACTTTATTTCTAGGTGCACTGAAAAATACAAAATAATATTAATTCCATTGGTAGGTACCTACTGGTAATTTTGAAGTTGTGCAATTGTAGTTAAATAGAAGTCTCTTGGCACAAACTTCAAAAAACCAGCACCAATAGAATTAATATAATTTTGTATTTTGAAAAAATGTTCAATTTAAACATTTCCTCGGTCTTATCTTTAATTCTACCGCTTCAGATTTTCAATTTTCGAGAGAAATTGCCCTCTTTTTGAAGGGAAGGATAATTCTAATTGGAGGTTTATGGATATGGGATCATTCCTCAGTCCTCAAGTCTCCTCTTTCAAATGAATAATCAAATATATATATATATATATAGTAAACGTACTCCGGTTTACTATATACAGCGCGCGCACAAACCAAAAAAAGCAGACAGAATTCCATACCTCCTGATAATGTTCAAAATACAAAAAATTCCGTTTTTTTAGTTTCCATAAAATATAATCTGATGTATAATGTATGTATTTGGTTCTTATATTTTGTCCTTTATTTTTGTTAATTTTATTTTATATTCAATTCCACTTTTGTAGTAAGAATATTTCATGATAATTACTTTTCTACAAAATTTAGATTCGACTTTACTAGCATTAAATGAATATTTCTTACAAAACATAGGAGAGACTCTTATTAGTTGTTGCACTTAAAATAACAAAATAATATTAATTATGTTGCTGCTGGTATTTTTGAAGTTCCAAATTACTATCACATCACATCAATAGGATGTATTTTTATGTATCTACACCAACAAATAAAAGTTGGTCCAACTTTTTCTACAAAATATTTAGTTACCCAATTAGTTGAACGTTAACTTATGGTAAGCGATTTCACAATTTAGCGGCAGCTATTTTTCACATTCATAATGATGTAGGTAACTCGGAAACCGTTGAAGTTTTTGAAAAATGTCCAATTTATACTTGCTGGATATGGCATCTTCTTCAATTTTACTATCTCAAATTTTAAATTTTCGAAAAAATGTCCCCTTCACCTCACTTGTTGAAGATTTTGTTAGAAAGACGTTGAATTTATAATTTTACAAACTCCCAGCTGTCCCTTTTCAAATGAAAAAATATTTTTTACAAAAAATTGGACCGACGTTATAGTTGATGCACTGAAAAGTATAAAATAATATTACTTCTATTGGTGATGGTACTTTTGAAGTTGTGCAGTTGCAGTTAGATTGATAGCTTTTGGCACCAACTTCACAAGTACCATCACCATTAGAAGTAATATTATTTTATACTTTTCAGTGCATCAACTATAACGTCGGTCCAATTTTTTGTAAAAAATATTTATTTCACACTTTTGAGTGTAACATTAGTCCCGAAAATCGTTGAACGTTCACTATACCATATCAATGAAGATAATACTTATCCTATTACCCACGTATATTCCTTGCTTGTAGTGGTTATTATTGAGATCTCAGAACATCGCGGCGGAAATACGCTTGAATATTTTAGTTGTTACCATTTAACACCGATTTAACTCGAAAACCGTAATTTTAAGGAAAAAATGTTCATTATAAATGTTGCTACAAATAATTATATCTTTCATGTAGTAACGAAAAATTTTCAATTTTCGAAAGAAATTGTCCTCTCCACATAGCAAAAATACATATTTAACATGCGTCTATCTCGAAAACCGTAACACTTTTGAAAAAATGTTCAATTTAAACGTTTCCGGATATTGTCCTATCTTTAATTATACCAACTCAGATTTTCGATTTTCGAGAAAATTCGCCCCCACCACCCCTTCGGGGGCGGTTTTCGGAGGGAAGGAGATTTCGGATTTGCGTTTTTATGAATATGGGACCATTTCTCAATCCCCTTCTTTCAAATGAATCCAAAATCATCAAAATCGGAGATCGTCTACTATATAAAAGGCGCGCACGAACCAAAAAAAAAAAAAAAAATAAAGCAGACAGTCGAATTGTATACCTCCTCCGTTCGGGGTTCGTTGGTCAAAAAGTAGGTATCATCAAAATCGGAACACGTTTACTATCCGAAATTCGCGAACGTATATAAAAAGCAAAAAAACAATCGAATTGTATATCTGAGTACCTACTCTGTTTGGAGGTCGATCAAAACTACAAAAAAGTACATATTTATTTTGAGTTACTGGTAATTTTAAAGTTGTTCAATGTTAGGCTATAGGTGTAAAAAATACTTTTGGTCCCACCTTCGAAAGTACCTGTACAAATAAAATCAATATATTTTGGGAGTTATCAGATATCTAATAAAGACGGTCCTAATTTTAAAAAAAACACTATTTTGAGGGGATATAAAATCACTTAAAAATACCATTCCATGACCTCGAACTTCGAAAACCGTTGGAGAATTTTAAACATGTTCAATTGAAATGATCCCGGAAATAATCGGTTTGGTTTGCCAAATCTATTTCAAAAAACCTTCTAAAACATTTTGGATAGTATTTTGGCAGTATCTTTTTGTGGACTATTTCTAAGTAAACCTTTTTCGAATGAGAAAAAATCAAATCATATTTGGATTTACTAAGCAAAATGTGCCAACAATCATAACAAGCAAACATACAATCGAATTATATATATTTCTTAAGGCTATCAGAAAATGTGGTAGGCGTAGAATTCGATAGTCAGTTTGTTCTATCATTCTTAATTTATGAGATCGAAAAGCAACAATTTTTTTCCTGCTTTTTGCCTGCTACTCTGTAATTTCTCTTATAACTTATTACACAAACAGTAGGTAAAATGAACCTCTTTTATTTTTTATCCACTCAAAACACTTCAAGCATGGTGTCAACATTCTCATACTCAAACTAATGGAGACTCAAGCAGGAGGTATTGCATTCATTAAGAAAAAAGCTCCTTGTCATCTTCATCAATGTGATTAATATAAGCAACCCATTGAAAATAAAAAAAAATCTTTGTCCAAAGATTCTTATCCGAGTTTTAATTGATGTCGCGCTTATGGTTATAATTAGTGACGGTATTTTTAATCTGGAAAGGTTTAGAACGATTCTATTATAATATAATAAACTTGTTCTATTTCGGAGAACTTATAAGTAAGTATAGTATGTAATTTCTTCCACATGTCGATTATAGAAAGGAGCTACTGCATTCATTGAGGAATTTGTTGCATTTTCCTGGTACAGAGCTCGTCCTTCATTTACATATAATTAATCTATTTTATTTATAATTTCCAATATAAGGAATTTTTTAAACCACACTCGATGGGAATCGATATGTTTTCAAAAAATAGAATGCACATAAAAATGCAAAATAATACTAATTCTATATCTAATAATACTGTTTTTTTCAGTGCATCAGCTAATACAGTGAGTCTTATATTTTGTAAAATATCATCTATTTCACATGTTTCATTAATAATCAAAATTATTCACCGTTCACTTAAATTCAGTGATTTCAAAATAAAGCGGTAACTATTCCGAATTTTTCATTATTGTTACTACAAAACAGTTGAATTTTCGAAAAAATTCCATTTTAAATGATCTTTTTCCAAATTTTACCGGAAATAATAACCAAAAAATTCTTTCCTCACTCATTTCGATGGAGTTTTTTTGTTTTTTAGGCGAAGGACATACTGGATTTTGAGAAGTTTAGTAATGGTATCTCCTCTTTCCAATACAAAAAGAATTATCAAAATTGGTCCAGGTACATAAAAATATAAAAAACATTCGTTTTAAATGTAGGTATACATCTTTTTTTTTTGTGATGTCCTTCAAAAATGAGGAATAAGTGATTTGTTTCTAATTATTTGAACTATCGGGTAAAGAGCTTTACTTGGTACATTGTGAATTGAGAAATGTTTTATACCTGCCATATACTTACTTAGTTTGTCTTGAGTAATTTCGTAAATGTGATCAGAAGAATTAACCTTTTTAATAATTGAACGTAAGCATAGAATAGTATCAATGTAATTAAAAATTTTAGTTTTTATCTTTAATACTTTGCTGGGAAGATTTAAATTGTAATAAATCATAGGAAGACCTCACGGAAAGTATAAACCCGTTTTAATAAACTAATGTTTATAACTGATTTTTTTAATTTGTTTATAATTTAACATAGTTGGGGACCAAATGGGTGGATTTCGACAGCTGTATTTATTATGAATAAATAAAAAAAACAAATAATTGCAACAAACTACTTTTTTGGAATATGAGTATGAGTATTAAAAATCAGTTGTCTGCTTCCTTTTAAACTTAAGATCTATCAATCCCAATCGTGCCCTTGCGGCATTTCCTGTGATGTGGACTGACATCTTTTGAGCAGTCTTTCTAGTGTCTATCATTTAATACCGATTTTCTATCGAGTACTATACGGGCCAGTCTGTCTTTGGCCATGCTTTTTACAAGATGTCTATGTTCCTTACATGGTCCCTTCTGGTATTGCCAGCTATCATTCTCAAAACCAATTCAATTCAATCAAATGTACGTACCAAAATCCCAAGTCACAGTTCTTTTTCAAAATAGTTAGTCATTCTTGAGATAGCTGTCCATATAAAGGTAAGGTAAAGTAAAATTGAATAAGGAAAAAATCTTTGCAGTACTTTGAAAATAACTCACGAGAAGAATGTAGGAGTATTTTTTCTGTCATGTCACGATTCAGACAATCAGTGACATAAACGATCGGTTTTTAAACAAGACATGAACAATCAGAGATATAGTGCTGGAGAATATTGTACAAAAATAGAAAAGACGAAGTGCATTCTCTTGAAATGGAGCACCTAAATATTTACCATCTATCAACCGAACGTTATTTTTGGCCATCTTCAAGCTCTTCGTTTCTAGTTTCTATCATAATAAAAACATATCTCTCCATAATGCGTTTTCAACACTGAAAAACTGTCGAAAGCTGTAAAGAGAGTAAAAATAGTATCTAACTTTTGGATATCGAATATCGTTTACAAAGAACACATAAAAGAAATGTTGAAGTTGTAACAATGTTTTATATCATCTGCAATATGCAATGGAATCATGCATCTACTAGAATCATCTGAAATTCTAAAGTTATATAATATTTAAGCATCATTGTTTATCAAATGCATATGCCCGAATTTGTGTAATGAATATAAAAATATGTTAAAAATGCCTCGTTGTTCATCCAAATATTTTAGACAAGAGGGAGCCAACGACATCGTCCAGGAAATGAAAACTCCATGTATCCGGTATCGCATAAAAAACAGTAACAATGTATTGTAGTTGTAGTATTATGGGGATGTTTCCAATAGGTATACGCTATAATACTAGGAAAATAAGAAATATCGTGGGATGAACAAAAAATGATACGTGTGAAATTAATTTGTTTTCATGTTTGTTGGTTATAATTCGTACTAGTTTTTTATGTTAACCTCGTTATCAAGCCAATCGCAATTCATGTTTTTAATGTTATTTCTATTTTTCTGAATATTTTGAAGGATTGACAGGCAATCAGGTGACTCTAATAATAAATTAGATATCAGACGATAACCTATTTGTTGAATATTATCCTTAATTACACCATATTTTTTAAATCCTCCCAATTGATAACAACTAATACTTAATAAAACCTATAAGTCGCATTACCTATCTGAGTACCGGTCTCGATGGATTAGTTCCAGATGACTTTGTAAACTTGGTTGACAAAATATAAGTCACATGAGAACAAAAGCTTATATTTTATGTTATGTTATGCTATGTTTTCTAAATGTAAATGGAAGTTCTGTTAAAATCGTTTTTACCCGTCTGAAATTTACCCGGACAAACAAACAGACAAAAGTAAAAAAATCTTGTTTCTGTTTTTTGTGCTTGCAAATAACCATATGAGCTCAAAAATTTCATTCCAAAATCACAGACTTTTCAATTTCATTTGTATTTTTTATTTATTTATTTTTAATATCTGGAATACAGTCCCGAAGAGGTATACAGGATACCAGTTCCTTTAAATCAAAGCTAAATAAAACTTAATTGATATAGATCCTTTGGTAGGGACTACTGACGTAAATTTTTATTGGTTTATTTAAATCCTCTTCTTTCCTTCTTGTTGACCACCTTGACCAAATGGAGGAGTTTTTTATGTTCTTTTCCGCGTTTCGCCCTAACTATTTTTAATTTAAGGAGGCAAAATTAAGGATGAGATCATATTCAGCAACATTTAAATTGGACATTTTTCAAAGAATTCAACGGCTTCCGAGTTACAGCAATGGTAAAGTCTGGATTATGCATGTTATCGCTTTTTTGAAATATATAATATAAGTGACCGACTATGGTGCACTGAAAAATACCAAATAATAATAATTAATCCTGCTGGTGCTGGTACTTTTGAAGATGATGCCAAAAGTATTTTATCTTTCTATTACTGCACTACTTCAAGAAAACCAAGAAAACTAACTAAACTAATTTGGTTTGTCACACGAATTTTCTTGAAATTTACATGAAATCAATGATTTCATCTTTATATATCTTCTCTGAACACTATGAATATAAGACATAAAACACAGAATGAACGAGGTTACACTTGCAGAAAAAAATAATTATTTTTTCTGTTATGTTATAACAAATTAGTTATTTGGAGATGACATGGAAGCCGTTGTTGTCGAAATAATTGTAATCTCTTATTGAAGTAAAGACATTTCCATAGCACATTGTGGATATACTTTTTTATCGCTATCGATATGCATATAAGGGGATATAAATTCTCGCTAATTTATTTTGCTACTTCTTTGCCTAACCAAACAAATAAAATCTTGGACACTGTGTATTAGTTACTAATGTTATTTTTGCTATCGTTCATATCAGAAATATTCTTCACACCTTCACTTGATCATAATGAGATCATATCACATCATTCAATTATTTATTAATACTTACTTATCTTATTGTAACTTTTCCAGATATTGTCTCCTACCACAGACCAGCAATGTTGATTCATCATCCGCGTATTAGTATTCCTTCAGTATCACATCAAATCGAAGCTAATGATACGAAAAACAACAATTCTCAGCCTTTAAAAGACAGCCATAACTCTGAGCAAAGCAACAACTTAACAAAACCATCATATTCAAGACATTTATTGGCTCCGAAATACAGAAGCAATACAATGTTAAAACATGTATCCAGTCCATTACCTGATACATCTTCTGAAAAAGCAGAGGTACTATCCACTGAAAATAACCATAATGGAACGTCTTCTAACAACAACGAGGATAATGTTCATGTATCACCAAGTCATCGCGGATCATATATTTATGACCATAGACCAATTATCCACAAAACAATGAAACTTGAAGAAATATCTAATTCATCTCGGAGTTCAGAAGTACAACAAAATGTTGATAATACTTCGAATGATCTGCATAAGAATGAAGCTGCCGGCCACAATACTTCTCGTCTCTCAAGACTTCTAAGTCCTCAGAGGCATGCTTTTAAAACTTATGGAAATACAGGAAATCATTCAGTTTCAATGCCATCACTATCAAACATTCAAGTCAACGAATCACATACGAATGCATCAAATAATCCGCGAGACCAAATACCCACCAGAGAAAATATTTATGTTAATACAAACAGTTTGGTTGAACGTATGAGACAGAAGTATCATGAGCAAATGAAAAAGCCTGGAAGGAGTGATTTGAAACAATTAAAACCAGCGGGACATTCTGATCATTACCTCAAGATTCCTGCTGTCTATGAAGAATATTCTGCGGTGAATAGCAAATTAACATCACCACTACTACACCCTCTAGTGCATTTACCTACTCAGAATTTATTGAACAACTCTTTGGAAAATGCTAACAAATCAATGGTTGCACCTCCGCTTAATCCATTGGACGAAAACCTTTCTTTAGATAATGATACTATACGAAACAGGAAGGCAGTCTCAAAAGGTTGGTAACGTTTAATTATTCATAATTTTAAATGTTTTTTTTCTTTAGCAATGGAAACTTAAAAATTACATTGTTTTTTCAGATGAAAAGGAAGCCAATGATATGGAACTCTTCACTAAAACTGACAATGATGATGATGAGACCTTATTTGAATTAGATGGCACTACTGAAAAAGATCTATTCAATTCAGAGGAGAGTGCAGACATAAAAAATGAAGACAATCTACCAGAGATCAAACCTGATAATGGTCTCAATTACTTAGAAATAATGGATGGTTTGAGAGTTGTTGACCTACTAGAAAACATCGATGAAACATCAACAGAATCTGCGGCAAAATCACCATTGATTGATGCAGAAACTTCTTTGGAGACAGCTACAGTTGATAATGACTCAAATGCAGTTAAAAATATATCCATTGTCGAAAAAACAACAATATTAATTGAGACTAGTGAACCAATTAATTCAGAATTAACCTCCGACACTCCAGACGCAACTACGGCAGATTCGACTGATAGTGAAAATGATAAAGTTAACGTAGAAAATATAACCTCTATAATTAGATCGCGAATGAATGCATCAATAAATGACTCGAATGAAAATACTGCAAAAGAAAATTTGAGTCAGAATAATCCTCAAATCGTTCCTGCAAACAAAAATGTCTTAGCACAAGCTAAAAATACTGTTCAAGTTTTACCTAAAGAAAGTGAAAATAAGGAAATTAACTTGAAAAATTTGACCCCAAAAACTAGATCTCGAATGAATGTTTTAATCGATGATATGAGTGAGGATAGTGCAGAAGCAAATATGGGTCAAAATTATCCTAAAATGGTATCTCCAATCCCTCGGATGAACACGCGAGTACTTTTTCCAGTCCATGTTGTAGAAGACTCGGAGACCGATCCAATCAAATCGTCACCTGTCAATATATCTCATGTTCAAAATAATACGATGAGAGTATTTAAACCTAAAGAACCTATAACTTCGAGTAGTACGTTGAAATCAAAAGCAGAAGACGCTTTAAATAATACGTTGAAAGATCTACATAAAAGGCCTGATGTAATAGGAGGTAGGGAAACACCTAAGATCAACTCAGAGAGCAATATTACGATGAATGCAAAGATACCAGCAATAGTTTTGCAAAACAATCTTCCAACGAATCAAGTGATAAGTTCTCCCATGTTTGATATTGTGAGCACAACATCAAAAAATATGTCAATACCAGTTATCAATAAAAATTCGGTGTCTGTTGAGGAGAACAAAGAAGGAAAATTAGCTGCCAATGTATTAGAGAAACCGCTTTGTACTGTTGAAAAATATTCAAATAACTCTTCACAACCTACTGTGAATAGCAGCACACTCATTGGACAATCCATCATCACAAATAAAACGTCTCCTGCACAACCACCCATTCAGACAGAAATTGACATAAATAAAACGGAAGAAAAAACAATACTAATTGAGACTAGTGAAACAATTAATTCAGAAACAACCTCTGACACTACAGACGCAACTACGGCAGATTCGACCGATAATCAGATCAGCGAAGTGAACGTATCTAATAAGAAACATATACGAATTATCTGTAAGGTTGAAGAAGTTTCTAAAGATAATGAAAATGTCACTGTCACGAAGAATGAAATTGGCAAAGACAGAATGGGCGATGTTGTGATAAGTGGTTACGCAGTGGATGATGATGACAAAAAATCTATGGTCCCACATGATGATGAAAGTAATGAAAAAACTATTCTTTTAGAAGTTCAGGGCTCAGCTGTTACTATGGAAAAATTGAATTTTACTAGAGAAGATCCTAAGTCTGGGAAAGACATTGCCAATATCAATACAGAAAACACAAATGTTACTAAAGACATAACTAAAATAAGCGGTAGCCAACTTGAGAATATGAACAATGCGACGCTTAGAACTGTTTTAGGAAATTCTACACAAGCTGTTCCACATTTGTATACAGGACCTTTGGATATTAAAGTAGATATTAAACAAAATAATATCAACCAAAAAAATACAACAGAACAAGTTGAAAATACTATTCAAGATATGTTGGCAAGTGAAAATGATAAAGTTAACGCAGAAAATATAACCCCTATAATTAGATCGCGAATGAGTGCATCAATAAATGACTCAAATGAAAATACTGCAAAAGAAAATTTGAGTCAGAATAATCCTCAAATCGTTTCTGCAATCAAAAATGTCTTAGCACAAGCTAAAAATACTGTTACAGTTTTACCTAAAGAAAGAGAAAATAAGGAAATTAACGTGAAAAATTTGACCCCAAAAACTAGATCTCGAATGAATGTTTTAATCAATGAGATGAGTGATGATAGTGCAAAAACAAATATGGGTCAAAATTATTCTAAAATGGTTTCTCCAAGCCCTCGCATGAACACGCGAGTACTTTTTCCAGTCCATGTGGTAGAAGACTCGGAGACCGATCCAATCAAATCGTCACCTGTCAATATATCTCATGTTCAAAATAATACGATGAAAGTAATTAAACCTAAAGAACCTATAACTTCGAGTAGTACGTTGAAATCAAAAGCAGAAGAGGCTTTCAATAATACGTTGAAAGATCTAGATAAAAAGCCTTATGTAATAGGAGGTAAGGAAACACCTAAGGTCAACTCAGAGAGCAATATTACGATAAATGCAAAGATGCCAGCAACAGTTTTGCAAAACAATCTTCCAACGATACAAGTGATAAGTTCTCCCATGTTTGATATTGTGAGCACAACATCAAAAAATATGTCAATACCAGTTATCAATAAAAAATCGATGTCTGTTGAGGAGAACAAAGAAGGAAAATTAGCTCCTAATGTATTAGAGAAAACGCTTTCTACTGTTGAAAAATATTCAAATAACTCTTCACAGCCTACTATGAATAGCAGCACACACATCGGACAATCCATCATCACAAATAAAACGTCTCCTGCACAACCACCCATTCAGACTGAAATCGACATAAATAAAACGGAAGAAAAAACTTATATTAAGAAAAATGAAATGGACCCAAGATTACCAGAAAATTTCCCTGATCATGATTCTTCTCCTTCTAAAGAGAGAAAAGCTCGTGTCATGGTAGTACCTGTATTGCTAAGAGAAGGGGAAAATCTCGATGATATTATTAAGAAAGTGAACGCTAACTTGGAAAAGTCTGATGTGCTACCACATTTCCTCAAGGCAGTCAATCTCAATACTACCAAGACAGAAAAGGCGAAAATGTCACCAAATCATAGTGATAATAAAACAGCTATCTATTTGCATGTGGAAGATCCGATTGTTTTGCCCAGTGTCGAGAGGAAAACAAAACTAATAGAGTCATCTGAGGTCTTGGAGACTACCATATCATCAAATGATACTTCAGTTATGCATTCAAGCGAGAGTGAGCGGTTGGAAGTTGCCGTAAGACCTGAAAATACAGAAACAGGAGCAGAAGACAATTTAACGAATATATTCAACGTTCCATATCTTTTCCCTGATGTAGAAGACCCAAGAACTAATGTCATGGTACTACCTATATTAGTAAAAACAGAAAATGACCTAAGAGATTTCATAAATACGATGAATAGCTCAAATATAACTTCACCATTCAAGCAACTTAAGAAGAATAGTGAGGGAGTAAAATTTAATTCAACTAATAAAGATGATAAAGTAATTATAAGGGTACTTCCAAAGTATGTGAAGAATGAAGATGATCTCGTGGCAGTATTGACAACAATAATTGATAATGATATAGAAAAATCAAACCAAGTAGGTCAAGATTCATATAAAATTGATAGTACACAGATTATATCAGCTGTGGTAGCAAATGGGAGCAATACGGATAATCCAGTTGAACATTCGACCTTAAATTCTAGCATAATCAAAAATAAACTGAATTCTTCTGAAGTGATTGATGGCAGAATTGGAACATCAGAATCAAAACGTATACGAAATGAAAACAACAAAACCAAACTAGAACAGGATAACAAAAATGTCAAAGATAATATAACAAAATATGGAAATGACAACGAGGATACCGATGATACATTAAAACCTCAGTTGGATTCTCAGATGGTTATCCAAAATGAAAATAGTGTAACCAATCTGGAACTGCCAATCAAAAATATCGCAGATGCTGAAACAGAAGATAGCGATGCCAACAAGGATGCGGATAAAGTGTTTAAGATAGAGTCCGATTCTCGAATACCTAATCAAAATGAGAACAGTATAACTAAACTAGAACTGCCAAACAATAATGTAAACGATGATGTTGGAACAAAAGATAGAAATGACAAGGATAATGTGATGAAGCCTGAGCCGGATTCCGAAATGCTTAATCAAAATGTGAATAATAAAACAAAACTGCAACTGCCAAACAAAAATGTCGAAAATGCTGGAACAGAATATAGAGATGACAACAATGATACCGATAAAGTCTTGAAGCTGGAGTCTGATTCTCAAATACCTAACCAAAACGAGAAGAATATAACTAAACTAGTACTTCCAAACAATAATGTAAACGATGATGTTGGAACAAAAGATAGAAATGACAAGAAGGATGCCGATACAGTAATGAAGCCTGAATCGGATTTCCAAATGCCTAATCAAAATGAAAATAATAAAACCAAACTGGAGCTGCCAAACAAAAATTTCGAAAATGCTGAAGCAGAATATAGAGATGACAACAAGGATGCCGATAAAGGCTTGAAGCTGGAGTCCGATTCACAAAAACCTAACCAAAACGAGAATAATATAACCAAACTGGAACTACTAAACAACAATGTAAGCGTTGATGCAGCAGCAGAGAATAATAAGGAGGAAACAGTTAAAGTGGTGCAGGAACAAACTATTGTTAGAGCAAGTGACATTCTTCCGAATAACACTGAAGATGCTATATTGGAAAAATCTGTTCGCAACAAAATCAATAAGATTCTACTTAGTAATGGCATTACACCAGACATACTCGACGAAGACAAAACTATAGTTGCTGACACTAAACGGCTGTCACAGCTGATTAAGAACATTTCTGCTCAGATAAATAATATTTTGATGGAAGTATCATCGAAAAGATACCAATCTGAAGACGAGGAATCTACCACTATAGTTCCTGATGATTTTGATGAAGATCTTGACAAGTTGAACGATTATGACAAAAGTGATGGAACATTTGAAGAGAAAAATAAATCTAAGGTGGTCAGTCATTCATGTCCTTATATTAGTGGGAAAATTTTGGGAAATATGGCCAATTTTACTGCTAGCATAGTAAAGAAGGTGAGTTTTATTATTCTTATTAAAGAGCTGAAAGGAAAATTTTATTTGAAATTTCACAAGTAATTTGTTCAACTTAAACTTTTGCCTTGTTCATTTGAAATATTATAATCATTTCTAGGGTTTTGTGATCTGCGTGCCATCCACTGTAAGAATAATTGAAAATCTACAAAACAATTCACTCAGTTTCACATGGAGATCTGATGTAAATAACCAAAACAATTCTCTGGAACTAGATATAACTGAAATATCAAATTATTACTTAATTAATGGAGCCAAACTTGTATTATTCGCAGGTAAGGATTGTCCTTCTATAAGTTGGTTGTTATCTTTTGGCTTGTATTTTTATTATTTGCTAATATCCTCTAATATCGTATTATTATTGTACAGGTGAACAAGTTTTGAAATTCAGCAAGTCTGGAATATTATTACCTCAGATGAAAGAGACGACAAATGAAATGGCAGTTTCGCTTTCATTCCGAGATGATGTTACAGTTTATATTTCTAATGTAAATTTCATGAGGTCCAAAGCAATAAAAGAACATATCAAAGCAGGTAAACATTTATATTTTATTTCATAATTTTTGACGATTATAATATGTTGAAAGTTTGTCATATTTATAGCAATTCCTTCCAAAAAATATAATTTAATTTACAGATAATTCCAAAGATACCGAAGGCCCAATTTACCAATCAGGACTTGCGATCACTCTTTTAGTTGTGATTAGCTTATTTATAATTATTTTCTTGTCGCACTTGATACTACGCATCAGGAAAAAGAATTCCAAAAATATTGTTACTAGTCCATTATGAGCATAGGGTACAGACGACTGATCTTAATTATTGTTAATATTTTGTATATTGTTTTAGGTTAGGTTTTATTATATGAATAAATGTGAAAATATATGTTTTTAAAAAAGGTCTGATTTCTTGTAATTTCCTCTTGAATTTAAATAAGACAATGATCTTATAAATATTGTTTCTACCTTTTTTATTTTTTTGTCATTTTAATCCAACAATAATAGTCAGCAATAACTGCAGATGTAAGTTATTTATTTTTAATAAGAATATTTGAGTTATTTTGAATGATATTCAAATGCTATGGTGATTATCAAGTATCAAGTTCGCAGTGAGGTGAATGAGTGACACAGAAAATGTGCTGTACATCAACCATTGGTGATGGAGTTCATATCTGAAAATATAAATATTTAAAAAAAAAATTGGACCGACGTTATTAGTTGATGCACTGAAAAGTATAAAATAATATTACTTCTATTGGTGCTGTTACTTTTGAAGTTGAGCAGTTGCAGTTAGACTGATAACTTTTGGCACCAACTTCACCAATAGAAGTAATATTATTTTATACTTTTCAGTGCATCAACTAATAACGTCGGTCCAATTTTTTGTAAAAAATATTTATTTCACACTTTTGAGTGTAACATTAGTCCCGAAAATCGTTGAACGTTCACTATACCATATCAATGAAGATAGTACTTATCCTATTACCCACGTATATTCCTTGCTTGTAGTTGTTATTATTGAGATCTCAGAACATCGCTGCGGAAATACGCTTGAATATTTTAATTGTTACCATTTTAACACCGATTTAACTCGAAAACCGTAACTCTAAGGAAAAAATGTTCATTATAAATGTTGCTACAAATAATTATATCTTTCATATAGTATCGAAAAATTTTCAATTTTCCAAAGAAATTGTCCTCTCCACATAGCAAAAATACATATTTAACATGCGTCCATCTCGAAAACCGTAACACTTTTGAAAACATGTTCAATTTAAACGTTTCCGGATATTGTCCTATCTTTAATTAAACCAACTCAGATTTTCGATTTTCGAGAAAATTCGCCTCCACCACCCCTTCGGGGGCGGTTTTCGGAGGAAATGAGATTTCGGATTTGCGTTTATGAATATGGGACCATTTCTCAATCCCCTTCTTTCAAATGAACCCAAAATCATCAAAATCGGAGCTCGTTTACTATATAAAAAATACGTTCGTTTCAACTGAGAATGACATACGTCGTAAATCTGCGCACAGACTTATTTTTGTCAGTGGTCGGCCTTACGGGCGAGAATCACTTGGTACGCCTCATTTTAGACACTTTCAGAGGCTTACGTACTTTGAAAATAAATTTACGAACTCACTTGTGGGGATTATCCGAAAACTCACGTAGGTCAAACTGGTACAGAATTTCTATAAAAATAATTCTAAGTATGCATCACAACTTCAACAAATAATCACAGTGTTAAATAATTATTTCAGAATTTTACATTCCGAAAAGAAAGGATTAAAATGGAAATTCCATGTATACATAGTTACTTAATTTCTTAAATTAACCATTTTTAATATTTACATTAGACAACTTTTCTCTCAGTTTACTCAAGACTAACATTTGAAAAAGGTACAGTATGTGTCATATATTTAAATATATAAGTGGAAATTTCTTATCATTTTGTTTCGTCTTTTTGTTCAGTTTTTGTGTATAAATTTGTGACATTTTTGTGCAGCTGAATGAATTGCCCACTACCCCCGCTACTGGTACGTGCGCTGGTCGGAGGAGTGAGGTGTGTAGTTCTCACCTGAAACGGACGACTACGAAAGAGAGCGGACTCATAACGATGCAGCCGAAAATGAGGCAATTTGTCACCACGAGTTCACCAGTGGCGTAACCCACGTGGAGTCTGAATTTAATATGAATATATTAAAATGAAATTTTATATCAATGACAGATTTTCCATTGAGTTACCTGAAGGTGTAGATTTTAAACATGCTGAGATAACATATAGACTTTATGAGAACGGTTAAATGCTTAAAAATTTATCCAAAAAGATTGGCGTTGAATGTTGCGAAATAAAACAACTTAGAATGTTATCCTTCATTTTAATTCTTGGAAATTGCAATACATAATGTCACATAATACCTCAATACATTCTACATTTGAATTCAAATTCACAAAGAAACATTTATTTGTCAATTACATAATTGCTTGCTGCTAATTTGTGATTATTCAAATACAAATTAGAATATACAGTTCGAATCTTATAAAATAGTAAATACCAATTATATAAAATATTTAATAACAACAGGAATTTTTTTCCGTACGTTCAATTATTGTCCAATTCGTCAGACTTAGGTACTGATAATTTACATTATTGGACCTTAAATAATACAAGTTTTGTTAACTGATTCCTTTACAAGATCTATTTATTACATCAGATTGTCTTTTCATCACAAAATATAATCTTGTATTTATATAGTGGCGTGTCACAAGGCCCCCCTCTTTTTCCTAGTCTAAGGAAACGGACTATACCTACAAAGTACCACTGGTATGGGGTGTTAAACAGACAGAATATAACAGGGATCTAATCATTATCATTATTCATCAATTTTCCAATAGAGTACCTAAAGCTCATTATCAAAAAAGCAACCAACCATATGACGTCAATGATTTGGTAATTTGGTATGCTGGAAATGTCCAATTTTGTCAAATCGTAAAAGCGAATTTGATTGGATACAGCTGATTACCAGTTTAATCTTTCACATCCATCCTTAGAGCTTAAGCTTAGAGCATGGAATTACCTAGGAGACATCGCATTAGGAGAGAAAGTGAAGCCAAATGAGGACTAAATCATTGGCCGCGAATGGAAGTAACACCATATTGTTTTTTCGACAGCGACTCTTGTATCCAAGAGTCTCGCATTTCACCATTGTGTTAAGATAAAAAAATCTTCGTTCTCATTAAAAAATAGCACAAAAATGAAAATCAAAATAAGCTGTAAACACAGGTAAGAAGAAACTAATGGCGGCCGCCGAAAAATTGGCTTCACTTTCATTTCACTGCAGCTATTCAGAGCAGCATCTCCTGTCGTGTACGCAAGACTTCTCCCTATTCTAAGAAAATAAGAATAAAACTATAAACTTGTATCGCTATTGGTTTGGTATTGACAAATAACGTAAAAATTGGATCAATCCAACTGACGGGAGTAAATCAGTTGCGTAACGATTTCGAGATAAGATATGGCATTTAAGGAAGTTCATATACCTAATTAGAGGAAAAAATATCGATTGATTAAATAAGTAAACATAATATGAAAGATTTATTATCAACAATAATGCAGACACAAAAAGAACAAATTTATTGCTTGAGTTATGAAATAAAAATGTATGCACCTGAATTATCTGAAATGTTACAATGACTTTGTGACGCCTATGAAATAAAGATTGCGTTGCCTTCGGACATACGTGCAGCGTCCTATCCATATACTTAAACTTCTATACCGCTAGCATTGTGGAAAAAATAGGCAAAAATGAAGCAAAAGACCTAGGGATACCTGGAGATATGCGCATGCTTCATGAAATTTTTTGGTAAGAGAAGGGACATGTCCCTATTTTGTTACCATGGATACCATATGTGGCATACATATGTGACTCCAAGCCACCTCCCCCAACTTCCTCTTTCGCGCATGCGTATTAAGCTCGCAATCCCCATAGTGAGCTTAAAAAAAAATTTAAGGATCAAATTATAGGTATATAGAATTATGTGGCCCTATCATTGTATAAAAGGACATAAGCTTGACATACTGATGTCGTACTTTAGATCGACAAACGTAGTAGAGAATTTCATGATAATGACATGTGATGAGACGTATAGCGATATGTACGTAGCACGTGAATGATTACACACAATAGCCATGATTCGTGAAACAAACTGTATAATAATAGGTATATTGTTATTTTATGTAACCAGATGTATCACGCACAGGTGAGTTGACACATCTGAAATTTCAAAGGTGTCAATTCGTAAGATTAACACTGATTAGAATCAGTTGATTACTTGTTTATAATAATCATTTGCCTCATTCAACGTTCAAATTATTTGACATAAATAAACGAATTTGTATAGTGCATGGTTTGGTATTGATATTAGGTATCTATCCATTCTCAATGACAAATGATGTGGCAAGGTCAATAAAAAACTACCAAAAAAATCCCTAGCTGATGATAGAATCACATTCCTCATTTAAATATAGGTACTGTATGATACCTATTGTACCGATTTATCGTTTCTTTCTGCAACTGGTAATTGAATAAGAGCTCTTCGGATCGATTATATTTTAATAAGAGGTAAATTACATCGAAACAAAATGCCTGCTGCTCGTAAAAAGCGGACAGCTAAATTTCACGGTTTTTAATTTTTATAATTCTAAGTAAAAATATTTCAAACAAAAGTTGTAGGATCAGATCATATCTATAACTTAATAAATATGTTTTACAAAACATTGGACCGATTCTATTTGTTGGTGCACTGAAAAATAATTTGTTTTTGTAAAAAATATTTATTTCGCACTTTTGAGTGTAACATTAGTAAAAAAAATCGTTGAACGTTCACTTTTACCAAACAAGATGCCTAGTCTTATCCTATTACCATGTACATTATTTGCTTCTATTTACTTGTTTATTTATTTAAGAAAAAATAAAAGCATCGTCGCGAGTTAGAGTTTGATCTCAGAAATTTTTGTTTTTAAAAAATCTTTAATCAGCTTAACAAATTTATTTTAGGAAATTACTTTTACAGATATCACCATTAAGTGTATTACTATAATATCTTCTACCAACTAAAAATAATACAATGGTTACCTTAGATATATTTATAATTATAAAATAGCTGCATCAGCTACAAAGCTACTTGTGTTAGAACAAATGTTACGACATGTAATACCGCATCAACTAATAAAGCTGAGTATGCTAACTGGTGTTTTTTGTTAGACATGTAACTCGCGTAGACATTACCACTACTGTAACTCGAAAACCGTAACTCTATGGGAAAAAATTTCAATGTAAATGTTGCTACAAATAATCTTCAAGTTGGTGGTCTCAGATTTTAAATTTTCAAAAGAAATTGCCCCCTCCACATAGCGGAAATACACATAGTTATTTCAGATTTTAACATTGCTGTAACTCGAAAACCCTAACCCTTTTGAAAAAGTGTTCAATTTAAACGTTTCCACATATTATATTATCTTTAATTCTGCCATCTCAGATTTTCTATTTTCGAGAAAAATTGGCACCCCCACCCTCTTCAGGGGGGGTTTTGGAGGGAAAGAGATTTTGAATTGGAGTTTTGATGAATATGGGACCATTTCTCAAGTTTCCTTTTTCAAATGAATCAAAAATCATAAGAATCGGAGTAGGTTTACTAAATACAAGGCTCGCACAAATAACAAAAACCCGATGGCCTATAGTCAGCGGAAAGGTAAATTTTTCAAAATTCATTGAATTGAAATTTGAACAACCTTTTCATTGGTATACCTACATGTTATTACTTATAATTGTCGTATGTGTCATAGCCTTGCGGTTAGAGTTGTTTTGGCTGTTAAATATAAAGCAGACAGGGTTCGAGTTCCACTTCAAGGCAGAATTTTTTTTTCGCCTATTTCTTTTCAATAAATATACTATATATTTTTTAAATCAGGGTCTATATTAAGATATCCAGAAAATGTACAATTACATTAAATTTATATTGAGTGTTCATGTTTTATCAATATTTCTTATTTTTCTTTATTAATTTTTATTTTTTTATCTGTGCATTTTATGAAAAATAGCTTTGAACAAAAGTTGTAGGTACTGATTATATCTATAACCTAAAATTATTTTTGATGATATAAACACTACGGCTCTTTTTTGATATTTTTTTAAATGTTTGAACGGTCGCCATTTTGATACTACTTATCCGATATTTCTCAATAAAGAATTCGGCCGAGATATTTAGGAGATTGACTTTTTCAGCAAATTTGAACTTGATTTCTCCAAAACTGCGACCTCTATCGTGTTAACAAATTTCGTAATATCCCATATACATATATATATATATATATATATATATATATATATATATATATATATATATATATATATATATATAATCAAGTTGATTACTGGGAGCATAATAGGCTCAAAAAATGATTACTGGCAATTAATTTAGTATATTCTGTTTATTAAATCTACGTTTCGAGGACATGTTCCTCTTCATCAGGATTCTATAAATTATAAAAATATTTTATAAGACTTTGATTATAAAAAGATTTTAAATATTCTCTTACCAACGACTGAAATTTGTTAGAAACATCACGACAAAACATATCTTCGGAGGAAACTCCATTAATTTTTCCACATTTTTGTTTGATAAACTTTACTTAGCTGAAGGCTGTACTAGATAATATGAAGATATTAATTAAAAATCAAAAGATACATTGAATGACAATTATTTACGAGAATATTCTTTAACATTGGATAAAAAACCTGTACATGTTTGTAAAACTACATGTTAAACAACACGAGAAGGCACAATGATTGAGAAGACTGAAAATTCTCTACATTTTTTCATTATTTTTGGTTGTCCCCCACTAGTGAAACCACACATGTGCAGCCATCTACTGGGAGAGAGCAATTCTTTGGTATTAAATTCAATAAGAAATATAAACATTCTGCCTTATCATGAGTTTCAATTAAAAACTATATCATGTCATTTAAATGAATTTTATAGGTGTCTGCATAATCATATGAATTAATAAATGTTTTTCATTTTCAATTTTTAACGAAATAAGAGGCGAGAGAGAGAGAGAGAGAGCTTGACCTTCTCAAGGACAAATTTGTTTGATAATGTTATAGATTGATAATCATTATTGAAACAAAAAATAATAATTAACAAATAATTACTTAAAAAATGTATTGTAAAGTTATTATTATTATGTATAGTTATATATTATCATCTGAGATTTCGTATTGTACCAGATAAGCATAGATGTTGCTTAATTTGTTTACATCAGATTTTTGATTCATGGTGTTGGAAGTTTTATTAATATGGTACATTTCTAAAAAACACCTCTTTTCATGATGTGATTCAGTGTCTAGAATTTTAAAATTATCATAATCGATTTTATTAGGATTTGGATTTGGAATGAAGGGTTTTGGTCCTGAAAGAGAGAAGAAACGAGCCTGAATCAAGTCGCGGTCTGATAACAACGTCGGAAAATAATAACAATCGCATAAAAAGAAGAACATTACCTCTTATAGGAGATCTTACATCAAAATTAATCAAAACTCTTGCCCATCCTAACATTCAAATTATTAAAAAAAACAATTTTCAACTCAAACGCACCTTCAGCAAACTCAAAGATAAAATCCCTCGTGAAAAATCTACCCATGTTGTATATTCAATTCCTTTCACAAATTGCATTAAGGTTTATGTCATCTCAACAATTAAAGAAACGGATCATACAACACAGAAGTGACATAAAAAATCCTAATAAAACATGTACTCTCGCCGTACATTGCAGATCAACTGGTCATATAATGGATTATGATAATTTTAAAATTCTAGACACTGAATCACATCATGAAAAGAGGTGTTTTTTGGAAATGTACCATATTATATATGTATATAGGCGCCGCGATGTATTGAGATCTCTGAATAATACATAACAAGTAAAAGCTAAGTCTATATGTAAATAGGTAATAGGATAAGAACCGGGTGTCCCATTTTGGATACTCTTGCGGGGTATCTGCGATGTTTCTATAGATAGAAAGCTGAGGTTTTCGCGATAGTGTACTGCTATTTCGTAGAACTACAGATGCCGTTAACAAAATTTTCATAGCCCTTTTACATTTTCGATAAACTGAAGGATAACGGAGATACGAGAAGGTCCCAAAATACAACAATTTCAGAAATGCCTTGTATACTAAAAAATAAATGGGCTATGAAAATATTGTTAACGGTATCTTTAGTTTTACGAAAAAGTAGCTTAATATCGCGAAAACCGTGACTTTCTATCTATAAAAATAACGGAGATATCCAGCAAAAGTACCTAAAACGGGACACCGTGTACTATCTTCTTTGGTATTAGTGTACGTTCAACAATTTATTTAGTTATCTCTCAAACGTGTAAAATGAATATCTAAAAAATATTGAACCGACTTTATTAGTTGGTGCACTAAAAAATATAAAATAATATTAATTTTATTGGTGCTTGTACTTCTGGGGTTGGTGCCTACAACAACAAACTACAACGGCACAACTTCAAAATTACCAGCACCAATAGAATTAATATTATTTTGTATTTTTCAGAGCACCAACTTATAAAGTTGGTCCAATTTTTTGTAAAAAATATGTATTTGAGATTTTTTAAAGTTTGGTCTGTTGCCGTTTTGAAACTTTTAAAGGCAAATTTAAACTTGATATGCGACCTCTATCGTAATATGTAAAACACCATGCAGTTGAGATTTTTCCGAAAATCGAAAGAGCGAACGATCGCAATAGGTACATTTCGATATGAAATTCACTTAATAGTTTTCGGCCTCAAATTTGACATACAGTATTAAATTGGGTCTATTCTGTAAGACAATCGTTAAAAATTATCGGACGTTAATATTTTATGCTTTGGGTATATGTATTATGTCTTAATATTAAAAAGAACATTAGTATAGAGAGAAAGTAAAAAAAAATATTTACTGATTACTTGTCTATTTACTCTATTCTTTATACTTTCAAATCATAATGACTATGTGCCTACCCCATACATTATGTCACTGGCTTTGAGAATAGTTTGAGCGATTTTGCACGACACTTCAGCAATATCTACATGCTAATCAGAGATATGCAAAGACAATTAAAACATTTTGATAATCTTTCAACGCTTCGTCAAGTTCCTAACCAAGTTTTCATATATAAAGATCAATTATAATCATCTGACGCCATAATTTTTATTCTAATAAACAGAAAACTATCTCTAAATACTCCTAGAAAATTTTAAGACTATATAATAAGCAAGCCTTACAAATATTTTTCAATATGTTAAATTTATCGACTGATGTTAAATTTTAAGCATGGTTTTGCCTTACAAAATAGCAACTAACGTTATTTAGATTTAAGGCCCGTTATTTTTTAACGAGCCTTAAAAATTAACGTCTTGATCACAGAATACAATCTTACAAATAAAAAAATGGATCTAATGATGAGAAATCAATGGAAAACTCAGTTTTTTATTAAAATGAGCTGCAGAGGTATTGCTACTAGCGTGTAGATGCCACTAGCAGAATGTTTCATCAAGTGAAATCAAAGATCTGAAACTTGGTTGTCACTGCTGGAACCATGGTCGTAAAATATTATATCTATATTGATATTATACGTCCATGACTGGAAAGGTAGAAAAATAAGAGAAAAGTGATGCCGACAGAGATAGGTCGAGCAGGAGTAGGATTTCTGTTGGAAGTCTAAACTATAAGGTAATAAAGCTTTATCTAACAAAAACTCGAAGCGACTTTGTTAGTTGGTGCACGGAATCAAAGACAATGTGAGTTCAATTATCTTTGACGGAATAATACAAAATGAGTTATAATAATTCTATCGGTACTGATAATTTGAAGTAATACAATATTACCTACTAGTAGATACAAGACTTTTGGCACCAACTTCAAAAGTACGAGCACTAATATTATTATGTATTTTCCACTGCACCAAATAATGAAGTCGGTCCTCGATTTTATAAAAAAAAAATATTTTAAATTTCTGAGTGTATCATCAAAATTTGACATCAAAATCGGTTAAACGTTCACTTAATATTCACCGATTTCAAAACGTCGAGGAACATATTTCAGACTTTATCACTGCTGCAAGTCGAAGAACTATGATTTTTTGAAAAATATCCAATTTATATTTAAGCGTTGCCGGGGGAAGAACATGTTGAATGTCGGATGTCGAATAAACTAACCAAAGTCCTTTTTCAAATGAAGAAATAATTAGATATCAAAATTGAAAAAGATTTACTATGCAAAACAGTCGAACAATATTCAATTAACACAATCTTTGACATTTTGTCGCTTATTGTTGCAGCTCTTATTTTCAATATTTTTTTGTCTTGAATAATTGTCAAGAGGAAGTAAAAATAAATAGAAATACCTACTGAAGTTTGAAAAGAAATTGACTTATGACTTAATAATTAGGATTATGGGTATTGCTGCAACTATAAGCTAGATAATTTTGCAATATTGTTTAATTTACTCAATCTACACGCACCCAGCAAATCATTAGTTTTATTCGTCTTTCACACTTAATTATACTGTTTCTATAAATATCATATGGTAATCTTGAGTAGACTTTATAAAATAGTTTTCAATTAATACAGTTTCAGAACATCCAGTTAGACACTACCACAGCCTTCTTTTTATCAAGGCTATGACACTACAATCACAACTAATTGTAATGTAAGTTTTTTTCGTGTCTTTTAAAATCAAATACCTAACCTCACAATTAGGCGTGCTCGTGAGTTTATTACTTTCATCACTCAAGAAGCAATGTTAATTTTTCAATATTTTATTGGAATTATTTTTTATTGCATTTTATTCATTCAAGAATGTCCAGTAGGTATACAAATAAGAACCTACCAAGGATTTTTAAATATCCTCATTACTTATTAAAGTACCTACTGTAATTGTTAGTGATCGTCTAACTTTTGATTGATGACTGCTGACAGATTATGTTCATAGAGTAATAAAAAACAAAACATATTTACGGGATAGGTAGGTAGCGCAGCTTTCGAATTTATGGTATCTTTTATATTTACATATATCGGAAAGGGAATGAAAAAGTTTGAGGCTTGAGAAATGGTCCCATATTCATTAAAATCTCCTTCCCTCAGAAAACCGCCCCCGAAGGGGGTGTAGGGGGCAAATTTTCTCGAAAATCGAAAATCTGAGTATAGGACCATATCCGTAAACGTTTAAATTGAACATTTTTGCAAGAGTTACGGTTTTGCTTGTGCTTGTGAAGTTGGTGCCAAAAGTTATCAATACAACTGCAACTGCACAACTTCAAAAGTACCAGCACCAATAGAATTAATATTATTTCGTACTTTTCAGTGCACCAACTAATAACGTCGGTCCAATTTTTTGTACAAAATATTTATTAAGTGTCCTATTTTACAACGTCACCTTACCAAATTTCAGTAAACTTTAACTTCGAGACCATATAGCTCTTAGAATATACATTTTTTTACGAACGTAATTTTGTTTGAATCAACTTATTTTAGGAATATGTAATATAATGTTGTAGAGATACCTTTCGGAGACAACTAGCATAAATCATTCAATACTGGTTTACTGTTATACTTATCAAATTAATAATGTAATTATTAGGTAATAAGTATTGGGAGTGGCTAATGATGATGACGAACGAAGACAAACATTCGATTAATCACAATTACCCTGTTGTTCCATCAAATAGAGCAATATTACCTATAACGAGGCGCGTTTGTGGGAAAAACCAGCAACACACCCTCTCGCTGTTCCATTTCCTATTTGGCGGACCATGTGTTGCGTTATATAACCTGTTTCACGGACAACGCTTTTAATTGATTAGGATCCATAAATAATGTAGATTTTATGCATTTTTATCACTGCCTTGGTGGTTCGCGTGGGAATGGGAATTGTGAACTGTCGGTGATGCATTCCTATTAAGTGTTGCGTAGATTTTGCTGCAGACATCCATAGATAGATTCATTCTCATAGATATAGGTAATAGAGAAATTTAACTTCTGGAACTTATGCCAAATATTTCCTTCTAAATTATATTGTTCTAGTATATTTTGTTATTTTTTTATAGCTATGATTTGTGAATTACCCTTATGACTCAATAACCAATATTATTCTTATGTTACTTAGAATTAATATATCGAGTAGGTATGGTTAACTCTGACAATATATATATATATATATATATATATATATATATATATATATATATATATATATATATATATATATTTGCAAATACTGAAGAATATTAAAGTGGGATATGCTAAGCAACTTGACAAATTAAATTTTATTTTGAAGAAAATTCACTATATCCCAGAAGTTTTTTTTTTCTTAATGATCAAGTACTGATTACGGTTTGAGAAGGTAGCTACGTATATCAAAAATATTGAACTTGAAATAAACAAAGCTCACTTATTGAATTCAATTGGTTCTCAGTATTTTCATACCGTTACTGTTATCGTTTATGATCCAATAATATCCGGACATTTATTTAATGTTTCTATAGAATAAATATTCTCAGATGAGAGTTAATTTCAAGCATGATTATATAACGCAAGTATGATTAGTTAAATATCCGAGTACCTATTGTATTATTGTATTATACAGATTGCAAAATGGGTGATAGATCAATAAAATAGGCAATACAAATTGAAACTAAAAAGGTTTGTAACTAATGAATGCTTGGAAAAAGATCGTAGAAAAAGTTTAAAAAGTAGAAAGCTCAATAGAGGAATTAAGTCTTGAAAAATGATCTCAATAAATTACTTTCTTGTAGGTATGCAAGCATTTTAACATGCAATTCATGAAAAGGCCATTGAATTACAACCTGCTAGTCATAGCTAAGGTCTGATCAATATGCGAGGTTAGGTCATTGAAATAGTATAAAACTTGAAAATGTTCCTGTGTTAAAGAAACAAGTGTGAAAATTATCAAAAACCTGCTGTGTTCAGCTAGCCGGAGAACATACTTCAAGGTCAGAGTCTTCACATTTTGTTTATTTCTGTCTTTTACTCAGCAACTCGGAGTTGAACATCAGTCCATATAAATATTTTCTACCAAAAATTGGACTGAATTTATTAGTTGGTGCAATGAAAAATACAAAATAATATTAATTCTATTTGTGCTTGTACTTTTGAAGTTGTGCAATTGGAGTAATATAGAAGACTTTTGGTACCAACCAACACGAACCATGCCAACCAATAAAGTCGGTGCAATTTTTGGTAAAAAATATTAGCTTAACACTTTTCAGCGTAACATTAGTCACGAAAATCGTTGAACGTTCACTAATACCAAAGAAGATAGTACTTATCCTAATACCCATGTATATTCTTTGCTTGTACCATGGTATAAGTAAAACCGCTTGTACTTGTTATTATTCAGAGATCTCAAAACATCGCGGCGGAAATACACATATTTCACAACTGCTGCAACTCGAGAACCAGCTTGTTTTAAAATATGTCCACTAAAATGTTGCTACATATAATCTCTTCTTTAATTTGGCAGTCTAATATTTTCATATTTTCGAAACGTATTGCCCCTTCCACATAGCGGAAATACACGTATTTCTGTCTTTACCATTTTTGTAACTCGAAAAACTCTTTTGAAAGAAAATTTAAACGTTTCTGGATATGGTCTTATCTTTAAGTGTGCCGTCTCAGATTTCCGATTTTTGAGAAAAATTGCCCCCTCCACCTCCTTTTTTACAAAGGTAAAGTAAATTTCGGATTTGAGTTTTGCTTAATATGGGATCATTTCTCAACTCTCTTCTTTCAAATAAACTGAAATGGTACCAAGAGATTGTTATCAGCTATAGAAGACTCATGACACCAACTTTATTTTTTTTATTAAAGTAACCTAACCTACGACTCTGTGTGCCTTTATGCAGCGGAAAACAGTTCCATTGACCATATTATTTGTTGTTAATTATGGTTTACCTAAATATAAAGAAATACATTTTTTTCAATTGGACAGTGCATCCCATTTTAGTTGACAGCCAGGTATCACGGTTGTTGTTGAGGAGAAAACCTTGCAGTTTCCGCGATCGTGTGTCACTTTTTTGTGAAACTCAAGATGGCCTAAACAGATTTTGCCTAACTTCTTTTGTTCATTAGTTACAGGGCGTTTTTGAAAATACACATTTCTTGGACTCCACACAGATCTACGTAGTTTCTCAGCGATAATGTCAAATTGAAATCCTATAGAGAATTTTATGCAGAATCCAGTAAAGCATGCAATTATTTTTTTTGCGTATGGTAATGGATAAACGACTGAAACTTATGATTTTTCAATGGTACACCCTGTATTTTATTATCTCATTAAATTCCTTATTTTTTCCTTCAAAATGATACATAATATATGAACATAACGTTTTTTTAATTTTCCATGCAAGAAACAAAAACAATACTAACGCTATTTCACTAACAAAACACAAAACTTATTCATTGAATTGTTCAATTTGATGTCCATTTTCCCTTCCACATAATTGACACACTTTCTCAATACGTCTTATGCATTTAAAATTATTAAGGGCCGTCTTTTTAAATTCTGGAATAAGTTTTGTGTTTTGTTAGAATTAGCGTTGGATTTGATTTTGTTTCTTTCATGGAAAATTTTGTCAATTGGAGCTTTTTTGTATGAAAAATCATAGCCCACTATTAAAATTCAATGTTTTAGTGATTTTGGAGCATTTTGAAAACGTTATGTTCATATACCTATCATATATCATTTTGAAGGAAAAAAGGAATTTAATGAGATAATAAAATACACGATGTTCCATTGAAAAAACCATAAGTTTGAGCCGTATATCCATTACCATACCCCGAAAAAAATAATTGCGGGCGCTACTGGATTCTGCATAAAATTCTCTTTGGGATAAGTTTTCAATTTGACATTATCGCCGAGAAACTTCGTTGATATGTGGGAAGTCTAAAAAGTGAGCATTTTCAAAAACGCCTGTAACTTATGATCAAAAGAAGTTAGGCAAAATCTGTTTAGCCCGCCTTAGTTTCAGAAAAAGTGACACAGGACCGCGAAAACCGCAAGGCTCTATCTTCAACAACAACCGAAATACCTGGCTGTCTCAACCAAAATGGGATAAACTGTACAATGTGCTATTTCTCGGAAAAGCAATTATTAATAGGAAGGCAATTACTTTAGATTTATCGCTTTTATATTGATAAACAAATTTGTTATAAATACATTTTCAACGATTAGCAGCTCTTTCTCAAATGAATGAAATGCATTTCCCACCCGTAGTTACAAACCACTTATATTTTCACTTTCCTACGCTACTATAGTAGCTGTATAAGGAAAGTATTGTAATCGTGTGAAATTTTCGGTATCCAGATTTTTACAAATGTTGACGTTTCAGAGTTTTCTAAGTCTAATAAACATATTTTCATCCATTTGTCTGTCTGTCTGTACGTCCGTTTGTCTGTCTGTGACAGTATTATTTCAGGAACGGATCGGTGTATTTTGTAGCTTTCTTTTTTATTTTGTTTGGTACCAATATCACTCGCCGCTGGCACTGAATCAGAATCCTGTTACACTGGGTGTTGAGCTATAGCCAAAAAACGTGATTTGATCAAGACTATAGCACGAAAACGGTTTTAAGGATTTTCATTAAACTTGCCTAAAGTATTCTTCTGAGAGCCCTTTACCACCCACATATAGCGCCATCTCTGAGAAAAAGCACAAAAAAAGTTATGCTTGATTAAATTTCTGTATTTTCCACATGTTTCTTCAGATTCTGGCTAAACGTTTCATCTTGCAAAAAAATGATGCATGACCATTGTTGTTCCATAGCTAATTAAACTATGAAAAAGGACATAGTAAATCATTATCAGTAAATCTATATTCATAAATTGAGAAAGTTTATATGAAATAAAAATTAAATACTTCATTTCCTTAACCAAATAAATTGTATATTTATCCCACTTTAATCTATATAATCAAATATTATCCCCAGATATTTACATTATTCTTACTCTATTTAACCTTTTTGAATTTATACGTATATTCAGAGTATTCGGGTCAGTATTACAATAACTTCTAAAAGCCATATAAACAGTTTTACTGAAATTCAACGATAGTTTGTTAGAAATAAGACATTTGCAAACCTTATTTAGTAAGTGATTAATACTATCTTTATCTGCTGACCAACTAATTCCAACAGATATAGCGTTAGTGTCATCTGCTTAAGATACAATAGTATTCTCTGACATACTAGTCAGTAAATCATTTACATACAAAGTAAATAGTAGAGGACCTAATATTGTACCCTGAGGAACTCCAGTAATTACTACTTTATAATTACTTATACAATTATTTACTTTTACCCTTTGTTGCCTGTTGCTCAATTTATTAGTTATAAGTTTATGTGCCATTCGTCTAATTCCATAATTGTATAGTTTGTCCACTAAAATCTTGTGATTAACTGTATCAAACGCTTTAGCAATATCGAGAAATGTATTAGCTGTTTGATTGTTTTTGTATATCTTATCACATATTAAGTTAATGATGTTATTTAAGGCATCTTTAGCTCCAATATTTATTTCCACACATTTGTGTGGTAGAAAATGAAAATCACAATGTTCGTATTTCATCACCTAGTTTCACGAACACTGCTTTTCCCAATCCTGTTTTCAAAAATCGTTTTGACGCTGAGCTATACCTACATTTTTACTTTCCTACGCTACTACAGTAGCTGTATAAGGAAAGTATTGTAATCGTGTGAAATTTTCGGTATCGAGATTTTTACAAATGTTGACGTTTCAGAGTTTTCTAAGTCTAGTAAACATATTTTCAGCCATTGGTCTGTCTGTTTGTCTGTCCGTCCGTCAGTCTATCTGTCTGTGACATCATTATCTCGGGAACGGATCGGTGGATTTTGTTGCTTTCTTTTCTGTATACACTGGGTGCTGAGCTATAGCCAAAAAAACGTGATTTGCTCTAGACTGTATCGAGAAAACTACTCTAAGGATTTTGATAAAACTTGCCTAAAGTATTCTCTTGAGAGCTCTTTACCACACACACACAGCACCATCTTTGGGAAAAAGCACAAAAAAAGTTATGCTTGAATAAAATTCCATATTTTCCACATGCTTCTTCAGATTCTGGCTAAACGTTTCATCTTGCGAAAAATGTTACATGACTATTGTTGTTGGTCTTGACATGCTAAAAGAAAAATGAGTGGTAGCACGATCTAACCAAAGGATTTTTACTTTACTACCGCTATGATCGTCGCTATATAAGGAAAGTATTGTATAAATTGTATAGCGTAACATTTTTGATTTAATGGAAATTGCCTGCGAGCGGTAGGAAAGTCGTGTGAGTGGACACACCAGATTTTTTTCTTTGGACAACGGTGCTTCAAGAAAGAACAATCTTATTTCAGCCCGGAAAACAACCTCATTTATACAATTCGACTTTTATAACACTCAAATACATATTTAAGAAATAGGACTTTGGACTTTACTAGGTGCACTTAAAAATACGAAATAATATCTATTAATTCTAATGGTGCTGGTACTTTTGAAGTCGGACAAACAAACCGGAGGAGGTATACAATTCGATTGTTTGTCAGTATTTTTCTTATGGATGTTGGCGCCTTTGACATAGTAAATGTGCTCCGATTTTCATGATTCCTTTTCAATTTGAGAGTTGGTCGCATTGAAAAAATAACGACATTCAACATGTCCTTCCCCTTAGAAACTTCTCCCAAAGGGTGTGGACGGGGTAATTTTTTAGAAAATCGAAAATTTGAGACGACTGAATCAAAGAGAGACCATATTATTTGAATTGGATATTTTACAAAAATATTATAGGTTTACGAGTTATAACAATCGTAAAGTCTGAAATATGTGTCTCCGCTATATGATGCGGACATTTTTTTTCAAAACTGAAAATATGAGACAGTCAAATTAAAGAAGAGATTATTTGTGGCAATATTCAAAATGGACATTTAAAAAAAATACGATTTCCGAGTATTAAAGTCCGAAATGTGTGTACGTATTTTCGCGATGTTTTGAAATCTATGAATAAGTATAAGCAACGTAGGTACTATCTTCTTTGGTGAATGATTTTGATGACTATTGTTACAAGCAAAAGTGTGGGGCACTGAAAAAAAAAATTCTATTGATTCTGGTACTTTTGAAGTTGGTGGTAAGACTTTTAAATCTAATTACGAATGCATAACTTAAAAATTAGAAAAAAAATATATAATAAGTATATTAGGTATACTTATCTAAATGTCCAATTCAATATGGAATTTCATATCCAACTGGCGTCGAAATGTAGTAAATAATGCGTGCTGATGTTGCCTTGTAGATTGTAAATGATTGCAATGTCATCAAATGTAAAGGGTAGTGATGGATAATGTGAGAAATGTGGACGGCACAAGAGGGGGCGGTGTAGCGCGTTTTTAGTTTTAGCGATCTGGTAAGGTAGATAAATGATTGTGATATATGACAGCGGCCTTTTTTTCAGAAACACGAAACACCATCTACAACAGATGTACCTACGATCTGTTGTTCAATTATTAATTTCATTCAGTGGGTGAGCAGGGATAAATTTTAATCAATTAAGGGAGAGAGCTCCAGCACCCTACAAACAAAAAGTGAGTGACATGAGCAAGCAATATTAATGTTTCAGAGATGAATTTGAGGGTCGAGGGTAATTGCTTTTGATCGTTTTGTGTTTGGGGATATATACAAAATGTTTTGAAGTATATATATATATATATATGACTTTTTGTATATTTTGTCTCCCAGAGGCAATTTTCTCAGAGTGGGTACCTACTTGATCGGCAAACAGTCCTCTTTTACCTTTTTTGTGCATGCGCTATTCACAGAAGATATTATTATAGTAGATATTATCTGCTATATCTACCTATAAAAAACACCGGTCGAATTGTTTTTTATTATATATTGAGCGCAATTATTGCTATTCACATCGGCATAATTCCTATCGAACCATAAAGATATAATTCAAACTCTATTTTATAAATTAAGGGTTGGTCCCCAAATCTACATTTTAAAAAACTACATTTACTGTCAATAAGATTAAGTCCAAGCAGAATTGAACTGAAATCATGGATAAAAATTACAAAATGGTTGAATTGAAAGCTTATAGTCAAGCTTCATGTGCGGATGGTCTGTTGCACAATGAGCTTTTGATAGTGGTATTTTTCAGACACCAAGTCTGAGCTATAGATTAAGTTGGCTGCTCTAAAAATTAGTAATCAATGTACTAAATTTAATGTGTAATGCGAATTTATCAACTCCATTATATGATTATGTGGTACTTAGTTAATCTGAAATCTAAAACACTAAAGTAGTTTAATTTGTCGGTATCACCGGCAATAATTTGCAAGTATAGATTATTCTGGCTAACTAAAGACATGGAACTGTTTCAATAGAAGCAATACTAAATTTATAGGCACTATACCTAATGAATATAATTCTACTAACCTATATTTAAATTCTTTTGTAGTTGGAAACTGATCGTCTATTGATAAACTACGTTAAGTACGAGAAAATTTGATAATAATAATACTTATCCAAATGCTATACTAGATTAATATGGTAATTTTGTTACTTTATTTCTTTGAAACTTATTTTTTTCTGCAAACTATATATCTATTTATACTATACCATCATCACATTTTAGATTTCAGATTTTCTACTATGCTATCTTTGGAGATTAAACGGATTAAGATCGTATAAAAATGGAACTAATTTTGGAGGCAGTTCGCAGTGATGCTCAATGAAAATAATTATGAGAAATAATAATGATAATTTAAAAAACAGCAATCTGATTCATTTCTCAAATATAAGGCGCTACATTTGAATGATTCAAAATATAAGTTCACTTGAATAATCCTAAGTTGGTAACATCACTCTTATCATTATTGAATGTTTCATGTCCTTTATGCTTTTTATAAATTTTCTTATAGGTATATTCTTTCTTTCTTTACTCTTTTCCAATTTCAATTCCAGTGTAGATGACGACGCCATAATTCAATGCATTTATTTCGAGTTTATCCAACCTTAGACGGAAACCAAATCAACATTGAAATAATTATTCCTATCGATTGTTGCTAGCATCATAATGCACAATCAAATCACCCAAACAGAACATTCAGCTGTTCTATCACTCACCACACGACATTCAACCAAAAGAAACACAAAAAAGAATACTCTGCCGTGAATCAATTTGTCAAGGATGGTGAGTATGGTTTTCATCTAACCGCGGCAGGTGACAATTACATAGTATCATCATGGTGACAGTAGATGATAATTGAAAAAAAATGGGCACGAGCCATCATCTATATAGGTATCATTATTTAGTTAAATTGTTGTATGTATCAGTTTCAGCTGCGTTCTTTGGATCGTGGTGGCGTGTGTAGCTATTGTTTTCGGGGGTGGTATATTACCTATGAAGGTTTGATCATCAGCGTTCAATTGTTGTAAAATGAGCAGATGGATTGAATTATTGTGCTAATTATGGGTTTGGGGGTGAGGGACCATAGAGCATGTGTTTAGGTACATAATTGCCCATACTATATGTTTAATTGAAAACATAACGTTATCTAATGATATTGCAAGTCCGAGTTTATTCGGAGTCCCCTTAATCTATACATAAGAGAAAGGTGATAGAATAGAAAACGATGATTTCATTTAAATAGAATTTTGCGATGAAAAGTTATCCTCATTTAAAGATATTAAGATGAAAGAAAAATTTCACGCGGACAGTCACAGTCAAAAGCTAGTAATTACATAAATGACAACATTAACAAGTAAGTTAAGTAGAAGGGGATCATTATATAACCTGTGAAAAACTCCAATGGTCACAATAAATCGAATGGAAGTAAAAGTGTTGATATTCACACTCAGTATCCTTAAAGAAAGTTCATAAATTATTTTATAAGTTGAAGATGAAATTCTGAAGCATTAACTTAGCTTTAATAATAATAATAATAATTATAAATAAGGTCATAGAGAAATCATAAAGTAATCAATATCAACCGGATTATTTCACTCAAGGGCCTAACAAAATAGGGGGCTTACGAAATTCAACTAGATTCAACTTCTATTTTTGATTCGAAGTCGATTCTGTTTGGAGCTCTATTCTGAAATCAAACCTCCAGATCAAGTCGATTCGTAAATAAATATCGACTCACTTTCGAATATTATTAGCGAGCATTTACTTGCGAAAAAACCTTTCAAAGGAGGATAGGGGACAAATTTATGAACATTTAAAAAAAAACAATGGACTGATTGAGTAAAAGGTGTAATTCACAGACATCAGTCAAACTCAATATTTACTACATTCAGTTTGAGGATGATTTGAGGTTTAGTGGAGATCAAGACTCAAATTGGGATTCAGATACATTATAATCGTTGTTTCTCAATCATATCTCAATTTAAGGGACAGATCCTGTGGCAAACCTGTGTTTGTGGAGAGTGTCTATGCAGATAATGAGAGATTATGACTGTTCCGTCATTCTTTTCTGATTATAACGGTGAGATTTTTAAATGAAATCATTCCAGTATTTATTATTTTTTGAATATAAGTAGGTAGGTAGGTACCTAAGTAGGTAATTAGTTAATTATTATTTAGCTCAGTCGGAAAGTTCATAGTCCCGGAAACATTTGTTGGAGTTATCATAGGTAATATTGTTATTGTTCATAAAATTTTGAAGCTTACTCTCCCCTGAAGAATTTATTTTTAGAATTTAATGTGTGAAATGGTGCAAAACCCAAGGTAAAACCAGTAAAAATGTATGTCCACCAAGTGAAAAGTTCTTTTGAAATTAATGATATTTATGTCAATTAGTCGGGCCAAGAAATTGAAATCCGTGAAAAATATGGGCAATAGCTTATTGAATTCAGGATCATCTATAGAGAGATACATTTTAGAGCGCATGAAAAATCGCAGTTGTTATTAACCAATTGAGATGAAAAAATATTAATTTAGTTTTTCGCTAATAACTAAAAAACTATCAATAATTGAGAATTTTTTTAAAAAGACTATATAAGAGGAGAAAATTCTCAATAGTTCCAACTCCCAGAACCTCTATTAGTTATAATGTTAATTTAACGCTGAAAATAGGGCTCCGCGCGCACATCGCAGCTTGAACACGGCGTCGCTAAAAAAAGATACCACATTAAATATTTTTTTATTGTAATAAATATATAGTTTTACATTAGTTTTTGAATAGTTATGCATCTGTTGATTAGCAAATTATTTTCCGACCTCCGTTTTCATAAATATTGCCTCATGAACTCTTTCTGATCTATTATTACTATATAGACCCAACATTTATCATTTTCTTCATATTTACGGTATGTTTTCATATTTTTATACAATGTCAAAATAATAACTCATTTGAGTTATATTTCGATAATGTATAATATAATATTCTAGGATTATAATTATACTGCAATGGAATGAGAATTAATTTTTTTTAAATTGTATGTATCATTATGGTGCTATATTCATGTTATTATTGAATATTCCATCAAATCGTTGAATTACAATTGTAAAATGTTGTGAATTTTATTTACAGAATTGAAATAATTTCTTAATTTTCATCCTTGAATTTAAATTTTCTGCATAATTTTTATTCTCAAATTGAATTATGTAGGTACGTAATATTAATTCCTAAATTCCAATTCGAATTTATTCATTCTTGAATTCAAATTATGTATATTATATTAATGATAGAATTTTTATTCTTGAATTAAAGTTATTGACATCATTTTAATTAATTTAATTAATTAATGCCAAAGATAATCCATTATCTTTGTTAATGCGTACTACCGCTCTGTTTGACTTATCTACCAAAACTAGATGGCAAGACAAATTTTCACAATTTTTGTTTTTGAATTTCTTTTGAGAGAAATATTTTGGGAACGATTATGAGATGATTTTTTGTTTTGTTCCTCAATAGTTGCTTTAAATATTTGACATCAACACCGATTAGGCAACCTGTCTTGAAAATAGACCATAAGTTGGTACTCTAACTTAATTTAAAGTTTAATTTTGTGTTGAAGTAGACAAACAGTAATTGGTTATGGAATTGCTGTTGCTGGCAAACAGATATACATAAATATAGTTGAAATCGAGAAAAGGAGTGCAATAGTAGGTACTCATCGGTACGGTTCAAATCTTAAATACCTAAATACCTAAAAACTATTTTTAATTCCAGTTGTTTTGATATTATATCTATCTCAGTTATACTGAATTATAGTTTTCTTTATATATATATATATATATATAATAAAATAGATTTTTGTTGGGGATGCAGTCATTTAATAAATAAAATTCTTTGGATTATGCCAAGCTTTCGAGAATGTTTATTCTCTTCGTCGGGGCAAACTAAAAATCGTTACAAATTTTTTTTAACTACATAATAGATTATTAATTAAAGTACTTACATTCGTGAATTTATATAAAATTAACCACAAACAGGAAAGATTTCACAGTCAGCAATCAGAAATGTCATTAGTTATTTATAAATGTCATGGTAACAGCATATCTAGAGTTGAAAGTGTCTAGATTCAAGTTTTCTTAGAAAAAATCCAAATAGGAGTTATCTTTGTGTTTGTAGCTATTTTTTAACAAGTCACACATTAAACTTAAAAATATTGAGGCAGATATAAGTTTAGTAAAAAGAAAAAGTTATTATTCAATTATATATAAAAAAAATATATTCATAACAGACTTAGAAACACATAATATAAATAAATATATACCCGTACACAGACTAGACTATCTGAATTCGTAGGTATTGCAGTATAAATTCAAGTTTATTATGTCAATAATATTATTTACTATTTTGTTAGGCATTCAGATTATTTATTAATTATATATAATCATATTCTCTCACAATACGACATACATAACTTTAAAATGAATAATGGAAAGCGTCAATTACATAAAAAAACAAAAAAAAAAAAAAACAAGTCAATCTCTCTCACAAATTAACCTGAGAAATTTATTAAAATAAGATATATCTAATAGAGAAATATTAACATATATCATCTTTATCGTATTCTCTCACAATACGATAAATACACAATATAAAATATCCTGAAAAGCATTCATTCATTCAATGAAGCTAATAATAATGATAAGCTGATTTCTCTCACAAATCAACATGTAAGAATATTTTAAACATTTTCCATGTTATTTAATACATTTTAAATAGTGTTATCAAAAAAAGCAAATGGCGAAACAAAAGGAAGGAAAAAATCATCTATTATATCTCACTATAGGTTAAACATGAAATGAAAATTCTTTTGAATCAACTAAATTTCTCTCACCAATCAGTTGATCTAGAGATCTCGAAACTCTTAATATTTGTTGTTATAAACTTTTATCCTTCTTCAGTATAATCTGTATACGCATATATACCCATCTATTATAATATACTAAAACAAAAAAAAATGACAAATATAACTAAATGATATGAGAATATAATTAGCCTATACCTACATATAGAGCTAGGTACATATTATATTCACACATATATTTCAATTTTGAGAAATATTTTGAGAAAAATTATTAAATTTATTATTATAGAGATTTAATATATAAGAATAAATAGAACTAAGTCCATTAATATCTGAACGTTTATTCATAGTATTATTATGTTTTTTAATATTTATCATTTCTAAGAAACCACGTTTAAAATAATTTTTCTCAGAACAAAGAGCAATAGTATTATCAAAATCAATACTATGTTTTTTATTGATGGCGTGTTCAGCCAAGGCACAAGATTTCTTATTACATCTTATATCACTTTTATGGGATGTTATTCTTCCTAAAATACTTCTAGAAGTTTGACCAATATATGATAATTCACAATCAAGGCAATTTATTTTATATACTACCCCAGACATTTCTGTCATTTCTAAAGGTGTCTTTATTTTGGAAAATAAATTAGATACGGTTTTAATATTTTTTCTTGCAATAATAACATTATACCCTCTAAAAACATTAACTAACTTATTAGTAAGCTCATCTATATAAGGTAAAGATCTATAAATAGGGAGGATATTTGTAGTAGAGGCATTATTGTTATTATCATTTAAAGAGTTCTCATGATTTTGATAACACTATTTAAAATGTATTAAATAACATGGAAAATGTTTAAAATATTCTTACATGTTGATTTGTGAGAGAAATCAGCTTATCATTATTATTAGCTTCATTGAATGAATGAATGCTTTTCAGGATATTTTATATTGTGTATTTATCGTATTGTGAGAGAATACGATAAAGATGATATATGTTAATATTTCTCTATTAGATATATCTTATTTTAATAAATTTCTCAGGTTAATTTGTGAGAGAGATTGACTTGTTTTTTTTTTTTTTTGTTTTTTTATGTAATTGACGCTTTCCATTATTCATTTTAAAGTTATGTATGTCGTATTGTGAGAGAATATGATTATATATAATTAATAAATAATCTGAATGCCTAACAAAATAGTAAATAATATTATTGACATAATAAACTTGAATTTATACTGCAATACCTACGAATTCAGATAGTCTAGTCTGTGTACGGGTATATATTTATTTATATTATGTGTTTCTAAGTCTGTTATGAATATATTTTTTTTATATATAATTGAATAATAACTTTTTCTTTTTACTAAACTTATATCTGCCTCAATATTTTTAAGTTTAATGTGTGACTTGTTAAAAAAGAGCTACAAACACAAAGATAACTCCTATTTGGATTTTTTCTAAGAAAACTTGAATCTAGACACTTTCAACTCTAGATATGCTGTTACCATGACACTTATAAATAACTAATGACATTTCTGATTGCTGACTATGAAATCTTTCCTGTTTGTGGTTAATTTTATATAAATTCACGAATGTAAGTACTTTAATTAATAATCTATTATGTAGTTAAAAAAAATTTGTAACGATTTTTAGTTTGCCCCGACGAAGAGAATAAACATTCTCGAAAGCTTGGCATAATCCAAAAAAATTTATTTATTAAATGACTGCATCCCCAACAAAAATCTATTTTATTAAATAATAAACCAGTCAAGAATTCAGAATCAAACAATATATATATATATATATATATATATATATATATATATATATATATATATATATATATATAATTCTTATATATGAATATCAATTAAAGAATTGAGATTATGCGGATAATTTTAATTCAAGCATAAAAATTCTGAAATTAAAACTGTATACAGAATTTTAATTCGAAAATAGAAATAGAGTAAGTATATAAGTTTAATGTTCCAGTATTCTTTAACATCATATAAATAGAAAGGAATGAAAAATAACAAAAAATTCAAATAATTGATAGTTCAAATGATAGGTATCTAATGATTTGAAAATATAATAATAATTTTCTGAATTTGAATTTTATTACCGAGAAAAACAAATCATTTATTTACAATTATTATTTTATGAAGGACTGAATTATTCAATTGCTTTAATATAATTAATTGTCATATATTTCTGTGGTCACGAATTTCTTTGTGAATAATTTTCTTGTTTAAATATTTTTGACCGACTTTAAAAAAAGGAAAAAAGGTATACAATTCGGTTGTAAGATTGCTTTTTTTATGGCTGTTCGCGCGTTTTGCATAGTAAACGTACGTGTTCCATTTGAAAGAGGAGAGTTGAGAAATAGTTCCATATTGAGAAAAATCAAATCCAAAATCTCCTTCCTTGCGAAAACCGCCCCCAAATGGGGTGGAGAGGGCAATTTTTCTCCAAAATTGAAAATTCGAGACGACACAATAAATGAAAATTCCATATCCGGAAATGTTTAAATGAGACATTTTTAAAAATAATCATACTTTTTCGCGCTATAGGTAGTCTGAAATATGTGTTTCAGCTATGTGGAAGGGGCAAATTTTTCCGAAAATCGAAAATTTGAGATTTGAAAATTAGAAAGGGGACCATATCCAGAAACTTTTGAATTGAACATTTTTTCAAAAGAGTTACGGTTTCCGAGTTTCGCAGTGGTAAAGTCTGAAATATGTATATTTGCGCCGCGATGTTTTGAGAAAGTAAGTATGAGCTAAACCTATCTATATTTTTTTTGGGTATTAGTGAACGTTCAACAATTTTCATGACTACTGTTACACTCAAAAATGTGAAATAAATATTTCTTACAAAAAATTGGACCGACTTTATCAGTTGTTGCACTGAAAGAAAAATACAAATTAATATTAATTCTATTGGTGCTGGTAATTTTGTTGTGCCGTTGTAGTTTGTTGTTGTAAGCACCAACTCCAAAAGAACCAGCACCAATAGAATTAATATTATTTTATATTTTTCAGTGCAACAACTGATAAATTCGGTCCAATTTTTTGGAAAAAAATTTTAATAATTATTAATTTGTTTTATGTTATTAAATAGCAAAACAATACTTAAATCTTTATGATTTGTACATTAAAAGTGTTGTTAATTTCTAGCTTATATGTTCTGATTGGACTTAGGCTTAGACAGTTTAGAACAATTAAAAAAAATATTGAAACAAAAACATAAGAAGATTGAGAAAAAAATATTACGGTGAAATATGGATAATTTCATTATAAAGTTCGTCAAAAAATGTTTTGGAGAACGACAAATGTGAAATTTTGGTAATACATAATTAAAAATAGGGTACGCCTGCTTGTTGCTCCCTTCACTAAGAAGGGAAGTGTTACAGAAGAATGAAATTTTAATGTGTCCGGTTCGCATCTATTAAAAAAGTTATTAGATAACGGTCAAAACTGAAATTATCGACATTATATTTATTATTAGATATTCGTTTGATTATGTGTTGCTTCAATCAAGCAATAAAATATATAATTTATCATTTACATAAATACATAATTTTTAAGTAGGTTCTTATTTGATCACTATTATTTTTGCCAGAAAATCATGGGATATCTGTTTTTTGTCAGAAACTGTATTTTCAGTGTTATCACTTGATATGGCGAATGCGCTAAGATAAAATTTGAGATATAAAGAAATAATAATACTTAGTGGTAGTTTTCTGTTCTACAGAGTATTTTATACATAAGTGAATAAATGATTGTCTGATCCGACAGGTTTAATTGCTATTAGGATGATTTCTCCTTATTAGGACCTTATGAAACACATGAAATGAAAATCGATAAAAGTTTGAAACAGATTTTCCAACAAAAACAAATAATTTATCGATTTTTTTCTCATTATATTTCATCTACTTCTTCGCTAAAATAGAGAAAAATTGAACCTGTCCAAATCGACACATTAATTCACTCAAATAAAGAAGCATCTAGATAAGTATTAAATTGGTTACTTCACAAGTGATCAAATTTGTTTAAATTTGTCAGTAAATTTCAGATAGTCAATTTTATTATTTGGATAATACCAAGCTGGAAGAATGTCTAAGCAAATAAAGGTATTTTCATTGAACAACTCGTAAAGATGTATTTCATTAAGATTTATTACCAAGAACATCGTTCATTGCCACCTGCTGTCAAATAGGAAATACCTGATAGCCACAGTTTCAATAAAACAATTTCATCTATTTTAATGTCCTATAGAGATTCTTGTCCTACAAGTCTTACTCTTTCTAGTAATAACATATACGAATATGTAAGATTATCAAAATTATCAACACCAGAATAACCCATGAATATCTGCTGGAACGAACCGAAGCTCCCAGAAGTGATGTCGGTGATGTGACTCTAACAGTGAAACATTTTCACATTGATTGTAAAAAATATACATTATCTAGAAATAAGTATAACTTGCCACAATACTTTATACATTATTAGGAGAAACATGTAATCTACTTAATCTTAAAAATTACTTGAAGGATATAGACTTATATCATGAGATATAAAATTGTTAAATTTTGATGTACTTTGTATTTTTTTTTGTGAATCTAAGTTAAATATTGTAATGTCGCTAATAACCGGAAGGTGGATGTGACTTTTTTCTTAAATAAATAAAAAAAGAAGAATATCAAAATATTCACTAATATTTAGCAAAATAAAAGAAAGCAACAAAATAGTTCCATCTTTTCGTGATCTACCTAATTTTGGCACAGACGTACCCACAGACAATTTTTCTCTTTCTTTATGAAACGCTTCTAAATTTTTTACATTGTTTCAAGTGTGATAATTATTTTTTTTCAAATCAAGAGGATATAACTCTTGAGAATGGCATGGCAATATACAAAATAAGGCTTTAAGGGAATATAAAAGTTGCCGGAAGAAGGAGAGAACTGAATGAGCTTTTTCTGTTGGACAACTCATGTTTGTTATGCTTCCGGAATGGATATAACTCAATTGAATATTTTCATCTGAGAAACAAAAAACTGGGAAACATGCAGGAAAATCTGGAAAACATCGTCCATGTACAATCATAATAAAATTATACCTATCTTTATCACAGATTTATTGAAATTTGGTCAGCTAGTTGGGGAGTGCTTAGCTGTGGGCTAACACTGACCGACTTCAATCATCGAAGTTAAGCAGCACAATACTTTTGAAACGGTTTGGAAGAGTGACCGTTGATGCGGGCGCGCGATCGAATCTCTCTCTGACTGTCGCTTTGCATTATCCTACTCGCGCAAGGCTTTTTTTCTGGTTTGTCTTATATAATAAATATACTCAGATTTTGATGATTTTTTTTATTTATTTTAAAGAGGAGACTTGGTGCCATATTCGTAAATACTTAAATCCGAAATCTTCCCCCGAAGGGGGTGAAGTAGGCAATTTATTTCGAAAATCGAAATTTTTTGGCGGCAGAAAGAAAAATAGGAAAATATCCGGAAACATTTAAATTGAACGTTTTCTCGTCATGTACCGGGTGATTTTCTATAATGTCCACCCCCTTCAATTTTTTTTTTACTTTAGAAAAAAATGTTAAATATGAAAGTTAAAAGATGTATTCTATGCTATTTGCAGGACATATATTTGTTTATACAGGGTGTCACATAAACAAATGCCAAAGCAAAGTTCGAATGCTAGATCTTTTTTTTAAATTTCAATTGTCTTTCATCAATCATTCACATTATCACATCATTTCTCGAAATATTTGTACTAAGAAATTTTGCGATAAATCTCATGGTTTTGTAATAAGGGCTGTAAGAAGGTATAAAATTTGTCATACTTAAACATCTCGGAAACACGAGGCTATAATTCGATATATATTTGCACAATAATGTTGTTTATCGATGTAAAAGCTATGAATTATGCATTAACGCATTGATTTACGACGACCCTTTTGTATAATTCCTACTCCTACGTAACCTTCCCGTTTAAATCAATCAGTTTTTCATAAAATTTTAAACTTGCTGTGGCCGGTTGACATACCTACTAATCCTGCTTTACGTTAGGTTAGATTAGGTAGGATCCGTGGATCGAATTTTCGTTGGGGGTACCTAATTTTTTTTATCGAAATCTCTATTTATTTATTTTTTATGCTCAAGATTATCTAACTACAACATAAAATATTGTCTCTTGAGTAGTGAGCTCATTGATGAAAGGCTAGAAAATAACTTATTTGTAAGTTATTAACCACCATCACTAAAAATTATGAAAAAAATAACTTAGGACCGACTTCACTAAATTTTGCTCTGAAATATATTGAATACCAACACATAACTCTTGGCACCAACTTTAAAGTATTTATAATTCCTAAATTACGTGTTGTTATTAAATACTGTTTTGTGCAATATCTAATGAAGTCGGTGCAATTTTATTTATTAGCGAAAGCGTGTGCATGCACCTCGTTAATAAATTGAAATGGCTGAGTGTTTTTATGTGTGTAATATGTGTGCGATATGCCGGCACAGACAGGATGTGAAATTATATTGCCGGTAAAGTGGAATAGAGGATAGATCCTGGTGAATTGTGTCACGGTTCAGTAGGAAAAACGGTTGGAAATCGGACGTCAACCATAACGCACTGGGTAATATTTAGAGGTAGCTATGTAATATATTGGCTGAAATGATGGAGGTTGCATATTGTATAGACCACCATTTACAACAGCAGTACAATATGAGAAAGAATATTTGGGGTTAGAGAATTATTAAAATATCAAGTACAAGAGCACTTGATTTAGCAGAAGTTAATTTGTTTATATTTCTTCTTAGGTGAATTTCTTATAGAAATGTACCTATTGCGATCGTTCACACTTTTGAATTTCGACAAAAATTTCAACGGCATGTTGTTATATGTCTATAAGTTAGTCCAAAAAAACATTTGGTTCAAAAGTTTATATTTATATATATATATATATATATATATATATATATATATATATATATGGGATATTACGAAATTTGCTAACACGATAGAGGTCGCAGTTTTGGAGGTATCAAGTTCAGATTTGCTACAAAAATCAATCTGTCAAATATATCGGACGAGTTTGTTATTGGGCTTTATCAGGTAAGTAGTTTCAAAATGGCGACCGTTCAAACATTTAAAAAAAAATTCAAAAAGAGCCGTAGTGTAAATATCATCAAAAATAATTTTGGGTTATAGATATAATCAGTACCTACAACTTTTAATCGAAGCAATTTTTCATAAAATGCACAGAAAAAAAATAAAAATTAATAAAGAAAAAATAAGAAATATTGATAATATATAAACACTCAATATAAATTTTATGTAATTGTACATTTGAAGATCTTGATATAGACCATTATATAGTATATTTATTGATAAGAAATAGGAGAAAAAAAAATTGTGCCTTGAAGGGGACGCGAACCTTGTCTGCTTTATATGCAACAGCCAAAACAAAAACCTCTATCCGCAAGGCTATGATACTTACAACAATTCATTTGTAATGACCTACACTGTTTGAGTGTATTACTGGTCAAATAATTGATAATTGACATAACTACTTACAATAAACTTTTACAAAAACTTGGACTGGCGTTATTTGTTGTTACACTCAAATACAAAATACCTAATATTAATTGTATTTGTGGAGATAGATAATGATGAAGTTATGCAAGAGGCGAAGTATCAGTTATAGATCGATAAAAGTGTTTTAGCCCCAACTTCAAAAATACCAGGAATAATAATTTAAAAATTGTGTTTTTCAGTGCGTCATCTGACAAACAAACAAAAATATACATTTCTTATTTTTATGGTTCCGTAAGAAAGGGGTGCCAGCGGGAACCTATTACGAAGCCTCCGCTGCCCGTCCGTAATAAGTAGACAGTTGAAATTTTCAGGGAATGTGTATTTCTGTTGCCACAATAATGGAAAATAAAATTAAAAACAAAGTGCCCCCCAATCAAAAACGTGCTTTTTAGTGTTTATTGATCGACCTCTATCTTTTGAACTGTAGGTAATAGGTAAAAACAATAAATTTTCAAAAATTAAGTAATAATATAGCTATTATAACAAAAAATAATAAAAATAGAGCTAAAAATTGTTGTAATCATTAGTAGGAAGACCGTTCTTATACGATGGTACGGAACCCTTTGTCCAACTCGCAATGGAGGTTTTTAACGGCAGCAGAATCACATAAAAAATGTTAAATATATCAATTTTTTTTTCGAAAACAATTGAAGTTTTTTAAAAATGTCAAACTCAATCGTTTTTGTAAATATTTTTTTCTAAAATTTTGCCAAATTCAGTTTTCAACGCCCGAGAAAAAGTTACCACTCTAAGCCCTTCGGGAATTTATTTGGAGATACATTTTAGATTTTTTGTATATGACCATGACAATTTCTTCCATGCGCGACACGGACTTGTGTGGAAGGGGTTCCGTAATGGCCGGCTATATCACAGGATCCGTTAATCGGACTATAGTGAGAGAAAATTTTTTAGGTAAATCGGCCAAAATAAAAAGCTGGAAAATATTTATAAGTTGCGAAGTCTACCGCTAGAGGGCGTAACTCACACCGCAAAATAGAAAATAGTACTGTTTTAATGAAAATTATCTCAAGATAACCTGTATTGAAAACATTATTTTTGTAACCTACTGAAAATAAGATAACTTTTTTGTATTAAAGTTTTTCCTCCATCTTGTCAAATAACGGAAGGGGAAGGGGCAAATGTTGGTTTGAAAAAGAGTACATAACTTTTTTATACGACCTATTTTGATTAACTTTATTTAACTTTAAAGCGTTTTTTGGGCGCTTTTACTAGAATAATGACATTTTGATTTCAATTATTATCCGAGTCGGTAGATGGCGCTTTCTGACAAAGTATCAGATTCTTATGATTTTCTCGAAAGTTTCAAATGCAATGGTATTTTTATTTTTCATTTGAAAGAAAGAGCCTCAAAAATTACTGTTACTGGTGAAAACCGCAACTCGATATGATTATTGCTTATAGACTTATTTAAAAATATATTTTAATTAAACACAAATAACTATAACAACAACCTAATACTTTCCAAGAAAGTTATAAAGTAGGACTCTTGGTAGGCCTTGACATGACAGAAACAAAAGTCCGTTATTTTACGATTTTTCTCTCGACAATGTTGTCCTTAAGAGAACCAAATTAAAAAAAACTAGAAAACTAGAGCTAAATAACTACGAACCTAGAACTAAAATAAAAAAATATTAATGACGCCTTAAGAGCTCAAAGTGTCGTCCGTCCTGGACAATCCAAAGCTGTAACCTATACTGTGTATAGTTAGGTATTTGTGTTTAATTCTCATTTAATTACAATTAAATTATCCCATTATTTTAAGTTATTGTTAAAATAGGTTATATAAAATATAGGAAACATTAATAAAAATTACTGATACCTAGGTACTCAAAGTTTTCTCTAATTTTGTTACGTAAAAATGAAATATATTTTTAAATAAATTTATAAGAAATCATCATATCGAGTTACGGTTTTCACTAGAACTATAATTTTTGAGGCTCTTTCTTTTTAATAAAAAATAAAACTAGCATTGCATTTGAAATTTTCGAGAAAGTCATAAAAAACTAAGTCTTTCTCATAAAGCGTCATCTACCGACTCGGAAAATAACTGAATTCAAAATATTATTATTCTAGTAGAATCGCCCCAAAAAGTGCTTTAAAATGAAATAAAAAAAATAAGTTATTCATTTTTTTTCAAACCAACATTTGCCCCTCCCTACTCCGGTTACTCGACAAGATACAAAAAATACTTCAATACAAAAAAGTTGTGTTATTTTCAGTAGGTTAAAAAAATCAATATAGGTTAACTTGGGATAATTTTGATAAAAACAGGTTTTTCTACTTCGCGGTGAGTTACGCCCTTTAGCGGTAGACTTAGCAACTTATAAATATTTTCCAGCTTTTTCTTTTGGCCGATTTACCTTAAAAAAATTCAAGGTCGTCCGATTAACGGATCTTGAGATATAGCCGGCATCCTTTATTAATGGGCCACCCATATGATTTCCGTATGAGTTTTTGGATAAAGTTTCGTATTTTTTCTTTAATATATCTTTATATTTTCTAAGAAAAGAATTAATTATTCATACGGAGCTCTTGTATTTCATATGCTACAAGATTTACTTGAGAATAATCTTTAAAATTTCTACTATTTGTAATATCAAATCCCTTTAGTATATTTCAATTAATAGAGGTGAAGATACAGTTAACAGCACAATACTAACCTTCCGCCGATAGCGTAACTGTTGAAATTTTGATAACGTCCCTCATAGGTAGGTTAAAATTTAAAATAGACATCAGTATTCATGATAACTATGATCTTTAGTTATTTATGTAGGTATAATTTTTCTATTCCATTCTGTTTCTTTAATAATCTAGGCGTATCAATAGAAACATGTGTCTTTTATGAACCGATTTTCAGGTAAATCATAGTTTTTGTTTGACAAATGAACAACATAGTTAATACATAAGTAGTTGGAATCTTATAAAATAGAAATATATCTCTATTCCTCACTATTACCCTAAATTTAGTAGACCTAAGTTGTCTTTATCATTACCTACCTAGTTCAACCACTCAAACAGGTAATACGTCTTTATAAAGCCATACTTATGTCACGAGCCCGGATAATTACTCATTTGTACGCCGATGCTCACCCCTCGCCTTCCACAGCTAGTGGGGATCTCATACGTACATCGCATATGGATTAATCTTGATGTCACATTTCACGACTCTATAGTCCGTGTCCAAAATAGCGCACAGCATGGCTCCAAATGCGGGTGGCAACGTGCCAGTTTGATACATAGGCTTTTACTGGCCGTTTCTCGTATACTCTTACACGATTGCACCACTACACGGTATTGTGGGTACGGCGTATAGAAAAATTAATACGCGCATGTCAAATCGAAGTGCTAAGAATGGAACAGTAGCAGTTGTAAAGCGAGCTGCCGAAGGAAGATGAGAGAGATGTCGCCAGCGGCGTGGCATACAAGAGAATCAACAAATGAAGTGATTTATTTATTTATGTATTTATTGTTTTATTTAATTGAATTCGAGTCCATCGATTGTTTGCTTCCAATACTCGAACCGAGTCAAGCTACAAGTTTACATAGTCAGAATTAATTATGAAGGTGGTGCAAAAAAATATTGTATCAATAAAGATAAGAACCTATAATAAATTAAATTATTATTATTTTGAAATATAGCTAGAATGTTATCGCTGAGACTGAAAGCCAATATATCTACCAATACCTACCAATTTTATTGTTATACATAATAATGCAAAATTCTTCATTTTTTTAACGGAACTAAGAAATTCTACTTGTACGTAAATAGATGACAGCTTATTTGAGAAAGGTTAAGGCAGACTGTTTGGAATATTTTCTTTAAATTGATTTAATATTCAGATAATGATGAAGGAATGTTGTCAATACTATCTGTGGATCAGATAATAAGCATGCTATAAAAATCAAATCCCTATCGACTATCAGGTAAACAAATAGCTTTGTTCTATTCAACATTTAATAGAGACTGGACAGGATGAGGAATATTAAAGCAATTAGTAATCAAGGTTACAAATATATTTTTAAAAGGAAAATATCAACATAATATCTTTGCAATTATCCCAAAAGATCTTCCAGATGCAGATGAACAATGCAAACAAATCTCGAAATCTCTTAGCCGCTCCGTTGCTTTCTTTATCGCTTCACAATCTCAATAAGCGGAGCTTCCTGTACATACAAAATAATGCCAAAATGGTAAATGTTAACGTTTTTATTTATCCTTGGCGTTAGATACGGTATAGACAAATAAATGACACCATTTAGCCTTATAATAATAGAACAAAATTTAACGTTTTTTTCATTCTTCTTTGGTATCCGGTAGCTGGAACTCGTTCGTTCGGGTAAGTTAGGTTCGTTGAAATCTTAATTACTCTCACATTGTTCCCAGTCAAGACAGAGATGGTGCGATTGTTTGTTGCTTTTTTTCGGTTAATAATAATTATGTTTAATGTTTTGATATTATTGCAAGGTCTGCATAGGTACTACTGAAATTCACTAAGAGACCGTGCAGTTAATAATAATAATAATACTAATAATCTTTATTCAGGTTAACATACAAATCTTGATTAAAAAATAGTATGCTAATAGATTGTCTGACTTAATAAAGTCCAACAATCCCCTACCGAGATGCAAATAGCATCTGTGTGTAGACCTGAACTTAATAATGTATTAAAATCTACAAGCTTAACATAATCTAAATATACATATTAATATACAATAAATAAACAAATAATAAAATTAAAATGCAACAAAACTATAAATACAACTACAAATGTAAAGACAGACACATGATATAGGAAGTATTAAATATTAAAACAGATTTTTTATGTAATATAACAATATCTATGTATATTATAACTTCAAATTATTTAAAATCCAACTCTTAATATGAAATTTAATACGCCCTCTAGAGAAGTTTAATTTTTTTAGATTGTTATCTAATCTATTGTAGACAAGTTTGGATCGATATAAACTAGTTTTTTTACCAATATTTAATTTAGTTTTACTTACTGTAAGCGATTTGTGTCTAGAAAATAAACATGCTTCAGCAATAGTATACTCTTCCCGTAGATTACAATAATTATTTATCAGTGCTTCCAAAATATATTTTTGATTGATGTTCAGCAATCGTGTCTCACTAAAAGGTTGTGTTGTTTACCAAAAGTTAAAATTTTGATAGCTCGCTTTTGTATTCTTACTATCGGCCCTAATGTATTTGAATAAGCTGAACCCCAACAAATAATTCCATAAAATAGGACGCTACAGAACAAAGCATGGTATAATTTTAATAAATCATTTTTTTCAAGAATATATCTCATTTTATAGAAAACAAAAAGAAGGTATCTTACTTTTTTAACAATACTAAAAATATTTTTCTTCCAATTCCAATTTCCATCTAGTATAACACCAATGTATTTAACTTCATTTACCCTTTTTATTTTATCACATCCACAGTTTAAGTTATTATAACAAACATCATCATGTATTGTGAGTCCGTCTGTAACAGGGAGCTTATCCGCATATAGAGACACATATAAAACACTGGATTTTGACATATTTAAAGACACTTTGTGATAATTAAACTATTTCCATTAAATAATACTGGACCCAAAATTGAACCTTGAGGGACTCCACAAGTAACTAAGCTGTAAGAACTTTTAACACCATTAATAAGAACACACTGAAATCTATTTGATAGATAGTTACGCATCAAATCATTAACAATCCCTCTTATACCTATATCATTCAATATAATCAATAGAAGTTCATGTTCTACCGTGTCAAAAGCCTTCGCTAGATCGAGAAATATTGCTATTACCGAAAATATTTAATTCGAAAATGGCGGCTACTAGACCGATCATGACTTCTTACAAACAAAAGCTGTATCTTTGAACAAATGACTTTTGTACCCAAGTTTCTGTTTTCTATAAAAAATATGAAAGTGATACTGAATTAGTTTATTTATATTCTTTATTTTGATTTAACATGTATTGTAAAAAATACAAACTGAAATTAAATAGTTTTTTCACCGTACTCGCCAGAACGAAGGTGTTATACAATTCAACTGTATGTTTGCTTTTTTATGTATGTACGCGACTTTTGTGTTCACCAATTTTGATCTCCAAAGGGAGTTTTCGTTCTCAGGCGTAGGGGGCTTCTCCGAGTGTTGAAATATAAGGGCTGTTCGAGCAGTAGTTTTAACCAGTTTTGAACTTTTTCCAAGATTATTCTCATCATTGAAATGCGCTTGATTGTCACAGTTTGAATTTGGCTTAAACTGCCGCTCAAATGCTCTTGCTGGTTTTCCGCTGCCCACCGCAATGTGGCAAAAAAATTAAAAATAAATATCATTTGCAAAACTAAAGACTTCCTGAGTTACAGTTAATATAAAGATTATCCTCTGTATCAGTCATATTTCGATACCTATTCCTATATGTTCAATTTGGTCGGTTGCCTAGTCATTTGACTCTCACTGACTTTGGAAGGAATTGGAAATTAATAATTAGGAACCACTCACACAGGATTTCGAAGTTGATCTCAATTGTCTTCTATATACCTATCTACCTATATCTTGCAAATCTTCAGGATCTGTTTGATTCGAGTGATAGAGTAATTTAGGTATCTAGCCAAGTTTAAGTTTGTAATTCTATTAGGACCAATATAATAAATCATTTTTAATTTCATTCTATATTTCTATCTTTCATCTTATCACCAATCTGCATTTTATTTTTTTTTTTGCATTCAATTTCTTTTATTTGCTTTCAGAATTTTAACTATTTAAACTTTTGCATGTATCTCGTATCCCTTGAGTACCTTTCACATTAAATCTTGGTTCTCGGGCAAATTATCTTCCTATACATTTTTATCTACATATAAAGAACCTACATAATTGAAATACAATACAGTTAAATAATATAATATGCCCTGCATGTCACTCACATCAATAGCATTGAATGAAAAATCTAACCCAGACTTACATGTATATGTATTAATTTCAAGAGAATATGATTATATACCTACATAAAAAAATATTTTCTATAGTCTTCATATGAAAACACACGTCAGCCCTAAACTAAACCAAATGAAATCACAGTTGTCACGTTGTCAATGAGGGCAAATTGTCAACTTCCCTTTTCTCTCCCACGCTGTCCTGGGCCTTCCAAAAGAACCTTAATAACCGTCTTTAACCTCTTTTCTGGTCATTCTTATAAGATTGACCAACCGCCTTCTGGAGTCAGCGGAGTGTAACTTTGCGTCATGCTAGCGTGATTTCTTTTCACCTTTTCAAGGGCTGTATAGATGGGGATTTCATTCATTAAGCTTCCAATTCAATTCCTAGTAGATCAGGCAAGTCAATTTAGATATAGAAAATTTGTACTTTTCTTCAATATTATAGGTATTGTGGTTGTGATTCTAATGCACAAAGTAAAGGAATATTATTTCATTTATTACACATTCTATTTTTGACCGACGAACCCAAACGAAGGAGGTAGACAATTCGACTGTGCTTATTTTTTCTTTTTCTGGTTCCTGCGCGCTTTGTACCTATATAGTAGACGTACTCCGATTTTGATGATTCTTATTTCATTTCAAAGAGAAGTCTTGAGAAATGATCCCATATTCGTAAAAACTCAAATCTCTTCTTCCCTCCTTGAAGGGATCAATTTTTCAGGAAATAGAAAATCTTAGGTGGCAGAATTAAAGATAGGCCAATATCCGGAAACGTTCAAATTGAACATTTTTTCGAGTTTCATGGATGTTAAAATCTCAAATCTGTGTATTTTTGCTATGTGGAATGGGCAATGTCTTTCGAAAATTGATAATCCGAGGGCACCACATGAAAGACCAGATTATTTGTAGCAACATTTATCCCGACCTTTTTTCCTTAACGTTAAAGTTTTCGAGTTACAGCGGTGGTAAAATGCTAAAATTTAATATACTTATACGTATTTCCGCCGTGATGTTTTGAGATATCTAAATAATAACAAGTTCAAGCAAAGAATATACGTGGGTATTAGGATAAATACTAACTTCTTTGGTATTAGTGAACTTTCTACGATTTTCGTGACTAATGTTACACTCAAAAGTGTGAAATAAATATTTTTTTCCAAAAAATAACCGAGATTATTAGCTGGGGAACTGAAAAATACAACATAGTATTAATTTTATTGGTGCTGGTACTTGTGAAGTTGGTGCCAAAAGTTATCAATCTAACTGCAACTGCACAACGTCAAAAGTAACAGCACCAATAGAATTAATATTATTTTGTATTTTTCAGTTTTTTTGAAAAATTATTTATCTATAATTTTTTTGGCTTGATGCTAACAATGACAATGTCTGGTAATCAAATTGGGAACGTATTTTGATACCAGTAGCAGGAAACAACTCACTTTCTAATTGAATATCAAGAGCTCAGGTTTCTTATTAAAAAATTAGAATTTTTTAAAATGAAACTTGCTTGAAAGTTTCAAAGGAATTCAACAATGCAAAACTAAAGATTTCTGAGAAAAAAAAATCAGTTGACTGTGTCTAATTTCTTGATAACCCTGTGCATAATTATTATAATAAAAAAATATCACATAATAAAAACTATGGTATAGCACGCATCTGGAATGGAGAAATTGCTTGAAAAATCTTTAGAAATTATTAAACTCATTAATAAACGTTAATTAATTATACATTTATAGTCATCAAAATCTATGCGGCGGGTACTGACGACATCGAGGAAATAAACAAAGTTGAGCAGCATCCGTTGACAGGATTTGTCGCAACTTGCAGCGATCTTGTCGCTACAAGATACCTATGTATTACGCAACGACTCATGTGTGTTATGTTAACATTTGCTTGCACTTCCGCCAAGATCCTATCGTTATTACAAAAATATCAGAATTGAATTATGTGAAAGATATTATGTTTAATATCAGATATTTTTATATATTTATAAGTGTGTGGTTAAATTAAAATGTAGGTTTCTAAATTACAGCGGTGGTAAGATCTGAAATATGAGTGTTTCCTCTGTGTGGCGTGGGCATTTTTTTCGAAAATTGAAATTTTGAGACCGCCAAATTAAATAAGAGATTATAACAACAGTTCGGAGTTACAGCAGTAAGTAGTAGATTCTGAAATATGTGTAGGTATTACCGCGATATTTTCAAATCTCTTCTATGGTGAAAGTTGAATGATTTTGATGACTAATGTTTTGAAAAAAATGGACCGACGTTATTAGTTGGTGCACTGAAAAATAAAATGTACATAATATTAACTCTACTGGTGCTGGGACTTTTGAAGTTGGTGCCAAAAGTTTTCAATCTAAATGCATCTTCAAAATTATCAGTATCAAAAGAATTAATATTATTTTGAATTTTCCATTACACCAACTAATAACATCGGTCCTATCCATCAGCCAATAGAATTAATTATATTTTGTATTTTCCCGTGCAACATCCAACAATCAATTATCTCAAAATATTGCGACAATCTTTTCAAAATTTTCCCTACTCGCCATAGGGGTATTTTTTAGATGGAGGGGATTACTGGATTTTTGACCGACGAACCCGCACGGATGAGGTATACAATCCGACTGTGTGCTTTTTTTTGGTCTGTGTATGCGCTGTATATAGTAAAAGTACTCCTATTTTGATGATTTTGGATTCATTTTGAAGAGGAGACTTGAAAAATGGTCCCATATTTAAAACTCAAATCTGAAGTCTGCAGTTGCAGTTGGATGGAACTTTTGGCACCAACTTCACAAGTACCAATAGAGTTAATATTATCTCGTACTTTTCAGTGCACCAACTAATAACGTCGGTCCAATTTTTTGTAAAAAATATTTATTTCACACTTTTGAGTGTAACATTAGTCAATATCGTTGAACATTCGCTAATACCACTAATATCCTATAACCCACGTATATTATTTGCTTGTCGTTGTTACTATTATTATGTAAAGATCTCAGAACATCTCTGCGCAAATACGTATAAGTATTTGAGATTTAAACATCTTCCCATCGCTCTATCTCGAAAACCGTAACTCTAAGGAAAAAATGTTCATTGTAAATGTTGCTACAAATACTATTTTCTTTCAAAGTGTGCCCACAAATTTTCATTTTTTGAAAAAAATCGCCCTCTCCACATAGCAAAAAATTAAAAAATATTCAATTTAAACGTTTCCGGATATTGTCCTATCGTTAATTATACCAACTCAGATTTTCGATTTTCGAGAAAATTTGCCCACAACACCCCCTTCGGGGAAGGTTTTCGGAGGGAAGGGAATTTTGATTTGCGTTTTTATGCATATGGGACCATTTCTCAAGCCTCCTCTTTCAAATGAATCAAAATTTATCAAAATCAGAGAACGATTACTATATAAAACGCACGAACATATTGTATACCTTCTCCGGTCTGGGTTTGTCGGTCAAAAATCGGTGCATGTTTAGTATGCAGAGCCCGTTAACATACATAAAAAGCAAACATACAGATGAATTGTATACCTCCTCCATTTTTCAAAAATGTAAAGACATTAAAATAATATCAGTTTATGAAAAGCTCAACTATATCCAAATTTATATGGAAATTTGCAATATTGATGAATCCCCTTATCCTATTACCCCTGAAGATCGCACATCCAGAACAGGACAAACAATAATTTACATAACATACGCAAGGGATAGCTAGATATACCAGTACCTACTCATCCCAAGGCAGGGTTGCTAGATGCACAATATCTAATCCAAACAAACTTGCAACAATCCCTTGACAAAATGCATGGGTTCGCTATCAAAGCTCTTCTCGCGGCAACGCTGCAGAAGCGACTATCCTACAGGTCGCGTCCTGTCTCTCATTGGTCGAAATGCACGCTTCACCATCCAAAGAGGGGGAAGCACCTCCTGCACAAAGCTTGACACCGCTTTCATCAACAACATTATTGACGCTTACTAGCTACTAGCCGCACATTCGCTTTCAAGCGTCTACGCCGCAAACATCGCCATCTGCTGTATCCGCCAAAGTTCCTCGCTTATCCCGCGACAGTTTACGAGCAAAAATATCATGGACGCGTTTGTGTGTAAAATCGTTGTTATCGACACTAAAGAAGTAGCGGCCCGTGCTTCAAAAATGAAGAAGTTGGAGCCCAGGCAACCAAAGGGTGCAATTAAGAAATGTCTGTTCGGAGTTCCAGATCCTCTGGACACGGAGAAAATGGTACAGGAACAATACGAAATTGATAGGAAGAGGTTCATGGATAGGTTCGGAATCGATTTGCAGCAAGTTGAACATATGGAAAGTAGTGAATATAACGATGAGAATGTGGATACGACGGGGAATGGATCGAAGAAGAGTTCGGTTGAGGGGAGAAAAGTCCTGAAAGCACATAGGAAAGCTTTGAAGCTCCTCAGTACGACGCAACATGTAATTACTGGTAAGTTTCAGTTTTCATAGAAAACCAATTATTCGATGGTAGCCTATAAATTTGATGCAATATCATGGTAATGATGTTATTTACTGCAATAGTAGCATTAATTTTGCAATTTCATTAACTGACTAATTTTTTCAATATTTTTTTTAATGAAACATGTTATTCTCTCATTTTATAATTCTTTTTTATCAAATCTCAACTAATTTTCTCAGTGCAAGTGAAAATAATGAAATTTATTTTATTCATGATTAATTCGAAGTAGGTAGGTCCTGTAATTTGAGATTTTAACCAGAAAATATCTCAGTTAGTGACATATAGATATAAAAAACAATACAACGAAACATATAAAAAACTCGAATTATAGATATTTGAATAAAATTTACCGGAATCGATATTTCTGTAAGCATGTATTAATTAAGATTTATGTGATTTATTGGACGAGGTAAGCCACGAATTCGGTAGCCAAAAGCACTAATTGGCTAATCTCTAGACTTTGCTGACATGAACTGAATTTCAAATTAATATTCGAATTTGCAATTCAGTTTGTAATTTTTGTGTGGAACAGCATTTTCTGTACCTTGCAATATGTGCTCTGTAAAATTTGATCGGGTTTCTCGTTAACGAAAATTTGTATAGTCGGCTTTTTACGATTTGTTCAATCCATCGATATTTTTTAGTGGAAAAAGTCTATGAGTAATATTGAAACTGTTAGATATATTAATTATAAGAATAAATATAATATTTTATCACCATTGGGATTTTCAACGAATGAAGTGGGCAGTTAATTATATTTACTGAAAATTTAAATATTTTGAGATTAGTAGGTATGTTGTCGTCGATTTTTAGGAATTGCTCAAATACGTAGAAATAAATACTTACCTAATTAATTTTGGAGCCTCTAAGCAATTAATTTTTATTGCTAATAACCAAATAAACTACTGCTATAAAAAGAAAACTAAACCAATTACATACAAACTCCCTCCATATTAGTACAGTGAAATTAATTTAAAAAAATAACCACACCAATTTAATCAGTTACCTAAATTTGAACCTAATTCAAAACAGTTTCACACAGTAATCAACAACAATTCGTTCGTTCGTTATTATTCAAATATTCAAATTAATCGCCCACTTGTGAGCATGTCCACCTGTGAAGTAGTAGTAAGGTAGGTATGTTCTGTATAACCTCTACATAATGTCAAAAAGTATTCGGCCGTTTCGTCTGTGTCTGATCACACGAATGGCACCAGACCGTGACGCGCGGTGTGCGAGTTGCAGATATCTATCTTATCCAGATCTAAACATGATACAGGTAGGTATACTTAGTGAAGATATTATAGGAACAGAAAAACAGGATTCAATAATTACTTCTTTTGTAATATGCAGGAATCGGTAGTTCTCACACTTTTGTGATTGAGACGGTTTGATATATCAGCGACTCAGTAGTTGGTTGGTTTGATGCTGCGGTTTAGAAGAAGAATTATTTTTGGTTGATCGCACCTATCCCACAATCTATCGAGACGGTTTCACAATAACTGAATATTACGACTAACAATAGAATTCCTATCTACCATTTCGAATTTCAATAGCTGCAATATTATCACTTTCTACAAAAATCTACTAAGGATAAATTTCTTATGTCTAAATCAAGCTGGGTAGGATCGTTAGTGATTCTGAAAAATGCTTTATGAAGGATGCTATAAAATTGCAAATACCCAAAGAGGCAAATATTTATCCGAGGGCAAATGTGGAATATGCCGTCACGAGACATGGGCGAGTAGCTTGAATAACACGTGTTCGAGAGGGAATTTGACAAGTACCTGCTTTGAAAGTTTTGTGTCATTTTATGAGGTACCACAATTATTATTTATACTCTTTGTGATTATTGAAAATTTCATAATCTAGTCTTGACTAAGGTCAATATTTAATCAGATCAGTTTTAATCGTTCGCGTAAAAAAGTCAAGTGACCGTGCGTAAGGTCAATTACAAGTATTGATTAGGAAGAATTAGCTACTTTACTCATTATTGTGATAAAAAACTTGAATGAAAGCTAAACTGTTAATGTAGGTTTTGTAAACAAGACTTTACGCAAGAACCGTAACCTCTAATGATATCTAATTAAAACTGTAGGTACACCACAATAAAATTGTTGGTTATCTACCAATAGCAAGATCAAATGATAAACTTGTTTAAAGTCTAATGAACTTCGTTATTCATCAAACAAAATTTCAGTTTGAATGCAAATGTTTATTTTCCATTTTGGTGGGTGGTTGAGCTTATTTGGGTATGGCAATCAATGTCTAGACGTTAAAATGGTAGCGATTGTTTCGGAACAGTTTCCGGTTTGTCTGAGAGATTTCATCGCATTCATTTAGTTACCTCTTTTTTCCTGCGTCTAGACACTCTGTGATAATGAATGATAGTTTTCAAGTTTTGATGTCTTCAATCCTTGTCAAAAAGTATTATTTTAATATCACCTAATATCTACCAATAATAGTAGAAAAACGAAATATTGTCTGTGGGATGCTACTGTTGTAATACAGAATTGACATCAATGTTGAAAATAATCCATTGAAACTGTTGAATGCCAATTTTGTGTTGCTCCATTTCATTTAACTTAATATAACTTGAGAGTACCTACAGGTCATTGATACTTTAGAGTGAAGAGACAAAAAAGACAACGCAGCACAATAGTAGGTATACGATAGCCGAGTTTTGTAGCAAACGGCGGCCTTCCGTCTCAGTTTCTATAATATAATAGGTATTTATGTTGGATAAATTTTACTCTCGAAGTGGCGTCCGGCGCTTCTGGGAAAAGAAAGATCGTTATTATATAAATGTACCTTTTATCTTCGGTACTGCGCCAGGTGATTCATGTCTCTTCGTCTACCTGATCCTCACAGAGAGATGAAATTGGCGCCCAAAATTTTGGCGGGAGATTTTCTGGTCAGGTGCAAATCCACACAGCATGTGGAACGAAAAGGCTTACTATTTAGGTGAGGGTCCATCAGATTTTAGAGTTCCATTTTATCCCCTGCTGTAAATTAGGAATCGTTTATATTTCAAATTTGATAGTATCTACTCCACGATAATTTAAATAGCAAATTTTAAGTTATTTATCTATACTGTGGTTGCAACTAAAGAACGAACAAGCTTAAAACTACCTACCCACCACTCCCCCAGAAATATTCAGTAAATTATTACGTTGAAGCTACAAATGAGACATGAGCGAAAGGTTCATACAAATTTTAAGCAACAACCAGTAGGAATTTGCAATTGTAATAGGTAAGTCAATTTTACAAAAGTGAAATTTCATCACTTTCCAGGTTTTCTTATTATTTTTCTTATCTCGAAAACTTGATACTGACGTCGAATTAGTTCCATTCGATAGATAATTTTATCATTTGTTTTTTTTATTAAAAACGGTCGATTTTAAGGTTCGATTCCAGGAATGCAATGTGTTTTACGGAAGTAAACTATCCGCCTTGTTGTGGTAGTACAAAACCACTGTGGTACTTTCTTTTATTGGTAATTTGAACTTCATACAGAGCATGGCGTATTTATATCTTCTCCATTCAAATTGAAAAACATACACTGTCTGGCCCTCGGTCAATATCAATACCTGCATTATATTGTACATTATGGCGGCAGTGGCTGGTGCTATGAGCCCAAATCTGGCGGGCAGGTCCTTCATACATACAACATACACTTACTTTTCTTCGTTTTGGCTTCTTTCAACAGCTGATCACTTCCCCCAAGGTCACACCCGTGCCTCAACAAGACAGAGACAGAAAGAAACCATCCATCAGCTGTTAACGTCGATGACGAATGCGAAGCCATGGTGCGTTTTTGTTAATACTTATTTTATTATACTTGAATGAGTCATTCAACGTTTACAAAATGTCTAATCTATTCTGAGGGCAATGAATTTCTACATAGATTTTTTTGTTGGTCTGCGAATATTGATGAGATATCAGTTACTGCTTCCGTTTGAAATTTAACTCTATTCTGTCTAGAGGCACACATAATAAATAAAGTCTATTGGGGATTCTTTGTTGTACGTGAAAAATAGATTGAATAGTTACATAAAAATAGATTTTCAAGAAACTTATATGCATATTTCCAGTCACATTTATACCGGAATTAAATCGAAAGGAGGGTATCAGTAGCGATATCTGTTGCTAAATATTTAATCTACTAGCTCACACTAATTATGTGTTCAAACCACAGATAACTGGGTTCATACCTACTTCATATGGATGATAAGAGGCATAATCATAGCGATGGCATTGACAGATTTACTCCGCATTCAAGCGATAAGTGCTACAAATACTATACGTGGCCATCTTATAGTTGTAAATAATCAGTTAATATTTCAACAGTCTATTATTTTCTGATAGTTAATATTCATTTTGGCGTATTTAAATATTAAACATTTAATAAAGCAAATCGACAACAAAGTTGTTTGTCTTTTTCAAAATACATCAATTTCGAACTACATATTTGAATTACTAAGAAAAACTATTCAGTACTACTGAGAATGCAAAAACATGATTGATATTTGCTAAGTAATTTGTACTTACTCTATTTGGTACTGCCCTTGTAAGGCAGTGATTATTGACTTGGTAAACCAACACATTAGACAGGTATGCTAATAGAACTGCAGAGCGCAGAGCCCAAAAAGAGCATATTCAATATATTAAACTTCATTATTACCTACTTATATAAAGTGAATATCCTTCGTTGGTTATCGATCCAATACAATCGGTAGTTTCAACATAATACATACACATAATAAAATTGACATTTTCTATGTATTCTCTATCATTGTGAAGTTGAGTACCTATAATATCTTCAGTCATTTAGCTGGTAGACAACACTATTATTCATTCTATTAGTCTTGCATTTTTCTGTCGACCTTTTACTCTCGATATTTTAGATTGGTAATTCAACACTTCCTATGCAGTCAGTCAGCCTTAACGATATTGCGAATCTGTGTGTGAGTGTGTTGACGAATGTGTGCTCAAATGATCGTGGCGACGGCCTTCAAGTGTTTCTATATAAGAATTTTCTATTTCGCAATCAAATTGTACATTCACTTACTCTTTCTCTCTCTCTCTCTTTCTATCTATTTTTTTGCCACATATACCAAAAGCTGTTGACGGCAACAATGCAACAGCATCGTTGTTGCTAAGCTAAGCCTGTGCGGATACACTGCTAGCTAAGTGAGGATAGTAGCAATCAGTAGACGATGCTGGGCTATTTAGTCCGAGAAATATACATTGAAATAAAAGATATTTCAGTTATTCTTAGAAATGCTAAGTGAATCATTCCAAAATCAAGAAAATGTGATAAATAAAGTATTTTGTTATTTCGTTCAATTAAACTGGAGATCTAAGGCACACGAACAAACAATGTGCCTAAAACTCAAGATAACATACCAAAATATGTAATCACTTTGGGTTCTTCAATACAGCACACTTTCCATCAAGTATTAATTGCAACACGAATTAATGAAATATCGAGAACAGCCTAATGTTTTTATTTATAAATATTTCAGATTGAGTTTTATTTGTGACTGTTGTAATTTTTCCGATTATTTTTTTTTTCTGATTTTTTTAAAGAGTTTTCTCCCAATTTTCCAAAAAATACTTGGACCAATAGGAATTACCATTTAACAAATTATACTAACGAACAGCATTTCAGCAGAAAATCATATGATTCGATAATTCCATGATACTATCTCAGATAATTCGTAGAGATACCTTCTCGATTCCACATATACTTAAGTGACTTGTGTTATTAATTCTAATAACTAGAACTGTCCCATTTGAACATATTGAAAATATTGATGAAATTTTTAAACTATATAGTTATCAGTAGTTTTTGTTGAAATGATCAGGAATTGTGGAATGAAACAGCGTCCCTTATCATTTTTGTTTATATTACCTGGACTATATTCTATATCGCGAAAAAGCGCATACTGTTCAAGGTGGCTCTGGTTAGTTTCTATGGCTGGGCTGGCCGCCGGCCTCATTCGACTTCTAAGCAAATATGTGTACTTATTTTCTGGTGTAATAATAATTGGGCATTCAGAGGCATAATATAGCCATACATACAGGATGTGCAAGATTACATGTTTCTGTTTATGTGCATGAAAAAACTGAAACTCTCGTCTTCGAACTATTAAAAGACTATTAGGGAAGCGAATGCTTAGCAACTGATATTTATGGATTTCTGGTTCGTTGGAAGAATTAATTTACATTAGTGATTTATGCATGACATTTATTAGGTATATTTGTCACGTATCCTTGTTTTATATTTCCAAGAATTTCTTTGTAGATTCGTAGAACATGTTATGCTCCTCATAAAACCATGGTTTCAAAAAGCTTTTGTTCATCTTCACTTAAATCTCCGCTGATTTTTTGACCAACTTCCAAAAGAAGAAGTATATAATAAAAAAAAACTCGATCAAAATATATGTTTAGTTATACACAATGTTAGGTATGTTGAAGAACATTCAATATTAGATATATTTTTTCAGTTGTATTTTAATTTTTTTCAATTTCCACTTCCACCTTGTATGTACAAGTGCCGAAAATTTGTATGCAGTAACAAATAATTATCGGGTGCCAAAAATAACACTCATAAATATTTACAGACATATACCGTGATCTCATGCACTAACCCGGCCTGCGGCCTTGAATATTTTCGCAAATTATCCCGAAAGTAACGAAACTCTGTGGTACGATTTCAATTATTATTTTACATGAACAAACACGACAAAATTAATTTGTAGATGTGCACTAAGCAGAAGCAGCCAACCATATTTGTATGATGTAAAGCAGACGAGATGCACATAGTTATACACTGCTCAATTTTCTACAATAAAATAGATAATAATAATTATTGTAGTAATGTGCCAAATAAATTACTGGTAAAGACAACCTTAGATCGCTGACGGCGGATTCCCAAAACAACAATTTTCACACTGCATAGCAACGTTCACCTAACAAAATTTTAAATTAAAATTCATAATATGTATATATGTTGCCTCAATGTCTGACTGAGACACAAGTATTTTGAGATAGTTTATTGCGCTCCAATTCATAATTGTTCTCTAGAAGATTCTAGTATGTGTCAGGGAAAACAAAATGCTAAATGTCATTGAATAATTTGACGAGCCTAATCCTAAATATTATTTCGTAAGGTAATTGTGAATGCGATAGGTACGTTGATTATACCTTCCCTATATGAAAAGATCGGTCAAGTGTGAATCAGTCTCGCATTGAGATGGCTCCGTACTTTTCTGTAGTATTTTTACTTGCATGTACCTACGGAACCCTGAAAGTAGTTGAGGACGTGAAAATACCTATTTTTTGTAAATTCTGATAAAATTCCTTGATATGCCTCGTATTTTTAACTCGTAATTACCGTATTTACTCACAAAATCCGCAGCTAATGCACCGCAATATTATTATTGATAATTTTGTTTTGATAATAAGACAAAAAACATATAAATATGGGACGGCCAAGAAATGAAGCTCCAAGGTTTCTGAATTAGTATTCGCATCCACGATGCAAAAATTATTCAATCATGTTTTATATTTCAATGATATGCTGTCCTCACATCGTCTGCAAGCACCTACATTTCCTCACAGATAAAATAATACTTATGAGATGTTTTGGAATGCGCATCGAAAAAATCTCCATCTTAAAATATCAGAAATTTATCTTAATTTACTAAAAATCTTATCTCACAAAGATAAACAAAAGTGTTGTACTTGATGCTGGATGATGATGGTACAACATTTCTTTTTCTTGATAACGATTAGTTGTGTTTACACTTGAAAATGTTTGTAAGTATACAGAATATTCGCACAATATCCTGTGAAAAGAAGACATAAACAAACAATTACAAAGAAATGTTTGATTTATGATTGTGTGCAAATCTTTCCGAGTTGTTTGCATTTTCTAGATGTATGTTAGAAGGTACGTACCTAACACGACCTGCATTTTTGTGATAACATGCATATTTTCTACTGAAAATGTGCAATAAATAAATTACACCTCCAAAGCAAATAAAACATGTGTAGTTGATACTGAAAATCATTTTATTAGGTACCTATGTAGAGTTAGGTACCTACTTATTTCTTTCGATTTTAATATATACAAGGTGGTCCGAATTATAATGGAGAAACTTTAACAGCGTATTCAGCAGATAAAAATAATTAAAAAAGTTCATATAAACTTATCTCAAAAAACGCTTCGTTTTGGAGATTCGGGGTGTTGAAATATTGCGAAAAAAATCGTTTTTTCTTATTTTTAAAGAAACTCTTCTAGATTTTGTTTTCATGGCATTATTGCCACTTAAAAACAAATTTATAGCATGATAAACACTTGTTTTTGTTTTAGCAGTGGCGTTCGTGAGACCGTTTTAATTATTTTAAATAATGAAAAAATTGTATGAAAATGGTTTATGGCAGTTTTGTTAATAAATTTAGATATATTGATCAATTCCAAACAAAAATGGTCTCTTTGGTCTTTTCGCTAAAACGAACCGTTGTCGAGAAAAAAAAAACATTTTTGTTTGCATGTTCACCTAATATCTGAGATTTGCAACTCAAATTAAGATAATTCGCACTATTTCAATTTGTTTTTATTTACTTCACATTTGCAAACATAAGATATTAGGTGCACATTTAAATAAAAATTATTTTTTTCTCGAACACGGTTCGTTTTAACGAAAATACTAAAGTGACCATTTTTCTTTAGAATTGATCGGGATCTAAATTTGTTAACAAAATTGCGATTAACCATTGGCGTACAACTTTTATTATTTAAATTAATTAAAACGGTCTCACGAACGCCACTGGTAAAACAAAAACAAGTGTTTATCATGCTATAGATTTGTTTTTAAGTGGCAATAATATCTACTAAGTTTGAAAGCAGAATCTAGAAGAGTTTCTTTAAAAATAAGAAAAAAACGATTTTTTTCGCAATATTTCAACACCCCGTATCTCCAAAACGAAGCGCTTTTGGAGATAAGTTTATATGATTTTTTTTTAATATTTTTATCTGCTGAATACGCTTCTAAAGTTTCTCCATTATAGTTCGGACCGCCCTATATATTAATCTCTTATACAGAGTGTTTACTAAATATGCGGCAAAAATTTAAAGTGTTATTCTTTGAACTATTTTAAGAATATTTTGTTCTTTGATAATTGCTGAAAAAAACCACTTCATTTCAAAGATACATGGTGAATAGAATTCGCGAGAGCTACAAATATTTAATTATCAAAAAGCGGATGGTAAGTTGCTTAATCTACCTATAATAAATTCAAAATGACTTCCACCAGCTTGGATAAAAGCATGCAATCGTCTCATCAGTGATTGCCGAACTCGTTCAAACATACCAGCTTCCTTTGTAATATAGAGTTACATCCAGCAATTATCCGATTTTCCAAGTCATCCGTTTCTTTATAAGGACCGGAGAAACGTCACTGCAATAAAGATATTGCCTATTTGAGATGTAACTCGAAAACCGTAACTCTTCTAATAAAACGTTCAGTTTATACGTTTTCGGATTTTCCTATCTTTAATTCTACCACCTCAGGAATATTTCTCAAGTCTTTTCTTTCAAATGAATTAAAAATCATCAAAATTGGAGTACGAGTACCATATAAAAAGCGCGCACGAAACAAAAAAAAAATAGACAGTCGAAATGTATACCTCCTCCGTTTGGGTTTTTAGGTCAGTAATATGTAACTTCTACTTCTAATGGAAACTTTCCATTTACGAAATAATTTTTTTCAATATTAACATAGTCGGAGATAAAATTTTGGTACTTTATAAGACAACTGAGATTTGTCAAATGGGAGGAGCCTTGAACAACATGGTGGACTCTAGATAATATTCAAAAATAGGTTAGATTATTACCAATGATGACTCTTATCAATCGTATAAATTTCGCCTGTATCAGTGTAATTGTAACATGTTTTGCCACTAAATAATGTACATGCAGTGTACGCCTCTATGCAAAATCTGAATAGTTTCCAAAAATACTTCAATATTGTTATGGATATTATGAATATATTCTGCAATTATTGGGATTCCATATTATCAAATTTCAACGGTATCCTTTGCATGATTACAATTCAAGCCATGTACCCTGAAATATGTTAAATTGTATCTTGATAGATAGATTTTGAATTTGATTTTAAATTCAAAATATTATTACAAAGAATCATCAAACAAAATAGGTAATCATCATGAAGTAGCTTATCATGATGAGATATGATAAGAAATTTAATCATTACCTAGATTTTGATCATTGGCCGCCCATTTGAAAGAGTTGTGTTGAGGAATGATACTATATTCAAAAAAAACAACATTATCTTCTCTCAAAACTGGTGCCAAACTGGGTTTTTTGACAATCGAACATTTGTACCAGTAGCATTAAGTGATATTATTTTGTATTTTTCAATGCACCAACGTTTTTTTAAAATAAATAAATAAATAAATAAATTATATATATATATATATATATATATATATATATATATATATATATATATATATATATATATATATATGATATGGGTACCTATATACCTAACAAGTAGAAACTCTTAATTCTTTTTACATAACATTTCTGGTCACCACGCATAAATTGTGGAAGATTCCCTTCAACATATAAAAACTTATTTCTCATTCAATTCACACTAAAAAAGTTCATACTGAGCTGAAGGTATAAAACATAAATGAATTTGGTAATTTCACGGTTGTAGAATTGCCTCATCACCCTGTATAATTATTTTGCTCACATAAGTACGAATATTCGCAGATGTTGCATATATCTATCTATCTATATATATATCCAGAGGTGCAAAGGCATCAGCTGTTTCTCATTTAACAGATGTTAATCTCCAATATGTGAGCTGTTGTAATGTCAGGTAGAAAGAGAGCGAGACTGGATACTGGAATATGAGATTTTTGTTTTTTCACACACGAAAGCACAGATGTCGGTTGGACGCGTCAGTCTTTCAATACAGGTATAATAATAACGATTCGCAAAGATAATGAGAAAATTGATAGATACTCAAATTATATCTTGATAAAATTAGAATCTCAAATATGTAAATGGCTTGACCCGATTTAAATGACCAAATTAGTAGTTGTTCTTTCATGTTTAATCAACGATCGGGAAACAAAATGACACTTGAAATAAGTCACACCATCTTCCTGATACGTTATCTATTGCGGATACTACCGATACATCAACCTTCATAAGAACTTTTTCTTCTTGTTCTATATTTAAATATTATAAAATACACATCGCCTTATCATGCATGCACCAAGGCGCAGCATTATTACAATAATAAATAAATAATAATATCAGTGAGACGTGCAAGCGGCATCAATAAAAATATCGTTAAATCTCGTTTGTAGAAGATGTTTAACCTTTTCGTCTTGTTAAAAAAGAATTTACGTAATGACTTTTGAATTGATCCATCAGCCGATAAGCAAACACACACTCTATGTGAGACAGACGATAGACAAACACTATGAATCACAATTATTTGGTGCGGTTAGTTGTATTTTTCTCGATAGAAGTTTCTGCTTTGATAATATCAATATTTATATTGCATCAAATGAAACTTTTGCATCAGGAAACGTAACATGACTAGTTGTTAGTAATATATATTCTCTTTATTATTTATTATATTATTTCTTATATCTTATTCTTTTTCATTTCAGATTTCTATCAAACAAGAAAGACTGTGCAATCGCAAGAAAAAGATGCAAAGCTCACCAAAGAGAACTAACTACATAATATAGATAACTGATTCAGAGAGTATTTGCAATAGTTTTATTATACATAAAAAATGTTATTATGAATATATTTTATTATATTTATGTTGATGACGTTCAAAGATGAGAATGTATATTAATAATTCGGTCTACAGCATTTTGTCCAAAGTTATTTAGTTTTATATTGTGTAGTTGACGTTTATGAAGATTTTGTATATTATTAGTCTAGTCTTTGTATATTGTTGTATAAAATTAAATTTTATACCTAACTTATGTATATAAATATTTAATAAATATTATTTATTCAATCTGATTGTTATTTACCTCCTATTTTAGGTACATATAAATTCAAGTATCTAACAAGATTTTGCTCAACATCTGTCTAATTCTTTGTTAAATCTATAAATAAATGCATAGAGTTCTTTATATGCTCAGAATCTTGACCGAATTCTGTACAAGAAATCAGTTCTATAAAGATCAAAATATATATATGTAAGTTTAATTTTTTGCACAATATTTTTCACAAATGAAGACTACAATTGTCCACATTGTTACTGTGCGGTAACAGATTAAATTCCCTAATCTGTGCTGTAGTAGCGAAACCCTCTGGGTTCCACACAAATTTATAGTATTCTGTATTTTTATGTTAAAATTTTTCAATCTACTACGAAGTTCTTCATCAATCTTGGTGGAAAATAATTCTCATTAATATATACGAAATAAACATTTCATGAAACCTCATGATTATAGAACAGTGTCTCAAAAAAAGTCTAATGAAAATGAAGTTATGAAATAGCTCAGCTTAAGTTAAAGAAAACTAAGTTATGGCTTAGTTTTCTTCTTTTCTTCTTTCTTTCTTCTTCTTTTTTCTAAGTTATGGCTTGAGAACTTGCCCGACCAGGCCACTAGAGATCATCACAGATCTCACACCTCTCCATCTAGTGATAGACAGATTGGCCCATGAGGCCATTCTAAGACTATCTAGGGAAGGTTCAGAAATGGTGGGAATTCGGAATCAGAGGGCTTGGTCCTCTTTGTCCAAACACATCCCATCAACAAACCTTCCCAGTGATGTAATGACAAAGAAAATTAGCATCGAGAGAACTTTCACCACGGTGCTAAGTAGCAGAGAAGATTGGGACAGGGGGCTCACAACCCAAGCTCTCAAAAAGAATACCATCAAATGGTACACTGATGGTTCTAAGACCACGACGGGGACAGGCGCTGGAGTGTTTGGGAATCGAACCAAATGCTCATTTGCGCTAGGCCGCTGCCCAAGCAGAATTGCTTGCAATTGAGAGATGCGTGGAGGTGAACCTTGAAAGAAACTATCAGAAATGTGACATTGCAATACATTCTGATAGTCAAGCTGCAATTAAAGCACTGAACTCTCATACCATTGACTCTAAAATGGTATGGGAGTGCCGAAGGAAGCTCAATGAGCTAGGCAAGAACAACAGGGTCTACTTAGTCTAAGTTCCCGGCCACTCGGGAATCAAAGGCAACGAGGAGGCCAACACACTTGCCAGGAAAGGAGCACAAACTCCATTTACTCCATTTACAGATAAAAGCACTTGCGGGATACCCCTGGATTGGATCATTCCAAAAAGTTTCTAAAAAACTTTGATACTGCAAGATCCAAAAGGTATTTGGATCTCAGCAAGAACAAGCTACACCTACTCACTGGATTTCTTACAGGACACTGTTGCCTCAAGAAGCATCTAATGAGATTAGGTCTAGCAGAGGATGACGAGTGCAGATTCTGCGGGGAAGAGGAGGAAACTCCGGATCACCTGGTGACGGAATGCCTCGCCATTGCTAGCCAACGCAAACAGTGCCTTGGACTAGCAACCTGCAGTAGTGAGGAAGTATCCTCCTTGAAGCCAACCCAGATACTGGAGTTCATTAGAACTCTGGAACTGGAAGGCGAGTTGTAGACCGCGTATAGGCGAGTGCAACTCAGGTGGGGGGCACAATAGACCTTATGGTCGCAGTGCAGTGTAACCCCCTCTTAAATCTAAATCTAAGTTATGGCTTTAGGTTAACCTGTTTTTTTCTAAGAAGCGAACTTATAAATTTCGAATTTCAACGTTGTTGATTGTCTGCCACCAGTGACAAAGCCGATTTCGCGGAGTCAGGATATCTAGTTCATCCTCAGATGAAGAGTTTTTGCTACTGGAAAATGTGTTGTTACGAATGCAAAGACCCAAGCAGTGAATACATCCGGTGAATCAAGAACGAACAGTTTCTCAGAATATCATCACCTCTTCTTGACTTAGAAGCAAGATGAGCAACGCTTTTGGCAGTACATGAGGATGACATTAGACACATTTTATTATATCTTAGGAAAATATTGAGCAGCACCTAACAAAAACGTGGTGCAACTGGCACAAACAGTCGATTTTTCCAGTCCTCTGACTTTTACCGACTACTCATTACAAAGTAAATCAAAATACCTGAACCTTCTAATATTCCAGGAAGAAATACGGAGGCACCAAATGTTTTTTATCTGGGACGAAGCCTATCCACTTACGGAATTTTTAATTAAGCGTCATGGAGAAAAAAAAATGCCTTTAGATCAGGAATGTTTTAACATCAGATTCTCTAGAGCTTGAAAAACAATAAAAAGTACTTTTGACATTCTAAATTCAAGGTGGCATATCTTGACTAAACCCATCGAAACGGATATACCTACCTATGGTAGACAACACTATTAAATGTGTTTGTGTTTTACATAACACCTTTATTGATAAGGATGATTTTCAAAGACACCTAACATAACCTAACTGAAGTAGAAATTGTGCAAAGGAACCGTCAAAATCAGGGCGCTGGAAGGTCGTCAAATTCAGCTAAAATAGTCAGAGATATCTAAATTTAACAACTATGTTCGGCGCCGATAACAAGTGACCACCAAATAAAAATTCATTGCGGTAAATTCCTCAGTGCCGGTTTACAATTGTTGCATGTTCCGACAAGTTTTGTCTACGTCCACAACCATTGACGAGCTACTTAAATTATAGGCAGTAAGCAGGCAACCTGCTTTCTTTGTGTGTGTGGCCTTAAGTCACAAGCCTTTTTGTATAATCGCATCCGTTTAAATTTGTAAATGTTTGTCAAAATTTTCATTAAGAATGTAAATTTTATTGAAGATCTCCTTTGGACACTTGTTGTTAGAAAGAAGACTTTTGGCACCAACCTCAAAAGTGCCAGCAGCAATAGAATCAATATTATTTTGTAAAAAATATTGATTTCACAATTTCACACTATTTAGTGTGACATTAGTCATAAAAATCAGCGTTCACTAAAGAAGATAATACATCGCGGAAATTCACACATTTCAGACTCTACCAATGCTGGAACTCGGAAACCTACGATTTTTTTTAATATCCCAATTAAACTTTGCATAATAGTCTCGCTTCTTTAATTTTGATTTTTCGAATTTTCGATTTTCGATAAAAATTGCCGCCTCCAGCCCCTTTGAGAGAAGTTTTTGGAGGGAAAAAATACAATTCAACCTTGATTTTTAGGTATATCTATAAATACTTTTTACAAAAAGTTGAACCGACTTTATTAGTTGGTGCACGAAAAAATACAAAATAATATTAATTGTACCAGAATCAATGTACTTTTGAAGTTGTGCATTTGTAGTTAGATTGAAAAATTTTGGCACCAACTTCAAAAGTACCAGAACCAATAGAATTAATATTATTTTGTATTTTTCAGTGTACCAACTAATAAAGTCGGTTCAATTTTTTGCGGTAAATATTTATTTCACACTTTTGAGTTTATCATTAGTCATCAAAATCAAAATCGTTACTCTTACTTATTCAGGGATTTCAGAGTTTCCCACTTCTGTAACTCGGAAAGCTATGTTTTTTTTGTTGAAAAATGTCAAAATGAAATGATGCTGAATATTATCTCTTCTTTAATTTGGACATTTCAAATTTTTGATTTTCTGAAAAAAAATGCCCCCTCTACATAGCTGAAAACATATTTTAGACTGTAATGCGGAAACGTATGATTATTTTTAAGAATGTCAATTTAAACATTTCCGGATATGGGATTTTCTTTAATTCTACCGTCTCGGATTTTCAATTTTCGAGAAAATCAGTCCCACCAACCCCTTTGGGTGCATGTCTAATACTGAATTCAATTCAATGGGACCAATTCTCAATCCTCTTTTTTTAAATAAAAAAAAATCATCAAAATCGGAGCAGGTTTACTATGCAAAATGCATGAACAAACATAAAGAAAAGCATATATACGGTCGAATTGAGAAATCTCCTCCTTTTTTGAAGTCGGTTAATTAGGAGACGTTATTCGAAGAAATAACAGTATGGAATTTGCAAGATAGATGACGCATTTATGAATAGCTCACGAGGAAATTTGATACCAAAATTTGTCGAAATATGTAGGTTTTCACGTCTGGTGTTAAATTAAGTTGTGCGGGTTTCCAGATTTTAAGGTCTTTGAGGACTAAATCTTCTCATTCCAAAGCTTTGGTCTCTAACTGTAACAGAAATCCTAAAGTAGATCTTGAAAACGCCACTAAGGGTGTCTTCCGAAGATGGATGCTTAAACCTAAATATTTAAGTAACTTATAAGACAGATTTTTTTCATCGGAATGTAATATCCGCAAGTTAGAACAGAAATCCTTCCTTTTGAATAGAGTGACTGATTTGTCTATAGATAATAATCAGATTGTTAGATTTTTCTTGCTATGCTCCATCGATCTAATGTTATTCTAGCGGTCTCTCTCACTAGTCCAATAACTGCAACGTTGCAAGGAAGCGTGGTGTCTGGAACAAGACAACAACCAAAAAAAGAATAAAAACAATCAATACATACACAAGAAGCGCATTCATGTGGTCACACGACGTCCGCGCCAAATTAAAGATGCCATCCATAATAATCGTACTTACATATTTCTGCTATAATAACCACCATAATATATATGTAATATCCATTAGTGGTAGTCCGAGCACGCATTCATCGTTGTACTCTATCTGCATATAACTAACTCTTGGTGAACGGCTAATTGTTGTCTGCCCATCAAGATCGAGACGACATCATAATATTAAATCCTTGAGATGTCACCTTTCGAGGCTATGGAATTGATGCACCACGAACAATGTTTGTTGACTGGTTTATGTCTGCAAGACTTTTGGAATTGATATTGGGTAACTGAAACGATTGCGGGAAGTGTAGATCAGTAGATATGTTTGGGGGAAAAATCAAGTAGACAGTAGACAATCAATGAACAAGAACCTTCATCAGTGATACTAGCCTTTGCAGCACCTACTTTTTAACAGACTTCCCAAATGGAGCAGCTATATACAATTCTGCTTCTTTTTGTATCTTTTTGTATATTTTGATAGTTTAAACATTTGACATTGACAATTTATACGTAAATTGTATACAAAAGTTTCAATAATACAGATCTATGGACTTATCTAATCGATTCATCATTGAAATCTATGACTCTTGTCATGTTTATAGGCTATGTTTCATATATGATTTTGACATTATCTCTAAAAACAAGTGCGCCAGATTATTTCTACTTATTTGACAAATATTTGAAGTATGAATGTGATAGAATACTAATATGACAGGCGAGAACTACTTTTTATATTAAAGGGCCAAATATTGTTGGACACAGTTATAGCAGAGAACATGTGATCTTTAAATTTAAAAATTTAAAGCACTATCGGTGTCTGGAGCCCTTTAAGGGGCTTTAAACATCATCCTATTCATCCGGCGTCCACCACCTGCCGTCTTGGGCGCAACGAATGCCCTTTATGGGACATTTAAAAATTTAAAATCCTCCCAGCGGGTAGTGTAGGTATATTCTAGCTGTAACATAGCTCTTCTAAAATAGTACTACTATTTTCTATTGTGACCAGGTGGGCATATACCTAACGAGACTGTGAGAAATAGTAAAAATGTAGTGCAACAGCAATTCTTGAACACTTCGAAATTTTCGAGAACGCGAATTTTTGTTTCTTATAATATTGAAACTAGATACTCTATGTACAATAATTATTTTGAATTTTGAAGATTGTTTTCTGTTTTTACGTGTTTTGTACAGTAAATAAGCAAGCACCGATTTTGATGATTTTTCGAAGGAACTATAAATCAAGTTGATATTATAATATTACCCTAGTAAATTTATGAAGAGATTATATGTAGCAACAACTAAATTGATTTTTTTTTTCAAAAGAGTTACAATTTTCGAGTTACAGCAGGAAAGTATGAAATATCTATTAAAGTACGACCAGCGAAAGAATGCATGACACGAAAGGGGGGAGTTTGCCATTTGCGCTGATGCGCGATCCACTCAATCGTCGCTGTACTTAAGTTATTTCTTAAACTTAAAGATTTATATCGGAGGATTATATTTAATTATGATACGCATTGCCTCAAAATATCGTCCGTTCCACGTGAAAAAAGCTGGACAGATACGCCGTTGATAAATATGTGTTTGAAGATTGGTAATAGATATGACAACACCGTACCTACTCCCCTACATTCTCCTAATGGCCGTACTATGTATCTGCGCCGCGATTTTTTGAGATCTCAGAATAGTAAATAACAAGTACAAGCTAAGTCTATACATGGGTAATAGAATAAATACTATCTTCTTTGGTATTAGTGAACGTTCAACAATTTTCATGACTAATGTTACAATCAAAAATGTGAATTAAATATTTTTTACAAACAATTGGACCGCACTGAAAAATACAAAATAATATGAATTCTATTGATGTTGGTACTTTTGAAGTTGTGCAGTTGCAGTTAGATCGAACATTTTTGGCAGCAACTTCACGAGTACTAGCTCCAATAGAATTAATATTATTTTGTATTTTTCAGTTCACCAACTATTAACGTCAGTCCAGTTTTTTGTAAAAAATATTTGTTCCACACTTTTGAGTGTAGAATTAGTCACGAAAATTGTTGAACGTTCACTTATACCATTACCCGTGTATATTATTTGCTTTACTTGTTATTATTCAGAATTCTCAAAACATCGTCACAGAATTACGCATATTTTAGTCTTTATCATCGCCGTAACTCGAAAACCGTAACTCTCTGGAAAAAATAATCTGGTCTGTGATTTGGTTGCCTCAGATTTTCATTTTGAGGGAGAAATTGCCCCCCCACATAGCGAAAATATACATATTCATATTTACACCGTTTCACAATGTGAATATCTTATTTTTGGTTTTTGGAAAAATCAGTTTTTTGGAATTTTAAGCTACAAAAACCACTCCAATCAAAAAGTGTTGAATATAGCAAGCAAGCAAACAAGCAAGCAAGAAAGTTAATCCGCTCGATAACTCGAGAAAGGAACCAAGGGTTTTTTGCTGTTGGTTGGTATCGGCTCAAGGAAGAGCCCTATTGTTTTTGGTGAAGTTCAGATAATCTGTTGTCAAGTTACAATGTAGCTAAATATATAAAAATAAGACTAAACATAACATTTTGGTCACATAAAATTTAAAATTGCTGGTACAAGGAGTAGGTATGCTAATCGGTGGGAATATGCCCATGAAGGCTTTCTGTCTTCGTTACTAGTTGACATTTTAACTCGAAAACCGTAAATCTTTTGAAAAAATGTTCCATTTAAAAGTTTTCGTATCTATCTATCCTATCTTCAATTCTGTCATCAAAGATTTTTGGTTTTCGAGAAAAATTGACGTTTCCACCCCCTTCATTTTTTGGAGGGAAGGAGATTTCGGATTTGAGTTTTTAAGAATACAAAACCATTTCTCAAGTCTTCCCTTTCAAATGAATCAAAAATCTGCAAAAGTACGTTTACTGTATAGAGTGCGCGCACAAACCAAAAAAAAAGCTGACTGTCGAATTATATATCTGACATCTCCGTTTGGGTTTGTCGCTTAATAAATACAAAGCTTGTTGTGTTTTGTATCTAGATATCAACATAAGTATTAAGGGATTTATATAACAGAAAAATAGAAAAGTTTTTAATATTCCACCACAGCAGCACAATATCATAACTCAGTAGGTAAACACTTAAGTGATGCCAAAGTGAAGAGGATGTTAGAGCTCTTTGGTCACATTTACCGAGAAGAAGAAAATGTCTAAAATAAAAAATATTTGATGGTTTCATTCAGGAGAGACTAAGAGAAGACTGGCAAAGAAGACGAAGAAGAAGGTTTTACTTTATGAGCATCCATACCACTACCAAAGATTAAATACACCTTATCTTTGCAGCTACATATTTATTTTTGTTGAACAACTACAAAAAATGAAGGAAGGAGAGGTAAACGATTCTGATGATTCTTCTGTTTATTCGACAAAGAAATGTCTCATAAAATTTGAAATGTTCTGTAACAAATGCACATATTATGTTGCATTCATTTTTTGTTTTGTAGGGTACCGAGCCCGCTCACCTGTTGCTGCAGAAGGGCACTAGGCTCGTGCAGTAGCTGCACAATAGCTGAAATACGTATTTTGCTCAAGAATGTAACTTGAAAGCGTTTGTGGAGATTTTGATGAAATTTGCCAAAAGGATTCTCCTGGAAGCTTTTGAACATAGACTCAGGGCGCATACATATTATAATATAGGCTATGGCGCATATCTGGGAAAAACCAGGAAATAAGTTAGGTATGTATAAAAAAACATATTTTCTAGCTGTTTTTATATATATTCTGGGGCCCGACGAATGAATGTAATATGATCATTGTTGCTTATTCCAGCACGGATGAAACAAATGAATGACTATTGAATTTCTTTTCATATTTAAGAATGAATCTTCTCATTTTTACGGATATTAATTAAGATTTTTCAACAGAATCAAAGAAAAAATAACCTGATTATCAAGAAAGTAGACATTCACAAATGTATAATCCTCATTTTTTGGCATGTCCTAAGTTATTTATTATAATTTTATTAGGATAACAGTTACTTCTCTGAAGATGACGCACCTAGTTGGTGAGTACCCTTGGCCGTAAAAAAAGTTTACTCAAACCAGGCCCCTATTTTACCGATTCAGCGTTCCATACACTTATATTCTATACCATTGCAAGAATCAGATAAGCATATTTTTCACAATTCAGATTTATGAAAATGCAAAACACATTTCATTTAAACAAGTTGTTGCGGAGGCAGGCATGTAATTTAGTTTTATTTGAATATCTTTAAATGAGTCAATCGGATAGTTTTAACTTTAACAGATATGTAGTATATTTTCTTTGTTGTCCCATATTGTTAATCAAACTTCTCATGCCCAATATATTATTTCTCCTTCCTAATACACTGTATAACATTCTTCCACACATATTGTCTCCCAAACTGAGTCATAGATTCTAGCCTCTAAAGACCCTTTAACTTCGACGGTCTGAACATTTTCCAAGAAACCGCATACCTTAATGATTCATCAGCTGCAGGACGGCGTCTCTTCTTTCTCCGCCATGTAGTAGGTATATACCACACCGCCAATAAACTAAACTTCGCAGGATAGGACAAGAATCAAGAACACACACCTCTAGAGCAGCTAGCCGCCGGCGATCCTTCATCTGACTCATCTTTTAAAATGCATCATCCACGAGTCGATGACATAATACTGTCAAGTAGTTGCCGTATTATACAGACAGGTCAGGACATGTCAAGAGTATGTTCGTTAGGATGCCGTAATAATAATTATTGTTGTTATGTTGTTTGAGGATTTGTTATGTATTATTATGGGGGGCCGAAATTGGGTGTAATGTTACCTACGTATAATAAAATACTTAGGTATGCAATTTGCAATGGAATAATTTTGAAAAATAGAATTTGATCCTAGGTACGAAATTTCAAATTTAAAACCAGCAGCATCGGACGATAGCCGACGTTCATAGTGTCGAATTTCCATATTGAAATAAATATTTTTTACAAAAAATTGGACCGACTTTATTAGTTGGTGCACTGAAAAGTATAAAATAATATTAATTCTATTGGAGCTGTTACTTTTGAAGTTACAGTTGCAGGTAGATTGGTAACTTTTGGCACCAACTTCACAAGTACCAGCCCCAATAGAATTAATATTATTTTATACTTTTCAGTGCACCAACTAATAAAGTCGGTCCAATTTTTTGTAAAAAATATTTATTTCACACTTTTGAGTGTAACATTAGTCACGAAAATCGTTGAACGTTCACTAATACCAATGAAGATAGTACTTATTCTTTTACCCACGTATATTCCTTGCTTGTAGTTGTTATTATTGAGATCTCAGAACATCGCTGCGGAAATACGCTTGAATATTTTAGTTGTTACCATTTTAACACCGATTTTACTCGAAAACCGTAACTCTAAGGGGAAAATGTTCAGTATAAATGTTGCTACAAATAATTATGTCTTTCATGTACTGCAAACAGATTTTCAATTTTCGACAGAAATCGCCCTCTCCACATAGCGAAAATAGGTATATTTGAGAATTTAAAATGTCTCTATGTCGAAAACCGTTACTCTTTTGAAAAAATGTTCCATTTAAACGTTTCCGGATATTGTCCTATCTGTAATTATATCAACGCAGATTTTCAATTTTCGACAAAATTTGCCCCTCCACCCCCTTCGGGGGCGGTTTTCGGAGGGAACGAGATGTCGGATTCCCGTTTTTAGGAATATGGGAATATTTCTCAAGCCTCCTCTTTCAAATGAATCAAAAATCATCAAAATCGGAGTACGTTTACTATATGAAAGGCGCGCACAAACAAAAAAAAAAAAGTCGGTCAATAAAATGAGGGCAATAGATCGACCATACATGAGAAAAACAGGTTAAGCGCCAGGGCGTTCATTCGTGACTATTTTCAATAGGGAAGACGACGGTCACCGGTGACCACTGGGTCACTCCGAATAAATTAAAATGTAGCGTAGCCGCTGTTATGTACTAAAAGCTACACGTCGTTACCGTCGAAGATGTAAGTGTGCGATAGCCTAGTGGGTAATTCTGATAGGCAAACATCATAGTGGAGAGACGGGTTCAAATCCGTGCAGGCTTGTTTTTTTCTCGCTTGTTTATTAATCGGTATAATATTTTTATATAATATATATATATATATATATATAGTCAAGATTTATAATAACAACTAACAACTACTGAGATTTCGTATTGAGTTTTTATGTTCGTCCGAATATTTTCAAATCTACTGGGAAGTTCGTCGATGATAGCTATTGCTTAAGATGTATTACCAATTACCGGTATAGGTATCTCTCAATTTATTTCACCTGATCGGTGTGTTTAGTGGATAAAATCAACACGTCCCATTTATCGTGCCATTTGATAACGGAGATTCCTCTCATTTTCAAGAGCATACATGTGTCCTTTTTTAATGTTTTTGTATCACTTGCGGGGACTCCCTCTTCTGTTGTAACGAAGCTTGGAGATAGTGTTCTCTGAGCGAAGCGTTCCTATCAAAAGGGTGCGTTGGTTAAGTAACAAGTTGACTAATTCGTGTAAAATATTTCCAATACGAAGGTGCGTCCATTATTTAGAAGAGTTTTTGCCAACTTTATTCCTTAACGGAATAAATTTTCAATTTCAATAAACTATGCAAGAATGAACCTGTATCCGAGGTTTGCGTGTGCTTGTAGATGACCGCCATGGCCCCATAGACGTTTAAATACCGCTAGGACCATCATGGTCACCGGTGAGACCGACATTTGTAAAAACAAATGTCTAAATGCATAAAAATACTTAATGTTAAAAAATTACTCTTTTTATTTATTTTTTGTGTTTCTTATTCAAAAACGAAATTTGTGAGCAAATATAAAAAGAATAATTTGGTCCCTAAGGAAAAACCTACTTTTGAAATGGTGATTAACCTGTTAATAAATATTGTTTACTAAAAGTTTAGTTAGTTGGTGCAATAAAAATATCAAAATAAGATTATGTAATTCTATTGATGCAGGTAATTTTGAAGTGGTGTAATTATAGGTAAATAAAAGACTTTTGGTAACAATTTCAAAAGTGCCTTATTTCGAAATATTTATTTTACATTTTCGAGTGATTCATTAGTCATGCGAATTCTTAAACGTTTGATGGATGGATTCAAATATATGGCGGTAATGATATTGCACTTTTCCATTGCTGTAACTCTGAAGCCTGTTATAATTTTGAAAAAAAGTCCATTTTAAAAATTGCTGGAAGTGATCTTTTCCTCGATTTTACAAGAAAGGAGATGCTGTTTTTCTTCTACTATAGGACCATTTCCCATCAAAAAAGAATTGGTAGATGTGTACTAGGAAACGGAGCGTACATACATAAAAACAACAAACATATGCACTGTGAATTCGTACCTCCTCCACTTTTCGAAGTCGGTCAATAAAATAGCGCCGATTTTACAAGTTGATCCACCCAAAAACTATTTAAGTCCTAAAGTCACCATTCTAAGCAAAACTAAAGTAAAACATTTGATGATGAAGTGATTCCAGCAATGACAGAGTTTTAGATGCATTAATTATGCAACCGATCGTGGGCAAATTCTGATCTTCTTAACTGTAACTTTCTCAGTCTGATATCCAGGAAATCATGGATAACCTTCCAGAAATTCGTCAGAAGGTTATCAAAGTTGGAGGAATTAGCATAGTGAAATTATTGTGTTGAAAAAAAAATCAAACAGTCGTATTCATAATCGGAACTTAGTACGCTACTAAATTAAGTGCGGAGGTTTATGGCTACCAGCACACAACTGACAGAACCTTCAATCCACGGTAGTAAATGAGGACTGTGCTGCAATCTAACTAACCTAACCATAAATTAGGTTTATGAGTCTTATGTCAGTGTTATGGTAAGATAGTGTTTTGTTTTTATTTTAATACCGTACTAGCTAGTACTGAACCAAGATTTGATTATGAATACGACTCCAAGTGTGTTCCTTTGATTGTAGTGGAGAACAATGCGAGAGCAAATTATAATAATAAAAGTTGCTATACATATGCATCAGTGGTATATACTTTTGGGAAACGATAAAAGCTGTAGTTATGAGATCTCATGGCGTTTTTTCAAGATTGAGCACCTGGAGGTGAATAGCGTGTGTGCTATATCTGTTAATCAGAATCACGATTAAGAAAATGTAGATATTTGTTTTGGTGTGGGCAAATGCAGCTCAATGACCAGGAGATCCAAAAGATATATCCAAAGTTAAGACATTGTATGTACTTATATGCATTTTCACGCATCGTCGTGCATGTAAAATTAAGAGTTCGAGCAGGGTTTCCGTTTCGGTCATGTTCAAACGGTAATGTGTCAACGAAAGTTATTGTTATCTAACAGTGCAGGTAAATTAATCTATACAATTGAATAGGACATTTATATAGCATTTGAGTTAAATATACCTATTTCAACTACCACCAGCATTGAATGACATATAGATACAGATATAAACATAATTTCTCATAACTAACTAATTTCTTCATTATTCTTATTCTTAAAAAAAACATAATAATTCTGTGGAATATATCTATGTAGAAGAATCCTACGTGATAATTAGGCAATAATAAATCGTTTTTACAAAAAACATGTAAGCTATGGTCTTTAAAAAAAGATAATATATTATATTATATTTTAATGATGAATGGATTTGGTAACGCTTTCGTTTTCAACCTGATAAATCTCACAATTAAGTTTAAGTTCATTTTTTAGAAGTGTTTGTATTATAATAAAAATAAGCGAAATTCTATTTAAATGGAAGAACACATCGACATTAAACTAAGCTTCTTAATTTCAAAACTGAGCGTTACATGTGTCATCTTTTTAAGGCATCATCAGACCTGACAAACTTTCTTCAATAATTGTTTAATAATATATATTTCTTACAAAAAATTGGACCGACGTTATCAGTTGGTGCACTGAAAAGTACAAAATAATATTATTAATTCTATTGGTGCTGGTACTTTTGAAGTTGTGTAGTTGCACTTAGATTGAAAACTTTTGACACCAAATTTACAAGTACTAGCACCAGCAGAATTAATATTATAATATTTTGTACTTTTCAGTACTGATAACGTCGGTCCAATTTTTTCTAAAAATATTTATTTCACACAAAATCGTTAAATTACTATCTTTAGATTGGGAACGGAGAGATCGAATTTGTTGGTTTCTTTTTTGTTTCATAAGTTACCGATACTGCTCGCCTGTGACACAGAATGGCCATTTTGCTCACAATAGTTAATAGCTGAAAACCGCGTATAACTGAGAAGAAAACTGAAAAATAAGACATGCTGAAAAATTAGCGGACAAGCTTTTGGTTTATTCATATACTGGCTAAACGAAGCTTCATATGTCAAAACGGTATATGATAATTATTGTTGTTTGCCTTAGCACGCTGAAAAAAATGAATGGTCACACTATCTGTCGCGTGAAAGGACATATATACGAAATTTGTTAAATTGAAAAGATACTAGATTTCAAGACATTTTTTAATTTATTTTCAGTTTGACTTGCCATCGAGGTCTAGTTTTACCGGATCAAACACAATAACGTAAATTCCCAAATTAGTCGAGCGAACAATAAAAGGCGGGGGGAGGGTACCCTTCATCAAATAAAAACTAAAAACTCCAACGGCTCATTTGAAGCGAGCACGTGAGTCGGAATTCGAATTAAATGGCGATCAGATAAAGAACCTTTATATGTGTTTATATACTTATACTCATACGTATTATTGTACCTACTCGATCGACATTTTAACCAGGTACCAGCAGAAAGGAAGATATTGTACACCACTTATCGGCAACTGCCCTGATATCATCTTAAGATAATATGCCGTGACAAAACACGTGCGTTCCGTTCATGTATTGTGCCTACAAACAGAAACTCTTTTTGGATTTAGCGGTTGTGGTTTTTTTTATCAACACTCCCCTATGAACTTTAGTTGAGACAATAATGCCTGGTGATAGGCATCACAACCGTTAATTTTTTTGTTGTTGTATTATTTATATTGGCTAATTATTTAATGGTGAAATATTGACATAATAGTACAGATGAAACAGATATCCGGTCCAAATTTAGTATCTGTCCTGATAACAAATATCCAAAAACTACGATAATTGATTAAAATGAACAAAAATGCTAATTTTTGCTGCTGAAATTATTAATTATCCAAGGACAGTACTCAAGTCGTGTAAATTTTTCGGTGCCAAGTTTTCAACTCATCCTTTCAATTTAGGATCCCATGAGTCTAAAAAATATATTCCCAGCCATTGGTTTGTCTGTCTGTATGTATGTATATGTTATTATTATCACGGGAAATCATTATCATCATCATGAAAATAATAGAAATTTATAAATTCCTTGAGGCTGTTACATTTAAATCAGATAGGACAGTTCACAAAATATATGAATAAGACATATACAAAACTAAGGTATAAGTATTAAAAAAAATTTACCGACTTTATTAGATTGAGAACTTTTGACACCAACTTCAAAATTATTAGAACCAATAGAACTATTAGATATTTTTTTGTATTTTTCAGTACACCAGCTAATAAAGTCGGTCCAATTTTTGGTGTGAAGATGATTATTTCAGATTCAGATTATTCAGATATTTCAAAACATCGCGGAAATAGGTATGTACACATATTTCAGACTTTACCGCTTGCCGTAACTCAGAAAGCGTATTTTTTTTAATGTCCAAGTTTAATGTTGCTACATATAATCTCTCTTCAATTTGGCCGTCTTATATTTTTACTTTTCGAAAAAAAATGTATCCACCACATAGCGGAGACTCACATATTTCAGACTTAACAACTGCTGTAACTCGTAAACCTATGATTTTTAAAAAAATGTTCAGCTTAAGCTTAAACGTTGCCGGATATGGTCTATTCTTTAATTTAGTCGTCTCAAATTTTCGATTTTTGAAAAATATTGCCTCATCTACCCTCATTTGGCCGCAGTTTTCGAGGGGAGGACATGTTGAATGACGATGTTTTTTTCAATGGGACCAATTCTCAATAGCCGTTTATCAAATGAAAACAAAATCATAAAAATCCATTAGATTAAAAAACATGCAGACAAACAGTCGATTTGTATAGCTCCTCCGTTTGGTTCGTCGGTCAATAAATATTTTTTACAAAAAATTGGACCGACGTTATAGTTGATGCACTGAAAAGTATAAAATAATATTACTTCTATTGGTGATAGTACTTTTGAAGTTGTGCAGTTGCAGTTAGATTGATAGCTTTTGGCACCAACTTCACAAGTACCATCACCAATAGAAGTAATATTATTTTATACTTTTCAGTGCATCAACTATAACGTCGGTCCAATTTTTTGTAAAAAATATTTATTTCACACTTTTGAGTGTAACATTAGTCCCGAAAATCGTTGAACGTTCACTATACCATATCAATGAAGATAATACTTATCCTATTACCCACGTATATTCCTTGCTTGTAGTGGTTATTATTGAGATCTCAGAACATCGCGGCGGAAATACGCTTGAATATTTTAGTTGTTACCATTTAACACCGATTTAACTCGAAAACCGTAATTCTAAGGAAAAAATGTTCATTATAAATGTTGCTACAAATAATTATATCTTTCATGTAGTATCGAAAAATTTTCAATTTTCGAAAGAAATTGTCCTCTCCACATAGCAATAATACATATTTAACATGCGTCTATCTCGAAAACCGTAACACTTTTGAAAAAATGTTCAATTTAAACGTTTCCGGATATTGTCCTATCTTTAATTATACCAACTCAGATTTTCGATTTTCGAGAAAATTCGCCCCCACCACCCCTTCGGGGGCGGTTTTCGGAGGGAAGGAGATTTCGGATTTGCGTTTTTATGAATATGGGACCATTTCTCAATCCCCTTCTTTCAAATGAATCCAAAATCATCAAAATCGGAGATCGTCTACTATATAAAAGGCGCGCACGAACCAAAAAAAAAAAAAAAAAAGCAGACAGTCGAATTGTATACCTCCTCCGTTCGGGGTTCGTCGGTCAAAAATGGTTCGAGCTTAAAAATAATCTGTTACTGATAGCGCTCGACTGTTACAGAGAATGGGCATCCTGTTAAGCAATTGCCGAAATAGGTGTTTTGCTCAAGGCGGTATCGCAAAAACGATTTTAACGACTTTTATGAAACTTTTCGGAAATATTTTTTTATGTTCTCTAGCAGCATTTAAAGGCTCATCATAACGCCGGAAAACAGTTATGCCCAAATGAGCTGTATGAATTTGTGTGCAATAATATTCTGGCAAAATCATTCTACCTACTTCAAACTCAATTAAGACTTTTATTGTTTATTTTGGCACGTTGAGAAATTGTATGATTGCGCGACTTGATCAGATGATTTTGTTTCTATGATTTTATTGTCCAAATAGTAAAAACCTAAATTGAATATATCGCAGAATATTAAAACTTACGTTAGTAATATGATAACTTATCTGATCACTAGTATAGTCCTCTTTTCTTAACAGAAGGTGATTTTTATATTAGGTCGCCGGATATTCATCCATCCAACCTCGCAGATTGCCAGCACGCTTATTATGTAAAATTAAGCAACTTAGTTGCTATCGAATTGCGGTCACGTTGCAGTTGTAAACTGGATGCTAGTCGCAAGAAATCATATTACGTAAAGTGGTCGCTTGCTGTGCAGTCGCTGATTGCTAATATACCAATGCAGCGTCACTGGTAAGAATTAGTGGAACTAAATAATATAAACCTTTTTTATTGTGATTGTTGAAATCAAAGAGTAAAGAATAAACAACAAAAAAAAACACAGAGAAAAACTGAACAAAATGGCGATCAATTCACATTTTCCAGTGATACTGACAGCTGCAAATTGGTTGACTTCGCAGTTGCGAGATACATAATTCGATGTTTTGATAATCTATACTAAATTCAATACAATTATACTTTACTGGTAACACCAAAATTGACGTCTGACAGCAACGATTGCGCAATTCTTCTCTGCAGTTGCGTTGCGGTGCAAGTTACATGATAAGTATATGCCGATATCCGTTATCCGGCCAAACAACTATATCCAGTTGATCCTTACAATATAGCCCAAATCTAAAATATCATTCATATTATCAATTCAATAAAGTCGTATTATACAATAAGATACTAGCAGTCGAAAATGAATTTTGGATTTAGTATTCTTTGATTATCAGTAGCAGCAATCATTTTGAATTGAAGAATGAACTAACACGGAATAATAAATTAGAAGACCCATCTAACATCGGAAGTGTAATGACCACATTTGCATATGAAGTTAGAAATTTACTGATAGATTATTGACCTGTACGTAGCTATAGTAATATTTAATCTCTGGGATCCCGAGTTTTCCTTAGCAAACAGAGCCTAAATTAGTAGAGGAAACTTGTACATCTATATACTATTCTCATACTTACCTTCTCAAATAAATGTAAGAAGGGACGATTTCATTATAAAATTCGATCCCCCATTAAATTTAATTTTTTTTATTGGACTTTTAACAAAGTTACTTTACAAGACTGGGAAATAATGTACCTATCTAAGTGTCGTTATAAATGTTATTATTAAACGAGTTTTTTTCATCATCAAATCATAAGTTGAAATTAAATAAATATTTTCATTAATACCAATGAAGATAGTACTTATCTTATTATCTGCGTATATTATTTGCTTGTAGTTTTTATTAATGAGATCTCAAAAGATCGCTGCGGAAATACGCATATTTTAGATGTTACCATTTTACCACCGCTGTAACTCGAAAACCGTAACTCTAATGAAAAAATGTTCAGTATAAATGTTGCTACAAATAATTAGCTCTTTCATGTAGTACCCACTAGCAAAAATACACATATTTGAGAATTTAACATGCCTCTATCTCGAAAACCGTAACTCTTTTGAAAAAATGTTCAATTTAAACGTTTCGGGATACTGTCATCCTATCTTTAATCATATCACCTCAGATTTTCGATTTTCGAAAAAATTACCCCATCCCCCCTTCGGGTTTTCGGAGGGAAGAAGGATTCGAATTTGCGTTTTTATGATTATGCGACCATTTCTCTAGCCTCCTCTTTCAAATGAATCAAAAATCATCAAAATCGGAGTACGTTTACTATATACAACACGCGAACAACAAAAAAACAGCAGACAGTCGAATTCTATACCTCCTCCGTTCGGGGTTCGTCGGTCAAAAAATAATAAATCTCCCAAGAGGGTTTGATTATGAAATTGAAATGATTATAAATTACCTCTTTAAAAAATTGAAGGTAGGATTATTCAAAAACTAGTTCTTGGAATTTTACACTATGCCTTTTTTAATACTCGTAGAGAGAGTTCAAAATGTTGGGGCTAACAACCACTTTTTGCAGGTGGTTATTATAACTAAATTAAAAAACTAACGAATGATTGCAAAAATATTACTATTCTGGAATATGATTACCTATTTACCTTTACGACTCAAAAAGATCCACTACATGTTGGATTTCTTTACCATGTAAAACATTGAAAAATACAAACATAAAAAGCAAACATACAATTCTTTCTACGGAGTTGATCAAACATCAAGGAACTATCAATTTGGTCTACAGAAGGATCTAAGTTAATTATTCTTCTCATCTACGCATTTTTACACGAAAATTTCAATATTCTTTCACTACTATCTACCATTAATAAATATTTGGTACAAAAAAATTGGGCCGACTTTATTAGTTAGTGCACTGAAAATACATTATTATTATTAATATTAATTCTAATGATGCTGGTAGTTGGTACTTGGAGTTGGTGTCTAAAACAAATCACTACGATTGCACAACACACAAGAATTACCAGCACTACTATAATTAATATTATTTTGTATTTTTCTGTGCACCAACGAATAAATTCGGTCCTATTTCTCATAAAAAATGTTTTTTTTTATATATTGGCCCTATTTTAAAAGTTACTACTACTATCCTTACTTTACCGTTCCATTTGTTCGAGTCACTTATCGCATGATGACCTCAAAACTCTTAGCTGTAATTAACTCAATTAACTAAATCAATTTCGTTAATTAATAACATAGAATAGCTCTTAACGTAATAACGTCTTATTTATTTTTTTTATTTAACATTGTGGTCGTCTTCTGGCCGTCAGCAAAATATATAGTCATCTAAAAATAGACATTGTCAATGTGTGCTGCATTTTTCCTATTTATCCAGTTAGAGCTATTTGGACTTAATTAAGGCGTGGATGCTGCTAACGCCCACCAGGTGTTACACGCCAATTTTTTCTAATAGAGCTCGATTAGAACAAGTGGTGTAACCGAAAATCTAATGGATATCATCACACTTGACGAGCGGCTTATTACCAGACTCTCCATCTACTATCGTAGATGCTAATGCTAATACATGCTTGTCGGAAAACATATTATAAAATTCTTATAGATAACTTTCTGTCTGCACATCTTGGCTTCTTACATACAGTATTTGATCATAATATGAAACAATTAACAAATAATATTATGTTCATTTATGTCTCAATTTTAATGCAATTGCTTAAAACGCTGTCGTTATGTGAGATAAAATTGTGAAGACTGTAAGGGATCTGCAATTTCATGTTAATAGAATATTTTTAGCAGTGGGTTCTAAAATTTGATTCGTCTGGAATGGAGTTGTAGATTTGTGTAATTACCTTTACAAAATCAGTCACATTTATGTGAATAATGTAATAGAAAACGTAAAAAGACGTAGATATTGGCTTATGAGTTCAGCTTTATACTTTACTGTTAGAAATAACTTAGTATCAGAACAGCTGTATATTTTTCCATTGATAGTTTACTTTTCTTGTTTTGATGATTTAGCTACATCAATAAAGACACATGACCAATCAATCCTATCAGCATGTTGAGGAAACTTTCAATAATAAATTTTTAGCCAATTTATATATTAGGTATTTACAAGAATATTAATTGAAACAATATGCAGTCTCATGTTCCTTGTAATAATAAAATATCTGCGTTTCCCCATTAATTTTTGAAATGAAGACGAGCAAGTGTTGCATGTTGCAGGATGAAAAAATAGTACAATAAGTATAATAATATATTATGCAGTATCTTTACACTCTTATGTAGATGAACTCCTTAGCTGGCATATTCAAAAGAAAGTGCTATTATATTGAATGCTAAAAGAAAAATTAATATTGCTTCAAAAGCATGGATGTTTCTTTTCCATACGGCATTATGAAAAAAAGATGAGAAAGACAAAATATACATAAGAGTGATAACCTCTGGCACAGCATAGCAGGTCAGAGAGAAACTGTATGACATATAATGTAAATTTTCGACGTACTATGACTATTGAGACTATATTCTTTGATTGAGACAATTAAATTAGTATGCGACATATGCGGCCATTTTACGAACTATCGCTACAACCGACAAAATTGCTTTTTTCCTATTTATCACACTGACATTTATCGCCGGTAACTTTAAAGTTTAACTCTAGCGCCGCAATACCCGTGGTGGTATTTTTTTAATCAATAAAATAAGTATAGTTTGAATACCCATCGAATGGGGTTTCGTCATACCTTGTCTATCTTTTTTTCGTTTGTAAACTAGGTGAAATAAAATTTTAACGTCATAAACATATGTCTTCGATCAGATCGGCTGATTGTTATTTTGACGTTTGTTCTTGTTCTCTTGAAGGTTTAATGTCAAACATTTCTTTTTGAAAGTGATTTAGCCCCTTTACAAATATGTCAGTGTCAGTGTTTTGGGGTTAGGAATTAAAATTTAATGGTCGTGTCCACAGCAGAGTCTGATTACCAATCGATTAGTAATCAGTAATCAAAAAGTTGACGTCTTTAATATGGCAGCTCTCAGAAAACCTTACTGACAGATAACCTATATTTTATTTCAGATATTTCCCAATTCTATTATGGACATCTATCGTTCCGTTTAACAAATAATATTTTTCATTATAAACATATTAAATAGAAAATACATTTTCTTCTTCCATTTTCAATTACTCTAATATGTGTAATTATAGAATTAAATTATTTCAAATCTTTTGACAAGTGTCAGTTTGACACATGATGCATCAGTAATCAGTTGTGTCCACAAGATACCAATTTTTGATTACTGATTACTAATCGATTAGTAATCAGCACTGCTGTGGACACGACCAATTTAAATTAAAATGGCAGATGACGTCAAGAATCGTGACGAAACCCCACTCGATGGGTATTCGAACTATATATAGACAATCGTATCTGTCAATGGTTATTTACATGACATTTGTAAATGACAATGGTTAATTATTCATAATTTACTTTGGAATTTAATAAGATGTAATCTTGAGAATCAATCGGAAATATAAGATGTTGGTTATATGACTGAATATAATTCAATAATAAACGGATAGGTAATTTGGGTATACCTACTATAATTAGACATTAGACGCAAAAATAATGAGATTAAATAATTACTAGAAATGTTCTCCTCTAATCTTCTGATTCAGAAAATTTTGATCAAATTTGTCTTATCAGCAACTTCTGTTCTGAGTATTCCTATTTGTTACTGGTTAATTGATTTTGTTTTGCAGAATTTGAAACCATATGCTAGTTGTTATATCATTTAACAAATAATAATAGGAAACTGATTATTTTAGATCGAAACACGATCAGCCATATTCAAAATCCTAATTAAACGATAAGAGCTTTCTCAAAATCTAGTCTAAAACGATGTTTAAGCTTCAACTTAATTTCAGTACCTATTGCTTTAAAATCTATAGGTAGATATAATAAAATTGTAACATGCCGATGTCTGTACATTATAGGTATTTAAGAACAACTACCGCGTCTATTCGTCTGTTAGTATGTTTGTAAACGCATCACGCAAAAACTACCGCATGGTATTGAATGCAGTTTTACTTGCGCAGGAAATCACGGGCAAAAGCTAGTAGTATTATAAAATAGATCTTTTATTACTAATATATTGAATACAAAATCATCGCTTTAAAAAAGATACAAAAAATAATATATCTCTTTTATGTAAGAAAATATGTTGAAACAATTATTGTCTTTTATTACCGGAACCAATTAGATCGTAGAAGTTGCCACGCTTAATACTTCCCGGCCTTGTTGATGTCACAGGCAACCTCTTCTTACATATACCATTAACTTATATTAGAATATGTCAAAGCACCCTTTGCATTGACTTTGATTTGGAAAGATTCATTCTGATTAAAAAATGAAGAGCATTCTGATATTTTTTATTATTACTAAGAATAAAGAATACAACACGAAGATTCACTATTAAAATATAAAACCTCATTTTGTCGTTATACTACATTGTAACTGATATGAATTTCCGAAGCCCCTAGAAACCGGAGGTAGATAGCTCACAGGAGGAGAGGAAATGCACTTAATAAGCGCACATGTAACCTGGTACGAGTCGCATATGGGAAGAAATGTAAGAAAAAGGAGATGAGAAGGACCGGATGCGCGCCCACACATGGGAATATAATATCGGATGACGCGACCGAAGATACCTTTTCCCGTTAAGGGGGATGAGTATTTATAAAGATATTGTTATTGGATTTTCGCTGCGCTGATACAGGAAGGCATGTTTGGCGCCAAAGCCCAGAGTCATCATGCGTTGGAGTTAGATCACAAAAATGAGTTGGGATAGTACTTTATAACATATGTCTAACAAAAGTGATAGTGGAATTTGTTCTACCATCAGTTCATGCCAATCTCTGCCTAAGGCCTACAGAAGAAAGCGTGCGCATTCCAAGTTTCGCTGTAAGAATAAAGTTTTCCTCTATTATGATTTCGCGTTGATGGAGATATTTATATATCATTTCTGATCGAGCAAGAGATATGGATCGTTAAGAAAATTGAAGAATGATCGGGGACGCACCCGAGATCACACGGAGTGATGAAAAATGGAAGGTCATCTCTATTTTTTGACTTAAAGAGTACCATCCTTGATGGCTGATAATATACCATTGCTTTAACTCGAAAACCGTAACTCTATTGAAAAAATATTACATTCAAACGTTTCTGGATATGGTCTTATCTTTAGTTCAGTTGTCTCGGATTTTCAATTTATTTTTGAGAAAAATTGTCCCCTCGACTCCCTTCAGGGGCGTTTTTTAGAGGGAAGGAGACTCTTCTGATTTGAGTTTTTCTAAATATGAGACTATTTCTCAACTCTCTTCTTTCAAATGAATCAAAAATAATACATAAAAAAAGCAAACATAAAACCGAATTTTATACATCCTCCTTTTTTGGAAGTCGGTCAAAAATAGTCTCATTTCAGATAAATGATACATACAAAGTACATTGCTTTACTTTAAAACGTGGATGCCAAAATTACAGTTTTAGAAAACTTGACATAGGTATTTCAATAAACTTGCTACTGGGAAGTTAATAATGATTCTCCAAAAGTATGAAGTTCATACAGAGGTGAGAAATAAACATAATCTGTACATTTTGGATTTTTAAAAGTTTTTGAAGTTATGCTTCTTTGCCTCGTTGGGATGGTGTGTTGGTCGAGAAACCGCGTCACGCTAAAAGTGAGAAAAATCGTCGATTATACGACGATATACTTTTTTGTACGTTCTGGTTTTTAGAGAAATTTTTAATAATTAAATTATATATTAAATTTTCTTCTTAAGTAAAGAATTTTTTTGAGGTATTTGTTGTTTTGAGCATCCTATCTGTCTGTCAACACTATAACTCAGAAAATACTTAATCGATTAACACCAAACTTGGTACACAAATACGTATGGGTAATACCCCCTATGGGATTGATTTTCAGCTGCCTGTCTGTCTGTGTGTGATTACAAGATTGAGAAGAAATTACTGATAATAATAATAATATATAGGTTTATTGTATAATGATGAAGTCACTCATAATAATATATTGAAGAGAAATATATATCTGTTCCGATGCAGACCCAGTTTTTTTTATAGCTTGCAAGGTTCGTGACATGAGTGAAAGCCTTTCTGGCTCAAAATATCGTCTTTTATGTGGGGCCTATGATGTAAACATTAGGGTACAGTATTTAGGATAGTAGATTAGTTAAACCAACCATAACAAATATACAATGTGAAGCAACTTCAAAGCTCCATCAACGGTTTTGCTCGAAGTGCTTCATCAAATTTTCGACAACAAATCAGCATTTATCGGGGCCAAACGGCAGACAGACAGACACACGTCCCCAATCAACTCATTGTCAAAGCAGTTTGCGTTTCACCAACAGCATTGGCAGATGCAACGTCGTATTCTCCTGTGGCCTGGCAGGGGGTATAGAGTAAATAAAATATAATAATATGAAAGTACCCACTTTCCAAATGAATTTGCATCGGACAAGGGTGTTTTTGGGTGAACATACCGATCACCGGTACCCGCATGACACAAACAGTCCGCATTTTATTTTAAATACACGCGCACTTTTGGCCCGTGCCGAGCTGCCATCAACAGATAAAAAGATTACAGTTACGCCACATAAAGGCAAAAAGGGTTGACTGTACATAAAAAAAGATGCTTTTTTGTATTAAACATTTAGGGGTAGAGGTGTAACTGATTTATGATAGTAAAAAAGGGTATGAATGCAGGTATAACGTGAGTGTAATACCAAAGATTGGTGTATTCAATCTTTGATAATACTGTGTAGGTACAACTTACTGTTCTTGAAAAGGCAGATGACATAACGAAAATAGTAGGTACTGATCATAGTCTATAATTATAGACCATTAGACCATGGGTAGGTACTGATGACAAGTAGAAGACATATTTAATACTAAATAATTGTACTTTTGAAAATAATAATTACAAATAGTTTTGATTAGGCATTTAAGTTTTCAAAGAAAAGGTGCCAAAAAGAACAACTGCTTTATACCATTTTACTTCATTTGAACCATACTTACATTACACAGAGAACTACATATTTATCAAACACCCACTAGGTCATACTTAAAAATTATTAATGACGTTTGACACATTGGCTAAGTTGACATGTATCAACCCTGATCTCCTTATCGTGTGGATAGAACTTAGAGGTTTAGTGTGGTTATTGTTCTATGACCCTGCGAAGTTCAATTGATCGAATGGACCCATGACTAGGTATTTTTTGCATAAATGTACAAGATAATATGAGTGTTCTTGTTCAATGTTTATATTATATTCTATGGATAATATTAATTAATATTTATTGGATCAGTATTAAATTTCACAAACAGCGAGATGCCATCGATCTATGTATGAATACGAAATTTCAAGTAATAGCTGCATACCCACCTTTTGCACTTGACAGATTGTAATACAGACTAATTAAAAACAGTTCACATAAACATAGAGATAAGTGCAAACACTTAATTCTCCTAAAAAACATAAATACAGAAATGACAGTACAATAAAATACATAATATTCGATAAAATACCATAATTTTGGTACAGTAGGATACAAGTAAATACCACAATATAATAAATGATAAGAAATAGAATACAACAACTCACAAACACATACAGTTAAATACAATAAATATAATAGAATAAAAAACACTTCGAATATTTAAAACTGGGTAAAGTTATCTATTTGTTTATTTTTATTATTTTCAATCAACAATTAGATTCTATTTTGGTAATAATATAAGATTTGGAAGTCTGTAGTAAGAACTTGTACAGGTAATTTTTTTTGTTAGTAATAGAGTTTATTCTTCCAGGGATGGTGTTATATCTTTTAGGGCACGTTTCCGATAACTGTGGCGCCAAAATTTAACGGTGTCTTCTGTTCAAACACCCTAAAATAAGACGAAAATCAAGAATACCAATTTTCTTTTTTCGTCTTCTTTTGGAGATATTGGCCAATTTGGTGGGGGAAAATACGCATGTAAAGGTGTAAAACAAAGTCGCTCTTACCAGAAATCACACTGTATAAACCGTCCCAACGAAGTACTTTCTTGAAAAATTCACATTAATCACTATAAACACTTACCTTGCACTTCTTGACTCTTGTCTAGCCGCTATTATTGACATATGTCATATTATTGTTGTTTTGAAATTATGTTACAAATACTACACCGATGCCTTTAAAATGTAGTTATTTAGCAAATATTAAGGAAACAAGGAAACAATCCTGTCACCAAAACACAAACCTAGCCAACCACAAAATACTAAATCTGTATTAAATTTTATTCCTTAGTTTCCTTGTTCGAATAAATTTCATTTTAATTATATTTCATATAAAGATACTTCTTTCTATTGTCTACAACGTATTCTACTATAGCAAGAATACTTAATGATAATATTCTTCTTCTAAAATGAAGTAAATAGCAATAATGTATTTACGTGTGTCCATAATTTTCATTATTTCAGTAATTACAATATGGCTGCTAACCAAAAAGTGAAATGTGTTTACAGTGTAATATTCAATTAAAAATGTCAATTTATGAAGAAATTGTCTCGTTGAGACGGTATCTACAGTAATTTTACTGGTAAGTACGGATTTTTATTTGCCTCTAAACGCGCTTTTCCCAATCCAACACCCCTTTTCCTCCAATATCCCGCAAGCTTGTTGGGAAAAGAAGGGGTAAATATCTCCAAAAGTAGACGAAAACATTTTGGGGTGTTAAATTAGAAGACACTGCCAGAGTTATCGGAAAGTCCCCTCTTTTAGTGTCAATATAGGAGTAGCTCCTCTGTGACAGTGATTTTTTGAAAAATGGGTGTAAGTCGTTGGCACCCTCTGGTCGTATATGCTGATGACTGGGATAGGGTGCTTTATCTATACCTACTGAAGTGATATGTTATAGACGTGTTTAAATAGAAAAGCTGACGAATATCCATAATCTCTGTTGTACTATACAGATCTTCAGTTGAATATTTACGGGGTTTTGACATAACTATTTTCAGGAACCTTTTTTGTATTATTTCGAGTGGATTAATGTATGATCGTGCAGCGGCGCACCATGCCTATATTTTGTATCTGAGATTATTCTCTACAAGTGCAAAATATAAAGTTTTCAAGTTATACGATGGTAGGTACTCTTTCATGTGATTGAAGGTGAAAATTATATGTTGTAATATTTTTTATGTTTATGTTGATATCTATCTAGGTATATTTGTCATACTAGCAGCATTACAACTGAAGGGTAGAAATTTATTTTTTGAGGTTCATGGTAAGAAGTTTGTGATCGATTCTATTACTTTGAGGTCTGTCTCTACTTTCCGCCTTAGATTTAGCCAAGTATCAGCTTCATAAAAAACAGCAGTATCTTCTGCAAAACCTATAATTTGTCCTGTTATTTGCAGGCTAAATAAATCATTGAGGTATAGATTGAACAGCGTTGGTACCAAAATACATTCGTTGTTTCCTAAAACATGGAATACTTAATTGTACTTTCTCGATTTCGTCTACTTTAAGAATTACATGTTTTATTGAAACCTCGCGGCACTACTTCTTGATTATAAAGGTATCATAATCATAATGGATCACTGGCTTTCTATTTTCAGGAACATTTAAATTGGACATTTTTTCAACAAAATCCGAGTTACAGCTCTAGGAATGTGCAAGATTCGTAGTGCCGAATTTTCAAATCACTGAAAAATAAAAAATGAATATTCTTTATAAAAAATTGGACTGACTCTATTAGTTACTGCTCTGAAAAATTCAAAAACCTGGTTGATTCTATTGGTGCTGATACTTTTGATGTTTGTGCTGAATGTCTTCCATTTAATATTATACAGCAATCAGTATAGAACAAGGATCCCTTCATTATCAAAATGTATCAATCCCTCCCACCCTTGAAGTGGAGTATAGGTATTATTATTACTACTGAATGACTCATTTGTAACAGGTAGTAGTTTGATGTTGCAAAAAACACTTTTAACTACATTTTAAACGAAATATTTACCACAATTTGAGGCTTCTAAAATACGTATAAATAAAGGCTGATTCTCTCACGATGAAATAAAAAGTAATCAAAAAAGCCTACTTCTCAAATAAGGCCAACCCTTTGAATTTAATGGGGGTCTTTGTGCGGAATATCTTACCCTTTGGATTATCACAGTTTTACCTTGAAGGAAAGGCAGTGCATGATACACCTGTTCAAGAAATCAATTCGAATCTTTTAGTACGGGTGCAAAATTAGAAATATTCTCTTTAGACGCTCAAATGATTAAAAGATATGTATTTCTGTTTTGTTGAGTACAAGGTAATATTTTCTTTCTATTATTTTAATGGTAGTTATTATTATAGCTTATAGTATTGGGATTCAATTACACATAACTGTTAAAGAAAAGTATGGTAGGTACGAAACAATCTTTCAACAAGAAAATAATGAGAATTCAATATTGTTTACTTTTATTTTCTCTACTTGTGTCCTATCTATTCAACAAAATAGGCAAATTTGGATGCTTTTATTTGATAACTATTATAAATAAAAACAATCTATTGAGCAATCTCGATCTCTTTTTTCGAGATAAATCGCGAAAACAAAAATTAGCTTTGTCTTTTTTGTCGACATATTTTTGTGGGTATTTGGTGCATTACTGTATCTTAAACATTTGTGAAGTTATCGAAAATTAATTTTGGTTTTCTTATTTTTTTGTGTAGGCATGATAAAGGACAAAGTTATCCTATAAAAACATCGACATTTGCCCACCCTGTACACTGTATACCTACGTATACCGCTCAGTAGATACAAAATCTTTAATTAGAAAACAAGTGCATTTTGAAATTCAAAGTTCAATCTCTTCGGCGGTCATACTGCATTCTCATTCCTCCACACTTTTCCTCCTCTATAATCCCAAACAGAATGGAAAACACTCTTACAAAGATTTGACATAAAATATGTACAAAAAAACAACCATATGAATTTGAATTCTAAAGGTTCTTGATAGAAGCTAGCTACTTAACTGCTAAAAATAGCGAACAGATTTTGATTGTTAGAGTTATTGAAGGAAGTAAACAATTCGATTGAATGTTTGCTCTATTTCTGTGTGTCTGTTTGATGATTCTTTGTTATTATACTGTAACGGGAATTTATATTAAAACTGGGTTCGATTTATTTTCACTTATTTATTTACACCAATAACTACTCGTCTATACACACATTTATATTCACACTATATTTCTTGAACTATAACGACTTTTTATGTGTCTATGTGATCTATCACTAACTGTCACTGAGCGTGCTCTATGACTAACTAACTATCTGGTCTATGCCACCAGCCTTTTATATCTAACCTAAGAACCTCTAGATGATCCCAGTGTTGTTTTCGTTGTTTCTGGAGGTTATTTCTCAATATATGACTTCGAGAAGAGACCAGGACTTATTCTCGTTGCCTTTGATGTCTCTAAAAAAATATTCCATCACCTTCCAATTGACAATTTGGCCAGGAAGGGTAATAAAATAAATTCAACAATATGGAGGTATCCAAAAAAAATCATCCTAAGTAGGCTATTATTTGTGAGAACGATTTCTCCTCATGTACTTGCTAAAGTCAGATAGGAATAAGTTTTTATGCCATAAGCAATGAGTGTCTTCAATAAATTAACCCACGGTCGATGGCAGCAAACAATAATCACACATAATAAATGAATTTGTATGCCTCATGTGTTAAAGATTGTTTAATTTCTTATGGATTCAATATAAAAAAGATAAATTCATCATGTAAATGTATATAATGGTAATAATTGCAATTTTTTTATAGTCTTGTCAATATCCTTTTACGTCCATGTCTCATGTCATTGTCATTGCTGCGTAATATCGTTTGTTGTGTAATATTGTCCATGAAGATGTCGGGAAATGATTTAGATTCAATTCCAAGCTGAGTCCATTCATATTTATTGAATTGAAACCGATTTTATAAATATTTCAGAGAACAAACGTCTGAAAGCTCAAATAGTATATAGAGAAATACTAGCAGAAACAGTTGATTTCGATGATTTCAGAAAAAAATCTATAAAAAATAGGTTGTTATACTTTTTTATTTCAACAGCTTAAATTAATTAATTAAGTCATTTTGAATTATGAACTTACTATTCGCAAATATTTAAATGCACCTTGAATATTAATTGTAGGAGAAGAGCCATATAACTAATGCATAGGTAGTTATTATTAGGTAATAGGTATTATCTAGCGTTACTTGATAGATTAGGACTCCATTCCATATTATTGTTAATGAAACGTAAACCTATCACGAAATAATCTTGCTTTTAGGTTCAAGATTTTACTGATCATGGCATTATCCGTCGATCTTAAAATGTCTTAAGAAGTTCCAAAGGGAGCTTCAATTAATTAATTTTCAACTTTTTAGATCTAAATTTTGGGACTACTTCTCCTTTTTGAAGGTACGTACTTGAAATATCCAAACAACATTTTCGTCAATATGCTTGTTTGTATCCCAGATGATTCTTATTGACTGATGTTCTAAAAGTGATTTATTCCTACCTACTCCAATTTAAAGACGTGTCAATATATCTTTCATCATCAAAAGTAGTGATATTTCCTTCAACAGCACCCGTGCTAAGCTTCTGGCTCTCGTCAGGTCCTATAGTCAATCGACCTAATCTCGAAAGGCAAGAAAGAAGAGAGTGTGGTAGCAGCTGCGCCAAATCTGATCCCGAAATCGCTATTGGATATTTTGGCGGCAAATCGTATACCTACGTATACCCCTAGACACCTGCTCTCTGACCTTTTTTTCGATTTATGAATCGTCCCCAAAAATGCTTTGGCTCGTCTGCTGCCATAATAAGTTTGTAGGTATACACGTTGAAAGACGCCCCAGGATCTTTTCCAGTTATCTCGGGTGTGTTTTAATATTGACACCATCATGGTGATGGTTGATGTAGAGTATTTACCTGTAGCAAATGATTTATTTCAATGTTGAAGTGATTATTTTGTGGTGCATTTCATTCAAAATTTTATTTGCTTTGTAGGTTCTCCATTTAAAGGTTATTTAAAATTTAAAATATCCATCTACCTGGGTCCAGCGAAAAGGTGATAATGATTAACTTTTGAACAAGGCATGTTTTATTAATAGTGCATTTAAAATTGTACAATATTTTAATTCTATTTGTACTTTAATTACAAACTCTGTTAATTGATGATGTGATCATGAAGATTCTGAAATTGTCATAGGGACAAGATTCTTATGATTTCAGCTTGACTTTACAAAAAGTTCGATTGTATGTTTGGTTTTCTTGGAAAGAAAAGTGCAATAACTGCTTTCAAAAGGCAGAATGGTGAATTTTGTTTGAAAAGTGAAGATATCTTCTAGTGTTAGTAAAGAAAATGTATTCTAGCAAATATTAAAATTTGAATAAAAAATAATAGAGATTGTTGCCGCTATATATTGAAAATACTGAACATAAGTAAAAAAATTGATGACTAATAAAAGTGTATTTTTTACAAAACTAGAACCAACTTTATAAAATGAAGCACTCAAAAATACAGTATATTATTCAAGTCAATCCATTCAATCAATTATTTTAACAGCCGACCAAGAATCTGTTTATTTTGGAAACACTGTTCAATGTATGATTGATTAAATACCTACATGGATAAGTGTTTGGATTAGAAATTAAGTACCTACAAAAATTATATTAGGTAAACTCTTTCAGATTTGCTAGTTTTGGGAAGATTTCAAATTAAATTCATTGCTTCTTTTCAAAACGCCATTATATTGCATTCACTATAACAAATTTGCAATTAAGATAAAATATATATATTTTTTCAATAAGACTGTAGTTTTTGTCCATTTTCAATATAAAACTAAATCTTAAAAGTATTCACATCATACTGAGTGTTCTAAAAGTCATCCGCAATAAACAAGCACTTTACTCACTATACAGTGCGTTTGAATGAAAACTATCCACCCTAAATAACTTTTGATAAATAGATTTTCACAAAAAACGTAAAAACACGCCAATTAACATTTCTAGGGGGACATTTTTTGCATATTTAAACTTGGTGTAACTTTCATCCCCCAGCACCTAGGTCATCCCCCTCCATTTTTTTAAATGGAACACCCAATATTTCTTTGCGATTTTGGATTCTCCTCATCAAACAGATTTCAAAAATGTACAATACTTAGGGTCCAAAGTAAATAGTCTATTACAAAATTAAATTAGTAGTTGCATGAGGATGACTTTCACCGACGTCTTCAGTTTTGTGAGTTAATGAGTGAAAGACTTATTGAAAATCCAGATATACTCTCTAACATTTGCTTTTCCGATGACTGTATATTTCTCCTAAATGGTTTAGTGAACAGACACAACATCAGTTATTAGGCCGAGTGACCCACATATTATCCGTGATTTTCGCACTCAAACACCTCAGTCGTTGAACGTTTGGTGTGGGATTCTGGGTAATCACATTGTTGGGCCATTCTTCCTTGATCGGATTTTAAATGGCGAGTCTTACCTAGAATTACTTAGAGAAGCAGTTGATCCATAAATAACTCAAATAGTAGAACAAGACGGTACTCTATCAGAAGATTTACTTGTGTTTCAACAAGATGGAGCACCTTCACATTATGCTTTACCTGTAAGGCAGTTTTTGGATCAAGCATTTCCCGGTCGCTGGATTCGAAGAAGAGGTCCGATGATGGAGTGGCCACCTAGGTCACCCGATCCAACCCCGTTAGACTTTTTCTTGTGGAGGTATTTAAAAACAAAAGTTTATGCCACCCAACCAGATTCGAAAGATGATTTGCGACAAAGAATTATTCAGGAATGTAGAAAACTAACTCCAGACGTGTTGCGCAATGTTAGAGAGGCATTTGAGAGGAGACTTTATCACTGCATGGAGTCCGCTGGAGGTCAATTTGAACAACTAATAAAATAGTGTTTGAAACTAAACCTAAACTTTGTAATGGAACTGTTCAGACGTTAAAATAAAGTATCAATTACGTTTGCCATTGCAACCCATCCTATTGAGAAACATCCATTTTAAGTCATCTGTAGCTTATAGACTATTTAATTTGGACCCTAAGTATTATACATTTTTGAAATCTGTTTGATAAAGAGAATTTAAAATTGCAAGAAAATATTGGGTGTTCCATTTAAAAAAAATGGAGGGGTGACCTAGGTGGTGGGGGATGATAGTTATACCAAGTATAAATATGCAAAAAAATGTCCCCCTAGAAATGTTATTTGACGTGTTCTTGCGTTTTTCGTGAAACTTTATTTATCAAAAGTTATTTAGGGTGGATAGTTTGCATTGAAACGCACTGTATATACATAAAAGTGTTCAGAAGGATGATATTGCAACATGAGAGCCATTCTGTAAGTGTACCTGTATCAAAAAGAACTATTATTAATAGCTGCACAAGCCTCATCAAGCGTAATCCTAGACGGGATTATCTGTAAAACCATACCGGCATCTTAAAATTGTGTATAAGTGGGCTCTATATAGCTGCCATACCCATCTTGTGTGGTCTGATTTTTCGGTTTTGAATTCAACAAATCGACAGCCACTATGCTACGGGCCAATAAAGCACAAAACATGAGTGCTTTGTTTGTATAGTGGTCGCTACTATTGTCGGTAGGTTTGATTTGGTTAGAATATTCTTTATATTCCGAAGAGGTGATAGGCATTTGAGATTTATTGTCATCTCCAACTTATACCTACAGCATTGAAATATATTTTTGTTCAAGCCGTGGAGTTGTTATTCCAGCAATATTTAAACCCCAAGGTAGATGTATCACGAATAAAAATGGAAGTGTGAGGCGTACGCCCTGAATTTTAATTAGAAAAAGTTATCATAGCCTACCAAGCCAAGCTGTCAGGGCAGCGATTTTATGTACTGAAGATGACATATTTACTTAAGAGAGTTTGCTAATTTGTATCTATCACAGGATAATCGAAGGCCATAAATGACAGACAATTAATATTCAATGTATACCATCCATATAGCCTCGTATTAGCACCTAATAATAAAATTTGAAGCGTAAATAACGCCTTATAACTGTCGTTCTAGTTTCACGTGAAGCAGTTCAGCACTTTCGCATACTGAGCACTGATCTTTGTCCATTTATTAGCATCTCATTTTTGAGTTCGGCACCCAATTAACACATAAATAGATAGCTCCTAATTCCGAAGCTTTCAAATATAAGATCCCTGCTCTTCATATGGCAACAGATTTAATTTGTTATTTTAAGGTATTTTTTTTATAGAAATGTAACCATTATTTCATAAATGTTTGTATTCAGCGTTTAGGTACCTGCCAAAGCCCCAAGAACCACGAAGATAATATAACAGTATTTATTATTTTAATAGCCATTTCGTAAAGAAGCAGAGCAGCTACTGGTTGGATTTTTGCTTTTAGTCATTTCATAATTGTCAGAGATTAATAAGAGTTGTTTTCATTGTTATTGTTAATGCTTTTGTTTTTAGATTTGGAAATTGTGGAATTAACATAAGCCGCTTAAGCATATGCCAATCAAGAATCCAAACACTGGGTGCTATATTTCACATCAATTTAATGAGAGAAAATCGTGTTTAGACCATATAATTGCGAGATCAGGTCATTAAGAAGTTGTTTCATTTATATTAGAAGATTTTCACTGATCATTTCCCTAGTTTATTAATATAGACATTTCAAATGCAAGAAAGAAATGGAGAGTCAGTATGACTTAAATAATTATAAGGAATTAAATAGACTAAGTAAAAATGAGAGAATGTAATGAGTAATATTGTAAATCAGATGACTGATCAATTAGTTGATAAAATTAAGTCACTTATTGAGAGTTCGACATTTGTAAATACACCAAAAAAGCGCTTGAAATGTATATTTATCCAACACATGACAGTTATGACTGTCATTATTAATGTCATTTTGGACAAGTAAACTATCAAATCACTCAAGTTTATATTTAAAGTAGGACTCGTTACTACCAAAATGTAAAAAAGTCACTGTCAAAACATTTATAGGGTACTGAGGCGCAAGTAGCTTTGATTTCATCACAAAGTTTAATAATTATTATCTCATAAAAAAAAACGATTTCTTCCACTTGTTGGATAAAACATAGTATGCCACTCGTGTGTTATTTTTCCTAAGTAACTTGAGAATTTATACCACTCGGCCTGACGGCTTCGTGGTATATATTTTCTCCCGTGACTTATTTTCAACATAACACACTAGTACCCTAAATAACTATCATCTGACTACATAATACTGGAATTAACAATTGCACTAATAAGAAAAAGAAATTGATTCATTTAAAAAGTGATTCCCATATAGGTTAGATATTAAAGAATAATACATTGCTATTGTAAAAATCTCTTAATAAAAAAATTAAAATAGCAAAATGTACCCAACTATCATAAAACTATTTTCAAAGAATACTGTAATGATGCAATGAGTATGTGAAATTTTGTAAATAGTAAATTATATGCAAAAATACAAAAAAACATAGGGTCAATATAAATGAAATATTTGATACCTAGAAAGAAATATTAAAGGATAGATTTGAGATAAGGTCAGGAGTGCAATAAGTATTTTACCACCGTCGCTAAGTCTCTTTCGGGTAAAACAGTGTCTGACTGTATATATGTTCCACTTAGGGTTTGGAATAATAAATCAGGGAAAATAACGAATATTATTATGTCAATGAAAAATAAAAAGGTAGGTGGGATTGATGGAATTCAGAAAGAGTAAATCGACTAATGGTGCTTCAAATTGTGTCAATAACTTCATGTGTAATCAACTTGGCACTAGCAGATCGGTAATAGCTGTTTTTCTGGATCTAGAGAATGCTTTTGACACGGTAGTACATGCACTTCTGTTGATTATATTGAGTGATGTTGGTATAAGAGGGATTGTCAATGATATGATGCAGAACTATCTATCAAATAGATTTTAGTGTGTTGTCATTAATGGTGTTAAAAGTTCTTACAGCTTAATCACTTGTGGAGTCCCTCAAGGTTCAGTTTTTGGTCCATTGTTATTTAATGCCTATATTAATGGATTATTGCTACTTAATGTACCGGGTGTTATTCTATCATTTGCGGATGAAACACTCATTATGTGTAGTGGTGACACTTGGGATGAAAAATTATAAGAAAATGCTTTAATTATCATAGATTTACTTTAAATATATGAAAATCGAGTATTTTAAATGTGTCTCTATACGCGGATAAGTTCCTTGTTACAGACGGGCTGACAATACATGAAAATGTTTGTTATAATAATTTAAATTATAAATTTAATGGAATAAAAAGAGTAAATGAAGTTAAATACCTTGGTGTGGATGAAAATTGGAATTGGAAGAAAAATATTTTTTAGTATTGTTAAAAAAGTAAGATACCTTCTTTTTGTTTTCTATAATTTCTTGACAAAAATGATTTATCAAAATTATACCATGCTTTGTTCTGTAGCGTTCTATTTTATGGGATTATTTGTTGGGGTTCAGCTCATTTAAATGCATTAGGGCCGGTAGCCAGAATACAAAAGCGTGCTATCAAAATTTTAACGTTTAATAAACAACACAACCTGTTTTGTGAAAAACGATTGTTGAATATCAATCAAAATTATATTTTGGAAGTACTTATAAATAATTATTGTATTCTCGCTTTAAGTAAATAAAACTAAATTAAATATTGGCCAAAAAACAAATTCACATCGATCCAAACTTATCTACCATAGATTAGATAATCATCAAAAAAATAAAACTTTTCTAGAGGGCAACTTCATATCAAGACTTGGATTTTAAATAATTTAATTGTTGTATTACTTAAAAAAATTCCGTGATAATATTTTTTATATGATATAGGCAAAGATGGTGTATTTAATCTTTGATATAGTTATGATGATCTTTACATGTAGTTCTATTTATAGTTCTGTTGTATTTTTGACCGACTTCCCCAAAGGAGGAGGTATACAATTCGACTGTGCTTTTTTTTACGTACTCCGATTTTGACGATTTTTGATTCCGACATCTCGTTCCCTCCGAAAACCGCCCCCGAAGGGGGTGGAGGGGGCAAATTTTGTCGAAAATTGAAAATCTGCGTTGATATAATTACAGATAGGACAATATCCGGAAACGTTTAAATGGAACATTTTTTCAAAAGAGTAACGGTTTTCGACATAGAGACATTTTAAATTCTCAAATATACCTATTTTCGCTATGTGGAGAGGGCGATTTCTGTCGAAAATTGAAAATCTGTTTGCAGTACATGAAAGACATAATTATTTGTAGCAACATTTATACTGAACATTTTTCCCTTAGAGTTACGGTTTTCGAGTAAAATCGGTGTTAAAATGGTAACAACTAAAATATTCAAGCGTATTTCCGCAGCGATGTTCTGAGATCTCAATAATAACAACTACAAGCAAGGAATATACGTGGGTAATAGAATAAGTACTATCTTCATTGGTATTAGTGAACGTTCAATGATTTTCGTAACTAATGTTACACTCAAAAGTGTGAAATAAATAGTTTTTACAAAAAATTGGACCGACTTTATTAGTTTTTTAGTTGGTGCACTGAAAAGTATAAAATAATATTAATTCTATTGGGGCTGGTACTTGTGAAGTTGGTGCAAAAGTTACCAATCTACCTGCAACTGCACAACTTCAAAAGTAACAGCACCAATAGATTTAATATTATTTTATACTTTTCAGTGCACCAACTAATAAAGTCGGTCCAATTTTTTGTAAAAAATATTTTCATTTTATTATTTGTATTGTATTAGCAGTATTAGTATTATGTATATTTAGATGTTGTTAAGGTTGTAGATTTTAAGTCATTATGGAGTTCAGGTTCAGGTCTACACACAGATGCTATTTGCATCTCGGTAGATGTTTGTAGGGCTCATAATGAGTCAGACAACCTATTCGCATACAATTTTTTGAATCAAGATTTATATGGTAACCTGAATAAAATTATTATTGTTTTAATTATAGTCTAAGATCTGACAAAAAACCTGTCCGATGAAATGCTTTGGAAATCTTAGTTTAGAAAAATCATAAGGTGCCTGGACAGAATTTGTCCCAAACATACCCATGAGAAACAAAAATTTTTCTTTCATTCAGATACGTGGCCACCATATTTTTCTAATACAATAATAAATTGTAATAAAGTTATTTATTCGCCTCTTGATTTAAATCAATGAACATAATATGATAAATTGCAAAAAGTGGAAAAAGGGAATAAATGGGTAACCCTACAGAAGATGCTTAGGGAATGAGTAAATATAAGTACATTATATAAAAATTATTAAACTTGTATTTAGTCATATTTTGACGCTTGATAGTAAGCTGCTTAATTCACATTCTGGGTATTTCTATTCAGTCACTGCCTCACATTCTGGGTATATCTATTCGGTTACAGTACGAAATGAAATACCCAGAGCGCGTTTTTCAACCACCGATTAAGGTAGGTAAAGTGCGGGCGAGGTGGTATATTTTTGATCTTTGCGCAACTGCCAAACAGCTACTACAAATTGTGAGCAAACAGATATATCGCGTTCTGGGTATTTCATTTGGGTCAGTGACCGAATAGCAATCCCCACTTTACGATGCGGGTACTTTGAATTTCTACGGCGCATTCGGGGTAAAAAAATCGTTAAGTTTCCCAATTTCATCCTTGAGCATAACATACCTATAAATAAAAATTGCAAAATTTGCTTTAAAATAAAATGAAGAATATATAATAAGTACGGGAATCTCCTCTATCAAATTTCTTGAGAATTCGTATCATCTATAATTTCTAGATTTGTATACTCAGCAAACAAATTCAATATTTCGACGATAAAAAAAAACAAGAACAAACCACAATCCCCACTTCCGGGATGGGGCATGGCATACGTCTATATTAGTTTTGGTGATTAATGAAGGGAATGCATGCGTAAACATAAATATTGGAAAGGCAAGCCTTTATACGATAGAAGACGAGTGTATATATTAACTCAAGGGCGGGACAGGAAGAGTGTTCCAAATATATTCTTCTGTTTTTGTTTACTTGTTGATAATGACAGAAATGTGACCACAGTGAAATTGAGCATACCATAGGCGTATAGGTACCTAAATACCTGTTGAGTAATGTATGTATGTGACATGTGATATACGATGACAGGTTTTAACAAGTTTTCTTCAAGCATGTTAGTTTTACTTTTCGTTGTGTCTGAAAGTAATTATTACATTAAATCAATTTAAATGAGGAATGCGTTCACGCAGGTCCTTCATAGCCACATAGCAGAAGATAACTAATACTAGAGACCCTGCTTTTTTTGTACCGACGAACCAAACGGAGGAGGTAAGAAATTCGACTGTATGTCTGCATGTTTTCTTATGGATGTTCGCGCTTATTGTATAGTAAACATGCTCCGATTTTGATGATTTTTTTTCATTTTTGAGAGGATTATTGAGAGTTGGTCCCACTGAAAAATCAATATTAGACATTCCTTTCCTCTCAAAGACTTCCCCCAAAGGGAGAGTGGGGTGAATTTTTACCTAAAATGGAAAATCCAAGATGGCAGAATTAAAGAAAATTCTATATCCGGAAACGTTTAAATTGAAAATTTTTAAAAATAATCATAGTAACAGTCTGACATATGAGTTTCAGCTTTGAGCTATGTACAGAGGGCAATTATTTTCGAAAATCAAAAATTTTACATGACCAAATTAAAGAAGAGCAGCATTTGATTTTTTTTCAAAAAATCATAGGTTTCCGAGTTAGAGCAGTATTAAACTCAAATATGTGTACGTTTGCGATGTTTTGAAATCTGCGAATAAGTAGATATGAGTAACGCATTATTTTCTTTGGTGAACGTTGAATGATCTTGATGACTAATGTTACGATTCCAAAGTGTGAAATAAATGTTTATATATTATGCTGCAAGATGACAACGCCATAATACTTAAAGTTGAATATCCTGTCACCTAATATTGTTTCGGATGAATACTAACTATACAATTATAATCATTAGAAGAATTGTTTCCCAAATTTGGAAATTGTGTTACCTGCACATTTACTTGAGTTTAATGGTAACCAACTGTAGCAGAGAAAATTTAAAAATAAGCTGAGGTGCACTAGGGTGTAAGATAAATATTTTTTACAAAAAATTGGACCGACGTTATTAGTTGGTACACTGAAAAGTATAAAATATTAATTCTATTGGTGCTGGTACTTTTGAAGTTGTGCAATTGCAGTTAAATTGATAACTTTTGGCACCAACTTCACAAGTACCAGCACCAATAGAATTAATATTATTTTATACTTTTTAGTGTACCAACTAATAACGTCGGTCCAATTTTTTGTAAAAAATATTTATTTCACACTTTTGAGTGTCACATTAGTCACGAAAATCGTTGAACGTTCACTAATACCAATGAAGATAGTACTTATCACAATACCCACGTATATTCTTTGCTTGTAGTTGTTATTATTGAGATTTCAAAGCATCGCTGCGGAAATACGCTCCAGTATTTTATATGTTACCATTTTAACACCAATTTATCTCGAAAACCGTAACTCTAAGGAAAAAATGTTCATTATAAATGTTGCTACAAATAATTATGGCAGAATTTAACCTGCATCTTACTCGAAAACCGTAACTCTTTTGAAAAAATGTTCAATTTAAACGTTTCCGGATATTGTCCTATCTTTAATAATACCAACTCAGATTTTCGATTTTCGAGAAAATTTGCCCCCTACACCTCCTTTTCGGGCGGTTTTCAGAGGGAAGGGGATTTTGGATTTGCGTTTTATAAATATGGGACGATTTGTCAATCCTCCTCTTTCAAATGAATCAAAAATCATCAAAATCGGAGTACGTTTACTATATAAAACGCGCGGTCAAACATAAAAAAAATCCCGATGGCCTGTAGTCAGCGGAAAGGTAAATTTTTCAAAATTCATTGAATTGAAATTTGAACAACCTTTTCATTGGTATAACTAGATGTTATTACATACAATTGTCGTATGTGTCATAGCCTTGCGGTTAGAGGTTTTTGTTTTGGCTGTGGAATATAAAGCAGACAGGGTTCGAGTCCACTTCAAGGCAGACTTTTTTTTTCGCCTATTTCTTTTCAATAAATATATACAGGGTGTCCCAATATTGCTGGGACACAGAGCTACCACGTATTCTAGAGGTCAAAATAAGTCGATTGAGCCTAATTTACCTATATACCAAAATGTACCGTTTGTCCGTGAGAAGAGTTCAAAGTTTACTAAAAAAAATACATTTTTGTATGTTGTTCCGAAGTGCTTTATACAAATTTAATGAAATTTGGTAAATGTGTATTCTAGATGATTAGCTTACTTTTAGTAATCAAAAAAACCCAAAGAAAATTGTAGAGGGGTTGGAACCACCCTCACCCCTTGGCATTTTTTCCCCCATTTTTGTAGGGGTGGGAATACGGTTTTAAGACTTTTTTATCTGGAAGGCCTACTCATTATCTTCATTTTCTTACTCTTGTAAAAACTCCGTATTTTGCGTAGTTTTCAAGAAAAAAAATGTTTTAGCAAACACTGATAACCGATTTTCGGGTATAGGTTTAATAAAATTGTAATACAAAATTTAGTTGGCCGCGGACACAAAGACAAAACCAAATGTTATGATTTTGACAGGAAACATAGTTTATTGTTAACAGTAAATGTGTCAGTTATTTGTTCTCTTTTGCTTGTTTTTTTATTATTTCTTATTGTCATCACTGTTTTTGTTTAATTGTTATTGCTGTTGTTGCTGTTCCTTTGACGTCCCACAATTATGAATTTTCCTTTTAATGAACAGACCGACATGTTATTAGTTCTTGGATATTGTCAAGGTAACTGCCGCGAAAGTGTTCGCGTGTATCAAGAGAGGTATCCAAACCGGAGAATTCCAAACCATAAAACTTTTGCCCGAATCGAAAGACGTCTTCGAGAAACGGGGAGGTTGACCCCAGTAAGAGTTAACGCTGGAAGACCTCGACAAGCTCGAACACCTATTGCGGAAGAAGCTGTTCTTCAAATGATTGATAACAATCCTAATACCAGTACTAGAAGATTGCAACGAGAAGCTGGAATTCCAAAAAGCACTGTAAGTCGAATCATTAGAGATCAATTAATTCGGCCATTTCACATCCAGCCAGTGCAAGAATTGTTGCCACCTGACTACGAATTACGTTTAAGTTTTTCACAAACTATTCGGGAGCGCAGAGTAGTCGACAACGGATTCCATACTAAGATCTTGTTTACTGATGAGTCTTGTTTTACACGTCGCGGTATGACAAACCTACACAACGATCATGTTTATGCAGATGAAAATCCACATGCCATTAAAAGTAGACATTATCAACGTGAATTTAAAATTAATGTCTGGGTCGGAATTATTGGCGAATTTATAGTCGGACCGTTACGATTACCTGATCGTCTGAATGGCGATAGTTACCTCCGTTTCCTTCAACAAAATTTGCCAGAATTATTAGAAGACTTGCCTCTTAACTTGCGTAGAAATACGTTCTTCATGCATGATGGTGCACCACCTCATTTTGCACGTGCAGTAAGAGAATATCTTGGTGAACAATTTGGTGGCAGGTGGATAGGTAGGGGACAAGAAGCACCCATTCAATGGCCTCCGCGGTCTCCAGATTTAAACCCTTGTGACTTCTTCATCTGGGGAGAATTAAAAAGACAAGTGTACGAGGTTCAAATAAATAACATCGAACAACTGTGGAATAGAATTCAAAATGCTGTAAATGCGCTACGAGAAAATGACGATGTTTTAAGAAGAGTGCATTTCAATTTTTTACGTCGAATTGACCTCTGTATTAATGAAGGTGGAGGTCACATTGAACACTTGTTATAAAAATTATTGTTTGTCTTGTGTAAATGTATTGTGTAATTTGTGTCTAATAATTTTATTAAACCTATACCCGAAAATCGGTTATCAGTGTTTGCTAAAACATTTTTTTTCTTGAAAACTACGCAAAATACGGAGTTTTTACAAGAGTAAGAAAATGAAGATAATGAGTAGGCCTTCCAGATAAAAAAGTCTTAAAACCGTATTCCCACCCCTACAAAAATGGGGGAAAAAATGCCAAGGGGTGAGGGTGGTTCCAACCCCTCTACAATTTTCTTTGGGTTTTTTTGATTACTAAAAGTAAGCTAATCATCTAGAATACACATTTACCAAATTTCATTAAATTTGTATAAAGCACTTCGGAACAACATACAAAAATGTATTTTTTTTAGTAAACTTTGAACTCTTCTCACGGACAAACGGTACATTTTGGTATATAGGTAAATTAGGCTCAATCGACTTATTTTGACCTCTAGAATACGTGGTAGCTCTGTGTCCCAGCAATATTGGGACACCCTGTATATATATATATCAGGGTCTATATTAAGATCTCCAGAAAATGTACAATTACATCAAATTTATATTGAGTGTTCATGTTTTATCAATATTTGTTATTTTTCTTTATTAATTTTTATTTTTTACCTGTGTATTTTTTGAAAAATTACTTTGAGCAAAAGTTGTAGGTACTGATTATATCTATAACCTAAAATTATTTTTGATGTTTTTTTAAATGTTTGAATGGTCGCCATTTTGAAATTACTTTCCCGATATTGCCCAATAACGAACTCGACCGAGATATTTGAGAGATTGATTTTGGTAGCAAATTTGAACTTGATACCTTCAAAACTGCGACCTCTATCGTGTTAACAAATTTCGTAATATCCCATATATATATATATACAAAAAAAAAAATATATATATATATATATATATATATATATACACAAGTTTGTTATTTGCTGAACAGTATTAAAATTTGCAGAAGGTATATATATATATATATATATATATATATATATATATATATATATATATATATATAAACTTTTGAACCAAATGTTTTTTTGGACTAACTTATAGACATACAACAACATGCCGTTGAAATTTTTTCGAAATTCAAAAGTGTGAACGATCGCAATAGGTACATTTCTATAAGAAATTTACCTAAAAGCAGACAGTCGAATTGTATTCCTCCTCCGTTCGGGGTTCGTCGGTCAAAAAATATGAATGAAGTTCCTCAAATTAATAAATCTAGAAACAGACTTACTGAGGAATAGTGATTTAACCAATATTATATGAAAATTTGCCCAAATTAAATCACCAAAACTTTTTAGGTAAATGTGCAGTTTTATGTTATACCTTTACAGTCTTATTCATAAAGAAATCTTAAAATATGTTTTAAATGCTCATTACCTAAAACAGTCATAACCCTACTAGGTATAAGACTGTCTATTCATAAATGCTCAATAAAGTTGTCATAATCAAAATTATGTTATTACCGTATTTTTGGTAGATCCGAAGACATTCATAAAATATTGTTATCAAGTCTAACAAAATAATAAATTAAATCATTTCATTCCTTTAGCTACGTTTTCGTGATATGTTCGAGCATCTATTCGTCAGAATTCTATATGAAATATGTCAACAATGATGAGCAACCAGCTGTCAATCAAAAATAAAAAAGTTTTCTTGGACCTACTTACAGACATTTTGTCAAAATTCAAAAGTCTGAACGATCGCAATAGCTACATTTCTATAAGAAATTTAGCTAATAGAGAAAGCAAACCTTCAACCGACTTCTATACCGCCTCCTTTTTTTGGTCAAGTCGGTCAAAAAGTACAATGCATTTTTCAAGCACACATACTTGCATGCTGGGAGCTCCTCACCTGTCATATCAAAGTTCTACCTGTTCTTTCATGTCTACAAATTGATATGATCAATCAAATCAAAGGGATTATTTAAAGGCTAGCTCACATTCTTCTTATATCAGTCGGAGCTGAGAAAGATGAGAAAATTTTGTTTAGAGGATTATATGAGTACCTTCAAAAAGGAGACGGATTCTCCCTAGGTATATACGTTATTATAAAATATTTTGTTACAAAACAAAATCCCAGGTCAAGATGATTGATTCCCATAATGAAAGTGATTGATAAGTGGCAACTAGTAGTCGAAATAAAAAGGTTTTCCACAACAAAATATATTAGTTGTATTTTAAAATACATCGTAACACTTATTCTATACGCTTCGACAAATTTCACGCTCCCTTTTTCATATTCTCTTCTTCCTTTTTTTGTTCTGCAATCAGGACCACCGCCCATCCTGTCTTTCCATTGTCCCTACCCAATGGGATTAGCATAATTCGTCGTCTTGACGTTTACATTTCATGGTCAGAAACTGTGAACAAAGGGGTAGAGTAGGGTACTAACAAGTTTTCGATTCATTAATTATTCCAGAATCAGTACGCGTTGTGTGAAGTTTTAACTAGATTCTTGAGGATCAGGGGAGGAAGGAATAAGGTGAACAGCGGATCTACAGACGACGTACAACCTGTTGATTTTTTTAATATTTAATACAGGATGAGGTTCCTGTCTATTGCTTATATGCTTAGTGGTCGAAAAGGGTATTAAAATAAACGGAGAGTGGTTCTTGAAACCATCATGAATCATGCAAGTATACATAGAAAATAAAAGCTAAAGTCTGACTGGCGGATGCGCTCTAACTTAGTAGTCTATCTTCTCAAATTAAAATACCTTTATATTAATAGATTTTTTAATTCTACGTGAAGATCGAGTTCATGCAGCATTTTCTATACCTTAGTTAAACTGGTTCAAACTGATCTGAAATACGATCCCTCACAATAATTAAGAAGGTTGTTGATTCTAGAAGTGCCTATAGCAAACATTGTAACAAGTAAATAACTTTTATCTATTGTTAACACTTGTCACAGTTATCTTATTTTATGGACTCCTCGATAACTTTTTTGAAAGTTGGAACCGTTGTCGATGCTATTTGCATTTTCAATGAAAGATTTCCGGAACTTCCAATGTCTGGAAAAAAAGTATCTCCTGAAATTCACATAACAAGATCGTTAAAATATGATCCAAGGTCTGGAAGGCAAATAATCAAGGAAAATGATAAAATTGAAGTAGCTACCAGCTGAAATGAAAAACAACTCGGAACAATTAACTAAGCAAGTAGCTTAGACGTGTATTATATTTTGAAGACATCAGTCAAGAGGATTTTAACAAACACATTCCTTACAAAATCATTACAAAATAAAAATTTGAAGATGATTCTGATAGGCATCTTGAATTTAGCAAAACCATGGCCGAAAAAATTATTGCTAATTCTTTTTATTTCCAATACATTTCTTTTCGTGATGAAAGCACTTTATACCTAAAAAATTGCAAATAATAAAAATAATTTTTGCTAGTATTTTAAGTGACCACATTTTAGGTCCCACCCAAATATATTCTGAAAAAAAAGTGCAAAGAAATTCTAGCAGGAAGCTCATTATCAAGACTCACATTTGGAGTAAATTAATTAGAGTAAAATATGATAATGCTCTTTAAAAAATTAAAACAAATCTATAATCAAGAAATCAGGCGGCCAGAGGAAGGGTAAATGTCATAAATTGTATTAAATCAAAATAAATATTTTTTACAAAAAACAGGGTAGAAATTAAATATTTAGTTCACATTAATGAGTATTTCATTAGACATGGAAACTGTTGCACGTTCAGTTGTATTCAGTGACATAAAAATATGACGGTAACAGCATTGCACATTCCTAATGCTGCAACAGTTAAAATAAAATATCGCTGAAAAATATTGCAATTTTCAAAAACTTCTGATCCTGCATCCTTTAGGGGCGACTTTGAGGGGGGCATGGGATGTTTGATTTTAATTTTTGTGATGTAGTACCATTTCTCGAGAAAACACTCGTTTTTGTTGGTCATAAATGTGTGTTATGTGTTTTGAGGGCTAACTTTGAATCCAGAACCAAAATTTATGAATTTTCCTGGCTTAAGAGATGCAGAGGAAAATTTAAAAATATACATTTTTAAAAGGATCCTATAACTTCTTTATTAAAATTGATACATGTTATTTTTTTACGTCAATGTTTCTTCAGAACAATTTTAGATTACTTTGCTGTTTTCAGAATGAGTATACGAGGTTAGATCAAAAAGTTCTCTGATGCAACTTTATTTTTTTATATATATTTTGGCTTAAAAAGGGAGCATTTCGAATTCTCTTTACAAGTATGTAACTCTACCACTGTTGTTATATTCATTTTGCATTACTTTAATTATCAGTAGGTCATAATACAACCGCCAGCATGAATAAAAATAAAAAATAACATTTTAAATATTTGGTCTCAGGTCTTTATAATTGGAATACCAAGAAACCTGCTCAATTTTACCGGCGTTTTAAATCAAAGCTCTATTTCTGTTGACATTAATTTATTAAAGATATGCATTCAAAAGTTACTAATTATAAAATATTTTTTACAAAATTTGGACCGACGTTATTAGTTGGTGCACTGAAAAGTATAAAATAATATTAATTCTGTTGCTGCTGTTACTTTTGAAGTTGTGCAGTTGCAGGTAGTTTGATAACTTTTGGCACCAACTTCACAAGTACCACCACCAACAGAATTAATATTATTTTATACTTTTCAGTGCACCAACTAATAACGTCGGTCCAATTTTTTGTAAAAATATTTATTTCACACTTTTGAGTGTAACATTTGTCCCGAAAATCGTTGAATGTTGACTATACCATATCAATGAAGATAGTACTTATCCTATTACCCACGTATATTCCTTGCTTGTAGTTGTTATTATAGAGATCTCAGAACATCGCTGCGGAAATACGCTTGAATGTTTTAGTTGTTACCATTTTAACACCGATTTAACTCGAAAACCGTAACTCTAAGGAAAAAATGTTCATTATAAATGTTGCTACAAATAATTATATCTCTCATGTAGTATCGAAAAAGTTTCGATTTTCGAAAAAAATGTCCTCTCCACATAACAAAAATACATATTTAACATGCGTCTATCTCGAAAACTGTAGCACTTTTAAAAAAATGTTCAATTTAAACGTTTCCGGATATTATCCTATCTTTAATTATACCAACTCAGATTTTCGATTTCCGAGAAAATTCGCCCCCACCACCCCTTCGGGGGCGGTTTTCGGAGGGAAGGAGATTTCGGATTTGCGTTTTTATGAATATGGGACCATTTCTCAATCCCCTTCTTTCAAACGAATCCAAAATCATCAAAATCGGAGCACGTTTACTATATAAAATGCGCGCACGAACCAAAAAAAAAATAATAAAGCAGACAGTCGAATTGTATACCTCCTCCGTTCGGGGTGCGTCGGTCAAAAAATTCAACTTTACTCCCAGATGACATCTTATCCTAATTATGTATATCTATAAACCAGTCACAAGATGAATAGAGTTATTTCAAAGGTTTATAATAATCATTAGAATGATCAAATCAGACATTATTGAGATTTGTTCCTCTAAAAAAATTTTTAGATTATGCTCTAGTAGTCGGTATATGTCCTTAAATGGTTGTCATCCTTTCTTAATTTCTTGCACTTTCAACATAAAACCGACATCATAGTATTTTTTTAAATTTCATAACACTTTTGCAAATAAATTTGAAAGCGAACATTACAATTATTGATAAAAAATAATTTTGCGCTATTACCTACAGTTACGAGGATACCATCCAGAAGTGTCGACCATACGTACAACCATACTTTATAATAAATTAATTGAAAACAAGTCATTAATTAATTAAACCAAAACAGTGTATGAGCCCTCCTTTCAGGGAGGTCCCGCCCAAAACTTTAATATTGACCGTTCCGGAACCATATGTCACAGTCACCACTAGGTAGCAGTCACTGTCATATGATATTATCACCAAGATAGACAGACACGTAGGTATATTCGAGGCTTAGAAAAACGACACCCTTTCGTGTCATCTGCCATGCGGGATATTTCGACATAGAGATGATGATGATGGTATAGTTTAGTAAAATGAGGCGAACCAAGCGGAAAATGACAGATTACCACCCATCATGGGTGCACGCGAATTCGGGAAATGTCCAGAAGGTAGGTATATGCATATGGTATCCGATATAATGCTTGATGTGCTGGGCAAGGGCAATTTTTTGTAACATTGCTCAAATTTGTCCAATGCTAATTTCTCAAAACGATTACCAAATTTCATCTCGCCTGGGTTATTCTGAAGAAGAGAGAAATATGAAGTCGTTTATAAGGTTTCAATGCCTGCAAATTCTATAAATAACTTTTTATAAAAACAACGACATTAAAGGTGAAGTTTATACAGTAAATAAAATAAAAAAGAAACAAAATAAGATAAAATAAGAAAGTTGAACATGCTCATTTCTATGGGAGCGTTTATACACGAAATAAGCTAAATTAAGAAATAAGAATAAGAACTAAAGATGGCCAACTTTCATCTTTATTTCTTATTTTATTTTATTTTGTTTGGAAACTGATAATGCGCCTGATCAGACACCAGAGAACACTTAACTTGCATACAACACAAAAGTTTTTGTCAAAAAAGCTGTGATTTGATTGGTTCATTCTTATTACTTATTTTATTTTCGTCATCTGTATAAACCAATCTTTTTTGAAGTTATTCTTATTTCAATTTTAATTTGTTTCTTATTTTATTTTATTTACTATATAAACTCACCTTAATTCCTATTAGTGCTGGTACTTTTGAAGGGGGTGCCAAAAGACTTCTATCAACCTGTACTAATTAAAAATTATCAGTACCAGTAGAATTAATATTATTGCGTATTTTTCATCGCACTAACTATTAAAGTCGGTCCTAGTTTGTGTAATAAATTATTTATTTCACATTTTTGGAAGTCAACAAAAAATAGTCGTGCGGCGTGCGGTCTCAAATTTTCGAGACCCTACATTTCATTTGTTGAATTTTAAAAAGGATGAAGCGCTAATATTAACTCAACACTCTCATTCTGCTTCCATGTTCCTTGAATTGTTTTTCAAATAAAAGCAAAGCCTATAACTTGTAAGAAAATATGTATATTACAAGAAAAACATTATGAATGGATGCCCCACAATCTAGACAAATAATTTCCATCTTTTCTCTAGGCCTATTATTTCTTCTCAATAATTTGGTACATCGTACAATAAGTACGTGTTCTGAATTGAAATGTATCTGGATATACTTAATCATAGATATGGACATTTCATTATTGCCTTAAATTAGTACAAATGTTCAAATTATAAAAAAGCGGGCTTAAACGATTTCGAACCCATATGATTTTGAAAACTATAAGTGATACATTTAACAAGAAAGATTTGCTTTTTGGTTTAATTCTCTTGAATATTTTCTAGAGTAAAGATTTTAAAATTACAATAAAATTAGATTAATATTACAAATTAGGAGCCCTTTCCTTTGATGTTTCACATGATGCACTAGAGAAAGTTTTTTTTATTTGTCTCAAATAAATCTGCCTGGAGTATTATAAGTTGTTTATTTAGCTATAATTATGTATCTAGTAGTAACATATTTGAACTTTTTCAGTTCACTAGTTTCAGAGAAACTAAAATATGCCAGACGGGCAGGAAAGGCAGAAAAACACCTGAATACGGGTTGATACGGATGATACGGATACGGATTACAAACAAAAAATATTTTAATGGTCCCTTTCAAACCGAGTGAGATATTGCAAAAAATAGATACGTTTGCAATCTGTATCGAAGAATTATTAGTTATTATATTATACCTAGATAGTCTTGCAGGATCTATGAAGCACTGAATTGAACATAAATAAAAGGAGAGTTTTGAATCAGCATCGAAACGGACCGGACGTGTCCCCGAGCGATCTGCTTAGCGCGTATTGTGTACATTTCTCTGCGTGCGTGAATTCCATATGTGCTAGTGCCAAATTAACAATAATATAAATTGGATATTTTGACTATCAGCTCCAGCGGGGGCGTGCTCCCGATAGTTTTATTAGTGAAGGAAGCTTACAGGGGCGGCTCTAATATTTGTCAGAGTCTTCTCACAACCAAAACACATCATGGGACCTAATGACTACAGTAATTCTCATGATACGAACCAAAACAATGAAAAAACAACCTCTTCCAAAAGTTATTCATCAGCTGTTTCACAACAAGTATTTCCATCAAAAGAACAAGCAATTGTTTTCAGTGCAATTGGAAACACCCGACTTCAAGATTATTTCATCCCGGTAGGTAGTAGGTACTATTATTCATCCAAAGAATATAATTTTTTCGTCGAGACTTTCGAATCAAAGAATATGTATGTACCTCGCAAGTAAGACTGTCGTGGATGATTTCATCAAGAACTATGGAACGATTGAAGTCAGTGGCCAAACAGTTAAAGCTAGACGCCTTATAACACCAACAGAAAGACTTATCCTTTCAAACGTATGCCCGACTATACCTCATGCCATTCTGGAAAGTGAGCTTCAGAAATTAGGCGTAAAATTGGTATCTCCCATAATTTTCCTAAGAATAAACTCCTCGGAACCAGAGTATAGCTACATACTTAGCTTCAGGCGACAGGTGTATATCAATTCCCAGTCTGCTAATATACCTGACTCAATTGTAATCAACTTTGATGATACTTCATACAGAATATTTATATCCCAAGACAATTTCTCATGTTTTACATGTAAAAAACCAGGACACAAGGCCTCTCAATGTAAAGGTCTTGTAGAAGAATCAACCCAAGTAAATAACCAAACATCTGAAACTGAATCAATCAGCAAACTGAACGAGACATCTGCAGAACGTAATGACAAATCCCCCACACCAACTATTAGCAACTCTGTTAAAAGAACAGTAAACGAAATTCTCTCACACCTATAGACGAAAATCCTTCGGATTATCTGTTGTTCACAACACCACAACCGGTAGGAAAGAAAAAGATTAGATTAAATAAGTCCAACCAAGTTCTACTTCAACTAGCAGAAAAATTCTTAGAAGATCTCAGCCCAGCACCAGTATTAAACTTTCCTCAACTATACAGCCTATTTGATAATATCCAAGGTTCTAAGGATCCTATTAGTATTGTGAAGGAGTATACCAATGATCTGCTAGCTTTAGCACAACTTCTCACATCTATCTATCCTCACCTCACCGAAAAAACAATTAAATTAAGAATTAACAAATTAAGAAAAAAACTACTCTCCGAAATCGGTACTGTGACAACCGAAAGTGAGAGCGATTCATCACAAAACTGTTAACAGACCTAAATTAGTACTCATTTTCAACATTCCTACATGCAATAATTCCAACAAAATAATTCAGTGGAACCTCAACGGATACTTTAGACGCCTGACTATGTTACAAACGTTAATATCAGAAACCAGACCAGATATAATATGCTTACAAGAAACCCATCTCACCTCTCAACACAATAGCAACTTATCAAGCTTCAATTTTTTTCGTAAAGATAGACACCGAAACACAAAAACATGCGGAGGTGTAGCAATACTGGTGAAGAATACAGATATGTCCGAACCTATACAAATTAACACGAATTTGGAAGCAGTAGCGGCAAAAATAATTGATAAAAAAACCATACATATATGCAACATATACCTACCACCAAATGAACATATAAGTGAGAATGCGTTAAAGGATCTTATGGACCAAATTCCAACCCCAATACTCCTTCTGGGCGACTTCAATTGCCACAATCCCATCTGGGGCTCCAAAGTAATTAGTTCCAGAGGCAGAATGATCGAAAACTTCATCCAAAACTCCCAATTTTGTATCCTGAATAACGGAACTAATACTAGATTCCACGCAGCTACAGGAGAATCGTCAGCGATCGATATATCACTATGTGACCCAGGACTAATACCAGCTTTGACATGGCAAGTACTACCCTACACATATGGAAGCGATCACCATCCTATAATAATATCTCAACAAAATTACAACCATGAGCCAATTGCAAAATGGAATCTGAAAGCAGCAAAGTGGGATCTCTTTAAACAAGCGATTGATAAAAGAATGGAAACGTTTGAACACCTCAACAATATTGACGATACGCTCGGAAGTTTTTCTAAAATTATAATTGAAAGCGCGGAATTATCCATGGGCAGAACCAAACAAATTAAGGGACATAACCCGGTACCATGGTGGAATCACGAATGCGGGACATCGAATCGAGCAAGTAAAACAGCTTTCAACCGATACAAACAACTCAAAACAGCTGAATCTCGAGTCGAATACAAGAAACTGAAGACAAAGGCTACCTTAACAATTAATACGTCCAAAAAAGAGTCGTGGAGAAACTACGTATCAAATATTAACAGTTCTACCCCTATGTCTCTTGTCTGGAAGAAAGTTAAGAAAATATCTGGAATAAATCCATATCAGCACATGTCAGCTCTGAAAAAAAAAGGGCGGACAATCACTTCTAAGGTAGACATAGCTGAACTATTCGCAGAAACATACGAATCTCATTCGAGTGATTCCCAATATGAAAAAACATTTTGAGTAACCAAAAAAGCGAAAGAGCAAGAAGTGATGAATATATCTAAGAATTGCACAGATTCTTTAAACTTACCAATCACTGAGTAAACTACTAAAAAAATAATTAACAAACGCCTACTGTGGACATTAGAATACAGAAAGTTACTACTCCCCGAGCAAAATGGTTTCCGTCCTCATCGTTCCGCCATTGACAATATTTTAGATTTAGAAAGTAATGTACACGAAGCACTCTTTTCTTTGATATAAAAAGAGCCGTCAACACTGCCTGGAAATATAATTACTAAACAAATTACAGCTACTGGGCATAAACGGAAACTGCTTGGCATTTATACGAAATTTTTTGAGCCATAGATCCATTCAAGTTAGAGTAAACGACACCCTTTCAAAAAAACATACTCTGCAAAACGGAACACCACAAGGATCAATAATTAGTCCAACATTATTTCTTGTAGCAATAAATGATATCCTAAGCAGGCTAAAAAAACCTTTGAAAGCAAGACTACGCGGATTACCTAGTTGTTTACATAAAAGGAAAAAACATAAGTACAATGGAACAACTCACACAGGAATTTCTGGTAACTCTCGAAAATTGGAGTCATGATACTGGATTTCAGTTTAATGTAGCAAAAACACATGCACTTATATTCAGTTCAACAAATTGTAATCACATTCCACGACTCCGACTACTGATATTCGATCAGAAACTAACATGGAAAGAACATATATCCAACCTGGTATTTACGGCTAACAAAAGACTAAACCTTGTGAGAACACTAGCCAACAAAAATTGGGGATCAGACAAGCAAACATTGCTGTACCTGTACAAAACCCTCATAAGCTCCAAAATTGACTACAGCTCTGTTGCATATGCTTCAGCAAGTAACACATCTGGATATCATCCACAATAATGCAATAAGAATAGCCCTAGGCGCCTAGAGAACAACACCAGTGCAAAGTCTTTAAAGCGAAGCAGGGGAACCATCACTTCAAATAAGAAGACAATTTTTAAGTCTGTCATTTGCTTCGACAATAGCAGCAAACAAAGATAAACCTTCCTATGGAAACACGTTCACAGATAGATACCGAACACTTTTTACAGCCAAACCTTCCTGCAAAAAACCTTTCTATGAATGAATCCGAAAGAGTTTAGAATACCTCAACATAACACTCCCAGATATTTTCACAGACAACATCGATCACCCACCTCCCTGGACAGTAAACTCTCCGATCATCAACAAAACCCTCACATGTTATGATAAAGCCAATATCGACTCTAACATCATCAGAAATTCCCTTAAGGAAATTCTAACGGTCACGTATAGCGATGCACAAATGATATTTACAGATGCTTCTAAAATGATAGAAGGAGTGGGAGCAGCAATAGTAACAACAAATATCACCAAAAAATTCAGACTATTCCCTATTAGCTGCATACATACAGCAGAATTATATGCAATACTACAAGCGCTTATATACATAAATCAAAATCTCTCGGATCAGCGAGAATTCGTCATTCTAACAGACTCACTAAGTTCCATACAAACCATACAAAATTATATACTCAGCATCCCATCGGTCAAATGATAAAGGAACAGCTGGCTCTGCTACAAACAACTGGAAAATGGAATGAAGAAGCAGATAAAAGTGCGCGCGAAGCAGTGACGTGTGATAACCTGGAAACTATCAATAAGTGTATATCGTATGATATAAAAACCTTCGTTAAGCAAACATTAATGAATAAGTGGCAAAGTGAATGGCAATCCAGTCAATCCAAACTACGAACAATCAAACCGGACATCAAACCTATGGTACACTCTTCAACCAAAAGGTCAATACAAATAATCATAACCAGTCTTCGGTTAGGTCACACAAGATTAACACACGAACACTTGATCAATCGTAGTGATATCCCGATATGTGAAGTATGCAATGTCCAAATAACTGTAGCACAAATTGCCCAAAATACCGAAACTATAGAATTATACACAAAATCCCACAGAGCTTATCAGTTCTACTAGGCCACTCAATCCATTACCCAAATCTGATTAATTATTTGAAAGACACTGATCTAGTTCGTAAGATATAAATTATGTATATATACCTAAACATAGTTGAAATTATGTAATCTCGATACAAAATGTACTTTTCCGTTGCTAATCACCGTAATGGTGGTTGCAACTTTTTTCTAAATAAATAAAAAAAATAAAAGGAGATGGAAAATATAGAGTCCTTAAATATCTTTGATTCAACAATGTTTAGACCATAGACATCTGAACACCTAGACCACGCATAGCCTCTTTCAGAGCGATCCAACATCTCAAGATCATTATTCTTCAGATCCATAATGGTTCGTGTAGGACTGATACGATTAACATATATAAACATAAACTTCTTATTTTTCATGGCAACTTCTGATTTATAGAGTAATCATCAAAGACATTCAGACGTAATTGAAAGGTGGTCGTTGAAATACTTATTACTGATTATTCAGAAACACCTACAGATTAAATTATGTACCAAATTTATATTTTACAACACAAAATGAGGGGATCATCAGTCGATATCGATCGATTGAGTTAAGTGCGGCAACACAGGAAAATATAATTTAGGCGTCCGTATGAATTCGTCAGCTTTCGTCGCTATTCGGAATATTGTTGTTCGTTGTTCCATTCATAATTTGAGTGTTGCTACTAAGTTTTACAAATTTATATGCTTCTACACAGGTACACTGTTGCCAAAATTTCCTATAGGAAAATTTTGTCTCTCTCTTACACATGGAAAATACCAAAACAATTCTCTAACAATAACAGATCGCCTTTGAATACATGTTATGAATGAAATGCTTCGTCTACGTGTTCAGATGTCTATAGTTTAGACAAATTTCATTTCGAAAAATTACAAACGCTTCTAATTGACAATTACCATAGACAAATGAGGTTTTGCATTTGTTGCATTTGAGCCTGAAATTCGTTCCTAGAACCAGCGTCTCCTTTTCTGCGGAAGGTTGACGAATAATTAAATGTTAGAAACGTATACCGAAATTGCAAACGTTTCATATTTCAATCATTGCACATCTTTGATTTCATGAAAATATGCTGTATTTATATTTTCAAAATATATTGTCCACAAGACTCAATCGAAAGTAAAAAAAATACTCAATCAAAACAAAAAGTTCTAACATAATTAATTCAGAATTATTTTGGACAGATACATCAATTATTCCCATTCATGATTGCACAAAATGAAAAGAGGCTGGATTCATTTTCACTTTCTTTCTATTGGGGTATACCTATGTATTGTTGATCGTCTTGCCTACTCTGTATTATATATTCTGTTTGTCCATGATTCAATAGTCTTAATCCTATTGAGCCTCCTTCTGAATACACCTTCTTATTTTGATTAGTGATTTTCGTCTATTTTAATCAGCAATAGCTTGGAAAATGTCCTACGAGACAGCAATTTCTTACTTCAACCTCCCAAATTAACACATTGATTACAATATTCGGTTTTCAACCATTATTCAGGTACAGATATATTTTCCTTTATATACATTTTTTTGTGTCTAAAACACTGATAATGGTGGTGAAAGAACACTAGTAAGTCAATTTTTATTTAATAATTTGACAACTTTGAGTTCTAAAGCTATCAAATTTGATTTAAAAAAGTGCGTAGAGTGCCTGGAATAAGAAAGAACTAATATCGTGAGATGCATTAGGATATCTAACCAATAAAAAGACTCTTAGTATTTGATGTCGGTCGAATAAACCCTAATAATTATCGAAATTCGATCTCCCCCTAGATATTTGTTTACGATTGGAAAAAATAAAATCTAATCAAATTTTGAGATTCAGCCCTCGGGTGGAATAAATGATGACCCCGCTTTGAATATTTGAATAAAACTCCTAATATTTTTGAAATTTAAACACTCCTTTGCCGTCGATCCCATTTTTCTGCATAAATCAAACATTCAATTTCATATAACATATATCGGCATCCCTTTGTGGTCCTGACCTTTTGCGCCGAAAGTAAACAACCTGTTTGCGGGAAATGTAAAATGTGATAACAAATATTTACTGGAATTTGAATAGATTTCTCCTACAATAGAAAAACATCCAAACAAAGCTTTATGGTCTTTACTTATAATATGTGTCTTTTGATAACGGACGAATTTGTTTAAGTAATTAACCACCTTTGGTGATAGTAGATTAACCAGAAAAGTGCCAGTGTAAACATATTAACAGGTTAAAGTCCAGACACTCTTTTTAAATTACTACAGAAGATAAGGAAATCAATTTAAATACTTAAGGAACAGTTATCGTAAACACGATTTATAAGGTAAAGCAGTATTAAAACAGCGTTAATAAAAGGGGTAACTACTGCCCAACAATATTCATCTAGTGAAATAAGAGTCATCACAAAACTTGTTTTGACATCCCTTATTTTACATATATTATGGAAAATTTTTTGAAAGCTGTCATCTTAGGCGGTGCTTATAACCTAGATATAGAATACTTGAGCAAATAGTTCAAGCTGTTTGTTGTGTCTGCAATTTATATGTACAGCCCCACAAATATAGCTTGGCGGCTGGAATCACCAACATAGTCCCGCCTGTAGATGCGCACTAGCCAGCACTATTTAATCTTCAGTTTAAGTCGTACTCAGACGTTTGTAGATCGAGTGTACACTCAGTGAACTAAGTGATTCCAGGTTAGCGGTTGAAAATGGAATTCAAATTCCCAAATACGTGGTAAAGTTTTATCTGGACAAAGACAGGGAAATCGTGGCAAATATTATATACATTTTATGCAGCGCGAAGCAGCCGAGAATAAATCGATGAAAGGATTTAAGAAGGTTCAGGAACGTGTTGCCATGGCTACTGGAGTAAGCTTGAGAACCATCCAACGAATCTCCCGGGAAATGAAGACCATCGAGGATGGTGAATCGTTGTCGTTTCAAACGCCCAACAGAAAACGAATAAAATCAGCGTCCAAATCTTATCAGGATGACTTTGATAGAGACGTACTACGACGCTGAAGATAGACTTATATACAATAATAAAAGCTCATCAGCCACAGTACAGATCATTTGAGATAGATATAATAATGGCTGCCCATGGACATACAGTTTTAAGGCTACCTCCGTATCATCCCGACTTAAGCCCAATTGAATTAATGTGAGCATCTCTAAAACAACATGTTGCTCAAAAAAATGTAGATTTTACTCTGAAGTTTCTTGAGCTATTATGTGACGAGTTCTTCAACACATTTTCTGTAGATGAGTGGAAAAAACGGTGTGAACATGCTAAAAAATTTAAATTAAAGTTTTTCATGTAAAAGGAGCCAGTTTTAGATTTAGTAGTGGAAGAAATAATAATAAATCTACAGGAAGATATCGAAAGTAATTACAAAGCAGATGGTTCCGATTCAGATAGTAACCTGTCAAGTGGTGAAAGTCATTAAAGAAATCTATTGTTTGGATTCATAGTTTTATCGCTTGAAAAGAATTTAAGTTTATATTTAGGATTTTTAGGATTAAGATTTACTTGGTATTTTATGCCTTGCTTATAGTTAATAGACCTACATACTTAGTACCTAATACGATTATGTATGTTATGCTACCATCAGTTAAACTATGTTCAAATCATATCATATTGTAACGTTTAACCCAGTGCTAAACGTTGTGGGGTGTGTTTTGCGTAAGACTCAAAAGTTCGCAGATTGCTTCCAATGGTTAATTTTAAACACTCAGTACACGGTCTTTTTGTTTTATATTATATAAATTTATTTAATTTTAATTTAATTTTTAGTTTTGCCTTTGTTTTGTTTTGTAGTGTTTGATTTTGATATTTTTATTTTGCTTTGTCTACAAAATTTATATTTTTTCGACAATAAAGCATTTCTCTCTCTCTCTCTCTCTCTCTTCTGTTGTAGTACAACTGTCACAACTTGTCACTTTGATTCTCGCGTTTCATCTACTTTCGACTGATGTCTCCAATTAACTTATACAATAACTGACTCAGTCCCGTGATCGTCACGGCTTTATATATCTGAATCATGATATGACATTCATCGAGAATGTTCTATGATTATCTAGACGCACATAATATAAGGATTTTTTCGCGAGTTCCCGGTGATCTGCTATCGGTAATAGAGCGGTTATACCCCGACCTTAAAATTAACTTGAAGGATATTCTCGGTTATGTTTGTCGCGAAAATGACCCGGTTATCAAATTATTAATGACGTTTAGATTTTTGACAAATATTTTGTTTTGTAGTTTTGCTTGCGTGTGGTTTTGATTGATAAGTTTATGTTCCACTCAGACTGAATTACCAGATATAAAAAGGAGTATTCTTTCACCTCATCAGGATGAATGTTATTTAATTCAATTTCAATTAATTCTTCTTTCATTATGATCAAAAAAATGATGCGAAAAAATAAATGAAATATGAATAATTTTAACCCAAAACTCAAATCAAATACAAAAAACAGGCGGCCAAATTGAATTTTTTGATAATTTGGCACTTTTGACATGTGTAACCGCCAGTTACCATGCTCAAGAGGACGGTAACCAAATCAGTTCCCGTTTTATAAGATTAGTGACGTCAGAAAATATTCCCCTATTACCGTTTATCGAGAATAAATCTACCAACTCTACTATTTAATGAACTATACATGAAACAACTACAACAAACAAGGAACCAGAACAAATACAAACTAAAAGAAATAAAAACAGTAAGTACATGATAAACTATCCACGTTACAATATAATCATAAAAGTATTTTTGTATCTGAATGTACACCAAATTTTGGTCGTGCGTTAAGTGCCATCCTTTTCCTGCCGAATAGAAAGCATTCGGATATCTGTTCTTTGTGCACCGCTGTAAACGGTCACCCGCCAAGCTATACAGGGTGTCCCACGGTCATGGCCTATTAGAAATTTCTGGATAATGACAAAAGCCATCGATCTGAAAATTTTATGGCGTCTATTAGACAATTTAAACTATCTTTGGAAAATATTTTCGTAAAAAAATCACTTCCGGTTTTGCCGCAAGTAATACCTCATATGTCGATACATTTTTGAAATCTACATAAAATTATGAGTACAATGGATATACCTTTTCCTATACTTAAAGTTAATAGTTTTAGAAATATTTAATTTTTTTCGTTAAAAATTGACAAATGTGAGTTGATCGAAAATAAGTCATAACTTTTTTGTTATTTGATTAACAACAGTGGAGTTGGAATTTTTGGAATCTCTGTACACTATTTTGAAGATTTTGTTATGATATTTATAAATTTCCTAAGAAATTATTAGAGAAAAATCGAGGTAAAGATGACTTAGTTTCAAACGTTAAAAATTTTCTTATTTTAAATAGAACACCCTATATTTTTTGCACTAGCATATGCAAAATTAAAATAACATTTTATAGATGTAATACTTCCATATCTAAAGCGGATAGATTAAAAGTTATTGAACAATTTCCGATTTTCCCAACAATTAATTTGTATTATCTTAACTTTGGAACTCATCAGAACGGTATCCATAGTTACCACTCATTTATGTCAGTGTCAAAGTGCAAAATTAGCAATTGTCTCTTTCACAGTTCCTGTTACGGAAATCCTCAAGCTTCGATCCGAAGCGCTGAACATGACTTACATGTTGCAAGATCATCAATTTAAAGAAATTTAAAACAGAAGAAAATGAACGACTTTAAGTTTGCACAACTACATCTACACCCCCAAGATGGTCCTAGAAGAGTAGAATTTTGCGAAATATTTCTACTAAAAGTTCAAGATGAAAACTTTTTGAAAAAAAAATAATTTGGACAAATGAATCAAAATTTTCGTGCGAACGCATTTTTAACTCAAAAAATAATAATTTATGGGCAGACGCAAACCTTCATTTGACGAAAGAATAAAAGTTTCAAATTAAATTCAGCTTCAACGTTTTTGCTTTTATGAAAGACAACGCACTTGAGTTTTATATTTACGACGAAGTGCTAGACACCGAAAAATATCTTGCGTACCATCGTTACAGACTTTGTAGATGACTTGCCAATTAACGAAGTCATAAGCCATGAAGTTACCAAAGAAGTTTATGAAATGTGGACAGGTGGTTTCAACTCCCTGAAATTGGGCACCAAAGTCTTCAGATCTAACGCCCCTAGATTTTTATTAGTGGGGGATCATAAAGGAAAAAGTTTACATTAAACGTCCTCCAGTGCAATCGATAGAAGAGAAAAGATAGAAATCGTATACAAAATACTTCAGAAGATCTAGACCCCGCAGAAATAAGAAAAGCAACATCTATTGTGGAATCCAGAATTATTCCATGTTTAGAAGTAAATGGGGGCACTTTGAACCCTTGTTAGATTACATTTGAAGTATTGTTTTGTTTGTTATGAATAGGTTATTGTTTAACATTTTTATGTAGATTATTGAATTTGTTATTGTTTTAGTATCTCTTCGTTTTTTATTACATACTGATGCGTTCCAAAGTTAAGTTAATATTGTTAAATTAAAGTTAATTGTTAAAAATATCTGCTTTAATTGCCTTTTTTCATCAGTGGTAATCGGAGGAACACGATTTCTTGGAGCATTTTGTTGGCCATGTTGAACAAAATTATCTTGAATCCGGGCAAATTTCTTTGCAGTCATCGGCAGCAAGTTAGGATTTTGGGCCTTAAACGTCCTGCATGTTCTCGCCACAATCATATTGCTCTCTCTATAAATTGCGAAAAGGTTGAACAGATCAGCATTTGTGTATTCTCGATTCATTATTGTGATAAATTGCAAACAAAAAAACAGTGAAAAAGATATTTCCTAATCTTGCACTTTGACACTGACATAAATGAGTGGTAACTATGAATACCTTTTTGATGTGTTCCAATGTTAAGGTAATACAAAATAATTGTTTGAAAAATCGGAAATTGTTCAATAATTTTAATCTATCAGCTTTAGACATGGATGTGGTCACATAAATAGAAAGGTATTTTAATTTTGCTTATGCTAGTGCATAAAAATATAGGGTGTTCTATTTAAAATAAGAAAGTTAATAACGTTTGAAATTAAGTCATTTTCACATCGATTTTTCTCCAACAATTTCTTAAGAAATTTAAAAAAATTATAACGAAGTCGACAAAATAATGTTCAGAGATTCCAAAACTCCAACTCCACGTTTGTCAAGCAAATAACAAGAAAGTTATAACCTATTTTCGATCAACTCGCATTTGTCGATTTAACGAAAAGAGCACTATAAATAAAATCAACATTAAATCAAGTTAATTATGCGCAAGCGTAGATGCCAAATTATGGGAATTTTTAGTAATGCTTGTCTTCTCCACCGTTATTAAAATTTTAAATAATATCGTGCCATGCCATGCACACTCAGGTGCAAAAAACGTATCATCCAAATTTAGGTAGATTTTCAATTGACAATAACTTTTTTTTAAATTCAAAAAAGACGAGAATTTCGAGTTAATTAATTTCTAAAATGAAACTGCGGTATTGCATGATACCGTTAGGGAATTCAAAACTTTTCTTGCTGAGAAGGAAGAATCACTTTTTCCAAACATGTTCTCTCTTGATTCAACGTTTTATTAATTTTACAGCCTCTTAAACACTGATTTTTTGATGATTTCGTCTTATAACCCTCATTACTATGGTTTTGAAAAAGATAAACAATTTCTCAAAAGGTTCCTGAATTTACGTATTTCAGAAAACTGCCACTCCAGTGACACTTCAGGGTTATTGCTAAACCGTTAGGTACCCTCTTTGAAGATGGGCAATACCAACGTTATGTAAGGTGAATAGGTAACTGCGGTTTCTGTAGCTCCAAAGAAACCTACAATCTAACTACATTTTCTATCGGTACAGACAAAAGAAATTACGGTAGTTTTAAACGGTTTTAATAAACAATAAACAACGCAAACAAGAATTAACATACTAACAGGTAAAAGATAAAGGAGGAACAGTTCAATATTTTGTATTTCCTCCTATTGCTCTTATTATGACATGCATACGCCTGTTCATACTGACAATCAGATTACGAATCATGTCTTGATCCATATTATGGCATTGCTCTCGTAACACTATACTAAGCTCGTCTATAGTTCTAGGAGCCGCCTCCCGATTTCTCACTCGCCTGATCCCATATGTGCTCTATAGGGTTTGAGTCTAGGGAACACATAGACCAGTTCATATTTAGCTGGCTGCGCCCATCTGCAATGAGGGCAACGGCTTTGGTACAATCCGCAGAATTCAAAACTCTAATCAAAAAACTACACTGAAGTGTAATTGAAATAACGGTTTTCTGAAAAACGTGATTTTGAGATGCTTTGGAGAACTTGCTTATCTTTTTCATAGTAACGAGGTGTTTAAGACGCAATCATCGAAAACTCAGTGTTGCATTTAAGATGGTGTTTGTTCCTTGGTAACATTGATAAAAGGTTGAAACAAAAAAGATTTTTTTTGAAAAAAGTCATTCTTTTGTTCCCAGGAAGAATAGTTTTAAATTTCTTAACAAAATTGCCCCATACAGCCGTTTCATTTTAGTGTTAATAATGAGTAATCACTGAAGGGTCCAATATTAATTAACATATTTTTTTATAAAACCCAGATTACAGCATACAAAACTAGAACGTTAAATCTTGAATTGTGAAAATCGATATACAACTTCAGAAGATAATGTTCATTGAAAATCGTCCTAAATTTGGGTGATGCATTTTGATTGCACCTGAGTGTAGCTATAGATAAATGTTAACGCATGTCTTATCTTAAATCATATGAAATTGTATAATATTGAAGCATTACTTGATTGAATTAAAATATTGAATTAAAAACACAAACCTGAACTAATGCAATGGTCATATAGTATGGAACCTTTCTATGAGACCTACTCGCACGTAGAACAAGTCCGAACACCAACCCAGATCAATCCACAGATATGCACCAAGAGAGAACAGCATGATAATTTTTCCTACATAGGTATGTCTTAAGGATTTTCCGGTATGGAACCCTCCACCTTTAAATTCCAGTCGCACTGACAGACTCTCACAAAACAGTTCAGTGACATACTACAAACAAATATATACCAAAAAATCCACGAAAATTCGGCCATAGAGCTCAGAAATACCTCTTTGGGAATAACAGATATAGAACCCTCAACCTAGGAGGCCCAGACACACATAAAATGTAGCCTGTGTCACCTGCGCAAATGTAAAAAATTCAATAAACAAAAAATTATCGAAATCGGATAAGTAGTATTCCAAATTTTTCTGGTCATCCGAAAAGTCGTTACTCGTTATGACTTAAGGATTCTCAGGTATAGAACCCTCCACCTTTAAATTATAGTCGCACTGACAGACTCTCACAAAACAGTCCGTGACATATTACACACAAATATATACCGAAAAATCCACGAAAATTCAGCCAGCGATACTTCTTTTGGAATTACACATATGGAACCCTCAACCTAGGAGGCCCAGACACACATAAAATATAGCCTATGTATGGATCACATGACAGACAACGTGACTAAGGTAGAAAGTGTTAACTGGTGTTAAGAAACCGCATATGTATCATTTACAGAAATGAGGAGCTATGTAATTAAATCAAAAGTGTTGAACACTGGATGAGCGTTTTGTTCACAGAGGATACCAGATTTAGTCTTGAATAATGAAGATAAAATTTGAACTTTAAATTTCTACTAATTGTTTCAAAATGTTACGCCTAATTTTAAGTTTGGTAAATTTTTGTGTGCAGACTTGTAAGTTTAAATCTCTGTCGATTTATTGAATTTGTCTTATTTCTGATTATTTTTAATGAATTTTAAAGTTTGTTTGAAAACGAAAGAAACTTTTTAATTTGGCTCAGTGAACTACGGAACTAGCCACTATTGCCCAGTACAATCGGACGGAAATCGATCGCCCAATTAAAATGTTTGTTTCGTTTTTTAAACAAACTTTAAAATTCAACAGAAATAAAATTATTTATTTTCAGACAGAGATGTTAATGAAACTAACAAAATATTTCTGCGGAGATTTAAACTTCCAAAATGTGCACACAAAAATTAATCAAACTTAAAATTAGAACTAACATTTTGAAACAAACGTAGAAATTCTATACCACAAACAAAATATGAAATTCATAAATTATATTTTATAAGAATCATATTAACAAAATGAACTGAATTAATCCGTATAGAGATTTCAACTTCTAACCAATTAAAAAAAAGAAGAATCCACACAAACAATGTAAAAGAAATTTCAAAATTCAGATGCATTTACCATTTTGTTTATTATTTAGGTGTGATATTTTCATTAAAGAAACTGAAAAGTTCTGCAGATAAAAATATTTTATTGAACACATTTATTTGTAACATTCAAATAAACAAACTGCAGGTCTGTTCCATAATATTCTTATAAAATAAAATTTATTCAATCGATTCTGAACTAATCGAGCTTTTATTAAACTCATCTTATTTAAAAATTATTTTATACCTACCTAACTAGTACCTATATACTTTTTTATTCTAAGATTTATACTCAGTTGCTTTTCCTCTTATATACTTGAAGACTTTTGTTTGTGGTAGTGATTGAACTGAATTGCGTCAGATTTTCTTCTTTATCGGTTTGGACTGTATAACCTTGAATATTAGAAGACTTTAAAACAAATGATCGGCCCATCCTGACCATCTTTTCTGTACCAGTGTTTGAGTAGGTGTATCTTTGTAAAAACAACCACGATTCGTTCATATAAACATCCTTTCTTTTTTTATTTATTTTTTGTAGCAAAACTAATTCTAGTTTGACGGTCCATTTGGTTCGTTTGCAAATACTTATTTGGGCAGGACAGGGTCAACGGTGTAGACATGTGGGCATATTGCGTAGGAATCAAAAGGTGCAACCGATAAATACTGGGTGGCTCAAAAATAAAACATAGTTCCATATTTGAAAGGAATGAGATATAATTTTCATATATTCTTCTTATTTAAATTTGAATGAAGAACGGATAATTAAATACCATCTGCCCCAGAAGTAATGTCTTAATACATTTAAAATTCAGCCGAGTGTTTTTTGTAAAAATCCCATAAATAACGAACAATCAACTTCAATGACAGACAGACACGGATACCGAGTTTGTTTAATACTATGTAGGTAGAGTTTATGTAGAGAAGAAGACCACATTTAGCACAAAACCTGTAAATACAAATGACATACAAATGTCAACGTAATAACTCAAACTTCAATACATAAATGACAAAAAGCATTCCCACAATGTCATTATAATTGCTTATTAACGTTATGCGCACATCGCTTACGATATGTAGCCTTATTTTGTTATTGATCCAGTCTTTATCTTCGATGAGCTTCAAGCTCGATTCCCATTTCTATGAGATCTCTAAACGTGACCTTCTAGCCAAGGAGCAGAAATACCTAAAGGATAACCCATTAAGTGATGAAATGAAAAGTTTTATCAGGCGTTCAAAAAGAAGAAGCTGGCCACAAAAGAGAAACGAAGATATAGACAAGGACCATTTGTACGTCGTAGAGGACGGGGAGATCAAACCTTTCGATGATCTGAAGCTATCTGGGGAAGGCAGAGATCAGTTTTCCAGAGCAGGTAATAACCGAAGCAACGTTCACATCTATGCTCCAACTGTTTTTTTATGAAATTCTTCAGGTAACTTCACAGTCGTACCTCTGATCATCCCAGTGACAGTCGCCATGTTAGAAACAAGCCAAACAGACGAAGAGGAGATATTGCTCTCCCAAGAGGATACGGTTGAAACAACAACATGTGAAACATACCCACCTACACGCAGGCAGAGACCAAGAATTCATAAACCTAAACCGACAACAGAAATTGTGATAGAAGTTCTGGAAGAGGAATCAACTGAGCACAAAGTCGATGCTGCAATGCTCGACAAGGTGATTGGGGACGTGAAGCAGCTAATACAGTTTGAGCAGGAGGAGAGAGCAACTGGTCCAGAATCAACTTTGTGCAACGTTACAGGTATCTCAGATTCATCAAACTCAAATCAAATATAAAGAATTTATCTCCAGACGGTCGATTGATAGAGAATGACATAAATCTAGAAATGCACATAACTAATTTCTATCTTTTGGCGGTCCATCAATGCAGAATTCTATCTGGAAAATATTTTCCATGACTATGTTACCGGTTAAACAAACTGTTAAGCTGAACTCACCGAGTAGCAAATAAAGACTTTTCTATTCTATCTATTCATGTTGTGTTATTTGTACCATTTTTTATAGGGGATAAATTCCTTCCCATGCAAGATAATGCTATTGCGTCTTTTGTGGAGTTATAATCGCTTTCGACTTTTTGTAGCTGATATCTAATTTTTTATTGGTTCTTCTAACTCAACTTAAAATGTATATTGTCTAATATAATATTGTTCAATCTATTTCGATACCAGAAATAAAATATTATTTATAATGGTGCAATAATTAAAAAAAAGAGATTACATTATTTCTACTTCAGTTATTCCTCCTTTATTTCATTCAATACAAAAATTTTAAATTTATTTTTGCTTAAGGTGACTGGGACAGTGATGCAGGTGGTGTCCAGATACGTATAGATATCACTGCTGGAAACTACCGTAACCCTCATGCCGTTGTTGTGGAACGGGAGCCACCGCCTAACGAGCCGGGATTCCTGGACGAACATTGGAAGATGAATGCTTTTGTGCCTCTCAATCGCTCATCACTTGTAGTATTGACTGGATACAGTAGAAGAGTTAAAAAAGTCGCTTCTTTCATTGGTAATGACTATAGAAGTGAACAGATACATCGTAAAAGTAACTTTTACATTGCATTAAAATCTTGTGTCTACAACATTTCAGTACCTACTGGCGTTATATAATCTGGTATTTGTCCATTTTGAAAATTGTAGTCACAAAAAATTTCTTATAAATGATGGTGACGTTTCAGTGTTCTTCTGATTATTTTGCTGCATATTAATTATTGCAGTTGTACATTAACAAATAATAAAATATCTATGGTATGCGTTTCAAACTAAGAATGATGTGTGGAGTCTTGTCAAGTACATCGTTGCCAGCGCGCTGTTTAGCCGGTCTCGACCAACCATTAGGTCCGGTCTTACGCTAAGTTTGCCGCTTGGGTTCAAATTTTATTTCATTTTCAATAAGTATTAATAATTAACAATGCATTTTAAAATTGCAAACTAAAAATTATGCGTGTCAGCTCCAATCGCGACTGGGGTTTACTCTTCAAGTGTGACTGTCATTGAATATGCATTAGGCAAAGGGCATAAAAATAAACGCATATCTTATAATACTGAGAGCATGCATATACTTTAACGAATTTGGAATATAGTGTCGACGCCATTCGGAATGGAGGCGTGTGCAATTCGTTAGAGGGCGGAGCATCTTGACGAGTACGGACGTTGGTGGGGCCCGTGTGGTATGAGTGTAAGGCATAGTGCTATTGGTCATCGATACATGCCAAGATCAAGATTATATTCTGATCCATCAAGTGAGTTTGTTCTGTTGTTGGAATGTTCGGGGCGTTGGAAGATGTCGGTGGAAGATTCGAGATGGAGGTGCTTGCCTGTAAAAGGGAGAGCATTTGCTGCGGAGCTCAGTCAGTCCGGTGCACTAATTGAGTGAGTACGGTGAATACGGTGAATACCGGAAGTGCGGTGAAGACCGGCGTTACGGTGGAGACCAGCGGTATGGTGGAGACCGTAGTAATGTGGAAACCGGAGTAAGGAGGAGACCGAAAATACGGTGGAAACCGGAGTATGGTGGAGACTGGGAGTACGATGCAGTCCGGTGTAGTTGGGTCCCTAGCAGGGGGCCACCAACACCAATAATGTAGTTTAAGATATATAAATAGTTTAATAATGTGTGATATTTTAGTGTCTAAATAAATAAACTTGAAAATTAATAAATCCTAGTCATTTCTATTTGCTCTTTACAATACGTTAAAATCTAAATGAATTTAATCAACAGTAGATAAATATGTAATACCAACGATGAAAACAACTACTCGGTGAGCAAATACTCCAATCCCGCACTAAATTATTTATTAAATTAAATTATCGCTGGTAGTTGCAATATGATTGAAAAATTGAAAATGTATTCAATACAGATATGTATGTCAAAATCTTCAAGCCCTAATGCTTTTATTTTATTCGAATACATCACAGTTGAATCAAGTGTGTGATCGCCGACTTCGTTATCATTAGAACTCATCAGATACACTGCTGAGAAGTCGATACTAGACCAACTTTTCAGCGGTGCTGTCGGACACATCCACATCTGTGGTGACATGATGCCGCTAAATATCTTAGTACATTGTGATTTATTAACATTTCAGAATTTTTATGAGATACGTACCTACTTGAACAAAAGTGTGAGATCTCAAGCTATTTTTGCTTTGGTAGGTTTTAGATTTGCCACATAGTGAAATTTGTTAAATGTTCAGATTATGAGAGATATCTATAGTTATCTTCGATAAATAGACAAGAAACCTTCTTATCTTCTTCAGGTACCTATTCGTTTCGAATATTGGTGACCATCTTGACTATGATGACCTTGTTGGATACCATGCCCTTATGCTCTGGAGACATGATATCCTTCTTCTTCTAGACTTTTTCTTTCCAAACCTTTTCCTTGGAAAATGGATTTTTAGAGTTTGTATTATTATTATATATATTATTATTTAATATTGTACGGTCAAGATATTCCAGTTTCCTTTTCTTAATCATGTTCACCAGCTCTATTTCCTTCCTCATTCTCTCCTGTATTTTTTCATTGCTCAATCTAAGTACCCATTGTATTCTAAGAATCCTTCTGTGTAGCCACATCTTGAAGGGCTTAATTTTCTTGTGTTGCTTCGGTCAATATTCAAGATTCCATTCCAAAGTATAATATGGAGAACACATAGCAGTGCAGGTATCTTACATATTTAGTTTTGTGGTTGTGGGTTTTGAAGACAGTTTGATGAAGGTACTTCTTTGCTTTCTCTATCCAAACTTTTATTTATTGAAAGTGGACCTACTCTTCGGATCCTAAGGTTGCCAGGTTGACAAAATTGGATTCCCGTTTCACTGGTATATCTTTTTCCTTATGTCCATGAATTACGTTTTATTTATGTTCATTTCTAGCCCACTCTATATCATCTGCAAATATGATGGTATCATCTTCATAGCGGATAAGTCGTTTCCTGTTTACAAGCGTTCCATCCTTATTATTTTTCAGAGCTTCTCTGAATATCTCTTCTGAATAAAGATTGAAAACCACAGGCGACATAGTACACCCTTGACATATACCTTGCAGAATATTAACTGCCTCTGTTATTTCATCTCCAACATTGATTTTTATAGAGGCCCTTTTTTAATACTGTACGTATATGTATAGAAGAGAATAGCAGAATAGATAATTATTCTTGCTCTCAATCCGAATTGATCTATAAATGTATTAAATACCTATGTATATATTAATAACTAACTCTTCTCTTCTCTGAAGTTTTGAGCTCATTAAAAAAATACTGATCAGATTGGTACTTGATCGAACAATGTGTATTAGTGAATGGCACAAGTTACTGGCACTATGCAATATTGAAGTCTTTCAACAAATTTTCATGCCCTTTCAAATAATAATATGCTCTCATTTGGTTATCTCACACTGTGTTTGTTTGTCTTAGGTGAATGTCGTGTTTGTGAAGGCGACGATACAATTACAGGTAACTGGTTGATTGCAAGAAAATCCAAAAATTGTAAGGATAGACAAGGTACACAACAATTTCTCTCTGATATTTTGAGAAGAAATAACGTTAGGAGATTGCAGGCAGAACACCTTCAAGAAATCACAGCTCCCGTACCATCAACTATGTAATATAATAATAATATAGGGATATTTTATCCTTTAAAATATATATCAAAGTTTACAAGGATGATGTTAATTTAATTATCTATTTACAGTATCTTATTGCTATAAATATTTAGGAACAATTCATCTTATGCACTGATCCGAACGTGGTTTAAAATTATAGCGAATGCGCCAGGTAAACTTATCTCATAGACTTATAAGACGAACAAAAAAATGCCCTCACTAGATACTTTATATAATTTGAAAAATAAGTGAGGGATATCAGTGAAAAAACGATAATAAATGGCTTATATTTAGAATTAGATTTAAACTGTTTTCATGTTAGTAAGCTGTCAAAGAAAATTATTGAACACCTGTGTTAAAAGATCTACTATTAAATTGAAAATAGCACAAGTTCTTCAAGTATGGACTTATAAATATTTCTAACAAATATCTAATTCAATGCCGTATTCACAACTTATACAGATGTTAAAAGATACTTCATGGTATCAAGACTTGATTAATTTTTTGGTAAAATGTGTTTGTTAACTAGTAAAGTCAATGGTTTACTAGCATCAAATTACATCCAAATAGCAATCAGATTTGGCTGAATAAGTTGAATTTCATTCAGTCGTTATTAGGGCTATTTGTTTTGGTAGTAGCTCAATAGCTCAATGAGTGTTTGGCGTTATATTTATTACGTATTTTTCACTGTTAAAAATGAACTTACTAAATAACGGATTTTCAATCATATTTGATTCAGCCAGTTCTACTTTCCATTTTGAAAACAAATAGTCTAGAAACGTGTCTCTCAAGGAATAATTGATTTATAACAGATACGTTCTTCATCAGGCAACACCTATTTCTAATAGTCGTCAGAATGCAAGTATGAAATGAGAAATTTTATACCTTATTTGCATTAGGTATAAAACCACTCCTGGGCTCATGAAATTTTTGATTTGACTAAGGTAGGCACCTACTCGTAAATATAAACAGAATTGAGCTTTGTCGAGCATATATCAGTTGTGACTCGATGTTCTGGTCTTATTTTCGTAATAGCTATGTTCAAGGAAATGTAAGGAGAGGTCTTTGGATTCAGTAATCTCGGAAATGTCTATTAATTAATTATGTAGGTATACTTGTGGCTTAGGGCTCATACTCGTGTGTTGTTTATCATCCATTGTGAAAACACCATGACGAACTATCAGGTAATGAGTTTTAACCTTATCCAGTTCAGCATCTAAAGACAATACTCTTCGATCAAGTCATGGCAAGAAACTATTAGCCAAAAACTTGCACAATAGGTAATCAAAAGAATTGTGATGCAGATGTTCCTTTGCAATGAGAGTAAATACTCGTTTTGAAAATCTATTGGAGAAACCATGCCATGAGATACTTAGTTTAGATGTAGCAAGGAAGTTTTGTTAAGGGAGAGAAACAGATTCTAGTTACCATCCATAGATACGGGGTGAGTTTTTAGAGTGTCCATGGTCGATAACTCCGTCATTACAGGAATAAATATAAAAAGTTTTTCACAAAAGATGTAGGCACTCTCAATTTCCATATTTTGAAATTAATTAGAAATGTACAAGATATTCTACAACATGGGGGCAGATCATTCTTATGTTTTTTTTAATGGAACACCCGATATGTTTGAGAATGAGCTGCGTTATCATTAATTTAATTTTGAACCGACCAATTGCACGATCCACCCCTCCGTATCTACGGTAGTCTTGACCGCGCAGGATTACTTCCTGCGAACCGAAGTCAAAGAGGCGCCTCTATCAATTGAAGTCCAAAGAAGAATACGGTAAATCGGTTAATGCAATTGTTCACTCCTTGGTTTTGCGTTCTAAAGTAATGGGAAAAGTATCTTCATAATTATTATTATAGTCATTTATCGATAACACAAAAAAGCTATCGATCTCAAACACTGTATTTTATATAAAATTTGGAATCTACTCAACTTTGCGATTACATTAATATAAACGTATACTGGGTTATACTGAGGGGTTCAAAAGATATGATCGATTTTGTCAGAAAATTGCAATGATTCCAACTTCCTGTATATTAATTAAATGATAAAATGATCTAAATTTGTCTTATTTTTACAATATTGCGGAAGTTGTGTACAGGAACTGTCGAAACTCAAATACAATATTTTCTCAATATTTTTAAGTGGAACATCCTGTATTTTATATCATAAACAAAAAGAACAGTCATACCTAAAATAAATAGTTTCGGAGATATTTGAATTTTTCTTCCAATTTTAGGAATACCTTCAAATCGTGTAATTGAAAATGGCAGACTATTGAAAAAACTATAAAATACTATTAATAATCAATAAATAATTTATTAGAGGTAACCAATATCAATTTTTAGTAAAGATCCACGACAATATAATTTCAACTGATAAAATGATATAATTTTAATGTAAATTTTGACATTGCTCTTGCATCATTAAGCAATATCATGCAGGCTGTGAAGAAATGAGAGAAAAAATAGGTAATTAACTTTTCAGATAACTTAATACAAGTTAATTTCATGTTTGCAGTAGCAATCCAAATGAATTTTCTTTCTATGAACGAACGAATAGATATGATATGGATGTTGAGATGAGATATTTTTCTTTCTTTCCTTGCTTGCAACTCATAGTCATGATAATGTACTCTTGAAATAATTATACCAGGTATTCAGAAAATATGATTATTTATATCACAATCGCCATGATTTAAGCACTGTGTACGTTGAAATAAAAATCTGAATAAAATTAATTTTATTTTATCGACTATTCAGGCGAAATTATATTTTCGTGGATCTTTACCGAAATAGTATATTCAATTAGCAGTCCAGAAAATAGGCTTTACACGTGTGAGCGCTTCGCCTCACACGAGAAGTCATGCAAGCGTAGGAAAAGCATTCATGGACATGTAATGAACGATACTTTTCATTACACCTGAAAACAAAAAACATTACTGTTAGATTTTAAAAACCTTTATTTTTAACCAACATCGAATCCGAAATTGAATCTAATTAATCGACAAAGTGAAAGCTGTCACAATAGTGTCATTTGACGTCATTATAAATGTTGCTAAAAATAATTATATCTTTTATGTGGTATCGAAAGATTTTCAATTTTCGAAAGAAATCGCCCTCTCCACATAGCAAAAATACATATTTAACATGCGTCTATCTCGAAAATTGTCCTATCTTTAATTATACCAACTCAGATTTTCGATTTTCGAGAAAATTCAACCACACCACCCCTTCGGGGGCGGTTGTCGGAGGGAAGGAGATTTTGGATTTGCGTTTTTATGAATATGGGACCATTTCTCAAGCCTCCCCTTTCAAATGAATCCAAAATCATCAAAATCGGAGCTCGTTTACTATATGAAAGGCGCGCACGATCCAAAAAAAAGCAGACAGTCGAATTGTATACATATATAGTGTCATGACCGTGCAGAAAAATTTTCCCTTGCGGGCACACAGGAAAAGCCTATTTTCCAGGCATCAAATAGTCGTGGAAACATTGTGTTTTCAGAGAGGTATAATGAAAATTGATATTGGTTACTTGTAAAAGATTTTCTAATGATTATTGATAGTTTTTTCAATAGTCTGTTATTTTCGTTTACACAATTTAAAGGTATTCCTAAAAGAAAACTTCAAATATCTCCGCAACTACTCATTTTAGGTATAGGGAATATTTAATAAAAATGAAAATTGAATGACTGTTGTTTTTGTATATGATATAAAATATAGGGTGCCCCATTCAAACAATTTGAGAAAATATTGTATTTGAGTTTTGACATTCCCTGTACACAACTTCCGCAATACCGTAAAAATAAGTCATTATTACAACAAAACAAAATTAAAAATAATCGATACATGCACAAAATTTACATCATATCTTTTGCACCCCTCAGTATAACCCAGTATAAGTTTGTATTGTATTGTAATCGCAAGGAGAGTAGATTCCGAATTTTATATGAAATATATGTTGTTCCATTAAAAAAACATAAGAATGATCTGTCTCTATGTTGTAGGACATCCTGTACATTTCTAATTAATTTCAAAATATGGAAATTGAGAGTGCCTACATTTTTCGTGAAAAACTTTTTTCATTTATTCCTGTATTAACGGAGTTATCGACCGTGGACACATTAAAAACTCACCCTGTATATTAGGCATGTCTTGCTACATATTCTTATTAGGTACATTACTGGCAGACAACATTCGAAACATTGTCCTCGTCTCAACAATTTGCGATCGCGTCTTCTGAACAAATATTTAAGAGGGATAACTAACTGCCTGGATAGATTATTTATTTCTAGGCCATAAACACGTTGCATGATACCTACGTTATATCTTAGCGTTATATTTTTATTTGTTTCGATGTCAAGCTCGATGGGGTTGCAGCATCAAACTAAATACCTACCTAATGACATGAGCTGAAGCCTTTTGCACACATTCAGTTATTCACTAAAATTTTTATGACCGAAATGTCAATAAAATTACATTTTTAAATTGGTTTAATATTTCATAATAACTCTTCTTCTAAATTATTCTGAATGAATAATTGGACGCAGCTTATTATTGTCAAAGAATTCAATTATATTTCCACACATCCATCTCATGTATATCCTGATGATATAACATCACATGGGCGACCCGGTACGACCGGAAGTCCTCTCGAATGCCGCGTCCTATCCCTACATATATAGGTACTAGACGAAGAGCAAGCAACGTATTTTGAGTTGTTATTTCGAAATCTACGAAAACCAAATTTTCACATTGTGAATACATTTACTAAACAATAAAAACTGCAAGAGAGGGGAGCGTAAAATAAGATTTAATTTATTTAAATTTATGAATAGCAGGTTACTTTAGATATAATTCTCCATTTTACTCATTATATCTACAAATTACACTTTACTATTTTTCAAAACTGCAGAACATTTTTGTCCAATCGGCGATAACACTTTTCTGCACTGCAAAAGAATACTGCAAGTTAGGGTCATTCCTGCGCTACAGTCTTTGGCAAAACACGTTCTTTGATTGCTCAGCAATCATTGCGAACATGTAACAGAACAGACCGACTGGCCGACAGATATAAGTACCTACCAGTGAGTAAAAATATATTTTTTAAATCTGAGAGCTCCGACATTAAAAAAAATTACAAAAATTAGGTATAATAAATATTCTTCACAAAAAATTGGATCGAATTTATTAGTTAATTAATTGTAGTTAGATATAAGATTTTTGGCATCAATTTTTTTAATATATATTTCACACTACCAATAGGTACCAAAGAAGATAGTATATATCCTATTACCCATGTATATTCTTTACTTGTACTTGTTACTATTCAGAGATCTCAAAACATCGAGGCGAAAATACCTTTTCACTCGAAAGCCATCTTCTTTTGAAAAATGTCCAATTAAAAAGTTTCTACATATAATCTCTTCTTTAATTTCCCCGTCTCACATTTTAAATTTTCAAAAAAAAGTAGCCCCCTCTACGTAGCGGAGATAAACAAATTTCAGTCTTTACCATTGCTGTAACTCGGAAACTCTTTTGAAAAACTAGCAATAAGAACGTTTCCGTATATGGTCTTATCTTTAATTCTACCGTCTCAGATTTACGATTTTCGAGAAAAACTGACAACTCCACTCCTTCGGGGGTGGTTTTTAAAGGGATGGAGATTTCGGATTTGATATTTTCTAAATATGAGGCTATTTTTCAACTCTCTTCTTTCAAATGAATCAAACATCGTCAAAATCAGAGTACGTTTACTATGCAAAAAACGCGAACAGCCATACATAAGAAAAACCAAACATACCTCAAGAATGGTGTTTTTGGGTAAATTTTCGCTATTCTATGTCAACATTTAGGTAAATGCTAAGGCAATTATTCTCATGATTAAAATAGTGAATAAATTAAATCTTACTTATCACCTCATTTACGAGGCCCTCATGACTACCATCTATCTATCTAAGTTTCTGAGTCTTTTGAAATGACAACTCGATAAAAATGTCTGGCCCTTGGTCTATAAGCGTCATATATCCCATGTGTGTTGCCCTCGCTCTATTTCTGTGACAGAAAAACATGAGAAAAACACACATCCATATATGCCACATGCCATCGCTCTTAAGTAAACCGATTAATCTACCTGGTTGCGCCCAATTTATTCACTATAACGACGTGTGTTTCACTAAATCTGTTGTTGTAAAGGGAATCTGGTAACTGAAAAAATCTAGCTTGCGCAATTTGACACTTCATAATGCTTGAAACTGAGTGTAAAAGTCTTATGAAAAATGGAGATACAGAAGTGTTACATTTATTATTTATTCCAACATACATAGTCAATGTTCCAATAAATATTTTTTACAAAAAATTGGACCGATGTGCAAAATAATATTAATTCTATTGGTGCTGGTACTTTTGAAGTTGTGCAGTTGCAGTTAGATTAAAAACCTTTGGCACCAAGTTCACAAGTACCAGTACCAATAGAATTAATATTATTTTGTACTTTTCAACTGAAAACATCGGTCCAATATCTTGTAGAAAATATTTATTTCACACTTACATTTGTCACGAAAATCGTTGAACGTTCACCATTATCCATGTATGGCTTTGCTTGTATTTGCTATTTTTCAGAAATATAAGATATATATATCGTCGGGGAAATACGCATATTATATAAACTTTACCACTGATACCGTTCAAGAAAAAGTTTATGGACCTCGAAGGTGACACCCTCGCGTTTTGTCAGGAAAGCAGCTTATATAGATAATGTTAAAAAGTAGAACCTTATCTATATACCAAATTTGATTAAAATCGTCAGAGCCGTTTATATTAGATATGTACAAATTTTCATTGAGAATTTCCGAATAAATTACAACAAACTCATATTAACACCTTTTATTTCCAAAAAAATGGGTTTTGTTAAAAAGAATCAAAGCTGATCAGGATACGAACCGAGGAACTTTAGCTTAATAGCCGGGAGCTTAACCATTGAGCTACTTATGCCCCATGATGGTATTGGGCTCATATCCACATATTACGCATAATCTCTATGAGTCCTAACATAAAAATATTAATTGCTGAAATCGATTTTTTTATGTGAATGTGAATCCAACAAATCGATTCAATACACTCTAAAACCCATACATATGACTTTTCAACGAAATCGATCGACCAGTTTCCGAGATAAAATTTGCATATATAAGTAGGTATATACAGGGTGACTGGTATGCGGACGAATTCCTTTCAGGAGGTGAAAGTAGTGCTTAGTTGCTAACGAGTAGGTAAACATGATTTACCTCTATACCATTCTTAACGGTTTTCGAGATATTTCAATTTTCAAGAACTTCAGTTTATTGCGAAGCAAATATGTAAAATCAACGAAAATTATGAAAGCATTTCTAAATGTCGCTTTTTAAATTATAAGCTGACAGACATACCCAAAATATCAGTAGTGAAAATTGTTGAATTACTAATGTTAACTATAAATTATTTCGGTACGTACAAATTATTGTTAAAGCTTCTCCATTTTATTGTCTTCAAAATAAGGTACATTATTTCAGAATTAGCCTTTTGTTTATTTATTAAATAAATAGTTTTAATAGTAAGAGTAACAGCTTTATTTTCAACAAAATTCACATTTCAAGCAAGAAAAAATTACTTGGTTTGTTTTCTCAAGAGTTACAAAGAAAATATTTTGAAATATTGTTTTCAAAATTTACCTTAATTACGTACGGCCTAAAATGTCAAATTCCTAACTACATAATAGTAATAATTATTACTAAAGAGGTAGTAAAATTATTATTTTCTGCTTAGAAATTTGGACATTTTCATAATAAATTAAATGTGCAATTGCTTGCCAAGTATTCTCGATTGTGCTCTCTTTCAAGTAATGTACTTAACTGGCATCTTATTTTCTCTTTTTATAATAAAACACTAAATACAAAAAGAAATGTTCCCTACCTTACAATATGAGAAAGAACATTCCCAAAATGTAATGGAAGAACTTCTTTAACAAATAATATAATTTTAATTTATAACCCATTCATTTTCAAAATGGCTATCTCTATTCCTTATGCAAGCACGAGCCCTTTTTCTTATTTCTGACCTGGAAACTCGATTCGAAAAGTCATATCGCAATATCTCAGCTCCATTCCGTATCCTTTCAATTAATTCTTCTTGCGTATTTAACTCTGTTGCTTATACGGTTTCTTTTAGGTGTTCCCATAAATAAAAATCTAACGGAGTTAAATCGGGACTTTTAGCAGGCCATGGTAAAATATCACTATCAATATTGGCGTCTGCAGGAGGATTTTCTACACGTTCTACTCATTGAAGGCTGCCTGATTCTGAAATGCGATCGTAAGTTGCACCAAACACGCTTACATGTAGACTGCGCCTATTTGGAAATCAACTTACATATTTTCGTTGAGCTTCATCTGCATTTTCATTGAGAAAAACATACATAAATAAAATATCAGCACATTCAGCATAACTAAACGTTGCCATTTCAGATACCGTAAATAAAAGCCAAAAACTTTGATCAGAACTTTTTAGATCGAAACTTTTGACGACAAACTGAAATTAAATGTTAAAAAATAAATAAATATGGTATATTGATAAATACCAAATTTATTAAGCTAGTATCACACCAAAATGCGATAGGAAAAAATGCAAAATATTGTTGAATGTGACTTATTTCTTATCTATAAATGCGAAAATAAAACCAGTAGATGCAAATAAAAATAATTTAGTTAATAATAAAACAAAAAGCTAATTCTGAAATAAGGTACCTTATTTTGAAGACAATAAAATTTAGTTGGAAAGGAACGCTGAGTTTAAACCAAAATAATTTATAGTTAACATTATTTTTCTAATAATTTTCACTGCTGATATTTTGGGTATGTGTGTCAGCTTATAATTTAAAAAGCGACATTTAGAAAGGCTCTTATTATTTTCGTTGATTTTAAAAATTTGCTGCGCACAGAACTAAATTTCTTGAAAATTGAACAAAGCAAATATCTCGAAAACCGTTAAGAATGGTATAGAGGTAAATAATGTTTAATCCGTAGCAAATAAGCTCTACTTTCAGCTCCTCAAAGGAAGACGTCCGCTTACCAGTCACCCTGTATACAAGCATTGATCGTTTAATATAATTAGATAAAGAAAATTAAATAAAGTTAAAGGGCGTCCACATACAATAAACTTTTGTTTTTGTTCGATAATAATGTCTGTATCTTTTGAACCATAACAGGTAGACAATTCTTCTTTGATGGTTCGGATTGCTTCGTTGGTACCAAAAGTCTTCTATCTACATATAATTGCACAACTCCAAAATTACCAGTGCACCAACTAATATAGTCGGTCCTAGTTTTTGAAAAAAAGTCTTATTACAAAAAATACATTTTACTAGAAATATACAATTTTAAATATTTTATCTCATTAGGTATAACAAAAATTTAATATATTTTTAAGTTTCATATGATCTCATCAGGTGCATTTCTATGTCCTAAAGACGGTGTCAGATTATTCTTATGTAATGGTAATTAAGAAAATAACCAGAAATTTATTTATATACGTTTATTCCATTTTAATTATTTAATATTTACATTTTTTGGTATATTAGCCGTTTGAGAGGTTCAGTAACCCCAAAATGTATAAAATTATAAAAAAATTGTTTATAAATACTCGCTAAGACTAGAAAAATATTGCATACTATACTAGTTTTTGTTATATTTTAAGATATATCATTAGATAAATAGAAATTTATATTTGACGAATATTGCACTAACAAAGAATATGTAAATAGATTACTGATAAAGTAAAACAAAGTATATTATTGCACGTAAAGTATAAAATCAATTAGTGAAAAATAAATGTGTTTGAAATACTTATAGGTGCATGATATAAGTTTAATAAATTATTCAATGTGAAATAGATATTCTCATAATTTAATCAATTTGGTTATAACTAAATTATTTATAAATTAATCAGTCCAAATTTATACAAAATTTTCATCACATGCAATCAAATATTCCATTTCATAGGAAATCAAAAATATAAGAACAAATAGTATGTATTAATTGATTATATAAACGATAATTCAAATTTGTAATTCATCTTCTTAAGATATGGCAAGAAATAATGTGTTTGTTTTGTTACTGAAATTCAGAATGATATCCAAATGATTTTTTTTTCAGTTTGTCGGAACGATAGCTTAAATAAACATTGGAACTTTATTTTTGTCATTATCATTTATCGTGAATTAGTTCACTATCACGTCACTTAATGTTTACTTTGTAGAAATAGATTAGAAATAAATTAAAACACTAGAATTATTGAATAAGTTAATAAATTATGCATTTCATTAATCAGTTCAGGATGCTTGTGACATAAATTTACAATTTCATTCATTTACGGTTTTCCAAACTATCTTATTTCACACATTCCTCGCATTATCACTCTTCTTCTCTTTCAATGATGTCACCATCTCTTTGCTTTCCACAAATTCAACTGGATCAACTCTTTCCCACTCCCAATCACCTTGCAAAGGTATCTCATTCTCAAAGTCGAAATTCCATTTTTCTACAGCCTTCTGCCTTGCTACTACCTGCTCTTCCATTGACATATCTGTGAACATTTTGTCAGTGGCTTCTTCATCAGTATTATTCGACTGCTTAGCGGGTAAATCATCAAACTGAAGTTTTCTTTTTACTGGATTGTTGAAAGTTTGATTGGTATTAGCCATTAGAATTCTGGAACAAAGATACAAATACTTAGTTTGATCGCATTTATTTTGGATAATTTGGAAATTAGGTAGGTCATGCAGATGTATTTAATTTATGCTTGTAGAAATAGTCATTACTCAAGCACGAACAAGGATTCAAGCTCGAGTCATATACCAAATAATCAGAAGCTCGTAAGTCTCGAGTTTCTGGTCAGATAGGCTTCTCTAAATGTCTCTGGTGTGTACAGTTTTTAAAATTGACAGATAAATAGCTCTTTATTATCCCTCTAAATTCCTTTGGATAGGAGCACTTTAAAGTCCAGGGATGAAAATGTACCTTACAGCAATAAAACTAGTTATAAATACTATTACAGAATCATTTACCTGATAATGTATCACAGATTGTATAAAAATGTAAATTATATGAATTAGATGTGAAATAACATGTCATAAATATAAGTTAATCAAAATGTTTGAGGACAGGTTAGGAGACTACTGCTATACACAGTAATACCAATTCCTAATCTATTACTTTAACTGGTTATTAGGAAAACTATCGCAGAAAATTACGCAGAGATAAGATAGGACAGGATTTTATTTATCAATGCATTTTTCTAATGCACGTATAAAATGTAGGGAATTAATGAAATAATAATTATCTGTCTTATAATACTTCTAGGTAAGAAAATAAAAAAAATCTTGTTAATTTCAATTTATATCATTTATAAACTATTTTTTTCACTGGTATATCTATGAAGCTTTTCTGACAGTTGAAAATAAATCAACGCGTGTATGAAATCGAGAAAACATTAATAATTGGAATAAATTCATGGTTGAATTTAGTTGCTCACAATCTATGAACATAAAGGAAAGAACTTTTTTTGATCGACTTCCCAAACGGAGGATTGCGATAAAAATCTCAGTATGGAGTTTGGGGTTCGAGAAGGCGATTGGTGATTCAGCTGAGTTCTGGTATGAGAAATCGATTGGCGATACTTTCATTTTTAATGGGTGTAACCCTCGAGGTCCACACCAGCTTTTTCGGGAATGGCTCCACAGACTGCGAAAAAAATCTCAGTATGCAGTTTGGGGTTCGAGAAGGTAATTGGTGATTCAGCTGAGTTCTGGTATGTTTCACATTCATATTTATTTTGAAATATGTAAATTATGAGCTATGTGAAAGATAAAAGCAATATTTATCGATCTACCGTTCGCAATACATTTTAACTAAATATATGCATATATTTTATCTGATATTAAAGATCCTTTATTTTGTATTTTTCAGTGCGCCAACTAATACCGTCGGTACAATTATTTGTAAATAATATTTATTCTTCATCACACAAAGTGGGGTTGATTTCTCATCATCAGATGAACTAGATCAGTTGAAGTTTTTTCGCTTAGTAGACGATTCCTTTATCTAAATTGCAAATAAATCTAGGAGGTCTTTGGAAAGTGCAGAAGTTGATGCATTTATTAGAATATTCTCTTTATTTTGCTTAATAATAGCTTCCTCTTCAGACAGTTAAGTCGTCATCGATATATTTTTTAAATGGCAACCTAGACTTTCTATTGTAATATTGTCGACTTTGCTTTATTCAAATATTAAGTTGACAATATTTCTAATGTTCACTATAATTTTTTAATTCTTAATTTTTCTCTCAAACTTCATTATGTACACAAAATCTAATCTAATCCTGCAATGATATCTGTGGGTTGCCATAAAAAAAATTTTCTTACAAAAAAGGTTCAATTTTGGGTACATTATTATTTAATGCCTATATTAATGGGTTATTGAATCTTAATTTACCGGGTGTTATTGTATCTTTTGCGGATGACACAGTCATTATTTGTAGTGGTGAGAGTTGGGATGAAGTTACAGCCAATGCCAAACATTCTTTAAAAATTATAAGGAAATGGTTTAATTATCACAAAGTGTCTTTAAATATGTCAAAATCCAGTGTTTTATATGTGTCTCTATATGCGGATAAGCTCCCTGTTACAGACGGACTCACAATACATGATGATGTTTGTTATAATAACTTAAACTGTGGATGTGATAAAATAAAAAGGGTAAATGAAGTTAAATACCTTGGTGTTATACTAGATGAAATATAGAATTGGAAGAAAAATATTTTTAGTATTGTTAAAAAAGTAAGATACCTTCTTTTTGTTTTCTATAAAATGAGATATATTCTTGGAAAAAATGATTTATTAAAATTATATCATGCTTTGTTCTGTAGCGTCCTATTTTATGGAATTATTTGTGGGGGTTCGGCTTATTCAAATACATTAGGGCCGATAGTAATACAAAAGCGTGCTATCAAAATTTTAACTTTTGGTAAACAACACAACCTTTTTAGTGAGACACGATTGCTGAACATCAATCAAAAATATATTTTGGAAGCACTAATAAATAAGTATTGTAATCTACGGGAAGAGTATACTATTGCTGAAGCATGTTTATTTTCTAGACACAAATCGCTTACAGTAAGTAAAACTAAATTAAATATTGGTCAAAAAACTATTTTATATCGATCCAAACTTGTCTACAATAGATTAGATAACAATCTAAAAAAATTAAACTTCTCTAGAGGGCGTATTAAATTTCATATTAAGAGTTGGATTTTAAATAATTTAAATTTATAATATACATAGATATTGTTATATTACTTAAAAAATCTGTTTTAATATTTAATACTTCCTATATCATTTGTCTTTCTTTACATTTGTAGTTGTATTCATAGTTTTGTTGCATTTCAATTTTATTATTTGTTTATTTATTGTATATTAATATGTATATTTAGATTATGTTAAGCATGTAGATTTTAATACATTATTAAGTTCAGGTCTACACATAGATGCTATTTGCATCTCGGTTGGGGATTGTTGGACTTTATTAAGTCAGACAATCTATTAGCATACTATTTTTTAATCAAGATTTGTATGTTAACCTGAATAAAGATTATTATTATTATTATTATTATTATCAGCTGGTACACTGAAAAAATACAAAATAATATTAATTCTATTGGTGCTGTTACTTTTGAAGTTGTGCAGTTGCAGTTAGATTGAGGACTTTTGGCACCAACTTCACAACTACCTGCACCAATAGAATTAATATTATTTTGTATTTTTCAGTGCACCAGCTAATAACGTCGGTCCATTTTTCCAAAACATCGCTGCGAAAATACTCATAAATATTTTAGATGTTACCATTTTACCACCGATAAATCTCGAAAACCGTATCACTAAGAAAAAAAACTATAACTCTTTTAAAAAATATATACTATAAACGTTACTGGATATAGTCCTATCTTTAATTATACCACCTCAGATTTTCTAATTTCGAGAAAATTTGCCCCCTCCACCCCCTTCCGGGGTGATTTTCGGAGGGAAGTAGATTTCGGATTTCCGTTTTTATGAATATGAGACGATTTCTCAAGCTTCCTCTTTCAAATGAATCAAAAATCATCAAAATCAGTGTATAATTACTATATAAAAGACGTGCACAAACCAAAAAAAGCACACAGTTGAGCTCCGTCCTTCTTAACAAATATTTTCAAATTAATACATTTTATTTCTTTAAAAAGTTGTGATACGAAATTAAATAGGGTTTGTTTGTTTTACCCCATTGAAAAATCACAACAAAGTTGAGGTATCTTTTTATTGGTAGAACATGCCCACAAAATGCCATTCTTTCATCTCTTCAGCAATTTTCAGAAAGAAAAAAAAAATTTTTTTTTCATTTTTGGAGACGTTTAAATTTTCTGGGAAAGGTCTAAGAGCTTTTGTTCACATGAACAACCCCCTTTAATTATCGACAAGAATTCACCCCTCTAAGAACGTTCGCACTTATTTAGAAACACCCGGTATATCGGAGTATGTTCTTACTTTTAAGACCAATACATCTTAAATTCGATACCCTAATATAAACTTTTGTCACTTTTGTCGTTGAGGGTCAATAGAAATTAAAACTTCGTACTTAATTAGGAAAGTGCCGTACTTTCAAACATGAATGCAGCTGATGAATTCTAATTTGATTACATTACTCCAAAAAAAATATTTTGAAACCCTGACAGTCTGGCTACGTGGCAGGCACCTTGACAATTTTGACCAGTGAACTTATTTGCGGCATCTGATAGGTGGACTATTTTATTTATTGTCTGTTGTTATTGTATAGTTTATCTAGTTTAACTAATGATACCAAAAGTTGAGTGTCTCGTTAATTATAAAAAATAGCGTTTATTATAAACATAGCATTGCTAGATAATTAGGAATTGTGCCAGATAACAACAGACTTCTTTCATAATAAATGCCTAGAATTTTTTCTCACTTTTAACGTAGACTTATTGAATTTTCCTTTTGTCACTAATATCTAAACATTCACCTGAGCTTTTTGGAAGTCAAGATTACAATAAGTAATATATTTAACTGGTAGTCAAAATTTCTATTAAATATTCTATGCAGTAATCAAGTGCAACAGGAACTGCTTTAATAGTAGTAACTCGGACATCGTAAACGTAAATATTATCTGTTATCTAAACAGCCAATTACGATAAAGTGATAAAATATAATAGACAAAAGATATATCACACCAAGAATAAAACTGGAAACTACAAAGCGCACAACATTTAAATATATTGTAAATTTTACAAAACAAATTACTCACATCCAATTCAGAGCAGGAACAAAGCACTTACAGAATTCAAAATGTATGTATGCACTGGGATAATGAAAATGCAGCGCGTTTAATATATGATTCCTGCAACGAAAACAACTTCGACGCGCTTCGACGCTCCCGAACCGGCGACGAGGCTCGACGACACACAGGCAGCGAGGGGATCCCGTTAGCCGTGCACCGCGGTGACGTCGCGAAAAATCGGTCCGATTTCGGGCGAAGCGTCGCCAACTGAGACGATGTGAAGGTGATTTGAATGTGGGCGAGAGAGCGCGAGCATGAAAAGAAAACAACCGGCGATCGATAGCGTCTTCGGATCGATAGTTGGCGTGGGATTGGTCGCGTGCGCTGATGTTGTGGTGGATGCAATGGCAGCGGCGTAGGTTGTGATATTATTGGGAAAATAGGAAAAGGTTTAATCTTTCTTTGTGTGGGGATCATCATTTTTGAAATTTAATTACATCTCTTGATAAAATATTAATATTGGGATTTTGACATAAATGAGATGCAACATTGCACATATAATCAGCTTTGGAAGTGAAAAAAGACAAAAAGAGAAATAACCAAATCTCAACCGTAAACATTATAGGTAGTTGATAATTGCGGTTAGATAATTGCGATGAATATTATTACTGTTTGATAAGACGATGGAATCCTTCTAATATCATTCTCGAATATGCCTGTCTACTAGGCACAGTCTTTTTCCGATTCTATCGAAGTCTATTTGTCGATTTAAATAAAAGCTATAAGTTTTGAGAAGATTCGAAGATAAGAGAAGGAATAGTAAAATTTCGTATATTTTCCTATATCTTTTAAAATATGTATATATTTTCAAGCTTTGTGATATAAGAAAACTAATGTCTTCTAATGTGAAACCTTACTTTGTATAAGACTGTGATTGCCATACTGGTGGACAAGCTGACAGAGAGAAAAACAGAAGTCCTCACGTTTAAAATTGAAAAAAAGTTGCCAAAATTGATCTCAACAAATTCCTGTACCTGTCAATGGAACGCGCCATAAAGGGGGTACAGCTGCTTCAAAGATTACCCCGGGTAAAGAAACTGACGAAAAAAATTCTAGTTTGAATTTGGCTAGCGCTCAAATAATAATAGATTTGATATAATGGATCCTACATCCGATGATGAAAATTAATTTCCAACTATTAGTAAGATATTCTAGTAGCAGTTTGATGATTTCCAAACTAGTGCAGGCATAGTTTGAGACAGGCGCAATTGGAGCTGGCTGGACTTCAGAACCACAAAAATATTTTGAAGGCGGGTGCCAAGATCCGGAATAAGACGACAAAAGGGCAAGGGGTGGTTTGCAAACTGAGCAGAACAAAACTGTTTCAAACCGCATTATAAGCATATATCAAACGGTCCCAAAGTACTTCTCGAATACCCCTATAAGATCACTCTGGTATCTGTCTGTATTGTCACAGACTATTTTCTCCGCAAAGAACAAAGTAGTTTTACAGAGTTAGGTGAAGTCTGATTCTAAGGGTTGATTTTGTGGAAACAATTAGAAAATTAAAAGCAAAAATCAAGACCATCAACATGGCTGGTTGTGAGTATAATAATAATAATAATCTTTATTCAGGTTAACATACAAATCTTGATTAAAAAAAATAGTATGCTAATAGATTGCCTGACTTATAAAGTCCAACAAACCCCTACCGAGATGCAAATAGCATATGTGTGTAGACCTGAACTTAATAATGTATTAAAATCTACAAGCTTAACATAATCTAAATATACATATTAATATACTATAAATAAACAAATAATAAAATTAAAATGCAACAAAACGATAAATACAACTACAAATGTTAAGAAAGACACATGATATAGGAAATATTAAATATTAAAACAGATTTTTTAAGTAATATAACAATATCTATGTATATTATAACTTAATTATTATTATTTAAAATCCAACTCTTAATATGAAATTTAATACGCCCTCTAGAGAAGTTTAATTTTTTTAGATTGTTATCTAATCTATTGTAGACAAGTTTGGATCGATATAAACTAGTTTTTTGACCAATATTTAATTTAGTTTTACTTACTGTAAGCGATTTATGTCTAGAAAATAAACATGCTTCAGCAATAATATACTCTTCCCGTAGATTACAATAATTATTTATCAGTGCTTCCAAAATATATTTTTGATTGATGTTTAGCAATCGTGTCTCACTAAAAAGGTTGTGTTATTTACCAAACGTTAAAATTTTGATAGCACGCTTTTGTATTCTTGCTATCGGCCCTAATGAGTAATTTGAATATATTTTTTCAAAATTATAAAATAAACCATATAGAAGATATAAGGAAAACAAAGGAAAAGAAAATTGACCGTTCCTATCATTATCTCGGAAAGAACTGAAACTAAAATAGTATACAAATAAAGTGACAAAAAAATCCTATGCGAGGAACCTGATCCTCTCCAGGCAAGTCCGAATCGTACTTGATCATTTGTATTTATTTATATCTACGTATTATAGATATAAATTGCACTGACACTGATGTATCAAAATCTTCTCAACATTTCCAGATCAAAATCATTATTTTAAACGTACACTTAACAAATGATTGGTAAAAATATCTGATTGGTTTTAATAATTGTATCTGAAATAACTGGAACAGAAAAATAGTTTTTCAAATTTCAATTTCACGCCATTCAATATCATTACCTAGAATGGATTCATGTGGTTGTCATTTTTAAATTAGATAACTAGGATGAGAACAAAATGAATGAGAAACCCTCTCAAATAGATAGTATGAACATAACAGATGTTTACTTTAATTTCACGTCTGATTTAACAATTTAACGTTCGTTTTTGGTGAAGACATTTTCGAATTAGAAAAAAATAAATATTTACTTCCATGCTTAAACCTTGTTTGTCATTGTCCACTAATGGTCCCGATTTGAAGATGTCAAGTACCGAAGTAATAATGAAAAGGTTTCGTTAAATCTGACTATGGAGAAGCTTATTTCAAATAAATAAGATAATTTATATTTTGAGCAGTCTCCAAATAAAAATTGAAATATTTTTAAGGATTTTTGTTTTCAGGCTCCTAGTTGATTTTAGGTAGAGATCGCCCCAATAACTGTTTGCAGAAAACAACAAAAAAACTACTCGACCAGTTAACATGAAAAGCACTAAAGCCCATTTGTAGTATGATTTCCTTTATGATTTTTTTCTGATTTTAATAAAGTCAAAAAGATGAAATAAGGTTTTAACTTGATTCACTGATGGCGAATTCCTTAATTTTTTGTTGCTGCCTTATTTTCCTCATTTATGTTTTCAATAACCTCTATAGATTTTTTACCGACTTTCCAAACGGAGGAGGTACCTATACAATTCGACTGCGTTCTTTTTTTATGATCGTACGCGCGTTTCGTGAAGTAGACTCTCTCCTTAAGAAGAGGATACATATCATATTAAACAAATATAAAATCCAGCATCTCCTTCCCCCATAAAACTAAACCCAAAGGGGGTGGCGGGACAATTTTTTTCGAAATTCAAAAAATTGAGCAGGCAAAAATAAAGAAGAGAACATATCCAACAACATTTTTTCTTAAGTACGTTTTCCGAGTTACATTATTGGTAATTACTCATATGTGTGTGTTTTAGGGTTGCTTTGAGATCTCTGAATAATAATAAGTAACTACAATTAAAGAATATACATAGATAATAGGTATAAGTGAAAGTCCAACGACTTTGATATATAAAAAAAAACTAGGACCGACATTATTATTTGGTGCATTGAAAAAAAAATAATTTCAAAATATAATTAATGCATGTAAAATTCTGCCTAATTATTCTGTGTATTACATGTGTTGGGCAACCTTTGCGCTCTTTTCCTTTGTTCTCATTAGAAAGAAAGCTTCACATTGTTTAAACTGGTGATTTGTAAAGCAAAACAAAGATTTAATAGCACAGTTGGAATCTTTGAGAACTGATCTACGCAAATGATTTCAAAACAATGTGTGTAAAAGTTATGAAGCAATTATTTAATTAAATGACTTAAATCCATAATAGGTTGCTTAATAAATGTAATTGAAAATGCAGTTGATAATAAAATAAATATCTTTCTACAAAAGATAGAGATACTAATAGTATACCTACCTCCATCTTTTATTAGTGCATATAAACTATAGCTAGAATTAATATTTTGTTTTATATTTTCTCCCATCCATACTATAATAATATTATTAAATATTTTTTACAAAAAACTGGATAATTAATATTATTTTATGTTTTTCAGTGCACCAACTAATAACGACGGTCTAATTATTTGTAAAAAATATTTTTCCACACTTTTGAGTGTAAGATTAGTCACGAAAATCATTGAATGTTCACTAATACCTAAGAAGATAGTACTTATCCTATTACCACTTATCTTAGTTGCTTGGACTTATTATCCAGTAATCTAAAAACACCATCGCAGAAATACACATATTTTAGACTTTACCATTGCTGTAACTCGACAGCCGTAACTCTATGGAAAAAATGTTCAATATAAATATTGCTACAAATAATTTGGACTTTAATTTGATTGCCCCAGGTATTCAGTTTTCGAGGAAAATTACCACCTCCACATACCAAAAATACACATATTTGAGATTTTAACGTCGCTGTAGGGCGGAGATCGTAACTCTTTTGAAAAAATGTTCAATTTAAACGTTTCCGGATATCGTCCTACCATTAATTTTGCCTCCTCAGATTTTCAATTTTAGAGAAAAAATCCCCCTCCACCCCTTTCGTGGCTGGTTCTAGGAGGGAAGGAGATTTCGGATTTGAGTTTTTACAAATATGGGGCCATTCAAGTCTCCTGTTTCAAATTAATCAAAATCGGAGTACGTTTACTACATACAGCGCGCGCACTAACAAAAAAAATTGGTAAAAGCCTTTACGTGTGACTTCCCTCGACAAACCACCCCGCTTCGAGAGTGAAACTTTATCGACCTGAATAACTTACCGTTCTTATATTGACACTTAATATTTTGGACACCCTGTATATATGATTAACGAAAACCCTTACATTGCGTCGCCGGTAGTCCTTCAATATGCATACCAAAGTTCGTTGTCCTAGGTCAAGCCGTTATTGAGCTACAACGCCAACAGACTACAGACAGACAGACCGAAGGACTTGAGATACCATGATTTTCGTGATCTAGGAACCCCAAAACGAACAAAACTTCCCTTATTGAGGGAAGTAAAAAAACAGACAGTCGAATTGTATACCTCCTCTGTTTCGGTTCTTGGGTCACAAATGTGAAAATGTTAAATGTTCATATGTTTATGACTCAATCACGCAAAAACGGCCGAACGCATTGGGATGAAATTTGGCGAAAAGATAGTTTCTTATCTGGATTAACACATAGGATACTTTTTATCAGGGAAAAATGTTAGGTTCCTGTGGGGTTATCAAAAAATTAACTACAGAACTTATCCTGATTGGCCTCTCCTTTTGGTGCGCATATTTGTATGCGTTCAGGATGTGTGCATGGTGCATGTGAGAGAGAATGATAGATATTAACATGTTTATATATATACAAGGTATATAATGTAGGTATAATGTTAATACTTAATATTTGATTTGCTTGATAAGCGGGGTACGAATTCGTTGGTATGATTTGTCAGTTATAAAAATCATCGAACATCTTCTTTTATTCACTGAGTGAGCCCATGACTTCATCCGTGAAAAAATTCTGTAGAAACCCAAAATCCGTAATAATACTTAAGTGATATCTCATAAAACCTGTAACTGAGGACCAGCACCATTGGCGTAGAATAAAAAAAACTTCACATGTTTTGCTAAGAACTTGAGAATAGGTGAGCGATGACTATGTTTTCTTGGTTGTGGAATTACGTGTTAGATGAAAACAAACAAAAACAAAATTGTATATTACAAAGTATAACGGTAACAGCCTTGTTCTTCGAAAAGCGCTACCTAATTTTATTAAAGGACGATCAATGAGCGGTCTTATTTCAATTAAATGAGATATCTGCAAAATTTGAGCACGTTTACTATGCAAAACGAGCGAAGAGAAAGGTAAAAAAAACAAATCTTGAATATAATTGTTTTTTCTATGTATTTCAATGATTCGGACCTTATTTCTCCAAAAACAATCTCAAAAGAGAATGAGGGCTGGTAAACTCTAAATATCTTTAAGAAAATAATGAATTTCTATCACGTTTGAAAAATCATTTTATACAAATGAGGTGGGACATAGTCCTGAAAAGTCTTTCCTATTGTCAATAAGACTACATTACCCTGACACTAAACATATTTTTTAACGACTATTATTAATTCATTAAAAAAATCTCGAGGAATTATTAATTTTAAAATCCGTCTCTACCGTTGACTAAATTTAGGATGTGAGCCCTTGGCTTTTAAGTAGGATATAAAAACAAACTCACCATCTTCCATTGGGCACTCGTATCTCCACAGCACACCCGAAACCCACCGACAGTTCTTTTATTTTGTTAGAAATTTCGCTCGCCGACACAACAACTACTATAGCGAACAATTGCACATCGTCGTCAACGACCAATGGGAACGACGCTAACCGCCCCTCTTCCCCCCATAAGCGAAGTTCCGTCCATTATTCGTGTATTAATTGCACGCGGCTTCCGGTTTTGTTTTATGCTCCAACGAGCGCAGGATCTCGCGCATGTTAATTTTTCAGAGTAGTTGCGTTTCGATTGTTTCGGACGAGGGATCCCATCGTGTAGGGGTGACAGGGGCACAATATGTATCATTTATGAGATTTCGATTAATTAAATTTCTTCTTTAACGGCCTATTTCGAAATTATGACTTGTTGATTAATGTTACGGTGTGGAGAAAAATATCTTATCGAGTGGCTACATACAGAAAGTATGTCTGCTTATTTGAATGATAGCATTTATGTTATTTCTAGTTATTTATTCATGGTTTTTCCCAAAAACATTATTCATCTAAATACATTTTTATTATTCCCAATGTTTCATATAGTATGTAGCTACTGTTACTTGTGTCAATAGATCCAATTGATAGATAATCACAATTAATTTACTTATGGCTCTTTCTATTCTATTAGCATGTCGCATAGATAAATGCACTATAAGATATGTGTGAAACTAATAAATAATTATTATGTGCGTAAACAATACACTTCCTATTGGATAAGGTTCCATCTATGACTTTGTAATTCATATATGCTCAAATTATGTACCGTTCACACATACTTATATGCATTACAATGCCTCAACACAGGTGACGCTAGGGTGAATAATTAATATTCTAATACGGCAATTATTGTCGCGTATATTTTCTCTATGCATTGGTCCAAAGTTGTGATCCAACTTGTTGATAACAGTCGTAACAGAATGATAATTAACCAACCGACTTTGAGTTTCCTATAACAAAATATTTACTTAGACTTGGAAATATTTACCTCAATAAGAACAGGATTTCAAGAAAAACGTTATTGTTTTCTAAGCTTGTACAGTCCATAGCATTTTGGTTGAGACAGCCAGGTATCTCCGTTGTTGTTGAAGATAGAACTTTGCGGTTTTCGCGTTCCTGTGTCACTATTTTGTGAAACTCATGAACACATGAACACATTTTGCCTAACTTCTTTTGTTCATAAATTACAGGGCGTTTTTGAAAATTCACACTTTTTGGATTTCCCACAGATCTATGAAGTTTCTCAGCGATAATGTCAAATTGAAAACTTATCCCACAGAGAATTTTATGCAGAATCCAGTGGGGCACGCAATTTTTTTTCTCGGTATGGTAATGGATATACGACTCAAACTTATAATTTTTTAAATGGAACACCCTGTATTTTGTTATCTCATTAAATTTCTCATTTTTTTCCTTCAAAATAATATATAATATATGAACATATAGTCTTAAAAAATACTCCAAAATCACTAAGACATTGAATTTTAATAGTGGGCTATGGTTTCTTCATACAAAAAAGGTTCCAATTGACGGAATATTACTTGTGAATTTTTCATGAAAGAAACAAAAACAATACTAACGCTAATTCACTAACAAAACACAAAACTTATTTATTTTCCGTAACACATAATTGACTCAATCTCAATACGTCTTAATGCATTTAAAATATTAGGGGCCGTCTTTGTAAATTCTAGAAAGTTACCTCTGTTGTTGCTCATAATAATATATAAACATAAAGTTTTCAAAAATGCTGTAAAAACATTGAATTTTAATAGTACCATGGATTTCAAAGTCTTACCACAGGGATTATTATTTGTGATTTTTTTACAGTAGGTCACAGATGCCTTTTGCAGCATTGTTTTATTATTTAATGGGATAATAAAATACAAGGTTTTGCATTTAAAAAATTATAAGTTTCAGTCGTATATCCATGGCTATACCCCGAATAAATATTTTTTACAAAAAATTGGACCGACTTTATCAGTTGTTGCACTGAAACATACAAAATAATATTAATTCTATTGGTGCTGGTAATTTTGAAGTTTTGCCGTTGTAGTTTGTTGTTGTAGGCACCCACTCTAAAAGAACCAGCACCAATAGAATTAATATTATTTTGTATTTTTCAGTGCAACAACTGATAAAGTCGGTCCAATTTTTTGTAAAAAATATTTATTTCACATTTTTAGTGTAAAATTAGTCATGAAAATTGTTGAACGTTCATACCCAAAAAGTTATAGGTAGGTTTAGCTTGTACTAGCGAAAATACGCATTTCACATATTTCAGACTTTACCAATGCGAAACTCGGAAACTCTTTTGAAAAAATGTTTAATTTAAATGTTTCCGGATATGGCCCCCTTTCTAATTTTCAAATCTCGAATTTTCGATTTTCAAAAAAATTTGCCCCTTCCACATAGCTGAAACACATATTTCAGACTGTAGCGCGGAAACGTATGATAATTTTCAAAAATGTCCAATTTAAACATTTCCGGATATGGAATTTTCGTTAATTCTGTCGTCTTGGATTTTCGATTTTCGAAAAAATTTGCCCCCTCCACCCCCTTTGGGGCGGTTTTTGGAGGGAAGGAGATTTTGGATTTGATTTTCCTCAATATGAGACCATTTCTCAACTCTCCTCTTTCAAATGAAACAAAAATCGTCTAAATCGGAGTACGTTTGTTTACTATGCGAAATGGGCGAACAGCCATAAAAAAAATAATAAAAAAAAGCAATCTTACAACCGAATTGTATACCTTCTTCTTTTTTTGAAGTCGGTCAAAAACAAAATTGCGTGCGCCATTGGATTCTGCTTAAAATTATCTATAGAATAAGTTTTCATTTTGACATTATCGCTGAGAAACTTCGTAGATCTGTGGGGAATCCAAAAAGTGTGAATTTTCAAAAACGCCTTGTAACTTATGAACAAAAGAAGTTAGGTAAAATATGTTCAGGCCATCTTGAGTTTCACAAAAAAGTGACACAGGTACGCGAAAACCAGAAGGTTCTATCTTCAACAACAACCGAGATACTTGGCTGTCTCAACCAATATGGGATGCACTGTACACTTTCAAACTTGACAAAGACAATTGAAATAAATGATATGCAGATAATTTGGCTTTACTTAATAGCAAGAAGTGAAAGATTCAAAGCTAAAGCTTAAAAAAGATATGTTATATATTTCACCACCCAAAAAAACCATCAAAAAGGAGTAGAGGGGGATTTTTTTAATTTGTAAATTTGAGATGACAAAAACAAAAAGTTCGACCAACTTCATTAGATGACGCACTGAAGAATACAAAATAATAGGAAAAGTCTTGAAAAGGATATTAGAATTAAATCAGAATTTATTAGAATCCACTGAGTTAGCTATAACTGACTATATATTGTGTTCTGTCACATTTGAGTTACAACCAACAAACATAACAACAGTTATAGAGTTATATGATGAATCTATCTGTGAACTCTGCAAACCTAAAGATCAATCTAATCGTATTGATTATTATTTTTGCAGTATCATAGTAACATATTTTGCCACTGTGTAGCTTACGCCCCTTTGAAAGTGTCAAACTGGTACTGGAACTTTTGAAGTAGTGTCACGATTCTTCTACGTATATTATTTGCTTGTTATTATTCAGGAATCTAAAAACATCGTCGCGGAAATACCCATATTTTAGGCTTTACCGCTGCTGTAACTCGAAAACCGTAACTAAGGAAAAAATGTTCATTGTAAATGTTACTACAAATAATTTGGTTTTTCATGTAGTACCCACAGATTTTCTACTTTCAAAGGAAATCGCCCTCTCCACATAGCAAAAATACACATATTTTAGAATTTAACATGCCTCTAACTCGAAAACCGTAACTCTTTTGAAAAAATTTTCAATTTAAACATTTCCGGATATTGTCCTATCTTTAATTATACCACCTCAGATTTTCGATTTTCGAGAAAATTTGTCCCTCGGAAGGAAGGAGATTTTGGATCATCAAAATCGGAGTACGTTTATTACTATATATAAGGCGCAAACAAACAAAAAAAAGCAGACAGTCGAATATGGGGTTCGTTGGTCAAAAATAAATGACTTTGTCTCCTTTTATTCAGATTATTATAACTTGATATTGTATCGTTAAATCATTTAATATTAAATATCATACCAACAAATTATATTCGTGACATTTTATCAACTATTTCATTATTATTTTTTTACAATTCACAACATTATAATAATAATAATAACCATAATGACAGTCGATATGCACAGAATTACGATTGCATCGAAGTAGATAAACTCTTTTAATAGCTCTCTTCCTGGCTTGTGGTTGGTATATAGGTACTTGTATAAACTTGTCTGTTAACCAACATAATAGTGAATCACAACATCACAATCCTGTGTCATTATATTCATGCCTTTTAATATCAATAAGACCTTGTTTGTGTGTATTTAAGCAGCACGTGAGTTAAATTGATAGCATAAAAATAGTTTTTCCATCCACTTTAAAGTGAAAGACTGTATCATAGCAGAACATAATTAAACGAACAAATTGTTACAAATTCAGCAAAGAAGAAGCTGAATATAATACGGAACTGGGAGGGCCTCTAACTGCACAAATTAACTCTACGAAAGGTTAAATCTGGAGCCATTGGCAAGTGTTTGCGCAAGAGTCCAGTATACCTGGAGTGAGGAATCAATTGAATTGTAATTATTATTTCTGCAGATTGATAAAAAGCGAATATTTCGACACACAATATATTAGCTCCATTTTTATAGCTTTCAATACTCCAGGAAACCTTAGCTTCTATTTTGAAATGCTGTAGCAATATGAAATTCAAAAAATACTAATAAATACTCATTATCCGATAAGACTGGTTGCTTATTCCAGAGGCGTAGAAATGTTTATTTTGTTTTTACACAAAATAATAATTATTATAACAAGTGCGTCAGGATATCAATAAATCGAAAATATTATTTTCCTTTCTACTGTTGGGCCTCAAGAGATAATACATACAATGATAGACTATGCATAAAATGCACATGGTCTACAAAATGAATATAGCTTTATTATGTTATTCAACTTTTTTAATGTAAATATTCAAACATGACAAATCTAAACCTTTAATAATAATTTTAATAGTTTATTTTTTTGAACTGGTAATAACCAAACTGGTTTTTCTCACAATTGTTGATATCTAGCTACATATTCATAGTGTAACGGGAATAGTTTATCGTGTACTTACTTTTATTATTTCTTTTAGTATGTATTTGTTCTAATTCCTTATTTGCTATAGTTGTTTCATGTATATTTCATTAATTATTTCTAGAATTAGTAGATTTATTCTCGAAACTTCCAGAAACTATATGTGAGGTGCACTTTTTCACAGTGTTTGTCAATTTGACAAGAACATTATTACAAGCATCTAGGTAATCATAGAACATTCATATATATAAAGCAGTGTCGATCACGAATCAGTTTAGTTTATTATACCTATCAGTCAATTGGAGACATTAATCGATAGCAGTTGAAACGCGATAGTCAAAGTGACAAGTTATGACAGCTGTTCTATTAGAAAAGGTCGTGTACAAGGTGTTGTTCAGAGTATTATGCAATTAAACTCTCCCCACAACGTTTAGCACAGGGTTAAACGTTGTAATTGGTGTCAGAAGTGGGATATGCTAGTCGAACGAGCCGGGCAACATCAATTTCATATTGTGGCAGTGTTTCTCCAGATCCAGATGTTTTCTAAAGAATTTTGGGGTTTCAATTTCAACTGGATTAACTATACCGTTTTGAATTTCATTGGACGATCGTCTCAGAGGTACTTCAGATTTCATTTGCATCATCTTTGCCTCTATTAATTGAAATTTTTATCACAGTGATCTTGAATTTTTTCTAATTTCCGGTCAACTTCTTCTTTTTGCAACATCTTGTCTTCTATTATTTCAAATTTTTGTATGAAGTTTTCTTGGACTTTCTCTCACTTTTGGTCAAGTTCTTCTTTATATTCCTGTCTAATTCTTTCTCGTTCATCTTTCTCTTGTTGTCTAATTCTTTCTTATGCACAGGGTTTATAATATTGTTGAGAATTAACCTGGAAAAATGCTGGGGATATAAAACCTAATTTGATAGTATGTACAAGTAAATATGGTAGGTATAAGAGCTTAGGAAAAAAGATTTTTTTTCCATCAGCATCTCAAATAAAATTGCAAACGAAATACTAATTTATGAGCCAGACAGTAGTTTAAACTATTTCATGGTTGAAATAGAACAATACTGTCATTATTTAAATAATACATATTTGGGTGGTTTGATATCACAAACACAATAGGTCAACATTTTACCGACATTTCCACACCATATTTTGCCCATCGACATGCCTGAATTCGTGTACTATTATTCATAACTTTTATGCATATCAATTAACACTGATTGTTTTTTGCGTTCTAATTTACATATTTATAGCGGAAGTTACCATCTTTTTTCCAGTAAATCCAATTAATTCGAGCTATTCTGAACGCAATGCACGTACCCAAGGTTATTATTTATTATCTGTTTTCTCTCACTTTGTTTATAATTACACGGGAGAGATTCTTTATGAGCGCTGTTTTGTTGATGTAGCTCGCATTTTTTTATAAGAAAGTATAATTATAATAACCTACATTCGGAGAATAACGGGAGCATTTGTCAACTTTTTCTTATGAAATCAGGTTTGCACGTTGTTGTTTGTTGTCTGACACATCTCAGAACTATAGAGACCTTTATAGACTGGAATTTTTCCAGTTTCTTTAAAAATAGTAATAATATAGAATTTCTCATTTCTTGTTATTCATGTTATTACATCCATAAAATCTGTTGAATGCCTTTTACAACTTTTTTGGGCTATCAATTTAATATTGTGATGCATACTCCTCAGACTCATATTAATCACTGACAAATACACAATAGAATTTATTGACCGACTTCAAAAAAGGAGAAGATATACAATTCGGTTGTAAGATTGCTTTTTTATGGCTGTTCGCGCTTTTCGCATAGTAAACGTGCTCCGATGTAGACAATTTTTGGTTCATTTGAAAGAGGAGAGTTGAGAAATGGTCTCATATTGAGGAAAATCAAATCCAAAATCTCCTTCCCCCCAAAAACCGCCCCCAAAGGGGGTGGAGGGGGCAAATTTTCTCGAAAATCCAAAATCCGAAACGACAGAATTAACGAAAATTCCATATCCGGAAATGTTTGAATTGGACATTTTTGAAAATAAGCATACGTTTCCGCGCTACAGTCTGAAATATGTTTCACTACCTTAACCCTAACACTTAACTGTTTGATTTCATTTTCGTAATCTACGCCCCATAATCGTGATTTTTGGCGTGGTGGCCGCAAACTGTAGTTTTACCAAATGTTATTAATGTCGCAATAAATGAAATTAAATAATAAACATAACCCCATTCTTTATCAACCACAAGTGTGTCCTTATAGCGCGACTATGGTTTATTCCACAAAACATTTCATTTTTGAATCTCAGCAATGAGTCCATCATGCAAAAATAACAACGACAGCGGGTAGAAACAAACGACTTGTATCTTAAAGCACTGCGTGCGATGCGGTATAGCCGCATCGCACTGATCGCACGCATACTGTATTCAGTTTGGACAAATTCATTTATATTTAAGAGTTTGATCGCATACGTTCTCCGCAACGCACGCAACGCAACGCACGCACCGCATATATCCTGTTCACCTAGGACCATGAACATTTACTCAGGTCTTGCGTCTTCCTAACTACTTAATGCTATGAAACTTAGACTGCTAATGAGCTAGAGACCAGGTGGCGTGGTTGTAGAGGAATAACAATAAAAAAATACCATATATGAGAAATTATACATAAACAATAAACATAATAATAATAATCATTGACTAATTTATTATTGCAATTCTTTTACAAAATTTTATTTTATTGTGTTTACCGCAATGTAATAAGCGTCACAGGGTACTTCAAATCAAACATTCTGTTTTTAAGGTGCCATCAAACAGTTAGCGACTGAAAAAGTGGCAAAGTGCTATTCCCAACAGGCAATTGACCTCTTCAAAATATGTATGTGAAAAAATTTTTGAAGAAAAATATATTGGACCCGAGAATTCACTTTGAGCGGAATCTACAAAATATGTTCATCAAGTTTGATTCTCTGTTAAAATGCACCCAGGTTCACAAAAAGCCGCTTTATTAATAGGGAAAAGTTTCAACCATTGTCTAAAATTATTTTCGTATTTGCATTTTTGTCAGTTAAATCAATAATCTGCATTGAAGATAATAGAATAAAGGCTTTTAAAATTACGGTTCATAGTTCCTTAGATAAAATATATCATAGTTGGTGTCAGAGTAAATTCTCTTTGGTAAATTCGTTCTAGTTCGAGTATTCTTCGTGGCATCTTCGTAACTCTTCGCCATCAGTAGCACTGATCCCTCTACAGATGCGATCCTGGCGGGTCAGCAAGTAAACAGTCCCATGTACAAAGCTCCAGATGCAAGACCTGAGTAAATGATCGTGCCTAGGACATAGCGTTAATAAACTCACAAATCTGACATTGACAACTGAAGAGGTTATGATGGACAAGCGAAGTGTAATAGTAGCGTTTTTAGATATAAGCGGAGCATTTGATAATGTCAATTGTGATATACCACTGCAAACATTATCTTCAATAGGATAGGATAATTATTAGTTTTATAAAATTTATAACTCACGAGCTCCCTTCATACAGCGGAATTCCAGGAAACGTCAAAGTAGGTCAACTGGCACAAAAGCTTCCCAAAATCCACCATCAAATCACTTGAAAATCCCATTCTCAGATTTTTATGAAATTTTCAAGAATCATGCAAGAAAACATAGCAATGACAGTATTAAAGCTGCCAGAGCCACCACAGGCAAAAGGTACATTGATGAGTAGTGCTACAAGGAATCCTTAAACACTGGTATTCAAAAAAACGGATAGGGCTTTTATTTTGTCACCATCAATAGAATCCGTGCCAACCACTACATTCTGGTTGCATCACTTGCAAGTATTGGATACATTAGCGAGCCCAATTGTTTCTGCAATGAAAACCCACAAGATATAGGCGACAGCATATGGCAGTGCAGCGACTACTCGATCCAAAGAAAGAAGCTACTGAGTCACTTCCGAAGACTCCAGCTAGTGGTAAACCAAGACGTGCGATCCATGGTATTTTAGTATTTCTTGCATGTATTTATATGTATATTTAAGATTTTAAAACAATGTAAGCTTAACATTTGATTTGTATTTATATCAGTATTGCCTACAATATAATATTTATGTTCCAAATGTATTGTAAAGACAGACATTACAAAACTTCGTATCGTAACGTCGTCGCGTAACAAGTCTAGACGACACTGCATAATAGCGTAACATGGAGGTTTCCAATCGGTTGTCGGTATTTCGACGCCGCATGAAAGAGATTATAGGCACTGATATTGCACCACTTTTTTGCAAGTCGTTGTATTTATTCATTTGAACGCTTTGCTATTATGGAATGAACTGAAGAATCTACCATTGATTTCATAAATATTTACAAACATCCCACATATTACAATAAAATAATGAAGCATGATGTTTGGGAATAACTTGCTGTAGAGTTGTTACTGCCAAACTTTTTTGGACAGAAATTGCCGTTCTCCATCTAGTATATTTTCGTGCTATTTTTGGGCCTATTAAATTGATCAAGTACTCGAAGTCTGTTGGGGACATTATGGTAATTTTTTGTAAAGACTACAAGTAGTAGATTTTAAATCCAACGGCAAATGATTTCCACTGTATGTACGTATGTACCTACACAGTACACACTTCTATCAGTATACAACTGGATCTGCCACCAGCGTCATTCTGCGCATCTTTTTATATTTTTCTTAACGAAGTAATGTACCTATGTATTTATAAGCTGCTGCAGCAACATCATTTTATTATTAAATTGCATACAAGACACACAAAACGGAACGGCAGCATGTTCTATTTATAAGATAAGCGACGATGTATTGATACGCTATATTTTTGACAAACGTATCTTCGATGCGTAACAAACAATTGTTACGCGACGGCGTTACAATGCTCTTCCCTTCAAAAACCGCCGGTGGAAGGCCCCTGAAAATCTAAAATCTCAGATGGCAGAATTAAAAATGAGACCATATCCGGAAACGTTTGAATTGAACATTTTTTCAAAATTGTTGGTGCCTACATTTAATTACGACAACTTCAAAATTACCAGCACCAATAAAATTATTATTATTTTGTATTTTTCATTGCACCAACTAATAAATTTGGTCGAATTTTTTGTAAGAAATATTTATTTTACACTTTTGAGTGTAACATCAGTCATGAAAATCGTTGAACGTTCACTAAAACCAAAGAAGATAGATAGTACTTATCCATCCGATGTACATACAATCAGCTTGTAGGTACTTCTTATTATTCAGAGATCGCAAAACACCGCGGAGTAGATAAACATATTTCAGACTTAGTGCTGTAACTCGAAGGCCGTAATTCTTCAGAAAAGATGTTCAACTTAAATGTTGCTACATATAATATCTTCTTTAATATTTCCTTCTCATATTTTCAATTTTCGAACGAAGTTGCTGCCACATAGCAGCAATACATATTTTTCAGACTTTACTTGCTGCAACTCGAAAACCGTAACTCTTTTAAGAAACATGTTCAGTTTAAACGTATTAAAATCTAACTGCAATGGCAACACTTCAAAATTGCAAGCACCAATAGAATTAATATTAATTTGTATTTTTCAGTGCACCGACTAATATAGTCGGTCCAATTTTTTGTAAGTAATATTTATTTAGATTTGTACTTTTTCAAATTAAATATGATTTGACAGAAACTCCCACTTGTCCTCCGGCACTGCATCTGGATAAGTTTTTGCGTTTCATATTGACACATTGGAATCGATTCACTGTTACTAATCGTCCGTTTAGCATTAAAACAAAGGATATTTTCAGTTTAATAACCTGCTATCAGTTGTTAAGTGCATATAGCTGATAAGCCATCATTAACTGTTATTATATTTAAAATAGATGACATATATATTACACTCATTATTCCCATCTTATACAAGAAATATTCCTTAGAGGGAATATGTTATTAGTATTTTTATTATTGGTCATGGACATATTGATGAGTTGATTTTTTTATAGGTCTGCCTGGACGTACAATATATTTATACTTATAAAAAAATCGAAGTGTCGGTTTATAATTTCTAAATAATAGCTTTAACTTATTGCATATGGAAGTATATGTGCCACTAATAACAAAATATCAATTTTGATCATTTTGAAGTTACACTTCTTTGGGCTCGTTGGGATGGGGTGTTGGTCGAGAAACCGCGTCACGCTAAAGGTGAAAAAAATCGTCGATTATACGTTTTCGTATACTTCTTTGTACGTTCTGGCTTTTAGAGAAATTTTTAATAAATAAATTATATATTAAATTTCATTATTAACTAAGCAATTTTTTTAAGGTAGTTATTGTTTTGTCATCCTGTTTTTCTGTCTGTCAACACTATACTTAACCGATTAACGCCACACTTGGTACACAAATACGTAAAGGCAATACCTCCTGCGGGATTGATTTTCAGCTGACTGTCTGTCTGTGTGTCTGTCAACACGATATCTCGGAAAATACTTAATCGATCGACACCAAACTTGGTACACAAATACGTAAGGGTAATACCTTCTATAAGATTGATTTTCAGCTACCTGACTGTCTGCCTGTCAATCAACACTATATCTCGAAAAATACTTGACCCATCGACACCTAACTTGGTACACAAATACGTAAGGGTAATACCTCCTATGGGATTGATTTGCACCTGCCTGTCTGTCTGTGTGTGATTACAAGATTGTTTTCGGTAGTGTTCCTCTCTATGTTTGCCTAACTAGTTTATCATACTTTAGGAGGCGCATTAAAAGTTTATTAGAATTGTGTGCGAATAGCCAAAGAAGTATAACTTCCACCGTCTGGTCCGACGCAGACCCAGTTTTTCTGTCTGTTCCGGCAAATCTCCGTAACGGCTAAACCGAATCCGACAGGATTTTCACTGGCAGGTAGCGCGGACGAAGCCGCGAGTAACAGCTAGTTATGAATTTAATTAAACAATATCACATGGAGCAATAATGTTGAACGTTAAGGTCTATTACTGACTAAATATTGCACAATGATTGCTTGAACTTTAAGGAATGTTTTAAGTAAATCCCTCCTACATGAGCAATTATATAATTATTATATAATTATATAATATATATTATAAATGATAATATTTGGTTTTTCTTAATTTTTAATGCACGTTATCAAATTGAAAAAGAAAAATATTTTTATTATTTGAAAAACCAACCACCAACCTTATTTTAGGTACTTGATACCTATACAAATTGTTGAAAAGTGATTTTCTGAAAAAGCAAAATAAACAGGATAATCTAATAGAAAAGACCACCGATGACGTTACATCTCCAAAATTAGCGTAGTGGTGGTTTTCATAACGCATAGTTTAACTAGAAATTAGCTGTTTCCGTACTAATCTCGCCTGTAAAAAAATCTCTCTTGGATTGTAATATTATTCACGAAAATACAATACATAATATCATCTTTCATTCCATCATCTAATAAACTCAAAGTCAGCACTAGTTTTTTTATCGACTCCAAATGGAGAAGATAGGTAGGTATATACCTACAATTCGAGTGTTTGTCTACTCTGTGCATTTTGCATAGTAAACGTACTGCAATTTTGATTTTAACTGCTCAGAGATGGTCCAATAAGAAAAAAATATGGAATCCAACATGTACACTTTCCGTGTGATCACTCTAGATAGAAATATTTTGAAAGCAATAAGTATAAATTAACACTGAACCATTTTAATGACTAACGAAACACTCAAAAATGTGAGATGTGAATATTTTTTTACCAGAATCTACCTATGTACACTTGCACATTTTAAAAAGTACCAGAATCAATAGAATAAATACTATTTTGTATTTCTTTAGTACCTTATATATTGAAGATGGGTCTACTTTTTAACCAACGAACCCAAATGGAGGAAGTATACAATTCGACTATCTGGTTTTTTTGTTCTTTCGCGTCTTGTATATAGTAAACCTACTCCAATCTAACTGCAACTATACAACTTCAGAAGTAAAAGCACCAATAGAATCAATATTATTTTGTATTTTTCTGTGCAAATAACGTCGGTCCCATTTTTTTTTTAAGATTTATTGTAAATAGTTATTTATCTTAACTTTTTATAATGCAACTTGTTGTTTCTTCTAGGATGACAACTTTTATGGGATTTTCCAAATTGTTCTGCGGCAAGTTTTCTTGACGAAGGCTCATGATCTGCGAGTATTTGCAAAAAATAAAGTGGCATGATTCTTATCAATTTAATTATTTTCATCATTACTTAAATATTTCTGATTCCAAAAAAGGGGTTTGTTTTACATTGCTGATATTACTTGGTACGTCCCTTTCAAGTCACCAATACAAAGGCTGTTTGTTCCCTACACTATAAAATTATTAATCCTAGTACCTAGCCTAAATAATTAACTTCTGGCACAGAATACTGGTTGTCCTAGTTCTGTCATCAGCAACAACAAGTAGGTACATCATTAAAACCATCTGATAGTGAACACATTTTAATATATTTGAACGTGGATGTGACTTGTCATTTTTGGTCTCTTTTTTGGGAGGTGTAAAAAAGTGAAAAGAGAGCAATAATTCTCGCTCTGTTGGCAGCGTGTGGTTTCCGGACCGGAAGAGGGCGCACAAAAGAAAAATCACACCCAAGTGACTCGCACGACCTGTGTCGAGATTCGATATAGGTAGGTGCATGTGGGAAAATACTGGTTGGATTATTCACATACTCATTAGGATTGCACTTTTTGTCTTGGGAAAGAATTCCAATGAATTTAAACTTTATGTTTTAGTTTCGATGAATATTTAATATTAGGTAAGTATACTTATTCAATTTAAAAAAGGGCCTACTTCATTAGATGATGCATTGAAAAGTACAAGGAGTTCAATTGAATATTAAACATCAAGTTTAGAAAAGTAAAGTATTACTAAATGTACATATCTTAATCTATATGAGCTTAGTAAAACTGCTTTTCTTACAAGGTTTGTTTTTAACTATCTTTTGCATTTTGGGTTAGTAATAATAATAATCTAAAAATCATTGATGTATAAAGCATTATCAAATTAGAAATTTTAAAAAAATCATTGTAGGTACCTGTGAAGGATTTTTGTAACTCAGTAACCTGATGCTGCTTTGCCTATTTATAAAACAACAGCAACATCAGTTTCGTTTCAACTTTACATACCTAATTATAATAAATATTTTTAACAAAAAATCGTCGGTCCAATTTTTTGTAAAAAATATTTATTTCACACTTTTGATTGTAACATTAGTCACGAACGCAAATCGTTGAACGTTCACTAATAACTATTAATGAAGATAGTAAATACTTATCCTATTATCCACGTATATTCTTTGCTTGTAGTTATTACTGAGATCTCAAAACATGACTGCAGAAATATGCATAAGTATTTTAGATGTTACCATTTTACCACCGCAGTAACTTGAAGACCGTAACTGTAAGGAAAAAATGTTCAGTTTAAATGTTGCTACAAATAATTAGGTCTTTCATGTACTGCAAACAGATTTCCAATTTTCGAAAGAAATCGCTCTCTCCACATAGCAAAAATATACATATCTGAGAATTTAACATGCCTCTAAATCGAAAACCGTAACTCTTTGAAGAAGATGTTCAATTTAAACGTTTCCGGATATTATCCTATTTTTAATTATACCATCTCAGATTTCTGATTTGTGAGAAAATTTGCCACCTTCACCCCTCTTTGTTAATTAAAGGGTAAACTGTTTTCTGTCAAACTATATATCATTAACAATGTCATTAATATAAAGTAAAGTGACATTTCTATTTAGTAAACTATTATTAAACGATTTTAATTTTATCATAATTAAAAAAATAATATTTATCATACTGTAGAGGCTAGTGGAATAAAAATGAGATGCAAATATGAAAAAGCATCAACATAAAAAATAAAATGATATTCAAAAAAACAAGAAATAATCTCTGACAATATTCAGATTGAGTACAAAGCAATAAGAACTTGCAATTATCTCCGATTTTTTTAGTGCAAACCCCTTTTTTCACTGTCACTTGTGTGTGCTTTTGTAGAAACTTAGCAGATTATCATAGTTTTAGAAAATGTATTCTGAACAAGAAAGGTTTGATTTGTTTTTTTAATTCAAAACAATGGAATTATCGCCCTAACAATTGGAGGATATCGACGAAACTTCCATGGAAGAGGAATTCCAGACAAATCAATTTTTCGGCGAATCCAAGGAGGTCTAAGAAATCAGTGTTATAAAATATAAAGAGAAATAAATTGTATAAAATGCCGAAATTTAAAGTAGGTCTCAAAAATAAGGTACACTTGTTGAATATAATTCGTTAACGAGTGATTGTTATGGAAAAAATAATTCATTTAATAAATTAAGTTCTTTAAAACTCAATGTCTTTCAGGGTAATCCCTGATTTCCTCGAATAATATAGAGAACAATTAAAAATTAACAAAAATATCACCATTATAGCAAATGTCGGCTATACATGTGGTATATATGGCTTACAATTTTCTTTCGGCGTTAACCACGAAGTTTGTTCTATTGAGGGCTTCTACTTCCTATCTTTTTATATTTTTAAATCTTCTACGTCATGGATTTGGTTCTGGTACACACGGTCTTTTAACGTACCACACAAAAACAAGTCAACAGGTGTCAAATCAGGACTTCTCGGGGCCATGCAACATTTCCATTTGGTCCAATCCATTCTTCAAACAGTTCGCTAAGAAAATTTCGGAATATTGCTCTTGACCGACGAACCCCGAACGGAGGAGGTATACAATTCGACTATGCTTTATTTTTTTTTGGTTTGAGCGCGCCTTTTATATAGTAAACGAGCCCAAATTTTGGTGATTTTTAATTCATTTGAAAGAGGAGGCTTGAGAAATAGTCCCATATTCCTGAAAACGCCAATCCCAGATCTCCTTCCCTCTGAAAACCGTCCCCCGAAAGTAGAGGGGGAGAATTTTCTCGAAAATCGAAAATCTGAGTTGGTATAATTAAAGATTAAAGGACAATATCCGGAAACGTTTAAATTGTGTTACGGTTTTCGAGATAGAGGCATGTTAAATATGTATTTTGGCTATGTGGAAAGGGCGATTTCTTTCGAAAATTGAAAATCTTTCGATACTACATGAAAGATATAATTATTTGTATCAACATTTATAATGAACATTTTTTCCTTAGAGTTACGGTTTTCGAGTTAAATCGGTGTTAAAATGGTAACATATAAAATACTCAAGCGTTTTTCCGCAGCAATGCTTTGAGATCTCAATAATAACAACTACAAGCAAAGAATATACATGGGTAATAGGATAAGTACTATCTTCTTTGGTATTAGTGAACGTTCAACGATTTTGGTGACTAATGTTATGTACACTCAAAAGTGTGAAATAAATATTTAAAAAAAAATGGACCGACGTTATTAGTTGATGCACTGAAAAGTATACAATAATATTAATTATATTCGTGATGGTACTTGTGAAGTTGGTGCCAAAAGTTATCAATCTACTGCAACTGCATTACTTAAAAGTAACAGCACCATTAGAATTAATATTATTTTATACTTTTCAGTGCATCAACTAATAACGTCGGTCCAATTTTTTGTAAAAAATATTTATGGTATATGATATTAAAATTATTTTCTTCTTTATTATCTAATAAAGGGATTATTTGATTTTCCAATAAATTAGGATATAGACTGCCAATTTAATTTTGATCAAAAAATAGAGGTTCTAAAATATGTCCCTTGTAAATACCATAACAAACATGAGCACTTTGTCTACCTTGATTCTGAATAGTTTTATACTGTTTAGGATTTGCTCGTGAACAAAAATGACAATTCTTCCTATTAAAACACCCTGCAGTGGTAAAGATAGCTTCGTCAGTCCAACAGATTCTTGCAAAGCCATTGTGTTGAAACTGACGGTCCATCAAAGTACAACAAAATTCCAATCGACGATCCTTATCACCAATCTGCAACCCTTATTTATAGCTTTGCGAATTTACATGGCTTGTATCCGTTGATTTTCATCGATGCTGTGACCGTGTATCCAGTGACATTCAAATGTCTACTAGCATTATCTAAATAATCCTCTGAATTTTTTTCAAAATACAGTGATATATTTTACTGCGTTTCTTCTGTCAAAACATTAGGTAGGTATTTTTTTTCACTTCACTATAACACTGATTTCTTAAAAATCTGGAATTCTTCTTTCAAGGAAGTTCCGTCAATATCCTCTAATTATTGTTCTTGTTCAGTATACATATTAATTTACAAATGTTCACCTCTGCTTGTTAGATTTATGATAATGGCTATTTCTTTATAGTATGAATTACTACTAATAATGAAGCATTCATATACAGGGTCAGTTTTTAGTATGTCCACGGTCGATAACTCCGTTATTACAGGAGTATATAAAAAAGTTTCTCACAAAAAATATATTCACACTCGTGCCGTTCTTATATTGACACTTAATATTTTGGACACCCTAGATATATGATTAACGAGAACCCTTACATTGCGTCGCCGGTAGTCCTTCAATATGCATACCAAAATTCGTTGTCCTAGGTCAAGCCGTTATTAAGCTACAACACCAACAGACTACAGACAGACTAGACAGACAGACCGACGGACTTGAGATACCATGATTTTCGTGATCCAGGAATCCCAAAACGTAAATATCAGAAAAAATCTCGAGGTCTATTTTTTACGTGAATACAATACTTCCCTTATTGAGGGAAGTAAAAGTCATTCTATTTTCATTTTTGTAAAATGTTCTCTATACCTAGAATGAGTAGTTACGGAAATATTTGAATTTTTCTTCCAATTTTATGAGTAACTTTAAATTGTATAAATAAAAATAACCGACTATTAAAAAAAAACTATAAAAAAACTATTAATAATGAATAGAAAATCTATTACTGGTCACCAATATCAATTTTCAGTAAAGACCTACGATAATATAATTCCAAATGAATATTTGATAAAATGAAATTAATGTTAAAGGTTTTTGACCGACTTCAAAAAAAGGAGAAGGTATACAATTCGGTTGTATGTTTGCTTTTTTATGGCTGTTCGCGCGTTTTGCATAGTAAACGTACCTACTCCGATTTAAACAATTCTTATTTCATTTGAAAGATGAGGGTTGAGAAATTGTCCCATATTGAGAAAAATAAAATCCAAAATCTCCTTCCCTCCAAAAACCGCTCCCAAAGTGGGTGGAGGAGGCAGTTGTTCTCGAAAACTGAAAATCCGAGACTGCAGAATTCCATATCCGGAAATGTTTAAATTAGACATTTTTAAAAATAATCATAGGATTCCGCGCTGAAATATGTGTTTCTGCTATGTGGAAGGGGCGTTACGGTTTTCGAGTTACAGCAGTAAAGTCTGAAATATGTATATTTGCCCCGCGATGTTTTGAGATATCTCAATAATAAATAACAAGTACGAGCTAAGCCTATAACTGTTTGGATATTAGTGAACGTTCAACAATTTTTAATGTTACACTCAAAAATGTGAGATAAATATTTTTTACAAGAAATTGGGCCGACTTTATTAGTTGCACTGAAAAATACAAAATAATATTAATTCTATTGGTGCTGGTAATTTTGAGATTGTGTCGTTGTAGTTTGTAGTTGTAGACACCAACTCCAACAGAACCAGCACCAATAGGATTAATATTATTTTGTATTTTTCAACTAATAAGGTCGGTCCAATTTTTTTGTAAAAATATTTATTATTTCAAAGTACACAGTGCTTAAATCATGACGATTGTGATATAAAGAATCATATTTTCTGAATATCTCGTATGATTATTATAATGGTACATTATCACGACTATGAGTTGCAAGCAAGAAAAAAAAGAAAAATATACGGGGCGTCTCAACATCTATATCATATCTATTCGTTCTTTAATAAAAAGGAAATTCATTTGGAAAGCATCTGCAAACATGAAATTTATGAGAAAAGTTAATTATTTTTTCTCTTATTTCTTCACAGCCTGCATGATATTGCTCAATTTTGCAAGAGCAATGTCTGTTATTTTCATTTACACAAGGTATTCCTAAAATTGGAAGAAAAATTCAAATATCTCCGAAGCTATTCATTCTAGGTATAGGGAATATATAATAAAAATGAAGATTGAATGACTGTTCTTTTTATATATGATATAAAATACAGGGTGTTCCATTTAAAAAAGTTGAGAAAATATTGTATTTGCGTTTTGACATTTCCTGAACACAACTTCCGGAATACTGTAAAATTAGTCCTTATTACAACAAAACAAAAGAAAAAATAATCAACACATTTCATCGTATAAGTAATATACATACAGGAAGTTGAAATCATTGCCATTTTCTGCCAAATCGATCATATCCTTTGGACCCCTCAGTATAAATTTATATTAATATAATCGCTAAGAAGAGTAGATTCCGAATTTTACACAAAATATAGGGTGTTCCATAAAAAAACATAACAATGATCTATTACCATGTTGTAGGACATCTTGTACATTTCTAATTAATTTCAAAATATGGAAATTGAGTGTGATTACATTTTTTGTGAGAAACTTTTTTTTTATTTATTCCTGTAATAACGGAGTTATCGACCGTGGACAAACTAAAAACTCACCGTGTATCTGCAACTGTCATTTTTTTCTCAAAAAAGACAAAATTTCGAAAACTATAAATACTAGTAATTGCGTTTGTCACACAAAGTTATTTTAATTTTAAGTAGAATCCAAAAATCTAAAAATATATAGGGTGTTCTATTTAAAATAAGAATGTTGATACCTGTATCAGAAATACTAACTAATAAAAACACCCTGTGAATGACAGCAATAAATATAAAATAATCTAAGAAATTCGAAGATTTTACCTCTATACTTTTTTCGTATCTCTCATAGTTTCTGAGGTAGGGGATCTGGACAGCCCGTACACTGTACCTACACTATAAGTACATACCTACAACAAAAAACTTCAATGTTATAATAACAAAATATATACACTGATCCCTTAAAAAAAATCAGTCACTTGTACCTCAGAAATCTTGACTAGACTAATGGAAATATTCTATTTTCAGTTGAAAAAAAAAGAACGATTTGTATCCCGTTCGAAAAGCTGTTACTCGAAAGCTATTCCAGGTTTTAAAAATTAAATATTGAATTAAAAGGTTATTGCAAATGATCAAATTTTATAATTTCTATAAAAAATATATTTTAGTCTAAAGTCTAGACTCTAATTTATCCACAAAGTTAAACAAACTGGAGGAGAATATACTTCACTACCAAATTTTCCAGAATCTATTTTAAGAGTTTGAGCAACTATTCGAAAAACATTTTAACGATTCATGCCATATTCTTCGAGAGTAGCGAACGATATTTTGCACTTCTAAAAGGTGCCCCTTTGACATGATGGATATTTCCGGACTGGATCTCGGGGGTGAGAATATCCTGTCTCCTGTGTCTGCAGCGGATACGTCAAGGCCCTTTTGATCTTCTAAGAGACGGAAAGGTCTCGGGATGAATAAAAAAATTACTCGACAAACACGAATTGATCTTTATTCTGTGAGTAAAAACAATGATGATTAAAAAAAACAATGTTCAATTTAGGATACCTACAGGTACTTTATCTCTATATCATATATTTATGAATATTCTTACATAGTTTAACTTATCACGCTGTCTCAGTTGTTATTAGTTTTGGCATCTGTCTTGTTTACTACAGGTATTGCTTGTGTATCTCATTAATTAATTCATTGTAGAATTAGTAGATTTATTCTTGAACCTTCCAGAAACGATATGTGAAGTACATTTTATCACAGTATCGTCATTTTGACACGCGTCTACAACAATCTCGAAAGATGCCATTGCAAAATTCAGCTATTATTGATGAATAAAAATACCGGCGCGAAAAGGGCGGTGCTATTGTTCCTGATTAAAATTTGAAGCTACTAGCGACAAATGTCAGTATGATTAATAGGAAAAAAGCGATTTTGTCGGCTGTAGCGATAGTTCGTAAAATGATCGCATATGTCGCATGCTAATTTAATTGTTTCAATAAATACAGCCGCGTTGATCTCATTTCAGAGTCAGCTATGGAATCAGTCAGTCAGAGTTATAAATATTTTTTTATAAAAAATTGGACCGACGTTATTAGTTGGTGCACTGAAAAGTACGAAATAATATTAATTCTATTAGTGCTGCCACTTTTGAAGTTGTGCAGTTGTAGTTGGATTGATAACTTTTGGCACCAACTTCACAAGCACCAGCACCAATAGAATTAAATTATTTCGTACTTTTCAGTGCACCAACTAAAAACGTCTGTCCAATTTTTTGTAAGAAATATTTATTTCACATTTTTGAGTGTAATATTAGTCACGAAAATCATTAAACGTTCGCTAATACCACTAATATCCTATAACCCACGTTGCTTGTCCTTGTTACTATTATTATGTAGAGATCTCAGAACATCGCTGCGCAAATACGTACACGTATTTTTACAACCGCTCTACTATTATTATTACTAAATACTATTTTCGTTCATGTAGTGCCCACAAATTTTCAATTTTTGAAAGAAATCGCCCTCTCCGCAAAAATGCACATATTTGAGAATTTAACATGCATCTTACCGAAAACCGTAACTCTTTTGAAAAAATGTTCAATTTAAATATTTCCGGATATGGTCCTATCTTTGATTATACCAACTCAGATTTTCGATTTTCGAGAAAATTTGCCCCCTACACCCCTTCGGGGGTGATTTTCGAAGGGAAGGGGATTTCGGATTTGTGACAAGTTATAAAAAAACGTACTACTATGGAAGGTGGTGTACAAGGTGTTAGAAATAATAAGAAATTTTGTTGCTGTTCTCTTTAAAAAAAAAAAATACACCCGTCTTCATCAAAGCATTCTATATATAATAAAATTTAGGTACCTATTTTTGGCGACTTTTTTCAAAAACATTGATCTTGTAAATAAAGGTATAACCAACCATATCATAAGTTTAAATCACCTTCAAAATTGGTTACACAAGATCTTAAATTTGTTATAAAATTAATATTAGTTATTCTCAGTAATTATTAATTATATTAAATGATTTTTTATCATTATTTTCAAATTAAACAGATTAAGTAATACAGTTTCAGTGAAATTAAATCAAGGATAGTAGTATTTATTTATTACAAAATTAGGATATAATAAACATTTTTAAATAACAATCTTTTGTATTAAAGAGAATTACCGGTATTATTGGTTAACAGTGCAATATTAGTTATTATTATTCTTCCTATATTTATATTATAATAATAATCTTTATTATTAGCACATTGGCTAGTAATATACAAAAGTAACATCTAACTATCCATATTTCTCAATAATTTCCCACAAAAAACCTCTAAAATGTACTATACTAAATATCAATATTTTTTTTTAAATATATTTTTAATTTTTTTTAAATTGTAGCAGATGATCTGTATTCCTATCATTCTCTAGTAAATCATTATATTGTTTTAACCCTTTGTAAAATAGACTATTTGACTAAAATTGGTCGAAACCCTATCTTAATAGAAATTATTGTAGGTACGAGTGTTTTGTTCGTATATATCTTTGACAAATTTACAATTCTGGATCAGATGTTCAGGTAGTAACCTAATCAACATTTTATAGATAAATATCATACTATTATATGTTACAGTTTGCCTTACACATAAAATATTTGTTGTATCTAACATATCTCTTATCCTAGTGTACTTATTGCATCTTAAGATCATTCGTAATGCTTTATTTTGTTTTTTTCTGTAGAATATCTAGCTGACCATGATTCATTAAAAATAACAAGGTGGAACAAAATTAAATATGTGGAGCAATAATCGTCTTATAAATTGTCAATTTAGACCAAGAAATTAAGACTCGTGACAATCGCCCTAATACATTACTTTTTTAGCAATTTTATTTGTTATATTTGTAATACTGAGAAAAAGGCAAGTTTTCATCTATAATACAACCCAAATATTTAAATTCATTTATCCTTTCAATAGTTTCATGATTCAGTATTTACTGTATAAAATAATTTACAATTTTTTTTTATAATCTTTTTTAATATATTTATGTTTAGCTTAAGCGAGTTGTTATTTAACCAATCTAATATATTGCTCAGTTATAAAATATATAACTGTATCATCAGCGAATAACTGAATCTTTATCACTCATTTATATATAGAATAAAGAGACTTGGTCCTAACACAGTTCCTTGGGGTACACCGTAGGTAATTTTTGTGGTAGTTGAGATGTTACCATATTTTGTCACCTGGGTCCGGTCGGATAAGTACTGTTTAAACCACCTAGGAATTGTAGGTCCAAACCCATATTTTTCCATTTTGCACAACAGCAACTGTCTGTTTATTGTTTCAAAGGCACGCTTAAAACCCAAGAACACTACGCCAACAAAATGATTTTCCTCTAGAGCCCGTTTCCAGTTAAACAATACACTTTGCAGTTTCACATGAATTCTTATGCCTAAAGCCTGCCTGATAGTCACTTAAAATCATATTGTTTTCAATCTATTCAACTATCTGATTATTGACGCATATTTCAAGGAGTTTTTCATAAGGTGGTGCCATGTTAATAGGTCTAAATTCTTCACAATTTATAGTACCCCTAATTATTTCAAAAGGAATAACCATACTGTTCTTCCAATGTCTTGGAAAAATGTGGTTCCATCCACATTGCTTTCTTTATTTTTCATATGTTTCACTATTTTTCTTAAAGCTAACATTTCTAACCTACTGAAGTTGTCCATCTTACACACAACTTCTATGTTATTAACGACTTCATTATGTGCCTTGTTCGGAATTATATTTTGAACAATTTCTTCAATACTGTCCAGGAAAAACACATTGAAATGTTCACTTAATTTATTTCCAGTAATTCTTTTATTATTAGATACCATTTCTGTTTTAAGGTTCACGTTTTCTTTTAGAAGTACTATTTTTCAATGTTTTCCACATTTCTGTATACCAATTGAACAATCTTTGCATTGAAATAATTACTTTCCGTGTTTCTGATCATTGTTACTACTTACTTCTAGGTTTCATTGTTCTCTAAAATGTTTCCAGTCCTCGTAAGTCTTTGATAATATAGCTTTTTGATAAAGTTGATCTCCACCACATATTATCTCCCCATTTTTCCTTTCGTACCACTGTTTTTTCTGGAGCAAGTTTATTGACTGTGCATATAATATTGTTTATTAAACAATGGGCTAAGTTGTTCACATCGGAAGTATTATCCATTATAGATTTCATCTTCATGAGTTTAAGTTGGAATCTTGTTACATCCATAGTCATGTAGTTTCTAAAGGCTTTTACTTCAGGTTTCTTAATATGGTTACTTTTTATATCTACTGTAATAATTGAATGATCCATTATTTTCGGAGTTGAACGTACCTCACAGCTAAGGTTCTTTTGGTTCGTAAGAAGGAGATCATTTTTTGTTGATGATGTCTTTGTTATACGTGTACACGTATCTATCAACTGATAGATTCCATGCTTACTCATTTAGTTTTCGAGTTTAGTAGCATAAAAATTATTACCTACTTGTTAAATCTATATTAAAATCCCCTAATATAATGACAACTGCAACCTGATTCACATTTTCCAAGAAATCATCAAGCTTATCCAAAAACTCTGTATCACTGCACTGGGTGAGTGATATAAGGAATACACATAATGTTTTTGTTTTTTAATATTATTCCATTCCTATTATCCACACATTTTTGTTATTGTTTATGCTGAGAATTTCTTTGAATCTATATCCCTTTTTTATGTAGGTATATTATTGTGCCTCCTGTAGGAGCACTCATAGACAGGCTTGTCACCGAGTTGTATCCGGTAATGTCAATTTCTATTTGGGTATAATTTTGAGTAGCATGAGTTTCTAGGAGACACATTATAATTGTTTTTTTTTTCTGATTTGATATACAAGTTAACTCTGTTTTATGTTTATTTAAGCCCTGGATATTAAGGTATAAAATACACCACCCTGATTGCTATATTTTCTTTTTATTGGTATGTATTTCTGGATATCTAACTTTTTCTAGCATTGCTCAACTATTCTTTTATATGCCGGACATGTTACATTCAGTTGCTTTATAATCTTCTGCACATATTTGACATGTACGAGTTTTTTTGCTAGCAGTTATAGCACTGTATTTCATTTACACTTTCTTTGAGAAAACAACTTTTATATATTATATATTTGGAAAGGTAAATTTAACTCCTGATTTTCAATTCATTCTAACGTTTCTCAATTTAGATCATGTCATTTATAATCAAAAAACTCTTCACTGGTAATAAGTATAATATTATTGTTATTATATTTTCAAGCTAATCCAAAAGCTTATCAGATAGTTTTAGATAAAATAATTTTTATTTATTATATGATATGTGCAGGATACTTAGTATCAATATATCTTACACGAACACTTTATATTATGGTTTTCCGTAGATTCATCCGAACAAACAAATCTGCTTTTGATCTTGTCATATGACTTTTTAATTGCAAACAAGATTTGTGGCAGATTACGAACTATCAGATCGGTTTGTGGATTTTCCTCTGAATTTCATTGTCTTTGATGTATTTATTTCATAGACAAATAAATTAAATCTATACCATCTTTGATCTAACCCAAGAAATTGGTTGAATATTTGTTTCTATTCAGATATCTGAGAAGTAGATATATTAAAATCATTCAAAAAGGAACTGTTGTTTTATTAAGATAAAAGCACACTGTATGGTTTTTTATAAATAATAGTTTAATCCTGGTATGAGTTCATTTCACCTAAAGGTGAGAAAATTTTACTCTTAATTGGATTTTCAGTTTATCTATAGTTGATTAACAGAATAAGATTATATTTCTTTTTTTTCTTATTGTTGTGAATTTTGTGTATAAGCTAGAACTAGGGAAACAATTTTAGAATCTGTAAATATCTATATGTTTTGATACTTCCGGCTTTTGCGTTATGAAAATCCATATTCAAGTAATATAAATATTTTTTACACAAAATTGGACCGACTTTATCAGTTGTTGCACTGAAAAAATACAAAATAGTATTAATTCTATTGGTGCTGGTAATTTTGAAGTTGTGCCGTTGTAGTTTGTTGTTGTAGGCACCAACTCCAAAAGAACCAGCACCAATAGAATTAATATTATTTTGTATTTTTCAGTGCAACAACTGATAAAGTCGGTCCAATTTTTTGTAAAAAATATTTATTTCACATTTTTCAGTGTAAAATTAGTCATAAAAATTGTTGAACGTTCACTGATACCCAAAAAGTTATAGGTAGGTTTAGCTTGTACTAGCGAAAATACGCATATCACATATTTCAGACTTTACCATTGCGAAACTCGGAAACCGTAACTCTTTTGAAAAAATGTTCAATTTAAATGTTTCCGGATATGGTCCCCTTTCTAATTTTCAAATCTCGAATTTTCGATTTTCAGAAAAATTTGCCCCTTCCACATATTTCAGACTGTAGCGCGGAAACGTATGGTTATTTTCAAAAATGTCCAATTTAAACATTACCGGATATGGAATTTTCGATAATTCTGTCTTCTCGGATTTTCAATTTTTGAGAAAAATTGCCCCCTCCACCCCCTTTGGGGGCGGTTTTCGGAGGGAAGGAGATTTTGGATTTGATTTTCCTCAATATGGGACCATTTCTCAACTCTCCTCTTTCAAATGAAACAAAAATCGTCTAAATCGGAGTACGTTTACTATGCGAAACGCGCGAAAAGCCATAAAAAAAAGCAATCTTACAACCGAATTGTATACCTTCTCCTTTTTTTGAAGTCGGTCAAAAATAAAACACACTGGATTGGATTTTCACTATATTGTCAACATGACTCGTGTTTCACCGACACAACGGCTTCTTCAGATATGGTATTACTGTTATTTATTATATAGGTACAAAAAGTCAGGTAATAATTAATTATGTATGATTTCAAGATCTGGATTAAGTACATGTTTATCTGTCCAAAGGTGTTCTGCATATAATGAATGTTTACTATTATAGAGGAAAGTGTCATTATGATCTTTAATTCTATTAAAAAATGATCTACCTGTTTCTCCGATTCTGGTAGGCCAAACGAAACTTAGTACGCTACTATATTAAGTGCGGAGGTCTAACCTTAAATGAGGTTTATGAATCTTATGACAGTGTTATGGTAGGATAGTGTTTTGTTTTTTATTTTAATATGATACTAGCTAGTACCGAACCAAGAGTGGATTATGAATACGCCTGAAAATATTTATGTTCTGAGTGACAAGTGACGTTTCCATGTTATTTGATTATAAATGTTTCAAGCAAAGACATGATCCCAAAAGACATGGCACACTTCGAATGGATTTGTTTTTTTGATCGCCCGATATTCAGTCGTTATAACGGCATTATCATACTTTATTAGTCTCTGTCTTTTTGAAATGGAGTATAGTTTAGTTTGTTTGTTAGTTAATATGGTAATGTGACAGTTCTATTATCAAATTAAGCTGTAGTGCCAAACCAGTTTTTTTATGCATATGTAAGTACTTGTTTATCCAATTTAAATTCCATCAAAAATTCCTCGTACTCGTCCATATCTAGTTAATAATTTGTTACATTTCTTTTGTTAAGGAACTTTATTATTGTGATTGTGAGTCTACTAAACGACACGCTCATGACCGGTTTTCTCTGAATACACGTCGTGTGTTCGTTCTCTCATCAAAACGCAAACAACTGCCGCCACAAGCAAGCACTCATAGCCCGATAGACCATTTGCAGACACGCAGTCTGGGCTCTGGTTTACCTCTCAGGCTTTTTAGAATCACCTCGTTATCTGGGTCCTAGTTTTCTGTTTAGTTTGTGTAATAAAACGTGTACCAGCGGTCAGGTAGTCTGGGCCCTTTTTTCTGCTCCTAGAAATACACACACAAATAAATAAATCTTCAATCTGGGCCGGTCGCCGGTCGAAAAAAATTACACAAGGGTTTGTGGGTTGTGTACAAGATGAAGAAAACATTTAAAAACAAATCTAGCTCGGAAATAGAAAATTGGTGTTGGGACCAGTTTGGACTAGTTTAAAGAAGCGTAGCTACGAGGTTGTTTTCTTTGCTCTATAATTTGTGTATTTTTTCAAGGAGAAATAAGCCTACTGGGGTGTAACACTGATTATTTTTGGCCAACTTTCCAAACGCAGGAGGTATTCAATTTCACAGTGTGCTTTTTTTAATCGTAATCCGATTTTGATGATTTTTGATTCATTTGAAAGAGGAGGCTTGAGAAATGGTCCCATATTCATAAAAACGGGAATCCGACATCTCCTTCCCTCCGAAAACCGCCCCCGAAGGGGGTGGAGGGGGCAAATTTTCTAGAAAAAACAATATCCGGAAACGTTTAAATTGAACATTTTTTCAAAAGAGTAACGGTTTTCGACATAGAGAAATTTTAAATTCTCAAATATACCTATTTTCGCCATGTGGAGAGGGCGATTTCTGTCGAAAATTGAAAATCTGTTTGCAGTACATGAAAGACATAATTATTTGTAGCAACATTTATAATGAACATTTTTCCCTTAGAGTAACGGTTTTCGAGTTAAATCGGTGTTAAAGTGGTAACATATAAAATACTCAAGCGTATTTCCGCAGCGATGTTCTGAGATCTCAATAATAACAACTACAAACTACAAGCAAGGAATATACGTACTAAGTACTATCTTGATAGGTATTAGTGAACGTTCAACGATATTCGTGACTAATGTGACACTCAAAAGTGTGAAATAAATATTTTTTACAAAAAATTGGACCGACGTTATTAGTTGGTGTACTGAAAAGTATAAAATAATATTAATTCTATTGGTGCTGGTACTTGTGAAGTTGGTGCCAAAAGTTATCAATCTACCTGCAACTGCAAAAGTAACAGCACCAATAGAATTAATATTATTTTATACTTTTCAGTGCACCAACTAATAACGTCGGTCCAATTTTTTGTAAAAAATATTTATTTCATTTATTTTAATACCGCTACACTAAGTAGCCTAGTAAGGAGTGTGAATTTTTTTCTGTACCGTTTTCAACAGATTTTTACTAAGATTATTTCTGGAACGAATGGACCAGTTTTATAGAGGAAATAGAGCTTCTGCTTGAAGCTCTTTACCACCTGCTATAACGCGTATACCTATCTGAGAAACAGCAGGAAAATTTATGTGCAAATGAAATGCAAAATGTTGTAACTGTTTACTGATAATTCATATTCTGGCTAAACTGCTCCTCGTACGTCAAAATCAAATATGACCATTGTAGATTGTCTTGGCACGCTGATCACACGATTTGATAAAATGATTTTTGTATTCAATGGAATTAGTTTGAGAGTGATTTTGACAGGTTGCTATGACGGCAACCGGAATAAAAAAAAATCTGTCGCGAAATTAATAAGTGATAATTCCCCTGACCTGACAGCTGTCACGTGCTGATGCCAGAATGACAAGCGTTGATTATTTTTAATAATTATGTATTTATGAACTATCAAAATTTGTATTTACTTTTAAAATAATTTTTGGTATTGAGTTTTGGTACCGAATCTCCCGCGAGCTTGAATTATTCAGAATTTTCTCTCAGTTGCGAATTTTTTTAAGAATATTTCTCTCGGCAGCCACCTCGGGATTTTGTTTAAAAATTGCACCTTGAAAAAATTTTCGGAAATTATTCAAGCTCTAGGGAGATTATAAGTGAAAATTTTATGACTGTTGTTTCCAGCCAATCAGATGCCTTGATTTTGACAAGTTGTTATGACGACAACCTGAATTTCCGGAAAATTTTTTCGGTCGCAAAATCAATAAGTGATAATTTCCCTGGCTTGACAGCTGTCACGTGCAGATGCCAGAATAACAAGCGTGGATTATTTTTGAAAAATATTTATTTATAAACTGTCAAAAGCTGTATTTACTTCTTTAGTATAAAATTTTCGTACCGAATCTCCCGCGAGCTTGAATAATTCTCCGTAATTTTTTTATCAATTGCAAATGTTTTAAAGAAACATTTCTAAAAATTGCACGTCATTTTTTTTTCGGAAACTACATATTTTAATTCTAGGGAGATTATAAGTGGATATTCCTACCACTCAAAAGACGTCCCCAAAATGGGTGCAGGGGGATGTTTTTTAGAAAATAGAGAATCGGACGGCTAAACTAAAGGAGATAGGTACCAATCCGGCAATGATTGAAGTGGACATTTTTCAAAAAATTTAAGGATTTCTGAGTAAAGTCTGAAATATGTGTATTTACGCTAGGTTTTGATTTTGATGTTTGAAATAAAACTAGAACCAACTTTATTAGTTCACTTAAATTACAAAATAATATCTATTAATTAAGGTATATGGAAGACTTTTGGCACCAACTACTAAAGTCGGTAGGTTGTAAAAAACTAGTTGTTTGTTAAATTTAATTTAAATAAGTGTTAAAGGTTTCATATATTTTTAAAACATTTTAAGCGAAATTCTAATGATTAATTTGTGCAACATTTACCTTGGAAGTTCAACTTTATTGTCGAACGAAAGTGTGTTCAATATCTGCAGCAGTGATAATAAATTTCATTTTATCACATTAGTGCGTGAATATACATATAACAGATAGTGCATTGAAAAATATAACAGAATATTAATTTTATTTTTACTATTTTTACTATCATTGATTTGTGGTGCTTTTATAGGAAAATAGAAAACTTTTAGAACCAACTTTAAAAAGACCTACCAGCGCCAATAGAATTAAGCTTATTTTGAATTTTTCAGTCTTCCTAACAACTTATAAAGTCCCTCCTAGTCACTGTTAAGAGATATTTATTTCCCATTTTTAAATGTAGGTATGTTTGCACATGAGTATTCGGAGATTTCAAAATGTAGCGGTTTCAGATTCGAAAAAAAAAGAAAATATTCCCATTGGAGAAAGTAGAAAGAATAATATTAATTCTACTGGTGCTGGTTCTTTTGGAGTTGGCGCCTACAATGCCTTCAACCTTCAACAAACTTTAACAGCAAAATTACCAGTATCAGTAGATTTTATGGAACTTATACTAGTTTGTATTTTTCAGTGCAACAACTAATAAGGTCAGTCCAATTTTTTGTAAGAAATATTCATTTCACATTTTTGAGTATAACATTACTTATGAAAATTGTTGAACGGTCACCAATAGCCAAAAAGATATAGGCTTAGCTTGTACTTGTTATTTATTATTCGGAGATCTCAAATCATCGTGGCTCAAATGTACATATTTCAGACTTTACTGCTGTAACTCGAAAACCGTAACTCAATTTAAATGTTGCTATATATAATCTTTTTTTCGATTTGACAGTCTTATATTTTCAATTTTCAAGAAAAAAAATTGCTCTTCCACAGCGGAAATACGCATTTCATATATATATTCACAAACTTTTGCATTGCGAAACTCGTAAGCTCTTTTGAAAAAATGTTCAATTTGAACGTTTCCGTATATTGTTCCCTTTCTAATTTTCAAATCTTGAATATTCGATTCTCGCAAAAATTTGCCCCTTCCACATAGCTGAAACTCATATTTCAGAGTGTAACGCGGAAACCTATGATTATTTTTAAATAGTTTTTATTACTTTCGGTTCTTGTATCAATGGACTCCGCAGCGATTTCTCAGGCCCCATACGGTCTAGAGACTTGAAATTTCGAATTCGTACTTAGATCGCAGACATCTCGCCGCCTGTTAAGCTCCAAATGTGATCCAATATTGGTAATTATAATTATCTCATTCAATCTCATTCAACCAAGATCATTATTTTGTCGACATGGAACGACAATGGGATCCGTCACGCACGAGCATGGAGCGTATATATACGTCTCGTTCTCTGGTATATAGGTACTTTCTGTTAATTTAAAGTTTAATTTTGTGTTGTGGTAGACAAACAGTAATTTGTTATGGAATTGCTGTTGCTGGCAAACACATATACATAAGTATAGTTAAAATCGAGAAAAGGATAGCAATAGTAGGTACTCATCGGTACGGTTTAAATCTTAAATGCCCAAAAAAAACTATTTTTAATTTTTTTTCAAAAATTTCACTTGTTTTAAATGTCCAACTTAAACGTTTCCATTCAACCCTTTTTAGAGGGTTTGATTTTCCCTAAATATGGGACCATTTCTCAACGCTCCTCTTTCAAATAAAACAAAAATCGTCTAAATCGGAGTACGATTAGTATACAAAAGGGGGGAACAGCCGAAAAACAGCAAACATACAAACGAATTGTATACCTTCTTTTTTGAACTCGGTCAAAAATACAAAGTATTCTTGATTATGTTGGTGATGGTACTTTTGAAGTTGCTGCCAAAAACCTTGTATTAACCTGCAACTCCACCCCGTCGAACATACCACCAACAATAATAATAATGAAAATTGTCCTTTTTTTCTAAAAAATATTGATCTTAGAAATAAAAGGAACAGAATTTAATAAAACTTTACGTTTTTTACCTTGCGTACGTACCTATACGCTATTAAAATGAATTTCTGACTGAAATGTTATCTCATTTGGGAAATCTTATTCGCAAAATACAATCAAATAGGTACTTACTTATATTCTTCATGTGCGGAAAAGTAAAACGGATAGGTACATACCTATATTCAGTTATTTCGCCTAAACGTTTCCTGTTTAAATTCTGTAGGTACACTCTGTATACATATCTTCCCGTACCTTATTCATCTCAAAATTATAAATTATTCTACAGTACTGAAGTAAGTTAACAATAATATATTATAGGTACCTAGGTAGTAGGTAGATATGTATTTCTTTCAAATATTGATGTATATACACCTACCTACATAATTATATGTTTCACCAGTGTGTGTGTAACACACGACTAACCTCGTATACAAAAGTCATTGAACTCGAATGCATCTCCTCCCTGTAGTTACCTTCCGCTTTGCATTAATGTCATCAAATCATCAAATAATAGCCAAGGTAAGGAGAACGGTATGTGCACGCGCTCATAGGCGGGTATAAATAATTGGCAAATATCACAGACTTCTGTCGTATTTTGTATTATTTATATCTATTTCATATAAACATTTTTTTCTAAAGTTTCTGCTAACAATACGTCATTTATTGATAAAGATGCATTTCACATTGGATGAACTTTGAGCTTTTTCATCGTATTCCACAGCGTTGGTAAGAGAACCATTTGTTTTTAGCAAAGATATCCCGATAATAATAAAAATTAAGCATACTTCAAATTACCTAATTGGTCAATTTTTATAATAAGGTAGGTAGGTAACTCAAAACAGTTTGTTTTTATTTATTATTTTTTCAGTTCAGTTTATTATATTAAAATATCCCCACTTTAATCTATTTAATATACAATTGTTCGTCATTGTAGGAAAAATTATTCAAACTATACCCTTTACATTTTATATGAGCTTTGAAAATACTTGATAATCGATTACATAACACTGATAATCAACGCAAATATTTTTAGCTGGTTACCTACTTCAGCGCAAGATAAAATTGATTATATAACGCGAGTTGTTTGGTATTCGAATAATGGACTCAACCGCGCCAAGCTTATAGGTATTATTGTGGATCTTGATTGCATTCAATAATTCTATATTCGCTCGATTCGTCGAGTAAAACTGAAACCATTGGTTTAAATAAAGAAAAAACACATGGTTGTACGCAACGATCTAATTTGCGGTTAATTATAGATAACAAGCGGTGATAAAGACAAACCATCATTATTAAATTCAAGTTCAAACCTCCACGCCACGGCACAGAACGGTTGTTTTCCATGATTTCAAATCGCCGCTGCACTACGAACACCCCTCAAACAACGGCTTGGACCGATCCATGCGCTTCGTCTCACCTCTCCCATGTTTTGTTCTTACATATGCCATGTTGCCTGACTTCGAAGCATCTCTTCGACCTAAGGAGATAGGTTTCTTTTTCATAAAAACCAAATTTCTTACGACAAAATTAGTTTTGATAATCGTACCAAATGTTGAATACGAAATAGCACCATCAAAACATGTCAGATTGTGATAATTTTTTGAAATCTGCTTCTTTCAACTGGGGTTGAAGATAAAGGAAAAATAGGTATTTTGCGTTTTTTTTAATTTAATTTTTGGGTGAATCTTTTTACCTACATATGTTTAAAGTTTCTCTATAGAATCATTGGATACGGTATTATATTTAACAGTTAAGTTTATAAATCCTTCTTGGTTTACTACAATTATTAAAATTGAGATAAGTTTTTCTTCAAATCATAAATTGTAACCCATATTAATGTAATTTCTTTCAGAAGAATACCATGAATAATAATGATATTTTGTACAAAAATCATCGCTTGAATGCTTGAATATCAAATTTCAGGCGAATTTTTTATTCCTTTTTAAGTTCATCTAGCCACTTTTTGGAACAATAAATATTATGATCTAAGCACTCTGATTATAAAACGATCTTTCTGAATAACTCAAACAATTGATCAGTTCTAACAGTTTTCATTGTATGATATCTGCCAGATCAAAAAGCACTTGTTTTGGATGAACAACAAATATTCTTTATAACAATTCCATCAAACTTAATTGGTGGTCTTGCATAATTAGTTAGTCTTTTTATTATTTCAAAGCAGCAACAACCAAGTAGTTCATAACTTCCACACTTTTATATCCAAATGTCACTTTTGGCGCACTTCATTATATGGCAACACTGCCAGAGCGTTTTGGTTATATTATTTTAATCCAGAAAAATGGCGATATTTATGTTACATTCGCCAAAATTTGAAATGATACGTGTTCTTTTTTAATATTTGGTTTTTACTACAAGAAAACACCTACGAAGAAAAGCACTTAGAAATAATCTATGTGAGCGGTACGCGCGGTCGAAAATAATTTCGAAAAATCTCTGATAGATCAAAATTCTTGTTTCTTGAAGAGATTTTCTTATACTTAAATCTAATATTTTAAATGGGAATTTTACAACAAAATTAAGTCAACTCATCATAATTGAATATTTAATGTATTTATTTATATTCAAAATATTTCTGCACTATTGTCAGCAAAGGCAATCTAATTTCAATTTACTTCAATCTAAGTGGAAGGATTAAAATTTCTGATAATAGCAGATTCAGAAAGGATTGAAAACAATTGACAATCGAGAAATCTCATTTTTTCAGAACAAAGATTTTCTTTTGGATTGGCTCGTTCGGGGGTACCTAAATATTTTGTTGGATGAATTTTTAAGTCTAAAAGAGAACTGAATCCAGTTTCGGGTGCGCCCTTCAGGTCTGGGTCGCCTGATGTGTACCGTCAAGCTGCATTTTGCACTTTGTGCATATCTGTCACTAGACTTTAGACTTTAGGCATTAAGCAAGCCAGTGCGTTTGCGTTCTTAGTGCACAGCAAGCCCATTGGGGGACTTGGTGTTGGGGCTTTACCGCTGAGGCCTGCCTTGACATTATTAAGTAAATAAGGAAGTGACTTGAAGTTAACGAGCCTTGCCATGATCTCCCATCTCTATGATATCATCTGCAAAGTAACAACAGGGTTTCTTACAGTATTTCCTTTTTTCCTGTAATAATATATCTCTGTTGTGTCCACTCTGTCCACTCATTTGATTTTTCTGCCACTTTTATGGAAATTTCACACAAATGAGAACAATCTTGCATGTCCTTGAGAACACACAATACTTATATGGAAATTAACATGAATTAACTGATTTATTTGCGCATATATGTTCATGCTTTCTCCTAGAGATGCGCCTCCTTTTTTTCTAGGGGGAAGAGTTGAGAAATCTTACATCAATTTGGTTAAACCCGTTAAGGTTCGCCCAAACCACCTGGCCCTACTAGGAGAGTACCTCATGGCTCCGCACATGAAGGGACTGTCAGATTCTTACTAACTAAAACTCACCAGCCCTTGAGACTTACCCTACCTCGCTCATTGAGGGCTTAGAGGCCTTGAGTCTGCACTGGTGTTTCAGCCCAACCTCCCCAACACCTCCGTTCGTATGGTTCCTTGGGTGACTCGTTTGATGCGCCTCCAAGGATGTTCAAGAACTTCCAGAAGAATACCTGCTTAGGCCATTTTCGTCAAAATACTCAAATTATTTTTTCATGCGACAGTCTTGAACAAAATACGTTCTTGATATTTCTAGAACTTTACGTCGTTACTGTTGTTAGCCCATTCTATTCCGAGATCGGTACCTACCCCCTACCTCACAAGCAAACTTGGCAAAGAAATGCATACAAACAGACCAATGGATTAAAAAAGTTTTTCTAATTCAGCGAGCTCTAGAACATGATGATCTGTTGAAGTTGACCCCAAAAATTTGATCCGATTGCAATAATTATTTTTCTATCGTAGACAAAAAACTGGAGAAATCCGGTTTCAGATAGATACTAAGTGTTCTTTCAAGTTACTGGACTATGCCGATATCTATATATATATATATATATATATATTGAGAACATTCTTTGGACACCATTTTAAGAATAATGCGGTCACGTAAGAATATGAGATATGGCTAAAGAATTCACCAAGCTAAAATTATTTAAGGATATTTGATACAAATTCATTGAAATAAATAAAGTGGTTTTACGTTGAATAGCCATTTATATTTATGGATGTAGGTATAGGAAGGATCAGTGATAAATGCTGTGATTATGTGGTGGTAATAGGTATACCGATTTTTGGCCAAGATAGATTTGTTGTTGACAAAAAAAATCAATATTGTTCAAACTCTTATTTTTAATGACTTACGGTTCAATTTTCACCACTGGACAATCTAATTTTAAATACGCTTTATCAACTTTGAATTTCACTTCCTTTTCTCAAGTCTAGCTTATTTTAATACAAAGAATCGTCAAGTTCACAATAACATTATTGATTACAATAAATTCTTACAATGTACTTAACGGTAAATTCTGAAACAAATCATATCTAATTTTTATTTCTCATTTGAATACCTATCAAGGCAGGGTAGGCATGTTATTTTTCTAAAGAAACAGAAAATACTCATGAGGATCTCAACTTGGTTAGAAAAACAGATACCTATGTTAATGTGTGATGGTAACTACCTACTTATGTGCATGAATTGAACAATTTTAACGACGATAAAATATACTCGTTAGTAGACAATAGTTGTCATCCTATTGTACAACTTATAAAGTCAGTCCAGTTCTACTAATTGCCTTATGATCATTAAAGTTCATAAAATGTCACTTCACTGATAAATTTGTATAAGCAGCGCCGTTATCACCTGCAAACATTTGTAGCATCACTGGAATTATTACTACTTATTACCTACTGAGTCCTGAGTTTGAAAGCATCCTAAACTGTTATCGATAACATCGATATCAAAAAATAATTTAGGTAGGTACCTAACTAAATTATTTACTTTATTGTTTTTGTTTAAAATAGTAGAACATAATGCAAATTCGCTTCTTCCAGTACAAATATTAAGGATTATGTGATTATGAATTCAATGTACTACTAATTTTCTAAGATTCATTTCAAAAGACCTGAGTGGAACATGTATTTTTTGGCACACCTCCATGTTGATAAAGTTATTATTTTTCATTCTCGATGACCACGATAACCCGAATAGTTCGCACAAACAAGGCAATAAACTTCATTACGTTCCATTTCAAAATGGATTACTTAATTGTGTTTAATTATTTGTGCATCAGTAATGGAACATACACGACAAAGCTTGGCAACATCGCTTGTTTTTAACTAAGCTCGGACGTAGGAGCGTTGCCTTTGCGCAAGTTCAAATTCAATTTCAGTCGCGTTGCCACCGCCGCATTGTGAGTGTGTACGCTTGTTGTATTATCGTTCGTCTTGTGATTTCTGCTGAAAACTTTGAAGTTGTGATTGTTGATGCGTTTTATAGACATAACAACAATTTATTGTGTCACCTGAAATAACATTCATCGACCGACAGTGTTTAGTCGTTGTTAGCGGGAGATATCCACCGAGAAAATAACGCGTGGCTATTTTTACCAGTGCAGTCTTGGTTGCATAACCTATAAACGTAAACAACATGAGCACGAGTATATACAAACCTCTGGGGTTGTCGTTTTCGGCAAATATCCCTGACAGAAGAATGTTTTATAGATCAGAGGTGAGAAAAGTGAAGAGAGCATTGTTCGAGCCCGTAGATCACGTTGCTACTCAAAAGTTTATAGACGAGGAGTTGCAGAAAATTGCCGTGACAGAATCCACAAGGTGGAACTTCAATTTCAAGACCGAAAAGACATTGGATCCAAATGGTGTGTACAACTGGAGGCCTGTTACACCCCAGAAAAGCATAAGACCCATTAAGAAACCTGTCGAGATCGAATTTGAATTGGAGGAGTTGTATGCGAGGCCACAAGAAGTGCCCATTGCTAGGCCGATTGCTCAAAGGCCCGTACAAGACGAGGAAATGTTAACACCTCCCAAAGTAATCGTTAAATCACAACGTCCCATCACTGGTAAGTCATTTTGCAAACTTTTTAACAATGTGCTTACAAAAAGATAAGCTTCACATTTGTTTTGTTTATCCATTGGATACATAATAACGAATTCACAGCCCAATGACCTAATTAGATAAAAATTCAATTTTGTCATATTTATGCGTCAACAAATAGACAATAATAGATCGTTAGGCTTATTGTTTGCATTGGAATACAAGATCTAGATTTCAAGGAATAATTTTTAGATAAGATATTGAATTTATTCATTGTTTTAATAATATGTAATAGTTGTAATTGGATCTAGCTTCTTCCAGCTAGACGAACTGTCTGCTTTGGATTCGTTTAGGTATATTGGATTCGAAAGTTTTGATTCAGATTATTACTCATGCGGGTGTCGCGACGATTTATGTTCCATTATGAATGATACATATATTCATCATTTATTGTGATTAGTTACCTACATTATTTTATTTTTAAATAGGGATTCTATTGATTTGCTCTACCCAGATTCTTATATAGTTCCAATAAGATTTTCTTTTGAACCTATTTCATGCTCTAACTCTAAATTCTAAATTAAATCAAAAATTATGTACTGGCAAAGCTAAGCAATTAGGTATATTGCTCTTATTAATTATAATGTTTATTGAATTTACACACCTAAATGTTTATTATTGTTATTTTCCATCATTCAAGCAGTTATCTTCGTAACAACTCCCCTTTGACCCCTCTCACACTTAGGTATATTCTGTTAGTATTTTTAAAGTAGGAAAACTATTGCATACTTACTTTCAAATTTTTTTCATTGTAGCAGCAGTTTTTTATGTTTAAGAACTGTAAGTTATGATCTTAAAAAAAATAAAAATATAGATATTTGGGAGCGTAACTTAACAATTAGTTAAGTTTTAAAAAAATCAATGAATATTCCCTATCGAAATTTTACGTATGTATGTCAACAATTCTTGAAATCAAGCTAGGTGGGTACTTACTTCGTCGTTTGTATCTTCATGCACTCCAATTGATTTGATTTGATTTGATGAATCCTGGAGTATGGAGTATTCATTGAAATTATCAGCTACCTTAAAGGAAAGGAAAAATCACTTCGTCAGTTTTGTCTTCTTATAGGCAATTGAAATACATTACAAACTTCGTTATTGCTTCCATTCTTTTATATAGGTATAACAGTGTTTTTCTTTTGCGTGTTTAAATTGTAGAGTATTAGCTGTAATTCTAAAGCCATTTAAGGTCTTTTCTTCAGGAAGATTGTTGACTTTGATCAAATTATGGTGTACATTCGAGTGTACATTGTTCATATTATAAAAGTAAACGTCAGTAAGTAGTTTGGAGTCAATTCTTGTAAGTTATTGAAACTAAATCCAGATTGTTGTTAACATGCAAACAGGACATCCCATACCTACTATTTATTATTAGGAGAGTTGAAAGCCACCAAACAGCTGCTCAATTGTCCTGGTAATGATAACAACATAGGATTGAAAACAGAAACCTCCTGGTACCTATAGAGAGAAGTATACATATATTTTTATACGCAAATGCAAACGACTTCCTCGTTCTCTGTCACCGGGCCCGCTTTGTCTTTGTGGCTTGCTCGTCCTCTCACTCTCCTGTGTCGTCTCCTCTATGCCATCGAACGAACGAGGCCCATCCCACTGTATAAGTAGTATATAATATATAGTAGATGTGAATGACCTTAGATGGCCCAGCAGCGTTGGATATTATATAGTAGTAGAAATCAAGAGTAGCGACAACCATGCCATAGATCGAAGACAACGTACCTACTCTACCTACGTTTTGATATGAATCCTTTCTGTCGACCGCTACCGCTAGCAAACTGCAGGAAGAAGGGTTATAGAATAATAGGTAAGTCACGGGCAGTGACCATCGATAAACTTTTCCAGCTCGTTTCTTCCTCGTCTCTCATATATTTTCTCGCACAGACAAGTTCTCCTATAATGGCAGCTGGCCGCTTTTCTTTGCCTCGCCTAGAGAGATTTTACTGTTACTAATACCGGGTGAGCGTAAAATCGATAGATGTCTATTCAATCAAGCCAACAAAGAGATTATCCGCAGCGTATATATTTGTAGTTGGGAATCTAGTTTGGATTGTCTAATAGGTAAAGAGTTCATTCATGTTCGTAGGTTGGTTGATTTTGACAGTTTAAGATACAGGATAGTCAGCCATATTATAGTTTCCTTAATAAGAAAATTTTGACACTTACCATTACTACTGTTAATGCTTGCTTATGATTATCCTGGTATCGGTAGTTCTAACAATTATTATGATGTTACTAAACAAATCTGATATCAAATAAACGCACAATCTATGCGAAAATGATGTAATGTCGCCGTTCTTCGAAGATCTTATCTGTTTGAATCCTTATACCTACGTAATGTCTCATCAATAGAGACGGTAGGAGAAAAATCTCTGCATTTTATTGTTAAGAGATTTACTGTATGACCTGCTCCCTTTTATACAATTTATACTCAATTTGATTGTTTGTCTGCTTTTTGACCAACGAACCTAAACAAATGAGGTATACAATTCGACTGTGTGCTTTTTGTTGTTTATTCGCGCGCTGCATAGGTATAGTAAACTTACTCGGATTTTGTTTGATTTGAAAGAGGAGGCTTGAGAAATGGTCCCATATTCAAATTCTCAAACTCGAAATCTCCTTCCCTCCGAAAACTGCCACCGAAGGGGGTGGAGGGAGCAAATTTTCTGGAAACTCGAAAATCTGAGATGGTAGAATTACAGATAGGAAACATTTTTTCAGAAGAGCTACGTTTTTCCAGTTTTAGCGTTGTTAAAATTTGAAATATGTGTATTTTCTGTATATTTTGTTTTTTTCAGTGCACCCTTTGATAACGTCGGCCCATTTTTTTCCATTTTCAATTTTTATCATTCTTTTTTTCATCTGAAAGAGGAACGCTTAGAGTTGGCTTATTAAACAAATTTGAACTTCTTCACCTAGAAACTTCCCATAAATGGGTGGAGGGTGCTGCATTTTATCTTACAGAATTAAGGAAAATATGATTTCCGAAATTAATAAATATAAGTGAACGTTCAACAATTTTGAGGGCTAATAGAACACTCAGAAATATAAAATAAACATTTTTCTCAAAAAATAGCACCAATTGTATTAATATTATTTTGTATTTTTGTGCACCAATTAATAAAGATAAAAAGTTTTATTTTTTGTGAAAAATATTCATTTATATGGTATTGTTACTTTGACAATTTTATCAATTGTGGGCTCCATCGACATACTAAATGTGGGCTCCGTCGACATACTAAATATGTTTATAGTAGGTATTAATGTTTTGCATCGATTTTGCCCGTTTTTGTAAATATTCCGACTGCTTTTATTCAATGAATTAGATTTTAGTTTTTCTTAGGTCTGCATTTATTCCTTATTTTATACGAAAGTCCATCTTAGACAATAATCATTGCTTATGGAATCAAAATAAGTATGCCATCATATGTTCCTTATCTGTGCGATGAATAATCATTGGTGAGTTATTACTATGAAGGAAATGAACGTTATTGGGATTTTTGGGCCCGATCCCTTGCATCGTTATAATATGAGATTGGGAACTTCCACACATGTGCGTTACGTGTGTATCGCAGTCTGACGAATCTGCACGTTGCAGTGGAAAATTGCCAATTATGCAGTAGTAGATTCAGAGCTCTCTCCAGCACGAACAGCTGTTTATTATTCTGATACTTACGTGTGTGTAGGGAGACAGACTGACAGATGCGATAGACAGTCGTTCGCCTATTTGCGGACGGTGGAGTAGTGCTCTTTTCAAACCCCTAGTCGAAAGATACGGGGGTGCATAGCAGCCAAATATTTTTGTTGCTTTTAGGGGGGTGGATATATAACGGTTTTTCATCCCTTTGAAATTATAGAAATCGATAAGATAATAAATATAATATATATACACACACAAGCTGCAGATGTCCAAATTTTGGGCATTCACGAGGACCGTTGCATTAATGGCGTGGTTGAAGTTTTCAGATACGCTGACATATTAGGTAGGTATATTGATTGTGATTAGTTATTAGAAATAATAACTGCTTTGGATATTTAAACTTAAAATTAACCATCAAGGTTGAAGACATATTTTTAAAACTAAAATAAATATGAGGGAAAAACAAAACTGCACAAGCACACTTACTTGTAGGTAGTTATACTTTCACCTTCGAATGTAATCGCCAGCTACCGAGACGGTTTATCGATAAAATGCACGCCCACATTGACCGTTTATCGAATGCCTCGTGCACACGTGACCGAGTAGATTAAAGTTGTTTTTAAGTAGGTATATTTTTTTGTTTGAATGCTTTATATTGTTCTTTCGTTTCGGTTATTGAAATTTAGCACTACAGGCATCTTAATTTTTTCTTTAATTTGTTTGCTTGTATTATTCGATATGTAAGAAACAGAGAGAGAGAGAGAGAGAGAAATGCTTTATTGTCGAAAAAATATAAATTTTGTAGGCAAAGCAAAATAAAAATATCAAAATCAAACAATACAAAAACAAAACAAAGTCAAAACTAAAAATTAAATTAAAATTAAATAAATTTATATAATATAAAACAAAAATATAAAAATATAAAGATGTGAAAATATAAGGTAATAAGTATCAGAATGTAACCTACAGCTGTATATTCGGTTAGAAAGTAAGTTAATATACAGCTGTAAATTCAGTCAGAAGGTAAACACTAACTAAATCACAAAACAAAAACAAATTTTGTACAAACAATAAACCAGTGTAACCAATAACACTCAATAAGCATCAAATCAAATACATTTAATTGTACCTATTTGGTTTGTTTTGATGAATGGAAAGAGTATTCTGCTTTACTAGGTACCTAGTAAGTATTAAGTATATCTTCTCTCATCTTTCGTAGTGTACCTAGGTATATTATTCATAACCTACTCTATTTAAATATTGTATAGTATATTATGTACATGTGAAACGTGTATTTGTATTCCTATCATTTGATATCGGAAGGCGGTGTTGTGGCTTGGCATAGTGCTTTCTCAGTAGGAGAGGAAAACACAAGAAACCGGTCTTACCCGTCCCACCGCAGAGCATCGAAGATGTATGTATAATAATAATATGATGATGCACCTCTTATTTTATTTCTCTCTGTCTTTGTCTCTCTTTCGCTTGCAATGAAAGAAGAAAAAATCATGACGATGGTGCACCACAAAGCACCTACCTCCGCCCCCTCTTGCCCGCCTCGCATCTATTTGTGCATCAGTGGCACGCCCACTCCTCGGACACTGGCTTACGTGTGCATCTTAATAACCGTAGTTTATTATTTAGCTTGAGGAAATTAGTCTTGTGTCTTGCTTTTGGGGAAGAATATATGTTTATTAATGCAGAGGTTATCTTGTTTTTTTGATTTATGTATGTCTTATTGCTATGTAGACTTTGTTTTGATATTGACATTTTTGCTTGTCAATAGATAAAAAAAAATCTCAAAAAAAATCGGTCCGTTCCAAGAATGGCTCATCTAAGCAAACTTTGACAGAATATTGATAGCTACTAACTCAATTCTAAATAGTGGGAGGATTTCTGGATATGGTTTTGGATATTACGGTATTAAAATCCAAAGGGAAGTTCATATATTTTTTCATTATAGTGTTCATCAAAAAAACTGGTGTCGTCAAGGTGGTTGTTCAAAATATAATAGGTAATTAATTTAAACATATTTTCGTTTTTGAATAAAAATTGAAAGTAAAATGAATTATTGAACTGAGAATAGTATTTCCCAAGATATTTTTGAATCTGCCAAGTTGATATCCTCCTGGGGAGGAACTTTTCGTCCCTAAAATCAGGGAGGAAAACTCCATTGCGGTTCCGGGAAAAAATACTTGTCACTTCAAAATATGTATCGTTTTACACATCACGTAACAACCTGTTCAGTTTACATTTTAGTCAATCTTCATTTGATATCAATAAGATCCTATGTTTGGGATCTCTCGTAATAACTATATGGCCTGGCAACGTTGCTTATCGTCGTACTACGTTCTCCGTAAGCGTGAACCGGTTCTTGCACGAGAGGAAGAGCGACGATCAAAATATAATTTTTTTTAAGAAGATACCAGTTAGGGCACAAATCAAATATATTGCGACTGAAAGTGTCTGAAAGGCTCTACGGATCATATTGGCGATGATGATAGATGCATATTTTGTTTGGTCTTTTAGGAATACATTTCAAGATTTGTTTTTTTTTTCATTGTTGCTCTAGGGCAGTTGCATTTGAATTACATATTGATTGAATATTCTAAAATAAACTTTAGTTATCTGTCAGGTAATAACTGAACTAGTGTATTTAAAAAAATACAATAACTATAAATATATCTTACAAAAAATTGGACCGACTTTATTAGTTGTTGCACTGAAAACATACAACAAACTACAACGGCACAACTTCAAAATTACCAGCACCAATAGAATTAATATTATTTTGTATTTTTCAGTGCAACAACTAATAAAGTAGGTATGTCCATTTTTTGTAAAAAAATATTTATTTTACATTTTTGAGTGTAACATTAGTCATGAAAACAGTTGAACGTTCACTAGTACCCAAAAAGATATAGGCTTAGCTTGAACTTGTTATTTATTATTCAGAGATCTCAAAACATCGTGCCTTAAATATACATATTTCAGAGTTAACTGCGGTAATTGGAAAACCATAACTCAATTTAAATGTTGCTCAATTAATCTTTTCTTTAATTTGGCCGTCTCATATTTACAATTTTCGAAAAAAATTGCTCTTCTACATAGCGCAAATACGCATATCATATATTTCAAACTTTACCATTGTGAAACTCAGAAATCGTAACTTTTTTGAAAAAACGTTCAATTTAAACGTTTTCAGATATGATCCTCTTTCTAATTTTCAAATCTCGAATTTTCGATTCTCCGAAAAATTTGTCTCTTTCACATAGCTGAAACACAATTCAGACTGTAACGCGGAAACGTATGATTATTTATAAAAATGTCAAATTTAAACGTTTCCGGATATGGAATTTTCTTTAATTCTGCCATCTCTGATTTTCAATTTTCGAGAAAAATTGCCCCCTCCACACCTCTGATTTGAGTTTTTATAAAGATGGGACCATTTATCATCTCTCCTCTTCCAAATGAAACAAAAATCGTCTAAATCGGAGTACGTTTACTATGCAAAACGCGCGAACAGCCATAAAAAATAAATAAAAAAAGCAAACATACAACCGAATTGTAACCTTTTCCTTTTTTCGAAGTCGGTCAATAAAATTATAATAGATATTAGGTATCAATTGCAATATCGAAGATAAATTTTATTGATTTGAACAAATATATTATCCATATGAACATTACGTTTTTAGTCCGTTAACAGTGATATTATATATTATGTATTCATCAAAAGGTGATGAGTTAATATCCCCTATGTTGGTATCTCCAGAAATCAAAACAAAAAATATTTACTTATATTATTCGAAAGCGTTGAATGAATTTGAAGTATGCTTTAATGGTTACTGAGTTCATTCTAAATATAAAAATATAAAAACAGAGCGATTCTGTTTGCCGATTTGATCTAACACATTTTTGAGGAAAATAAAATCACGGACAAAAGAAAAAGTTGATCCTTTACGTTGTGGTATCGAAACATTTCGTATGCACGATTATAAATGTTTTGCCACCTCGAAGAAGATACACAAGAGGTGACATACGGTGTGTGAGCTACTGGTAGCAGGCATATTGCTGCACGCGAGCCAAAAATAGCACACATAGCATCGAGAAAGAGATTTAAATCTTAATGGGAGACACACGTTCTTCGATATTGACTGCTTGCTGATGTTACGATGGCATACACCATTCGACCATCTGTCTCGGATGAGGTCTTTGAGACGACATCGTGTTTCTTGTTTTTCGTTTATCTCTGAAAGAGATGTTAGGTCTGTCGATGACATTATTTGCTGATTTCTAACGCAGTGTCTTCTTCTTAGTAAAAGTATTTTGATGCTTTCTGGTAGTCCCAAGTCTGTTAGCTACTATTTTTTCCTTAGTATAACTCTTTTCAAAATATATATTGAGAAAGTGCACACTGTCAGTCACCTTTCAGACAAATCAAAATCGGTTTATCCATTTGAGACCTTTTAACAGTTTTAACATCCCTTAGTTTTCGTCGGATGTTAAAAATGTTAGAGAAATAGATTTCGATGAGAAATGCTTGTATATTTTTTTATACGCTTCATCAAATGGTAATAGCAAATAATGAGGGAGATATTTTACTTACCTACATGCCAGTAAATTTTTTTATTTGAAAAGTATAGATATACAGGCCAAAATTGTCCAAGTTCCTGCTGCCATTCAAAGACAACTTTATGTCACGGTCAAAAATCATTACATTAAAAACAAAAATGATCATTTATAGAGAAATTGAAAAACCTTTCACATAGTACCTAAGGCAAGAAATGTTGAAGCTGAAATAAACACAAATTAAAAGCACGTAAAGTATTTTGGAGATATTGCAGAATGTCTTCTTTAAATCATATTAGAGATGACACACTCAGACAGCATACAAAGACATATGGGATAAAATTATACCAAAGACCAAAATTGATATGATGGTACGGACATGTAAGACGTATGAAAGAAGTATGGGGATACAATCTATTGAACTATGTAGCTACCATCAAATAGAAAAATAAGAGGTAGAACTTGAAAGACCTGAAGATGCTATGCAATTACGTAAAATGGAAGAAAATGATAGTTTGGAAGAGGGATAAAGCCAAGGCTGTAGAACTGCCGAAATTCTCTTTAACGTTCGTTGTTAAAGAAACATTTTAATCACCTTATCAATCATAAACTATTTTTCAACGTGGTTGAATATTACATATAGTCGATAGGTAAGCGTGGTGTATATAGTCATGGCAGGAGATACTTGAAGAGAAAGGTGCAGGGGTGGCGTACGCTCTCATCTTCCCCCTTCCTCTCTCTTCTGCCGCGCAACTGGGTCTTGGCGAACAAGGCAAGCGGCTCCCGTGTTACGGCGACAAATCTCTTTGGCGATGCCTACTTGGGACGGTGAAGAAACAGGACCAAATAAAGAAGAACAGAAGCCAATGTGAGAGGGGCACGAGCGCAAACAACAGCAGACGAACCTTCTCCTCCACTTCACGACGAATAGACAGAACAGTAAAAGGTGGCTGCAACGTTGCCGATTCGCGATAATTGCTCTCCTACCGGTGTTGATGGTACAAAGTTGATTATGCGTAGGTATATTATATAAAAGTGTTTTCTCTCGCTATTTGATTAGAATTAGAAGTAGGACTCAAATTTTGTCAGTAAAGAATAATAAACTGAAAGATATAATAATTACATTACTGCATTGTCGCTGGCATACTTTGGTTCCAAATCAGTCCCGTGTGGTATGCAAAGGTTCATAAATAAATAATTTCCAACAAAAGCTGTACTAGTTTATTTGATGAGATACTCAAAAATATAAAATAAAATTTGTAAGTTGTGTAAGAGATGACGTAACTTTTGGGACCCACTTAAAATCTACCGGTACCAAAATAGTAAATATTATTCTATGTACGACCGGGCGATAAAGTCCACGTTATAAATACGTACGTTTAACAGACGTAAGTGCCGCTTTATTGCGCTTATTTTTTAATATGACTCGCCCTCAGCGGCTCGGAAAGGCTCAAACTCATATTGGCGATTAAAAAAACAATATAATCTTTGTAGGTTATTTTTGGGGAGGAATTCATGTTGAACTTGCTCATTTCTTATGAGGCCATTTGTTTGGCGGGTATAAGGCTTTCCTACCACTCTCAAACCAATTCCATCGAATATAAAAATCGTCTGATCATGTAGTGGTCATACTTAATTTATTACCGTAGGAGGAACCGTTTGGACAGAACATTATTAAACAGAAAATCTAACATAACTTTTTTCTCTGCTTTTCTCAGAGATTCCGGTTATACTAGGTGGTTAAGGTCTTTCAGCAGAATGTTCTCATGTAAGACTCATTAAAATCTGCAAAAACGATTTTACCTTCAAATGCATGATCGCTTCTTGAATCTTGAAGCACGATTATGCACCATTATAATGTCTATGTACGCTTACAGTCGCTCTATTTTTTTAATGACCTACTTGCGAATTCATGTGAGAATATCGACGCGGGTATTAAAATTAAACTTTTGCATACTGGTACTCTTATGCATATGAAATGATATATTATTTGGTAGGTAGGTACTACAATATTGCCACTCCATCTTAAATACTGTATGTGGGAAGTAGTTCGTAAAAACGATCCTTTGACATAGTAATCTCAACTTCCTCTCTCTACTCAAATGAGAACAATGTTCTCTGCCTCTTCTACTCTAGACCACTTCATCTCGACACGATACATCCGCATAATATAATAGAGATATGTGTCTCTATGGGATATATAACACAACTATAACCCGCCATACGGGCACTATAGTCTCTATTACAGATGCATTCTATATTATACAATGTGTTCAACACAGATTCATAATATATTATGTAGTACATACTACTCGAAAGGGTGTATGTATATTATTGCTTATTGCTGCTATTATTCAAAGTCCAAGTGAACAAACGTCCCATTATGCGTTCGCGTTCACTCGACGCCAGCTTAAGATGTCCAGCTCAAAGAAGCCTAGCTAGAGGCTCTTACAGAAATGGTACAAAAAAAGCAGCAAACATAATGACGCCAATGATGAACCAGACTCATACACACGTGTTTAATATAAACTTTATATGTTGCTGTATGTTATTCACGATGAGAAAAACTATGTACGACATACTATGTATGCATATTATTATAATACACTACGGCATGAGGTGGTTATTTCTTTTATGTTCAGGAAAGGAGTCAGCTTACAACTTTACAACTTAAGAATATGATGTAGGTAACATGCTGTGTAGAAAATCTTTGTGAAGATTGTGGTATTGGTCTTTCGAATGTCATCTTCTTGAAGACCAATCATATGGGAAGGGTATATTCAAGAGGACTAATTATTCAAGTTAACTCAACAATATAAGTTTTATAACGAGTGATTCGAAAGAAGTATTCCCAGTATGCTTTGGAATTTGATATCATTATCTTCACTTGATTTAGCTGAAATCAACAAATAATAATGAAATAATACATGTCACTTTTGGTAGAAAAAAATTGATTGTGCAACAATATAAATATGAACTAATGTAAATCACAAAAATAAATATTGAAGACTAGCTTTTGCCCGCGACTATGTGCGCACTTGAAAATTGCATTCAATTTCATGCGGTAGTTTTTGCATGTTGCGTGTAAAAACATACATACAAACGCGATAAAATGGAATGAAAATTGCATTGAATTCCATGTAATTGTTTTTGAGTTATGCGTGGAATGAATATTGCATTGAATTCCATGTAGTTGTTTTTGAGTGATGGGTGTACAAACATACAGACAAACCAAAATTGAAAAAAATTTTTTTTTCTTGTGTTGCTTTAATAAAGACCCCTATTAATAATTCTTAAGTATATCTAATGTACAGCTTGTTAATCCAGAAGAAGTCCATTTAAAAATTAAAGCACATTTCTCAAGGTTATCCATCCACTACTTCGCTCTAGTTATTTCTAATCACGAACTCTATTTCCCATTACACTATTTTAGTCTTCCGCTGCAACAAGCCTTCAACGCGAATGAAAAAAATTGAAAAGAAACTGATACGCTTCTAATTGAAACGACATCCGACGTCACCAAGCGACAGATGTTCACATATATTCATGTACATATATAACATCACTCTAGAATAGTTTTAAGATTCGATTTAAATAAACGAACCCTAAATATATTTATTTATTATCGCGCTTCTTCTATCTCTGCTACTAACATGTCTTTATCTTTGGCGTCGTGGGGTCATGCGAGGTCGATTGTTTGGTGTTTTGGTATTTTATGCGTACTTATATTTGTTTTGCTTGTTCTAAAAAATTAAACACGTCTGACTCTTTGATATAGATAATATTATTTTTTGAAATGATCCTGACACTTATGTTTTATAATCGTGCAAAATTGTTTCACTATCCGGTTTTCAAAAGATGTTTAGGTTAGTTAGTTCCTTGAGCCCAAAAAAATTTTCAGCAATTGATCTGGCTGTCTGTGCCAAGGTTATCTCGGAACGATTTGATCGATTTTATTGCTTTCTTTTTTGTTATCAATAGCCAAAAATGTTTTTTGCTCATGTCTGTAAAGCAAAAACGATTGAAACGATTTTAATGAAAATCCCTCACGTGAATTTTAAGACTCTTATACATGGAGTTACTTACTTGGTCTCTACATAAGATTTTTAATATGCGTCTAAAGACTCGTTAACGTCCGATTTTCAACAACACTGTTGCGAATACAGACATACATCTATTTAAATTTTCATGTATGTATATATAATTCCATTTATAAGCCCTCGTATAATATTCATCAATATAGTCACATCTTCTAGAAATCTACATAAATATTTTTACAATAAATATTTTTCACAAAAATTGGACCGACTCTATCAGTTGTTGCACTGAAAAATACAAAATAATATTAATTCTATTGGTGCTGGTAATTTTGAAGTTGTGCCGTTGTAATTTGTTGTTGTAGGCACCAACTCCAAAAGAACCAGCACCAATAGAATTAATATTAATTTGTATTTTTCAGTGCAACAACTGATAGAGTCGGTCCAATTTTTTGTAAAATATATTTATTTCTCATTTTTGAGTGTAGCATTAGTCATGAAAATTGTTGAACGTTCACTAATACCCAAAAAGTTATAGGTAGGTTTAGCTTGTACTAGCGGAAATACGCATATCACATATTTCATACTTCACCATTGCGAAACTCGGAAACCGTAACTCTTTTGAAAAAATGTTCAATTTAAATGTTTCCGGATATTTCTAATTTCCAAATTTCGAATTTTCGATTTTCGGAAAATTTTGCCCCTTCCACATAGGTGAAACACATATTTCATACTGTAGCTCGGAAACGTATGATTAATATTTAAAATGTCCAATTTAAACATTTCCGGATATGGAATTTTCGTTAATTCTGTCGTATCGGATATTTCAATTTTGGAGAAAAAAATTTGAAGAGAAGGAAATTTTGGATTTGATTTTTCTCAATATGGGACCGTTTCTCAACTCTCCTCTTTCAAATGAAACAAAAATCGCCTAAATCGGAGTACGTTTACTATGGAAAACGCGCAAACAGCCATAAAAAAAAATAAAGAAACCAATCTTACAATCCAATTGTATACCTTATACTACTATACTACTACTTATACTAATACTAATACCAATGAAGTTAGTGCTTATCCTATTATCTACGTATATTATTTGCTTGTAGTTATTATTATTGCGATCACAAAACATCGCTGCAGAAATACGCATAGGTATTTTAGATGTTATCATTTATTTTATCATTTTTCAAATGAATTATAAACCATCAAAAAAAAAACAGACAATCGAATTGTATACCTCCTCCGTTCGGGGTTCGTCGGTCAAAAATTAGAATCATTTTCTCTTGGGTTGACTAGAAGTCAGCATATTTCGAGGCATATTTTTAGCGGTTGTGGTACCTTTTTCTTTATAATTGGAGCTTGAGTAGGTAAAAGGGACATGTATATGCAAAAAAGCAAGAATCTCTATATAGGTATATTTTATTTTGAAATGTTTAGGAATAAGAACAAGGTCCCTATATCATATTTTAAAGGAATTTCAGTTGCCTCTCAGAGAAAATAAGAATATTCAAAGTACCTATTGCTAATTTTATATCAAACGTCAAACGTGAATCACCAAGTATACGTGTGGTGTATGTACTTCACTAAATGATTCAATAAACATAGTAAAAGTACGTTTGAAAATATAATACACAATAATAGCAGACTTCCCTTACTTACTGGCAAAATATAGTCAACAAAGTGAGATTATACTACAAATATTACAAACGATTACAACATCTGAACATCGCGATATTTTTTTTATTTACCATCTTTCAGTTGTCGCCGCTAGAAATGAATTCCGCTTTGTGTGTTCGCGAGATAAAATTCTCAATGTGTGTTTGTAGATTCATAGTATAAAATATATATGTATAGTAACGTTGAATGTATTAGATCAGTATAAAAATAACAACCGAAAGTTGATGTAATATTTCGCGCCAATTCTTTTTATCACAACAAAAGATTAGATAAGGAAGATGATATTCTAGTCTCAATATACATAATGTTAACTTACATCTAAATGTCTTTAATAGTATACCTAACATCAGAAATGTGAATTATTGAATAAAACGCAATGGTATTTTTCGAGGTATTTTTTAAGGAAAAGAATGTTTGAACTGTAACTTGAAAATATATTTGATTCAAACTCATTAATTTCTAGCAAATATTTTGTAAGAAGTTCTTATGAATTAAATTACTTTTATTCATAGAAAATACTTTATTTCGTCATGAAGTTTGTTTTGAAATGATTAACAGAAGCTTTCTTATTAGTTATTTTATTTAAAATGGTAATGATATACATTACGTCTTTCCGAAATTACAGCTGTATTCATAATCAAATCCCAGTTTAGTTTGATACCATATTAAGATTTGATTATGAATACGGGTGTCGTCGAGGGTGTCGTATTCATCAATCAATGTGGTCGCATCAAGGTTCAGTCTTCATATCAAGTCTATAAGAAGGTATACAATATACCTAGGTACCACAATATTTTTCTCTTTTTTTCTGTTGTGAATTGTATGACCTAGTTTTGAACTTGAACCGTCGGTTTGTTATTAAGTGACGTCACTACGGCAATCCAAAAGCCGTTATATACAATACCTGCATAGCTGTAATGCTAGAATGTTGTTGAAGCTTCGCCCGTATTTGCATTTATATCGTAAACTGTGAATTAGAAATGAGTATGCGTATACCTACACATACAAGTTTAAATGAAATTTACTTGATTTTGTTGTAAACAAGCTATTCGCACTCTTAACATTTTTTTGACCTAGATATGTAAAAGTGGAAAGTATAATTTAGAGCAAAGTAAATAATATGGATATCGTATCCGGCTTTCTCAAATTTGAGGTTCACCATTTAATTGATATCGAGATCCAGAAAGCAAAAAGGATCATACCAAAAATATTGCATAATCTTATTCTTAAAACCGTCGAACAAGATGTTGTTATGTTGTAATAAATATTTTTTACAAAAAATTGGACCGACGTTATTAGTTGATACACTGAAAAATATAAAATAATATTAATTCTATTGGTGCTTTTACTTTTGAAGTTGTGCAGTTGCAGTTAGATTGATAACTTTTGGCACCAACTTCACAAGTACCATCACCATCATTATTTTATACTTTTCAGTGCATCAACTAATAACGTCGGTCCAATTTTTTGTAAAAAATATTTATTTCACACTTTTGAGTGTACCTAACATTAGTCACCAAAATCGTTGAACGTTCACTAATATCAATGAGGATAGTACTTATCCTATTACCCATGTTATATACTTTGCTTGTAGTTATTATTGAGATCTCAACGCATCGCTGCGGAAATACGCTTGAGTATTTTATATGTTACCACTTTAACACCGATTTAACTCGAAAACCGTAACTCTAAGGAAAAAATGTTCATTATAAATGTTGCTACAAATAATTATATCATTCATGTAGTATCGAAAAATTTTCAATTTTCGAAAGAAATTGCCCTCTCCACATAGCAAAAATACATATTTAACATGCGTCTATCTCGAAAACCCTAACACTTTTGAAAAAATGTTAAATTTAAACGCCGGATATTGTCCTAACTTTAATTATACCACCCTTTCGGGGGCGGTTTTCGGAGGGAAGGAGATTTCGGATTTGCGTTTTTATGAATATGGGACCATTTCTCAAGGCTCCCCTTTCAAATGAATCCAAAATCATCAAGATAAGAGCTCGTATTGTATACCTCCTCCGTTCGGGGTTCGTCGGTCAAAAAATTACCATATAATTTGGCGGGAACATAGGCCACAAGGTCATAGCGAGTTGTGAAGAAAATATGAAAGATAAGAGTAGTATTTGTAGTAGGTAGTATTAAGGTTTACGGAATACTATATTATGGTCATGCATTTTTGACCGACTTCAAAAAAAGGAGAAGTTATACAATTCGGTTGTAAGATTGATTTTTTTTATTTATTTCTTATGGCTGTTCGCGCGTTTTGCATAGTAAACTTATTCCGATTTAGAAGATTTTTGTTTCATTTGAAAGAGGAGAGTTGAGAAATGGTCCCATATTGAGAAAAATCAAATCCAAAATCTCCTTTCCTCCGAAAACCGCCCCCAAAGGGGGTGGAGGGGGCAATTTTTATCAAAAATTGAAAATCCGAGAAGACAGAATTATCGAAAATTCCCTATCCGGAAATGTTCAAATTGGACATTTTTGAAAATAATCAGACGTTTCCGCGCTACAGTCTGCAGATATGTGGAAGACGCAAATTTTTCCGAAATTCGAAAATTGACATTTGAAAATTAAAAAGGGGACCAAATCCGGAAGCTTTTAATTGAACATTTTTTCAAAAGAGTCACGGTTTCCGAGTTTCGCAATGGTAAAGTCTGAAATATGTGAAATGCGTATTTCCGCTATGTTCAAGCTAAACCTACCTATAACTTTTTGGGTATTAGTGAACGTTCAACAATTATCATGACTAATGTTACACTCAAAAATGCGAAATAAATATTTTTTACACAAAATTGGACCGACTTTATCAGTTGTTGCACTGAAAAATACGAAATAATATTAATTCTATTGGTGCTGGTAATTTTGAAGTTGTGCCGTTGTAATTTGTTGTAGGCACCAACTCCAAAAGAACCAGCACCAATATGTTAATATTATTTTGTATTTTTTAGTGCAACAACTGATAAAGTCGGTCCAATTTTTTGTATAAAATATTTATTATATCTACTTAGGTAGGTATAGTGCCATTGATATTCATGGTTCTGATGTTACCACGTGTTCATCATGTGGGAGGAGCAACGGCAATAAGAATATCGAATAATTATTTTATATTTTTTAAATAATAAAAAAGTTGATTAAACCCTATTTTTGCATTTTGTATTAGCTCAGATTTATTAATGAAATTCTCAGGTAATTGAGTATGACGTTAGATGAATCTTTTTACTAGTATTGTTTGTAAGAATGGAATATTTTGGCAGCGGCCTAAAACACACAAAAAGGTTAATGGGCTGAAATCAGGTCTGTCGTATGGTTCCAATTATTATCGAAATTGATGCATGGAATTGATGCATGAAATGTAATTATTTACAAAAATTCTTTATGAATGACAACTAGAACACAGTTCCCATTCCTATCATTGAAAAAATAAAACATACATACCTATAAAGTTTATAGGTAGATACATTGAAATCCCTTTGAAAACATATAAAAAAGTAAATTTTATAGAACTGTGTTGATTAGATATAAATATCTAGAATGTAAGAAAGAGACAATAAACTCAATTTATGTAATTATAATTTAAATTCCAATGTATTAAATATCTTCTAGCCAATAAATAATTAAATTTATTTTAATCGAATGGCATAGTAACTGCACCAATGTTCCTGTCAAGTTATATTATTTATTGTTGTTTTTTGTCGTTTGTTTCAATTGAGCTAATCTATTCGTGCAGAAGGGTGTCTTGATACAATATTTGTCTATTTATCATTCATTCTAATAAGTTGTACCCTGAAACAGGGTCAAATCTTTTTCTTGTCATATTATTAGATTATTTCCTATTAGGTCCAATTATTAATCGACTGGCTGGAGCTGTTGCTTGTTCCCATTGAAGTAATCGGAGAACTGTTCTGCATTCGACCAGGGATAATCCCATCCATAGAAATGGCGCATATTATCCTAGGCGAAAATAGTTCTTTTCGGCGTGAGAACTTTCCATCCATACATCCACCAAGAGTAATCGAGCCCTAGGGCCACGTGTGCGCTTATTACTCTCATTATTCATGACACAAGGGGAGTTCTTAACTTGTGGCGTGACCTACGCTAGAAATAGTCCAAGTAGTAAGTAGATCTCGAAGGAAAAGTGGGGTTCTTTGTCATTTTTTTTCTTCGTTTCTATTCTTGTCCTACTTCTTCATCCGTCACCCGTTGACAGTTATAGCTCGCGGAATCAATGGCCAAACAATGGTGTGCAGATTAATTTAAAGCTTTGTGTTTGGGTAGGTATATTATGCTTCCCCAAGCTGGTTCTCGCTGTAAGTTATTACTATTACCTGGTTGGTTGGTAAGAAGATGTAAAAAAATAAAGAATCTGTTAAACGACATATTATAGAAGTGCAGAAATCGCGAAGATATGTCTTTGTTGTGATTGATGCAAAAAGTTGACTGAAATGTGAGAGCTGTAGGGGAGATTGATCAACTTTAAAAACGTTATGGTTGTAGAACTGGTATTACTTGAGTACCTACTGTATTTACGAATGCTTTTTTGATCTAATGCTATGGATCAATAAAATTAATCCTTAATCTTGTTTTGATGAGAAGTTTTTTCTGTTATATTTCTTAGTTTAACTGCTTAATCTGGAAATAAATATAAAATCAAGCGGAAGTGTTGGTTGATTTTTTATCCTTGAGTATAAAACTCCATCCGGCTAAGGAGTCATCAAATTATTAATTTGCACCCGTTATTGGTATTGCAATCATTATTACTGTCTTTACTCTCAGGTTATACCTTCCGAAGCGTAGCTGTGGTTATTTTAGAATGACTTTCATACCACATACAGAGAAGAGGGCGAATTAGTTCGAAATTATGACATCTAATAATGCGAATTGTCCACGGTTTCTTGGCTGTGTTATAATATTGACGGATTGTATTTGATATAAGCGTTCCTGGAACAATGTCTATTTTATTACAAAATTGTTACTTTATTATCAATTATTAGGGTCCCGTACCTGGAAGATGTTTATAGCTCATAATTTCTCCTATTTGTGTCGTTGATATTATCAAATTTCACAGAATACTATTTCTGTAAACTTTGATATTATACTTTATCATAATATAAATGTGCGGAACCATAAGGGTATGAGTTCTACTTGTACTTGTCACATTTTATTGTATCTACATACTCAATTATATTATTGCTTCACCTAAACTATTAAAATACTTGCTATAAATGTTTTTTTTTTGTACTAACATTCCACATAATTTATATATGGTCCGTAGTAGTAAACGCCGTGTTGTATTTATCGTAACTCGTAACCCTCACGCACATGTGCGTACAATGTTTACTACAACAATGAAGATTAAAAAACACATCCATGCTTGTTGTGAAATATGACTCCAATAGGATATATGACCTTTTTTCATTGAAGACGCGTTGCTCTTGTGGGAGAATTTTTTTTCATATTGTTTATACACAGGAATAACTTATGGGTAATCTTTTTTTCGTACTAATTAAACGGAAACTCTTTTCTCACTATCAAAAACGTTATATTTGGATCTTGTTTCATATGAGTTTGTTGAACTTGTGACATAAATGTCACATTTAGTGTTGTTTTTTTCGTTTGAATTATACTAAAGAAAATTTTTCTCTTTGTTTCAGAATTCATGTTGGTTAAGAAGAAGCCAAATTTCGAGACGTCTTCGAAAAAAGCTTCGGGCCGTATCAGCCCCAATCAGAGACCGGCAAAAATGGCCAGACTAGCCGATTTGGCAAGTTAAAAAATGATGCGAATATGCATATTGGAAATCCTCAACCTGCTTCCACTTTTGTTACAAATAATGTCGATCTCGAAAAAATAAATATTTTTATTATTAATATTATGTAAAGTACAATAATTAAGTTTTGTTTCTTCAAAGAAATTTAATTACTTATAGTTTTTTTTTGTACAGTTAAGTACTATTGTTGGTCTGGTTGTAGACTATGTATTTATTTTTTTCTCTTTCTTTTGATCTCCAAAATCTGTAATTTGTTGCGATTTTTTTTTAAATAATTGAAATTGAAAAGTTGTACTGGACGTGGAAATATCAAATTAGGAATCGATCGTATCGCGGAGCGATTTGATCGCCTCATGTGAACCAGCCTTTACATCCAAATCATTCATTTTACAAAACGTTCTAATTATATTCATATTCCAAAAGTGTACGTGGAACGTTTTGAAATAAAAAGTTGAATATACCTTTCAATGATTTCTTACGATTTTTTTAATGTGAATTTGCTCGTTTGATGTATTATTTTGTACCGAAATGGAGAAAGATTTTATTTTGAATTTGATATTCAACTTTTGAACAAATCTCTTGACTCAAGTGCAATTCAGGCTCTTGTTTGAGCCGCCTGTATATACTAGAAGCGTTAAGGATTTGTTCTTGACATTTTCTGGATGATTTTTTGACTATCAACACACTACTAAACTTGCATCATATTTTTATTAGCTGCAATAACTGTTATTTCTTACGTTCACGTCTACATACGAAAAAAATAAACATGTTTTTGCTGCTATGGATCTGGTTGATGGAAATTTTTTCAAAAAAGTAATGTTGACCAGTAAGTTTTAGTACAAACATGTGATATTTATGTAATTATTATTATTCAGGTACAAAACGTCTTTAAAAGAGTTTTTTTCATATTATTTTTTTTAAATGAACCGATTGAGCAGTGGAAGTCGGATAAAATATATTCATTATTTTTGTCAAGATTAAGTGTTAGGATTTTTTGTGTTTCGTAGTTATCTGATAAGCCAGCCTGCTATATCCCATAAAAGATATATTATTTATAAAAGATTATTATGTTCTCTCGATTTCTGTTTGTTTTCTTTTGCTTAAATGATGGAATTTGATTAAGTTATAGTATATTGATACATATATCACAAAAGTTTTATGGGATCTTGAGCTAGGTTTTGTGAGGAATTTTATCTTGATGGTATATTATAATATATGAATTTTAGGATCGGCCCAAAGAAAAATTTGAGTACAAAGAATTTCAAAAGTTTCGCAAAATTTTCAATGGCAGCTTTGCCAGCCTGTTTGTCGCGGAAATTGTTGATTTTTCTGGTTGTCTAGGAAATACAGGGCTCTTAATATCACGTTTAGCGTTTATATATGAGATTGCTATAATAGGAATAGAAATATCTTATAACTTTTTTCTTCTAAAATTATGAATAACTTGAACGTTTTTATTGTTTTATTTAATTCTTATTTTCAGTATTTTTCTTCAATATTCCTATTCTGGCAATCATTTGAGACAAACTCCATTGTGCAGAGTTGCGGATGTTTTCAATTCTGCTCTTATTATATTCAATAATAATTTTGAGATATTAAAATACATAATATATTACATATATTTTCAACATCTGTGATGTTTAGATTATGATCTCAAAATATAATTTTTATATATTAATATATAAGCGAAGTCGATAGATTAAACTCAATTTCCAATTTTAGTCGAATCGTGGATTTGACTGGAAAATTTGTGTTGACATTGACTTTGCGAAAGTAGCATATAATTATATCATGTAAATTTGTTGTAAAAAATTAACATAAAGTATATGAGGAGCATTTCAATAATAGCTTCGTTTTGTTAGTGTACTTGTAGTGTTTTATTGATATTAACCCTTACCTCACCTCAATCCCATTTTGCCGACATTTGTTGTTTTTTTTGGCTAGGTCAGTAAACCATTTACCTAAAGAAAATTATTATATTCAAATATTTTTTACGGACTTCAAAAAAACAATTCGGTTTTATGTTTTTTTTCTCTCTATTTGAATGGCTGTTATTTGAGAATGATATCAATAGGACAGAGTTTCTCTTGGGTAAACTTTATCAATTGTTTAAAAGTTAATTCAGAATACTTTCCTTCTGTGAGTCATATATTAATTAGGAATAAAAATAATAATTGATCACCCCTGCTACTAAGAAGTAAGATGAAATTTATTCTATCTCTGAACTTTGGTATAATTGGAATTGTCCCCTCCCTGTAGCTTTTGTATCTGACATATTTTGAATTTTTAATATAAAAGTTGAAGCTTTTGATCTTTCAATAATTCAACTTTATTCACATGTGCCTCAAAAATGAGCAGTGACTTGGTAATCATTTTTTTTTTAATTTGAATTCCCTTTATATTATTCGGTTTTGCTTTCTACATGAAATTCTAAGCAGGTTTCATGCAGCATTTCCTATACCTAAGTTGAAGAAAATTGTTACTTCAAACTGATCTGATTTCCGATCTCTTAAAACAGTAGGTTGTTTATACCTACTAAACGTTCGTAGAGTCTAGAGTAACCAAGTGTCTGTTATCTTTTATCAACAATTCTCACATAGGGTTACTTAATTGTTTGTGGAACCTTTATTTTTTCATAATTATTCTCTGTTCGACTAATATGGCTTGTTCATTAGAAGACAAAGTTAAAGCCGTTATGATAATTGGTTAAACTAATCGGAATTTCCACGCTGCTATTCACATTTCTATTGGGCACATCCAATGTTTAGAAAATATCTTTGAAAATTGGTGGCAAAATTTCTCACAACAGGAACGGTAAAAGATAATCTGGAAGGCCGAAAATAATTACGGGAAATGGAGTTCTAGCTGAAATTGTAAATAACCCGTCACTATCAACTAAGCAAGAAGCTGAGAGGAGTAATGTTTCTTAGACCTAAGTAAAGAGTACGTATTTTTAGAAAAAAAATCCATGCTTAAAAAATAGAAAATTTGCTTTAGTTGTCTGAAGATGATCCATATAGGCGTCTTGAATTTTGCGAGACCATGGTGCAGAAATAGTTGTTGCTAATCCTTTTTATTTGCAACACATGTGTTTTGGTTATGAAAGCACGTTTTACCTTCATAGAAATGTAAATACCCAGAATTCTAGATATTGTCGTGATGAGAATTTTCGTTAATTTTGCCAAAGGCATACACAATTTCCTCGAAAGATTCATGTTTGGACTGGCATTTTAGTGGCCACATTATAGGTCGCATATTCTTAGAAGCAAATTCAGTTGATCCCAGATACCTCCAAATTCTGCTAGAAACAATCACTCTCAGTATCAATAAAATAGTTGCTCTAAACCCATCTACGTTTAATTGGCATGTAACTTCAGCAAGATGGAACACCTCCTCACTTTTTTTTAGGAGGTGAGAAGTTGCATCGATGAAAGGTATCTGGGTAAGTGCAGTGGACGTCGAGGTCCAATTGAGAGGCCAGATCGCTCACCGGATCTCACACATTTTGATGACTTTCTGGGTCGCTTAGAATTTACAACCCGATTATTTATTTGTCAAGAAATGCTGAGTGGACATGTACCTAGAATATATTTTATAAGAAACAATAACTGAAATAATTCTTCAGTTTTCTTATCTTTATTCGCCAGTTTATAAGTTTAAAAAATGGTATGGCCACATTAGATAGCTTCAAAAAAGTTAGTTTAATAAAGTAAACTCCATTTCTTGTTTCTCACTGAACTAGTGAAAAGTAGTAGAAATAATAATTTAAAACTATTCATAATTTCATAACTATTTTTTTATGTAATAAATACAATTTATTTAGAATTTACCTGTGGAGGGAATCCTATTTGAAAAAATAGACTACTAAGTCAATGCGCATTCTCTAGACAGTCCGGATAAATTAAAGTTATATTATTAACGAGATCAAATTATTACTGATCAAATTTCAGATATTTACCCATTGTTATCAGCCAGTGAAAACTTTGACCAAAAATGAATTATTCATTGTACTGATTGATGTCTTGGACGATATGCAAAGAATAAACCTCTTTATTGGTTTTTACCACATCACTTGTTTTGAACCAACCAACCAAAGAACGTCTTTTACAAGTTCTCGCATACCATACTTTTACTTATCTTCGAATACGTTAGACCAAATACCATTTAGTAAATGCGCTAGACAGAGAGCCACTAATTTATCAAACACGCAACAAGGACATACCTACTTAAATAATGCTACCGACGTTTGACTGGACATAACGAATCATTAGACCTGTATTCGAACCCCGAACGAAGGAGGTAAACAATTCCATTGTTTGCTTTTTTTTTCGTGCGGGCGGTTTTATATAGTAAACGTACTCCGATTTTGATGATTTTTGATTTATTTGAAAGAGGAGACTTGAGAAATGGTCCCATATTCATATAAACACAAATCCAAAATACCCTCCTTCCCACCGAAAACCGCCCTCGAAGTGGTCAAATTTTCTCGAAAATTGAAGGTCCGAGATGGCAGAATTAAAGCTACGGTTCTCGAGTTACTGCGATGTTAAAATTTTAAATATGTAGATATATTTTCGTATGTGGATCAAGCAGTTTCTCTCGAAAATTGAAAATCTGAGAATGGAAAATTAATGACCAGATCATTAGGAGCACCATTTAAATTGAACATTTTTTCCATAGAGTTACGGTTTTCGAGTTAACAGCAATGGTAAAGTTTATAATATTATGTACATATACGTATTTCGCACATACAAGCAAAGCATACATGGATAATGGTAAACACTCAAAAGTGTGAAATAATTATTTTTTTTCAAAAAATTGAACCGACGTTATCAGTTGGTGCCCTGAAAAGTACAAAATAATATTAATCTATTGGTACTGGTACTTGTGAAGTTGGTGCCAACAGTTTTCAATCTAACTGAAACTGCACAACTTCAAAAGTACCAGCTCCAATATAATTAATATTACTTTGTACTTTTCAGTGCACCAACTGATAACGTCGGTCCAATTTTTTGTAAAAAATATTTATCATGCAACTTGGATAGAACTTGGAGGTTTAATGGGGTAATTGTTCAATGCCCATGCGTAATTCCAGTTACCGAACACGTCACAACTGTTCATACTTTACATAGATATGTTTGAGTCTATATGATTCCATGTCGGAGAAAGATCTCTTATATTATTATTAATATCAATCAATATTTATTGGAAGAGTATTAAACTCGACAGACAGCGAGATTCATCTGATCTAAAGGTATGAATAAGAAAGTCTCTAGCTCTTATGGGGAATCACCTTATCCACATAGCTATAAACTATTAAAACTAGTAACGAAGGCAGTAAAGTAAGCCTTCATGGGCATATTCACACCAATTAGCATACTCCTTGTACCAATAATTTCTGGGCGGACTGATTACAGTAGTATCCAGTGATTTGCAAATGGTCACTTATTAATTTAAAACGTTAGAATGATAAACAAGAGTAAATGAGCAAAATTTAGAACAAAAATCATGAAAAACACTTTGAGCATAGTCATTGTACCAACAATTTTAAATTCTTTCTGACGAACATGTCTTATTTTGATATATTTAGCTAAATTATGCCATTTTGACTTTAGTTTAACTTAGCCCAAAAAAGTGAAGAAATTTGAGTTTTTTGATGATTTTCCTTAGAAAACGCTCTTAAAACAGGTTTTTTCGACCGTAACTCGACATATCATAACTTCACCAAAATAATAGGACACTTTCTTAGGCCGATATCAACCAACAGCAAAAAACCCTTGGTCGAAATTCGGTTCCGTTCTTGAGTTAATGTGCGGATTATTATTGCTTGCTTGCCTACACACTCATGTTTTTTGCGAGTATCTCGAACGGGAATGAGGTGATTTTTTTTTGGTTTTTACAAACGATAGATAATTTCAGGCACAACATTGGATATATTCAACAAATTTTGATTGTAATGTTTTTTGTGGGTCAAAATTCCAAAAAACTAAAAACCAAAAATAAGTATTAGATATTCTTTTAATCAGGACTGGTACATTGAGATCTTAAATGGAATGTTCTTGAAAGAAATCATTAGAGGCAAAAATAAATGTATAAGCGATATTAATCGATGTTGTCTCTCCAAGTCTAGGATTTCGCTTGGTCTATTCCTTGTAGGCATGGGGCTTGCTCCGATACCCGTTTTATCAGTCGATCGTTCTGACTTCTTTCGTGATGGGACGTTTTGGCACCGCTCTTTAACACCGCCGTTTTGGCGCCAGGACGATTTGACTCCGGGACGTTTTGGCGCCGTACTCAATTATTACAAAAAATATAATTGTAAACATTAATTGCATACCTATATATTATCGTATTAAGCAGTAAAAATAAGGGTGAATTTATGGGGTAGGTAGGTACACGCAAAAGTGTGAAATAAATATTTTTTAGCCAAAAATTGGACCAACTTTATGAGTTGGTGCATTGAGAAATACAAAATAATAATCAATCTATTGGTGCTGGTACTTTTGAAGTTGTGCAATTTGTAGTTAGATAGAAGACTTTTGGCACCAAATACAAATGTACCAGCACCAGTAGATTTAATATTATTTTGTATTTCCCAGTACACCAATTATTAAAGTCGGTCAAGTTTTCGTAAAAATATATTTATTGGATTCTAAATTCATAAGTTTCGATGATTATGAGCTTGTAAGTATGCCTATTTAATGTAAACATATTAGGTAGTTAGGACTTCCCAGGAAATACCGAAGAGACGACACTCATGTAATGAAAATTCCATCTCAATCACAAGTCGTTTCGCTCCAAAATCCAGTAGTAAGCGTCTGTGATGCCCTTTCTCTGAGGAGAAACTCTATAATAGTTATCGATCTATTAAAGTTATCAATGTGATAAAATAATAAACTATACAATTATTTTTTGCTGTGTTTCTGAGTACGCTAATGACGTTTCGATTACCTATCGCGCAGTTCATTATATCACCACTAGTTGGCTTTTGTCAAAATATAATCTTATTTTAGTAGATAGAGAAGAAATATTTCTCTTACATTAAACACAATGAAGAATCGCAGAATGATATAAAACCCAATCGCAACCTATTGACAGAATAGAAGAGCAAAAAAATATATGATAATTGAAATGAAGGAAAGAAAATAGGTATATCAATATAAATTGGTAATTTTAAAGTGAATAAATAAATAAAATAGATAAATATCTCATATCACAACAATAATTTCTTCATTGCAACAAGAGTTGACTCGTATCATTTTAGATAGAATAGGTGTGGTGTATATACGTATATACATACATAGATAGGTATATACTTGAAAAGTATTTGTTCGAAAATACCTACTTCAAAGAGACATCTACTTCAGTTATATGTATAGTGAAGTACCTTGTTAACATTATTTCTTTGAATAATTGATATACCTACTTACCGAGTTAAAATATAAATCACCAAAAAGATAAAGATGGAAAATTATTTAATAAACCTTTACTTAAGTATAAACATCGAGTCGGTTTCTATAGACATGTTCCTTTTCACATAATAAAGTACCTAGTTTTATTTGAACTTCTTGAACTATCGAAACCGGTAGGGGAATTTGTTGCTAATTAGTTGCTAAAATCCCGATTTTGTTGCTTGAACTAGTTTTGAAAACATCGAGTATCTGGCCACTGCTATCTTAACTTATATGATACAAGTGAAACCAGTGTTTCTTTTAAGTAACAACACCTAAATTTGTTGACAGTATGGAGAAAAATAAATATTTTTTGTTTAAATTAAAACAAAAAAATTATTTAAAAGGAAAACGCACTTTACAGTATTTCATCCTAATGCTACGCTAATCAAAAACTCAGAAAATAAAAAATGCCGATGGCCTGTAGTCAGCGGAAAGGTAAATTTCTCAAAATTCATTGAAGTGAAATTTGAACAACCTTTTCATTGTTATACCTACATGTCATTACAAATAAATTGCTGTATGTATCATAGCCTTGCGGTTAGAGATTTTTGTTTTGACTGTTGAATATAAAGCAGACAGGGTTCGCGTTCCCCTTCAAGGCAGAATTTTTTTTCCGCCTATTTCTTATCAATAAATATACTATATATTTTTTTAAATCAGGGTCTATATTAAGATCTTCAGAAAATGTACAATTACATCAAATTTATATTGAGTGTTCATATATTATCAATATTTCTTATTTTTCCTTTATTAATTTTTATTTTTTTTCTGTGCATTTTATGAAAAATTGCTTCGAACAAAAGTTGTAGGTACTGATTATATCTATAACCCAAAATTATTTTTGATGATATTTACACTACGGCTCTGTTTTGATAATTTTTTTAAATGTTTGAACGGTCGCCATTTTGAAACTACTTACCCGATATAGCCCAATAACGAACTCGTCCGAGATATTTGACAGATTGATTTTTGTAGCAAATTTGAACTTGATACCTCCAAAACTGCGACCTCTATCGTGTTAACAAATTTCGTAATATCCCATATATATATATATATATATATATATATATATATATATATATATATATATATATATATATATATATATATATATATATAAACTTTTCAACCAAATGTTTTTTTGGACTAACTTATAGACATATAACAACAAGCCGTTGAAATTTTTTCGAAATTCAAAAGTGTGAACGATCGCAATAGGTACATTTCTATAAGAAATTTACCTAATTTCTGCTAGAAATTAAGAGAGAAAATAGAGGTATTCTGATAGCAACACCAAAAAAAAACAACTACAAGTTTATTATTGGTAATATCCCTTGTTTGTATTTTGTTGCTGGTTATTCAAGCATTAATAAAGACATATCTAAGAGCAACATAATTTCTGCTGGAAAATAAGTGAGAAATTGTAGGTATTCTGATAGCGCAATCAACAAAACTTGATATCAGGTTAATCAGTGGATATCTCAACTATTAACAATTTTTTTTGAGTTTTGGATTAGCGTAGAATTAAATACTGTAGAGTACGTTTCTTTAAATAATTTTATTTTGTTTTTTTCATTATATTTTTATTTGTTTTCCTTATACTATCTTCCAGCAACAAAATCGGGATTTCAGCAACAAATTCCCATACCGGTTTTGATTGTTTCTGCTAACTTGTCACTGCTAGCTTAACATAGTTACTTTCTCGGTAAGACACAAGATTATAACAAGACTAAAAAAACTCTACCTACCTTATGCATATTTAACGAATTAAACAATACAAAGATAAATAATATCTCTAAAAAAAGTATCGTTCCACCAAGAAACATTTGTTAATATATTCTTTCGGGTGATCGGGTGAATAACTGATATTTGGTTTTCGAGATCTTTTGATATAATATGTAGGTAATAACAATAAATGCATTCATTTGGCAAATAGAAACAATTTTGTCGAACAAAATTATAAGTGTACAATTTCTTTCAATGAAAATGATTTTCGAATTGAATTCTCTATTAGCTTCAAATATAGAGGACAGAACACATAACCTAAAAATTGCGCTTCGGCGGTACATATATCTACTAATACTATGTACATACATACGCCCACTGTTGACCAGTCAGATTTTTTTAAGTTTAACTAAGTTCAACTCCAGACTGAGTGTTCTCAAATCTCAAATACTTTTTGATGAATTGACGGACTAATAGCGCTATCGAATACATAGACTAGCATTAAAAGTAACTCATAAACTGGGCATGAGATGCGCAACCAGATTTATCTAAAAGCTATATATACCCACGGATTTGTATCTAGCAGCATATATAACTACAGGTCACAGGCTCTTAGAACATAGAAATGTATTATCTTCAAACAAACTTCCATTTCCTGTCCCCATTACACTTCCATGAACGATGAGCTCAATGAAATAGCGGAAACTACTTTTTTTGTAAGTATAAAATTAATAACCTAAATTGGAACCTACGCAGTCATATTTCGACTTCACATTCGATGATAACGATAGCGCTGGATTCAGAAGCAAAACTGTGTCATCAGTTTTCGTCACTTCACTAATAGAGATAATAAGTAGGTAGGTAATAAATGATATAGGTACCTACGTTTACAAAAAATAAAACCGACATTAATAGCTGGTGCCCTGAAAAATATATAATAATATTTTATTCTATTGGTATCTACTTGATATAATTTTGAGGTAATGCAAGTGATACAGTAGGTATATATTTATGTAGTTTCAATAAATATGAAATCAAGAATAGTAGACCATTTTTTTAAATTTCAATTCAAAGGTTTCCTGAAATGATTTTCCATTTAGCGAAATCGAATTTCCAAAAAGGATTCCCTCTCCACTCCCGTTGAAGTATATTTTGGGGAGAATAATGTATTTCTTAAATTTCTAGATGATCATTACTCAGCAATCTATTTCCTAATGAAAGAAACATCTTCAAAATTGGACTAACTGTAAAGCAAAAATAGATTTTCATGAAACCTGCATAAAATAAATGTCTTGAAGACCTTGATTATTCTTCCAAAGCACATCTTTGGGAAAAAGGTTATGCTAGAATTTTTGTGCCTGCTTATCATTATTTTGGCTAAACGGTTCATCTAGAGATGAAATGTGATATGCCTAATGTTGTTTGCTTTGGGACAATGAAAAACATTAATGGTTATACAAATCAAACTGAAGAATTTCCTATTCGGTGAGAACATTAGGAAAGTTAATGGATATAGGCACCTTTTCCTTTTTGATTTTTTATTACAATTTGCATAATGATTCCATACTACATTTTATACTGCTAAATAAATAAATAATAAAATATTATTTACAGCGAATTCTCAAAATACAAATGAAGAAAGTATAAAATTAAATTATCTGTACTAAATTCTTTACCACCTATCAAGATTTTGTTCCATTCTAATAAAATATCCAAGTAGCCAAGCCCATTCAGTTTTAGAGAAGTGCGTTTGATGAAAATGCAAGAATATCTTGCCCTCATGCACTGTCATCAACAGTCATAATTTGTCATGCATACGTAAATGCAGATCGGACGCGGTCAGGTCAGTAGGTACTGAAGGCTGCTGCGTTTCCTTTGCGACCTTCAGGCTCATCGTTGGTTGGTGTGGGAATGTCGCATACAGACACAATGGGTACTAAAAAAAACGAAATGAAACCAAACGACTTGTGTCACCTATTAACAAACAGTGTTCGTGCCTCGGCAAATGCGACAGTTGTTGTTACACTTTTATGATTGTTTGCTTCATTGAATTTGTACATAGCGTAGAAATGCAACTTTGAAGACGGCCGCGCGTCCTGCTGGCTAGGTCGAATCTCGAAGGTTGCAGGAAGCGAGATTTTACAGGTTGAGATGCCGTTAGAGACTTTAATAGAAGTGTATATATAGTTCTAATTAATATAAGTACTTATTTCAATTGATACCTCTTCAGGGGAAAGGGGCAGGCAAATAATTTGCCTATTTTGGCTACTGGTTGGCAGTCAAAAGAAGATAGGCAGAGGCTTTGGTAATCATCGTTTATCATGTGCTTATTTTGTGGAAAAAACTTCATGTTCCAGTTTTTCATTAACATGCTCGGTGCATTCATCACTCGCACTGTTCACAAAATCGTTCCCCCACTCCTTTTGTCTCGATAATTAATGAAACACTGAAAAATCTGAAATATTTTTTACAAAATATTTGACTTACATTTATTTACATATTTGGTGCACTGAAAAATACAACATAGGTAATAATTAATTCCACTAATAAAGCTCTATTTCCATTTTGTAGAAAATATATACCTATATTATTTGTTAAATAAATATTGTAATAATTTCATAATAAAATAAATACATCGATTCTGCTATTCTTGAAATGCTTGAAGTCACATTACCGCACATTGCTAATTTCTCTAATGTGAAAATTTTTACTACACTATAGCTCATTTAGTATTACTTAATCATGACTGGATTTTTTTTTCAATAACATTTATAGAGAATTTTGTCCTTTATAAGTTTCATTGTTACTGGTTCTTGCAGAATTTCCTACAAATAATCTACAATCTACATACACTCGACTGAGTCTGTATTAGTAAAATGATACAGAACATTCAAGGTACCAGTCCTACTCGTAACTTTCCAAAATACGTGATCCCTATGTTCAGAAACAGACTCTGAACTTCTCCAGATCATTTAAACGATGACAACCAAACATCATTATCAATCTGTGAAAATGTAGTTTGCTAACTTTTCTTTGTTCGGACAGTTTTACATATTGATCTTTTCATGTCTTACGATTATTAAGCATCTAAAATGTTAATGAAATATTGATATTAAGTAACAGTATTCCTCCAAGTTTATTGTTTATCTTTATTTTCATATTTTGGCGAAGGAACTGAAATCTTTAGAGAAATATGAAGAAAAGCTAGAAGCTTATTTTGGCAATAATCAATTGATTTTCGGAAATGTTGATCAAGTGTCCTAGTTGATAATCTAAAATGCGGTTCTTCATATTAGAATGTTAATAAATTTCAAGAATTATTTGTTCGGAAAAACCGAAAATGTAGATTACTGAAACTACTATCAAAAGATATGATTTGAGGCTGATTTATATACACGATCTCTAATCACTTTCGATATTGTTTCAACTTTTCGGTCTAAATCATAAATTCTTCAAATACACCTATTCACATTTCTTATTTTTTTGATCGATTATATAACATTTACTAGCAAATCCTGTTCTCCAAAGATATTTATGTTTATATATCATTCAAAGATATCGTATAATTTTGTGCAACGCACGTTTACTTTGGCGCCAAAATCTAAGGTCGACCACTCCAAATTTCACATATCACAAACCTTGGTCGTTCTTGTATGCTACGACATTCCTATTGACCAAGGCCGTTAAAATTCTTCAGAAATTTAAATGGTCAAAAAGCGAACGTGATTCTTGTTATATATTATGTATGCCAATGTGGATTCGAAATTGTTCTAAAAATAAACGATGATTGTATTTATTTTGATAAATAAAATCGTTTGTGCTAGTCGATATACATTAGTTTGTCTAGGAACTTAGAAATTTGCGATTTATGTATAGCCCTTTTTGTAGGTATGTAACTTTAAATTTTAAAAAAAGTTGAGAGTTTTATTTTATTAACCTTTAAATTGAACATTTTTCAAAAAATTCAACGGCTTCTCTCTTTGAACTCTCAAAACGGGACGGGACAGTCAAAATGTGAAAATATCATTGAATCCTATTTTTAGCCGACTTCAAAAAACGAAGGTGAATTCATCAAAATATGTTTTTTTTACGTAGGTCCATAGGTATGAAGTCGCCACTTGCATAGTAAACGTTCTCCGATGTTTTTTTCATTGGATATAATAGTATTGAGAAGTCCCACAAACAGGTGGAGGGGAAAAAAATCGAAAAGAAAGAAGAGAAAATAATCATTGTTTAAAATGTACATTTCTCATAAAGATCACAAGTTTCAGAGTTATAGAACTACAAAAGTGCAAGATTATTTCCGCCATATTTTAAAATCTCAACAATTTTCATCACCAATTAAACATTAAAAAATCTTAAAATACCAAATAAATATTGTCTACAAATACAAATATGGTTAGTTCTAATGGTGCTAGTAGCTACTTTTGAAGCTGATGCCAAAATTTCTCACAACTGGTACCACCTCAAAATTACCAGCACTGATAGAATTAATCAATTTTTCAATTCAGTGCATCAACCAATAAAGTCGGTCGTATTAAAAAAAATATTTATTTACGGTTTCTTTGAGTTTTCTTCACTATCATACCGAATGCAGAAAAATCATCCGCGCACTAATGTGAAAACCAATTGACACCAAAAAAAACTTCATTCATTACACGTGTATTACTATACCAAGCGAACCCCATTTTCACACCAAGAAGTTCCTTTCTGCTTGATCCACGTGTTCCAGTCCACATACAAAAGAGGACCATATATAGAAGTTGATTGAAAAGACGGGGTCCCATTATAATACGTAGCTCAAGAAGTTCTTTGAACAGGAAATGAATGGTTTTGAATCGTTTTGTTTAACTGCGTGACTGCATGACCTCAATTCTTCCTTTTGGCGCCAATGCGCGTCTTCTGGTCAGTGTATTAATGTTATTTGTGTCAAACTTCTTTCAATTTCGTTTAGTGGGTTGTGCATTCAATGAATCAGGAGAGAGAGGTTGGTTACGGTCCAACCTCCTCGCAATTGAAATATGAACATGGAAATAATAACTCATTTAGTGCGTGTGAAAGTGCACTATGAATCAAAATTTAAATTGTCTTACGAGTTCACGTTGTGGAATTTTTATTTATTTTTTAAGCAGGGAGTAATGATTATCACACTATCTTTATGGATATTTTTTTTTGATTTTAACGTAATTCTACCAGCGCCAAAGAATGAATGACATTTAACATTTTACACGCGGCTCATGGCTGGTTGACCTCGATAGTTTTAGCGGGAAAACCGCCTATTGGTCAGTCGACTTTCGATTAATTTATTCAATACGCAAGATGAGCGACGGCGATTGCGTATAACAATGTACAGCACATTCAACAACAACACGTACTTTTACAATAATTGCACCTGGATCGACGGACGCGCAGAGATTTCATCTTCTTCTTCTTGCGTCATTCGGTAGCCGATGAGCTGTTCGACCTTGGAGTAGCCGCGCGTAGTTATACGGTGTTTGATGGATGTCGGGTGTATCAATTTGTTTTTTCTGTCTTCGACGAATAGCCTGGCTCTTGATTCAAATATATTTTTTGCTAAAAGTGAGAACATATAGCCGCATGATTAGATAAGATTCCAGTAACTATATGTATTCTTGATTATTCGTTATTTGAAACCGCACTTCCGATTCCTTGATATTTCCATTATCCTACAATGCTTCTATGTGTAGTCTATATGTATTTACGAATATTTCAATAAGCTCGATTAAGGGCCTATTCTCACCTAAGCGGCATCGAGCGAAGCGCAGCCGACTATTTCCACCTAATAGCGGCATTTGGTAGCAGCTGAAACGAAATAGTTGAACTTTTTGTTTTTTTTTTGCAAAAGCAACAATAATAACTTTTTTTTATTATATTTCTATGAATAGCACGCAAATTATTGTGAGCATCATTTTGAACCGCCGCGCCGCTTTGCTCGTTGCCGCTTAGGTGAGCATAGGCCTTAAGTGTGCTTTTTATGTTCGTTTTGCACAAAGGTCTATTCTCATCTAAGCGGCAACAAGCGAAGCGGCGCGTCAAAATGACGCTCACAATAGTTTGCGTGTTATTGAATGAGACGGTCCTCACTTAAGCAGAGCGGCGCCAAGCTCAGCCCGACGCGTCAACTTCTCAAACCAGCCGGGAGCATTGGCACGCGTCAACTCATGCTTTGACGTTCGTGAACGCCTGCAGACCTAAAGATCTTGCAATGCAAAATTAGTTCTGGATGTGGAAAAAATTGATAGATACGAAGAACTATATGACATGGCGAACAAGAATTCCCGCAATCAAAGTAGACGGGAGAATATATGGTCTGAAATTGGTGAGAAAACTAACGAAAGTGTAAGTTTCTTTTTCATTTATGTCTCAAGAGAACCAACTATACGAATAATTTAGTATTAAAGTATTTTTAAATTGACATTATTTGAATTGAAAACTGTTTGTGAAAAAGTTATTATTGTTGCTTCTGTATAGGTTCCATTTCAATTTCGAAATATATGTACTAAATCCTACAAATTATAAGTCCATCTACTTAAATATATCTACATAAAATAGTAAAATCTTGTTTTATCATATAAATTACTGAAATTTAAAAAAAATCGTTTCTGCTGCTGTTGCTACCAAATGCCGCTTAGGTGGGAATAGCCTAAAAAAATAAAAGAGTTGAACTATTTGTGCCAATTTCAAGAACAACCTATACAGAAGTAACCATTATAACTTTTTGCCAAACAGTTTTCAATTCAAATAATTTAAATTTAAAAATATGCAAAAACTAGTTTTTCTATTGTTGGTTCTCTTGAGACGTAAATGCAACACTTTCCGTCTATTTTGATCGCTGTAATTCTTGTTCGCCATATCATATAGTTCTTCGTATTCGCGAACAAATAATATCTATCAACTTTTCCCACGTCCATATGTAATTTTGCACACTCTTCAGGTCCTAGCTTGCTTTTGATGCGTTGTGATCCCCACTTGGCGTCGGCAGGCTTTCACGAACGTCAAAGCATGAGTTGACGCATGCTATATGCTATCGCTCCCGGCCGCTTTGAATAGTTGACGCGTCGGGCCCGAAAGCTGCGCCTCGCGCCGCTCTGCCTCTGAGGACCGTATCATTCAATAACACGCACTATTGTGAGCGTCAAAACCGTTTCACTTGTTGCCGCTTAGGTGAGGATCGGCCTTAAACGTGCTCCAGTTTTGATTTGTTTTTCATTTTAAAGACGGGGGTTGAGAATGGTAGAACAACATTGTGCATTTCTTTATACAAAAACTTATCGAATCACTTAATTAGTTGTTGCATTTAAAAATACAAAATAATATAGGTAGGTTGAGGTTGGTGCGAAAATTCTTGTACCTATCTACATATAACTGCACTACTTCAAAATTACCAGCATTATTGCTTATAATTCATTCAGAATTTCTTAATGTCATAATTTGCAGCAACGACTTACTGGGAAGTTTGCAGGGTGCACAGTTGTGCGGATAGTTTCAAAAAATGAATAAGAAAAGCTGGCATAAATTTAAAAGTTCTTCGATGCTTTTTTTTAAAGTTCAACGGTCATCGCCCATTATTATAATTAGGATCTACTCGACATAAAAGAATCTGTTATATTAGCGCACTCTGACGCTGTCCTCTATAAGTTATAATGTTTCAATTGAATAAAAAGAAAATCGTAATGATCGTGAAGAAAATAACAGCTAGAGCCAACACCCATTCATCTTTTCCCTCATCGAACTGAAGGGCATTAACATAAGCAAGAAAGTAATAACAAGGATAATAATTGCTCCATGGTCTATTATATAGTAGTGACCAGCGGTCATCTGAGTATATGGATGTATTGAAATGTCTCTGTGAGAAAAACTCCTCCAGCTAAACAGCATCCGCTAGAGCTAGAAAATAGTGGAGCTGTTGAGATAAAAAAAATCGTTACTCACTTCCGCCATAAACTTGTTCTCTTATTTAGTATAATAAATATATAGAAGTGTATACACACGATAAAAACCGTTGATATGAATTATTAATAAGCTCAAAGTATATATATAATTTCCACAAACAAATCGCAAGGGTGTTAAAAAAACACTGATTGCATCTACGATCGTACTAGTTTTTGTGCTATGAGAAAATTAAAACAGATTTCTTTGTATTTTTGACCGACTTTCAAAATTTTGCATATAGTGAACGTTACCTGATTTTGTTGATTCTTTTCTCATTGCAAAGAAGAGTGCTGAGGAATATAAAAATAACCTAATAGATTAGGAATGCAATTAAAAACATGGAAAGTCTTTGAGAGAAAAGAGAAGCCGGGTGGGATTGCCCTGTCCTTTCTCATAGAATATATACGCGGTAGAAAGGAACACCCCCATCGATCATCTGTTAGTTACCACATTTTCTCTTGCGCCTATAAAATTCCTACTCTGTTGTATTACCTCTAAACTATGGTATGAATGGTCGAGCATTTTGCATAATGAACTATTCAAATATTAAAAATAACATGTAGTCTAATAAAAATAAATTTTAGAAATGACAAGTGAAATTTTTGAAAAAAAAATTAAAAATAGTTTTTATTGCGCATTTAAGATTTAAACCGTACCGATGAGTACCTACTATTGCTATCCTTTTCTAGATTTTAACTATACTTATGTATAAGTGTTTGCCAGCAACAGCAATTCCATAACAAATTACTGTTTGTCTACCACAACACAAAATTCAACTTTAAATTAACAATAACTTCTGACGTCTGACAATCGGGACATAACCATAGACGATCTTCCAAAAAGTAACTATATACCAGAGAACGAGACGTATATATACACTCTATGCTCGTGCGTAATTCCAGTGACGGATTCCATGTCGACAAAATAATGATCTTGGTTGAATGAGATTGAATGAGATAATTATAATTACCAATATTGGATCACATTTGGAGCTTAACAGGCGGCGAGATGTCTGCGATCTAAGTACGAATTCGAAATTTCAAGTCTCTAGACCGTATGGGGCCTGAGAAATCGCTGCGGAGTCCATTGATACAAGAACCGAAAGTAATAAAAACTATTTAAAAAAAAATCTCAAAAAGTGTCCGTTATGTAAGGAGCTACTCCTAATATTCTATTATAAATTAAAGTGCCCTGCCGCGCTGAGTTTGTCTTCATTCGGGATAATCTCAGAAATTAGGGTACGGATTTTTATACAGTTTTCACCTATATAGTAAGATTATCTTGGAGGGTTATAAGAGCTTCATTAACATTTTGCAGAAATAACAAGTCGAAAAAAATCGTCGCTTTCGTGGCGTACACTGCGTAAATAATCAAACAAACCCGAAACTATGGATGGTGGATTACTTGCTCTTAAAAAGTTCTAAAAAAGATTCCGCGGTAGCATATGTCTATCTTTTAAGGTTGACTCACGACAACCATTTTAGTGTTTCTCTTGGGTTTCTAGTTAGAAATATTTTCGAACAGTTTATGTAATTTTTAGATACAGCTTTTTTGTAAATACTTTTTTGAACAGAACTGGCAAGTGTAAAACTTCAAAATTTTCGTCGTTCTTATCGTATTTATTTCTCATATACCTATCATTATTAATAATAGTGTGGACTTGAGGATCGCAACCATACTACTGGTTAAAATATGAGATGATATTGTAAAATAACTTCTTACAAAATAATATCAATTTTGGAATCAACTGATAATTTTGAAGTTGTGCCGTTATAGCCAGATGTTCTCTGGCACCTTCTTCAAAAGTACCATTACCTGCCAGATGAGTTCATATTATTTTGTATTTTTGTATGCATCATCTAGTAAAGTTGTTCCTAGTTCTTCTAAAAAAGTTATTTTTTTCCCATTTTTGAGTGGTTCAATATTCTGAAAAATAGTAGAATGTTTGCTTATATTCAATGATTTTAAAATATGTCGCCGCTATTTTGCAGAAGCTTCATCTAGGAAACAGCTGATTTTTTTTTGCAAAGATGTCCAATTTAGATTTTTCTGCAAATGATATCTCCTTTAATCTGACCAGATAAAATTTCCAATTACCAAAAAAAAATCACCTCTTCTCCTCATTTGGGAGATAAAATATTTTGAAATTGAAAATTTCATTATAGGAACATGTCTCAGCATTTCATTGTTTTTGCATGTCTTATACATGATATTCACTTCAGATGATTATTTTGCTATACAATTTTTCATCGAATAAAATCTGTCCAACGCCTCAATATTTTCAAGTATTTTTTGTTCTCGAGATTGTTGAAGCAAAAATTCATTACATACAAATAATATTGAGATAATTTTCTAAAATAGGGCTCATTACAATAATTTCTCAATGGGGGAAACATTATATTCAGAACGGAGAAGAAATACATTTTACAAACTATCACTATTCAGCGAATTTATAAATCGAAACGTTTAAATTAAAGTTCGTAACCAGCGCCACCAGATAATTCGAGAGACATCTTGGAACTAATTATTAATGTAAAGATATAGCGACTGATGTTTTTACACACTATCATCGATCGTAAGAGCTTTTTCTGCCACAATAATACCCTCTCAGCATTATCATCCAAAGACAACCTTGAAAGCTTGAAAGAGAAGAGGTAAGCTCTTTATCAAATATCAAACAAACACACACTGGTAATGTAACAACAATGATAACAATGTTTTTTAGCTACCATTCCATTTTAATGGTTTTCTGGTAAAGGTTATGTCGCTATCGCCGTAATTTGTGACTTTTACGAGTAATAATAGCATAGGGAGTAGTGAGTGAACGTTGAGGAGCTCCTTATCGAATTTTAAAATGCAGTCAAGTGCTACAGAAGTGCGTTCTCAATTTGGAGTGGGTATTAAAGTGGAACAATCTTGAAAAACCCTCATTTCGATATAACGATGAAGAGACCGGTAGAAAAATTCTAAAATTCAAAATTTATTATTTGAATGAATTGAATATGACATGTTTAAAAAATGTGTGATTTAGGAACTGTTCTATTCAGTTTCAAAATTATTCAAAAAAGTCTTCCAATATTCGGTTAAATTTATATCAGAAATAGAAATTTCCTTTTGAATGAAAAAAAAAAACTAAGAAATAAGTAAGTAAGCATAAGTTTTTGTTTTCAATCAATAGAACATGAGTACCTGTAGCCTGTGGGACCTCCTTTACTTTTAGTAAGTAACTGGTCTTGAAGACATTTGAGTTTTGTATGAATGACGAAGTGTCCGTGTCAACTCTCGGCATGCTTTTTTGTAGGATATCCCAGGAATGCTCTATGGGGTGGTCTGGAGACTGAGCACCTCAGCATAACACGGTCCCGTGAAGTGGGCCACCCCAAATGTGAATTTGACATTGTACCTCACACGATCGTTTGTCCAACGTGTGTCCATGTTTGTCCAATAAAAATTTGGACATTATCATTTGGCTATAATAATGAAACAGAACCTTTACGACCTGATCCGTGAATGCAATGGGTGCATTTGGGGAAGAATAGCTATCAGTGCTGGTGACATTACAAACCTGGGATATCTATATTCCAACATAGCTATAACCCCAATTTTGTTCAATTTTGACTACCCATTTACAAGATAATTGGACGTTTCCAAACTATTCTTCTACCATGTAGTCTTTGGTTATTGAAACTAGTTTCTTGAAAACAATTTTATCATCTCCTATATTCATTCTAGTTGCATAAACGATGTTAATTCGTCTTTAATCTCTACGTTTAATTCAAGAAAGCTTCCTCCTACAATATTATTTAGCTTCATTTTTTTTCTCTCCTGATAACAACGTGTGTATTTCAAAAGAGCCGCTTCTCAGCTTTGCATGTTTACCGCACAGCCCAAATGACAAGCCGACGCGGCTTTATTATCTTGCAAAGTCGGCAGTCGGCATCTCACATACAAGACAAGAGCAGCTCAATGCGACACTACTACTGTACGGCGTTTGAAGTCTTTTATGAGCCCGCGTCCTACCGTATATACTATGGCGATTAAAAGCGCGCGCTTGATTCACAAAGTAGCTTGCTTAATCTTTAAAAGGCGTTGTTAGTACCTGAACTACTAACGGAGTGTTATTAAACAAAATCTCTTTGGGTAATATAGTGGACACGAACTTATATATATATTTGAATAGAAGATTGCGTATTCTTATATAATGAAGCACACATGTATAAATTGTTTTATGGATCATGATTCAATATATTTGATAAAAGTAAAGCTAAAACTACTAGGTTCTCTCTAAAAAATAACAAAAGAGTATATCAAAATCAGGTGCATACGTAACCGGAAATGTATCGATTTGTAGATAAAGAAAACCATGCCGAGAACAAATTTATCATGAAATGATAGGGATAAGGTATGAACATTATCCTTTAATGATTGTAAGAAAAATAAACCACTAAAAACTAAGAATCAAAATTACTTTCTCATGCAGAACTTAAACTTGAAAACTTGACAGCTTATTTTTATTTGCAGCCATTCAGGCGTACCTAAAAATAAAATCTATTTAATTTCCTTGCTATTTGTTTTGGAGCCTGGTGGATTCATTTTTCGTGGATATCTTGAGTTTAGGGCTCTTTCAGTGATTGGAAGATTTGAAATAAATGCACATTTATTCCATGTCAAAATATTTACAAATAAAACGTGTCGACCCCCTTTGGGGCCTTTATCAATTGTGTAATAAGATTAAAGTAAAATAATATTGTTCTGTAAAATAAAATAAAATAATGTAAGGAGAAAATTTGTTGATGGGACGATATCATAACCTACCTACTAGACATAAAAAAGTCAACTTCCCAAAAAAATATAAATAAAAATAAAACTGAAAAAATATTCTGTGGTTTTCCATTACCTATGTTGTTGCACTACATTCTTTTTTTCTTTCTCTTCATTTTACCGTGTTTATTAATTGAGAATGAAATAAAATGACAGATAGCAGGATGTAGGTGGTGGAAATTGTTAAAGTAAGGTTAAGTTTCGTATTTTGTTTTAATCCAAAAGGGGAGTTTGTTCGTTATCAAAAGTATATAACGTTTCTAACTGATATTATTAAATTAATGTTCAATAGTAAGTTGTAATACATTTTACTGAGTTGCTAAATATCTGTTTTTAGAGTTGATTGCATTGCATTGCAATGATAGAAACAGTACAGTGTGGATACATTGGAAGTGTATCGTAACATGTATCCCGAGAGACGACAACCTCAATCAAATTTGACCAAATTGATGGACAGAATTCGCGATGGGTGTGGCTCATTTGAAAAACTAATGATTTATTATACCTCATTAATAATGTTTCTTCATCCATCCTGTCCTCAGATTTTTGTCTGGGTTTTATAAAGGATCCATGCTCAGCTAAGTCTCTATCCAATAAGTTGAATAAAGTTCGGTGGGGTAAAAGTAATTTATTTAATTTTTCGGATTCTTACGACAACAAGGGCAACCTATGTGGAATGCAATTACGGCTCCCATAAAAAAGTTCAAGTTACACATAGACGAAACGTCAGGTTACAAAACTATGAACACCATTGGAAAAAGTGGAAAAAGGGTCAATGAAAATGTGCTCCTTATTTAGAAATTCAAAATAAAATGATTTTCCGAAAATTCGACTTTTTCCGGATATCTCCGGATCTACTCGAAATTTTCAAACGTTCTAAACGGCGTATTGTTGAATACATAAATGCGCAACTTTGCCCCAATTTAACCATTTACGTATTCCCTATAGTTTCCGAGATCCCCAATGGTGAGAGTCGAATTTGAAACAGCCTGTATAGTGTTATTGTTGTGAATTTAATTCAGCCCAGAAAATTTATTTTATTGTTTAGCTCCGTTTCTGTCATGAATTTGATTTCGTTATGATATGAATGGACTAGGTAGTTTCAATATGTTATCTTCTTTATTTTTGGGAATAGCTGTTAGGCAGTCATCAACATCTCTATAGAAAAAGGGTATGATAAATGTCTTGTGGTTTTTTCTATGATCGGGTAGTACGTGTAATATATATATATATATATATATATATATATATATATATATATATATATATATTTATTTATTATATGTATCTACTTACCTAGTTTGTTGAAACTGGTCATAGCTTATATCTACTATATATATATATATATATATATATATATATATATATATATATATATATATATATATACATCTCGGTATCATTCTGGCGTCCTTTCAAAAAACAGTAATAAAGCGTCCTTGCCGTATATATTTCACTTCGCCATCAATGTGAGCTCCGTTCATTCTATAGCCGTTTGGGCGTCCAATGTATATAATAATTTCAATCTTACAAACAATAGAGCGTCCATACGGTGTATATTTATTTCATTTACAGTAAATACAGCGTCCGGCGCTATTGCCAAATGTGCAGTGGAATGGGATGATGAAATGTGATTTTAAATATATTTCTCGTATTTTGAAACTACCAGCGACTGCCTAGCATTGGTTGTTTCTCCGAATAGTATTTCATCTGACTTTTTGTTCCTTAAACTTTATTATAATTACTCAATTGTCATATATTCTATAATTCAATTTATACAAAATGGAATTGTAGATGCTAATAATCTTAAAATGTAAACTCATTTTCATCTTTGTCATTATTTCTGTCTCCAACATCAAATAGAAATAGAAATATTTATTTCATGTAAACAATTAGGCATGTATACTTTTGTCCTGGATAGTGATATAGATCACACCAAATAAAATAAATTAAAATACGCTTCAGATGAAGACATAATAAACATACAAGTGACAAAGTACATATAACTTAATTCAAGACAAGGATTATGAACATGTTAAAAAAAGAAAATAATAGTAATAACAATCTAGAAAAAAGGGTAAAAAAGGATTACCTACATAAATGTACTTACAACATGTTCCAGATAATCATCTAAGAAGTTAAAACGGTGTTGTGTTAAATATTTACGGATCTTAATTTTGAGTGATGCACAAGACATATTATTATCTTTGAATTGTTTAGCAAAGCATTATTCAATTTTATGCCCAGAAATTTATAGGAATTATGGGTCTATGTCTGAATAATGGAGGACAGATATAGTTTTTTTTCTCTTGTATTATAAGAGTAAACATAATTGTGCTATGAAACATAACAAAATATGCCATTCTTAGATAATTTTTATCTACATTCAGCTTCAGTTAACTGAGAGTATTTCTCTTTTTATAGATAGGTGTAACTTTGGAAACCTTGAGAATATCTGGAAAAATACATGTACTCATACGAAGATTAAATAGATTCGGTAAAGAAATCGCTGCATTTTTATTTATCTGCGGCTCTAGAATTTTTCAATTTATGAACAATGTTCAATATTTCTGATTAACTTGTTGGATGTAGGTAAGAAGTCATATGGTTTATTGCTATTTTTTGCATGCAAGAATCGAAGGGATTTGCAATATAGTTCGCAGAATTTTGCATTAAATTGTTTATGCAATGTTCAAAAGAGTTGGCAAAGTCCTAAATTTGTATTTAATATTCCCCAGACTGACTTTTGCTTATTTTTGATTCAGATATTATCTTATTATTAAACTCCACTTTTTTCGATTTGTTAATGTTAAGTAATTCGAAGCTATCGAGCGTCCTGGTCACTTCGGCAATAGTATGAACCTGGGTTAGTTGTGACTTTAGATTTTTAATATCAGGAGAATTGTCTCGTCCTTGAAGCTAGCAGAGCAAAGTGAGCAGAATCAAAATTACAAATTTGGTGCTTGCAGAGCTATTTAATTGCTAATTAACTGCTGTATACCGAAATGAATTGCTCTTATAGTTTTTTTAATGGCTGCTTTGCTAGCTGTAAATCTAAAGCTAGCAGAGCAACATTTAAAAATATTTTTTGAGTACTTATGTTTTTGTGTTTATAGGGCTAATTAAGTTCTAATTAAGTGCTTTATTCAGAAATTAATTACTCATATGGTTTCTGGAAAATGGCTGCTTTGCTTTAAAAAATCAACTTTTCCGAGAAAATTTTATTTGGTGCTTGTAGTGTTTATAGGGCTAATTAAGTGCTGTATTCCAAACTCAATTGTTCTTAAAGTTTTCGGAAAATGACTGCTTTGCTTCAAGAAACACTTTTTCGAGAAATACTTTTTTCGTGCTTGTATAGCTAATTAATTGCTAATTAAATGCTGCATTCCGAAATTATCGGCTCTTATAGTTTTTAGAAAATGGCAGAGATTTTCGCTATCAGAGCAAAAACATAATCTATACACCCGATATATAAACTATATCGGTAACCATTATTTGAGGTATTTTTTATAAAAAATCAATAAAATTTACATATTTCCTATGTTATTTAATCAAGTGCTGTATCCCGAAATTAATTTCTATAATTTCTATAATATTTCGGCCAATACAATTATATCCGTAAGAGAAGTACTTATCGACGTGGTTAGTAATGAACTTATCCACCGGTAAACCTATCTTACAGTCATAGGAACATATACGGTTAGCCATCGAAAACCGTCCGGTCCTACAAAAATTAAGTTTTATCCCTTAGCTTTTTAGTATCAGAATTGTACATTTCTTCATTGGGAGAGATAATAAATTCAAAACCATTAAAATCTCAATTTTAAAGTGGAATTAAAAATGGATTACATAAAATTAAGTACTTTCAAGTTGCCCGGTGTACCTTGTAAGCTATAAATATCCTCACAATAGATAAATTGACATTTTTATTTGTCTTAAAAGAACGTTCTCTCTCAAAAAATTATTAGAGCAATTAATTTCGGAGTACCGCACTTAATAAGCCCTACAATCGCTAAAACAAAAGTTCTGAAAAATTATGATTTTCAAAGGTTGCTCTGCTAGCTTTAGATCTAAAGCTAGCAAAGCAGCAATTTTTTTAATATCAGAGCAATTAATTTCGGAATACAGCAGTTAATTAGCACTTAATTAGCTCTGCAAGGACCAAATAAGATTATCCCGAAATAATAGATTTTTAAAAGCATCCATTTTCCGAAAAACTATAAATAAGAATAAATAATTTCGGAATACATCACTTAATTAACATTTAATTAACAATTAAGTAACCCTAAAAGCACTATAAAAGAAGTTCTAAAAAAGTAAGTTTCCAAAGGTTGCTGTGCTAGCTTTAGTCTAAAGCTAGCAAAGCAGCCATTAAAAAAATGTAAGACCAATTAAATTTGTATTTTTGATTCTACTCACTTTGCTCTGCCAGCTTTAGGGACGTAGAAATCTCAACATTTTAAAGTTATTTTCAGGGATACATAACTTTTTTATGGGAAACGAGATGTTTAAAGATCTGACAGAGTAAACTAAATGAACAGCTTTTGTTTCTGGATCTAAATGGCATATATTTCAGATCATTTCATCTAATGCAGCTGTGAAACCTGAGATAGATTTTTTTGACATTGGTCGACACATGATAAAATTCCTTTATGGTCGGACAAGTGCGGCTCTATGACTTCAAGAATGAAACTGTTATCATCTAAATTTGTGAACAGATTATCGACTCTAGTTTCTCTAGATTTAGTTATCCGCTGGTGTCAACAAAAACTTTTTCTAGCATATCATGTGATAAAAAATATGTTTGCATTCAGTTAATTTACTGTCACTCGTTTTAAGTCTTAAAGCTATAATTGAAAGTCACCGACAGCCTGTACCTTATTATTGGAGTTTTTTTCTGATAATATTCTGTGCAGATAATATTGAAAAAAATTACTATCACCATCCGGTGATCTGTAGGCACAACAAAAACTAATTTTCATATTTTTAAGCTGTGTGAATTCTTCATCTATCTTCGCACAAAGATCTTTTACACAAATGTTATGGAAATCTAAATTGGTCTTAGTATAAATGCCACCATGAATACAAATCTGTCGAATATGACTTATTAGTCTAAATCCTCGCGGAATACGATACGATAGATTTTATGTCCTCCATTTTAAATGAAACGTCTGTCAGTAGTAGTACGTCAATATTGTTCATATTGTTAGTTCACTTTGTTCATAATACATTGAATAATGATTTAAAAAAAAATAAATACATAGTATAAATAAACAAATTTCAAAGAATGGTTTTTATCTAGAGCGATTTTTTCTTCTATAGATTCGAATGGCACCAGGTTTATCCACATGATCACAAACGAATAATTTATAAGTGCTTCGAATATATATCAGAAGACCCTATATGAGTGTAAAAGTCGTTGAAATGAAATTCATGTGTTTCGTTGTTGCCAGATTGCCGGACGCCCAATACGCGATGGAATGAAAGTTAACGTATTCAAAATGAATATTATAGCGCCGCGCTGCGCCAGATATATCGAACTAATTATATTCGAATATCAATCAAAAATCTCTTGGGAGGTGCATGGAGCGTCCTTCCAATTTTTGTTCCATCGGTTAAGATGATCATCTTGACCAGAATTACACTGATGTGTAATAGAGCGTCCGTATACGGACGCTCAATTACCACGGACGCTCTATTAAATGCAATTCGTCAATGTACGGACGCTCTATTGATAGGAAGATATATATATATATATATATATATATATATATATATATATATATATATATATATATATATATATATATATATCTTCCTATCAATAGAGCGTCCGTACATTGACGAATTGCATTCAATAGAGCGTCCGTGGTAATTGAGCGTCCGTATACGGACGCTCTATTACACATCAGTGTAATTCTGGTCAAGATGATCATCTTAACCGATGGAACAAAAATTGGAAGGACGCTCCATGCACGTCCCAAGAGATTTTTGATTGATATTCGAATATAATTAGTTCGATATATCTGGCGCAGCGCGGCGCTAAAATATTCATTTTGAATACGTTAACTTTCATTCCATCGCGTATTGGGCGTCCGGCAATCTGGCAACAACGAAACACATGAATTTCATTTCAACGACTTTTACACTCATATAGGGTCTTCTGATATATATTCGAAGCACTTATAAATTATTCGTTTGTGATCATGTGGATAAACCTGGTGCCATTCGAATCAATAGAAGAAAAAATCGCTCTAGATAAAAGCCATTCTTTGAATTTTTTTTATTTATAGTATATATTTAAATTTATTTTTTTTAAATCATTATTCAATGTATTGGGAACAAAGTGAACTAACAATACGAACAATATTGACGTACTACTACTGACAGACGTTTCATTTAAAATGGAGGACATAAACTCTATCGTATCGTATTCCAAGACCAATTTAGATTTCCATAACATTTGTGTAAAAGATCTTTGCGCGAAGATAGATGCAGAATTAACACAGCTTAAAAATATGAAAATTAGTTTTTGTTGTGCCTACAGATCACCGGATGGTGATAGTAATTTTTTTTAATATTATCTGCACAGAATATTATCAGAAAAAAACTCCAATAATAAGGTACAGGCTGTCGGTGACTTTCAATTATAGCTTTAAGACTTAAAACCAGTGACAATAAATTAACTGAATGCAAACATATTTTTTATCACATGATATGCTAGAAAAAGTTTTTGTTGACACCAGCGGATAACTAAATCTAGAGAAACTAGAGTCGATAATCTGTTCACAAATTTAGATGATAACATTTTCATTCTTGAAGTCATAGAGCCGCACTTGTCCGACCATAAAGGAATTTTAGCATGTGTCGACCAATGTCAAAAAATCTATCTCAGGTTTCACAGCTGCATTAGATGAAATGATCTGAAATATATGCCATTTAGATTCAGAAACAAAAGCTGCTCATTTAGTTTACTCTGTCAGATCTTTAAACATCTCGTTTTCCATAAAAAAAGTTATGTATCCCTGAAAATAACTTTAAAATGTTGAGATTTCGACGTACCTAAAGCTGGCAGAGCAAAGTGAGTAGAATCAAAAATACAAATCTGTTGTAGAGCTAATTAAATGCTGTGTTCCGAAATTAATTGCTCTTATAGTTTTTATTTTTGGAAAATGGCTGCTTTGCTAGCTTTAGACTAAAGCTTGCACAGCAACCTTTGAAAACTTATTTTTTAGAATTTCTTTGATAGTGCTGTTAAGGTTAATTAATTGTTAATTAAGTGCTGTATTCCGAAATTATTTATTCTTATTTATAGTTTTTCGGAAAATGGATACTTTAAAAAATCTATTATTTCGGGATAATCTTATTTGGTCCTTGTAGAGCTAATTAAGTGCTAATTAACTGCTGTATTCCGAAATTAATTGCTCTGATATTTAAAAAATTGCTGCTTTGTTAGCTTTAGATCTAAAGCTAGCAGAGCAACCTTTGAAAATCATATTTTTTCAGAACTTTTGTTTTAGCGATTGTAGGGCTTATTAAGTGCGGTACTCCGAAATTAATTGCTCTAATAATTTTTTGAGAGAGAACGTTCTTTTAAGACAAATAAAAATGTCAATTTATCTATTGGGGGGATATTTATAGCTTTAAAGGTACACCGGGCAATTTGAAACTACTTAATTTTATGTAATCCATATTTAATTCCATTTAAAAATTGAGATTTTAATGTTTTTGAATTTATTATCTCTCCCAATGAAGAAATGTACAATTCTGATACTAAAAAGCTAAGGGATAAAACTTAATTTTTGTAGGACCGGACGGTTTTCGATTGCTAACCGTATATGTTCCTATGACTGTAAGATAGGTTTACCGGTGGATAAGTTCATTACTTACCACGTCGGTAAGTACTTTTCTTACGGATATAATTGTATTGGCCGAAATATTATAGAAATTATAGAAATTAATTTCGGGAAACAGCACTTGATTAAATAACATAGGAAATATGTAAATTTTATTGATTTTTTATAAAAAATACCTCAAATAATGGTTACCGATATAGTTTATATATCGGGTGTATAGATTATATGTTTTTGCTCTGATAGCGACAATCTCTGCCATTTTCTAAAAACTATAAGAGCCGATAATTTCGGAATGCAGCATTTAATTAGCAATTAATTAGCTCTACAAGCACGAAAAAAGTATTTCTCGAAAAAGTGTTTCTTGAAGCAAAGCAGTCATTTTCCGAAAACTTTAATAAAATTTGAGTTTGGAATACAGCACTTAATTAGCCCTATAAACACTAAAAGAAGTTCTCGAAAAGTTGATTTTTAAAAGCTGCTCTGTTAGACTTAGATCTAAAGCTAGCAAAGCAGCTATTTAGAAAAAAACTATAAGAGCAATTAATTTCGGAATAAAGCAAATAATTAGCACTTAATTATCTCTACAAGCATCAACTACGATTTTATAGAAAAAAATAATTTTTAAAAACAAAGCATACATTTTCCTAAGAACCATAAAACAACAATTAATGTCGGAATACAGCACTTAATTAGACCTTAAGCACTAAAAAAGAAGTTCTCAATGAATATTTTTAAAGGTTGCTCAGCTATCTTTAGATCTAAAGCTAGCAAAGCAGCCATTAAAAAAATGTAAGACCAATTAATTTCGGAATACAGCAATTAATTAATTAACTTTATTCGGTCTACAAGCACCAAATAAAATTTTCTCGGAAAAGTTGATTTTTAAAGCAAAGCAGCCATTTTCCAAAAACCATATGAGTAATTAATTTCTGAATAAAGCACTTAATTAGAACTTAATTAGCCCTATAAACACAAAAAAGTACTCAAAAAATATTTTTAAATGTTGCTCTGTAAGCTTTAGATTTACAGCTAGCAAAGCAGCCATTAAAAAAAAACTATAAGAGCAATTCATTTCGGTATACAGCAGTTAATTAGCAATTAATTAGCTCTGCAAGCACCAAATTTGTAATTTTGATTCTGCTCACTTTGCTCTGCTAGCTTCAAGGACGAGACAATTCTCCTGATATCAAAAATCTTAAGTCACAACTAACCCAGGTTCATACTATTGCCGAAGTGACCAGGACGCTCGATAGCTTCGAATTACTTAACATTAACAAATCGAAAAAAGTGGAGTTTAATAATAAGATAATATCTGAATCAAAAATAAGCAAAAGTCAGTCTGGGGAATATTAAATACAAATTTAGTTAAAACTACTAACCTAAGGAATGAGAGCAATTTATCCGCTGAGGACTTTGCCAACTCTTTTGAACATTGCATAAACAATTTAATGCAATATTCTGCGAACTATATTGCAAATCCCTTCGATTCTTGCATGCAAAAAATAGCAATAAACCATTTGACTTCTTACCTACATTCAACAAGTTAATCAGAAATATTGAACATTGTTCATAAACTGAAAAATTCTAGAGCCGCAGATAAATAAAAATGTAGCGATTTCTTTACCGAATCTATTTAAAGTTACACCTATCTATAAAAAGGGAGATACTCTCAGGTAACTGAAGCTGAATGTAGATAAAGATTATCTAAGAATGGCATATTTTGTTATGTTTCATAGCATAATAGTGACCGTATGCCTTGATAATCTGGAGAAACACATGTCACAGCCCCAAAATATGCATTGCACAAAAAAAGTCATTCGAATAATAACATCCAGCAAATATGATGATCACTGTAAGCCACTTGTATGTTTATTATGTCTTCATCTGAAGCGTATTTTAATTAATTTTATTTGGTGTGATCTATATCACTATCCAGGACAAAAGTATACATGCCTAATTGTTTACATGAAATAAATATTTCTATTTCTATTTGATGTTGGAGACAGAAATAATGACAAAAATGAAAATGAGTTTACATTTTAAAATCATTAGCATCTACAATTCCATTTTGTATAAATTGAATTATAGAATATATGACAATTGAGTAATTATAATAAAGTTTAAGGAACAAAAAGTCAGATGAAATACTATTCGGAGAAACAACCAATGCTAGGCAGTCGCTGGTAGTTTCAAAATACGAGAAATATATTTAAATCACATTTCATCATCCCATTCCACTGCACATTTGGCAATAGCGCCGGACGCTGTATTTACGGTAAATGAAATAAATATACACCGTATGGACGCTCTATTGTTTGTAAGATTGAAATTATTATATACATTGGACGCCCAAACGGCTATAGAATGAACGGAGCTCACATTGATGGCGAAGTGAAATATATACGGCAAGGACGCTTCATTACTGTTTTTTGAAAGGACGCCAGAATGATACCGAGATGTATATATATATATATATATATATATATATGTATATATGTGTATTTCTGCTACGTGAAGGGGCAATTTCCTTCGAAAATTGAAAATCTGAGACGGCCCAATTAAAGACCAGATGATTTTTAGAAACATTTAAATTGAAAATTTTTTCCCTAAAGTTGCGGTTTTCGAGTAATTCCGCCGCGATGTTTTAAGATCTCTGAATAATAACAAATACAAGAAAATAATATGGCTAATAGGATAAGTAGGTACTATCTTCTTTGGTTTCAGTGAACGTTCAACGATATTCATGACTAATGTTACACTCAAAAGTGTGAAATAAATATTTTTACCAAAAATTGGACGGACATTGTTAGTTGGTGCACTGAGAATTACAAAATAATATTAATTGGTGCTAGTACGTGTGAAGTTGGTGCCAAGAGTCTTCTATTTAAATACAATTGCACAACTTCAAAATTACCAGTTGTATTTTTCAGTGCATCAACAAATATTTTTTGTAAAAAAAGATTTATTTCCTAAGAGTTCCTACTTCAGTTGACCTAGAAATGGATGCACAAGTATTTAATATTGTGTTGTAACGTGTTCAGTTTTTTTCTTGACTTTGGATAAATAGATTAGTTAATTCAGTGAAGATCTTTATAAATAAACGTTTTTTTTAAATAGCGCTGACGTTATTATTTGGTACTCTGAAAAATACTAAGGGCTGATTTCATAATCAAATATCACCCATTAATTTTAATACCACATTAAAAATTTCATAATTTTTTTGATTGGACATAGGTACAATTCAAAGTTAGTTTAAAATAACGAAAGATAAAATGTAAAATGCACTATTTATTCCGTCATTAAGATATAAGTTAAACAAATTGAAGAATTAACCAATCTCCCATTAGGGATCCATTATGAAATTGGCCCTAAATTATTAATTTCTTCGTACTGGTAATTTTGAAGTTGTGCCGTACCAACTCCAAAAGTACCAGCATCAATATAACTAATGTTATTTTGTAGTTTTCGGTGCACAAACAAATAAAGTCGGTTCAATTTTTTTAAAAATATTTATCTCATTCACCAATTTGGTTTTTATCTGTCCAGGTATACAACGTGAAAAATAAACTACGTGTGCTTTTATAATTTTAATACATATTCATAAAACTGTTATCAATACATATTAAATAGCAGGATGTAACAAAAAATCCTGTTGTCAGTACATCTGGTTGTATGGAGGAAGGTTGTATCCTGAAACCCAAATAATACATAGGTGGAATAAGAAGAATGTTGTATGAATATAAATAAGGCTTAGTTATTAATTAAGGTCTTTAAAGAAAAATTTGTAATATCACATAGAAAAGTATATAAGTAGGTACATATAAGTACTATAAAAAATAACAATTCTTTAACATAAGGCTATTAATGAAAACATAATAACTGGAAATAAATTCAAATTATTTAATTCTTTTTTCCTTAAGAAAATTAACACTTTAATCATTTTGTTTGTTTTTTTTTCATTAGTGGAAACGTTATGTTCAAAATGATGTCAAAGTCAAAAAAATTGATGAAGTATTACGGGAGATATGGTGTACCGATAAAAAAACACCTTTGAGAAAAAATATGTATACATATAATATGTAATATGAAAAAAATAGAACTGGGACATCAAAATTACATTTGTATGTGCTATGTTCAAATAAAGCTTGGAAATATCAGAAGGTGACCTCAAAATAATTTTGATTATGTCCGTCAACAAACTCGCGACTGTAATTGATTTTTGTATGTAATATTATTTTTTTATTTAGGGGCCGCTTATAAAGATAAAAAAACATTTTGGGAGCTCCAAAGATGACAATATATTACTGTAAAAAATCATTACCTCACCAAAGCGGTGGATAAGAAAATTGAACGGTAGATAGCTGACAGATTTTAATTTAATTATTTTTTCAATACTTTTGAGCATTTATGGTGGCCGCCATTTTGAAACTACTGTTACCTGGACCGGCACAAAGGTATATCTTTTCTATACGCCTGAGATGCGTATGGAGATCTGACAGATATCTACCACAGCGCACGATGAAACTATGAAATTGTTGTTATAAAAGTAAAAATCATAACTAACCATACTGAGGTGCGGCTACATAGATTGGTCTTTGTGGTTGTCCTTGATGTTCCATCAGGCCAGGGTAAGGGAAGCTATACCAAAAATAAATAGAATTATTAATTGTATAGTTTATGTATTTAAAATATACTACATTTTAGTATGATAATACTTTAGTAACTAAAGTATTAACTTTCAGCAAAGATAATACGCATCTTTAACTCGTCTAAATATTTATCAATCATTGAAAAAATATAAGAGACATACTTTATGTTGACCTATGATTTAAGAATATTTATTATTATTATTATTATTATTATTATTATTATTATTATTATTATTATGAAAACGAGGGGCACCAGGGACATTTCCCTTTGTGGGGCACCTCGACCTTAAGGTCTTTTCTACCATCCCGTGATGTTGTATTATTGTAAATTTATTTTTGGATTCCTTGAAATAATTAATTAGTGCTCTTGCACCACAGGCTTTTAGCATTATCTTTGCTTTCAGTGAAGCTGCCTTAGAATATGAAGATAACCGATCACTGTCTCACATATAGAAAATATGACAAGACAATCTATATTGAAATTTTAATAATTATCTATTTTGTTTAATAGAAATTGCATGGAAATCCATACACATATTAAAACAGTAGAATTCCGTGTATCAATATGCTGTATATTGAAGGTAAAGTTGTTTGTCTATAGTCTACTACATGATGTTTCAAATTCGACGCTCACTATTGGGATCTCTGAAAATGTAGGGAATACGAAGATGGTTAAATTGAGGCAAAGTTGGGCATTTATTTGCTCAACAATACGCCGTTTATAAACATACTTTATATGCCGAGAGACCCGAATTTTCGGAAAATCATTCCATTTTTTCCTGGCTTTATTTCTTAATGATTTTTTAAATAAATTTCACATTTACATTGCCACTTTTTACACTCTTTCCAATGGTGTTAATAGCTTTGTAACATGACGTTTTGTCTCTATGTAACTATCATGAACTTTTTTTTCTTATGGGATCCCTAATGGCATTTCATAAATTTGAATAGCCCTTTTTATCATCTTTTTGACGATGTATAAGTTTCCCTTGTTGTCCTAAAAATCCGAAAAATTAAATAAATTACTTTTATACAGTAGTTGGCTTTGCTGGCGTACAAGCGGTAAGTAAGAAAAATAATAATTGTCTGATTTAATAATCAGCAGTTGCAGTTAGATTGAAAACTTTTGGCACCAACTTCACAAGTACCATTAGAATTAATATTATTTTGTACTTTTCAGTTCACCCAACTGATAACGTCGATTATACTTTTGAGTGTTACATTTGTCACAAAAAACGTTGAACATTCACCATTATCCATGTATGCTTTGCATGTATTTGTTATTATTCTGAAATCTAAGAAGATCGTCGCGGAAATACGCATATTATAAATTTTACCACTCTTTTAACTCGAAAACCGTAACTCTATCAAAAAAATGTTCAATATAAATGTTGTAACAAATAATCTGGTCATTAATTTTCCATTCTCTGATTTTCAGTTTTCGAAAGAAATTGCCTTTTCCACATAGCGAAAATACACATATTTCATATTTTAAAATCGCAGAAACTCGAAAGCCTCCTTCGTTCGGGGTTCGTCGGTCAAAAATGAAAGTGCGTAAAGCAATCTACACAATTTAAGTAATTATACAAAAAAAATTGTTGATATTTCTAATATCTGTCAGGAATTCCTTCAAAACATTTGGCAATTGCAAGGGAGAACACAAGGCCAAATAGATATCAAGTCGACAAGTTCTTGCAACAAAATGGACACAAAAGTACTCTCAGACAATCACCTTATCATTGTCAATTCAGTGCCATAAAAATAATATGGCAAATGCAAAGGGTTTGGAGAAAAAAGCTATGGCTAGGCTCTTGTGGGTCGTTTCTCGTCTTATACGGTTGTATCATTGCACGGTATTTTGCTGGCGGAGTATAGTAATAGAGTTAAATCATGAAATTGGTTATAAAACTAATACTTCTGACATCAGCCATGTAATAAATTTGTATTTCTGTTCCCTCATCATTATCAATGAATCTGATATATGATTGCATTAAATCAATTTATTTTCTCTAAATATGCATTTACTTAAAGCGTATAAGAAAATCAAAATAACATTTTTTCCCGAAATTGTCGGGCCACTGAATTATTATCCTAACTCCTTGTATTCATTAATTTCACATGTTTTTTCTATGGCAGAGGAGAAAAAACTGTATGTATCAAAGATGGAGAGGGGATAATAAGATATGATAATGTTTTTTATCTATGTGTTTGTTCGCTTATCGGATATCAGAAAGAAAAGGTAATCCTTATTTGAATGCATTAAGATGAAACCAAATTTCACGCGAACGAAGTGGTGGGTGACAGCGTATATTCAATAAAGATCAATATTTTGGGATCGTAGGAAATACATTTTTATAATATGGAACGAATTTGAATTTGTCTAATTAAATTGAAAAAATCTAATAAAAAATTAGTACTGTACTAAAATTAGTGAGCGGTTTTAAACAAATTCTGATACTACAAATAACATTTATATCTGCTAGCATAATATGCATCCAATGAAGAAAAATCGTGACGTATGCAGTTTGTAGCAGAACATTGTGTTTGAAAAGTAGAAATCGTGAGACCGTAAGAATTTAGGGAAGACGAATAATTACGTAATTTAGAACTGGTGATATGTGGGGAACTCATTAGACAACAGAAATGGGAAAACCGAAGACAAGACGGGACGATCAAGTTAAAGACGAAATAAGAAAAAAATAAAATATATGAAAGGAAAAAGACATATAAGTACAGGACTACAGGACAGGGAAAAAAGAGAAAAGTATAAGTTCAATTTTGAAATAATCTGACATGCATAACAGTATACTACAGGAATATCTGCGAATATATGTATTTATGTAGTTGCTCACCCTCTGTTGGGTGCCATACCCATCGATGGTCCTTGGTCTTGAACGTATTTACCCTGAACGGGATCCCAGTAGATATGTGAATCCCAATGGGCATAAGCCATGGCGCACAAAGCGACGATGAATGTGAGAAGTACTAGGAATTTCATTTTGGCTGGTCAAACTGATGCTTGATGCTAGGTGGTAATGCCATTTTATACCAAACTTATCGATGTTTTCTCATTTTTATGATAGATTAGTTTTTGCAAAATATTGGTATTTTATCAGACGTAGCCATTTTTTTATTTCTCAAGCGTACAATAAATACAATGTTACATTTGAAACACAGATAAATGTTTGACCTTTTCTGTAAGGTTCCAAAATGGGTAAGATAAGAGCAACCAGATTATGCATATTTGCATCTATATAGTAATATTTGGAATAAATCAAAAAAGCGACAATTGTTATGTTTAAAATAAATGCAGACCATGAGCATTGAGGGTTAGACACAGATATTTCGAAACATTCGTACCACTTAAATATAAACAATTTTTACACAAAATAGGACCGATTTAATAATAAAATTCGAATTACTTTGTCAATTTCAAGCTTTGGAAATTATATGCGTTTTCAATAAATATTTTTATCACATTATTTTTATATGTCAATAAAGAAGACAAAAATATTTTTTTCTCGAAAATTTATAAATAATATGAATTCCATATAATGTTAAATAATCGGAAGATTAAACATCAGCACTGCCCACCTGGGAAATTACTCTTACATTTAATGAAAATCCGTAATATGTTGACAACAAAAAATTGATCATATTGCGGTACCCCAAGAAATGTAGGTATGCATGTTCAATAATTTCTCATACAAGGCTCTACCGTCAGTGTTACGCTGAATATTTATACCTGCATGAGTTCAAAATTAGGATTGCTTATCAGATAAGGCTCGTCACTTTGCGACAAACTGAAAATAGGCAACCAACTTGAGATCATGATATTTGTCTAGGTGTTGCTGTATTTCGATAATCATTTACGATGGCTGAGTGGGCTAAGGCGCTGGAAGAGCGTACTTAGCTTGCCGCAGCTCATCGGGAGCGCGGTTTCGAATCCCGCCTAAGCCATGGTTGTTTGTATACTGGACCCGTGCACAGGTATCCTGTGTATACCTCTTCGGGAGACCAGATATTAAAAATAAAAACAAAATAAAAAAATATTCTGATTGAACATTATAGTAACGACGAGAAATCGTTCATATGGCGGTACTCTAGAAATGTAGGTATAATTTTCCAGTTAGGTAGCACCTTCGTTTAAATTTCAACATTACATATGTTAAATTATTATTATATACATTATTAGCGAACACGGCAGACGTTGTCCTGCCTAACCCAAATTGTATAAGTCCTTGTAGAAGATTGTGAAGAAAAGAAAAAAGAAAAAATATAATGCTATAAATCTATATACAAATGTATATACAAATGGATGTTGGTATGTCTGTCAGTTTATGTGCCCACTTGCCTCGGTATAAAAGTTGAAGTACAGCAGAGCCATCTGTTGGCGAGTTCTAACAAAGTTAATAACACGAAAATATTCTATTTGTTCATATATCTAGGTATACAAATTTTTATTGCGATCGGTTGAACGGTATAAAGTTGATTTGCAGCAACGCCATCTGGTTGCGAGTTGTAACAAAGCTAATAACACAAAAATATTCTATGTACTCAAATACCTATGTATACAGATTTTCATCGCGATCATTTGAACGGTATAAAAGTTGATGTGCTGCAGCGCCAGCTGGTGGTGAGTTACAAAAAAGTGGATAGCCTTATACACACCTTCAGGGTGTTTTCTAAAGAATGGTCATCCACTTAATGGCATTTTCTATGGCCTATGGTGAATTTTAAGTCGATTTGACAACATTTATCTATATACAAAAACACACCCTTAAGAAGTTACAGCCCAAAGTGGCATTACATCGATAAGTTTTTTGAGTGTAAAATAGTACAGAATAATAGCTTGAAATTTTGGTAGATATCTACCATTTCTTATGTTAAAAAATTCGCAAAAAAGGCAAAAAAGTTTCTTAAGGAATTATTCTTGTAGAAATGTCTAAATGAAGTTTGCTATATGTAAAGGAAACTAAAAATATAGGGGCTGAGAAGCGGTGCAATACCAATTTCATTCCCTTACCTTCATTGGAACGTTTCAACACTATTCTCAAACGATTTTTATTGATACCAAAATTTCAAGCAATTATTTGGCTTCAAAATCCAAAAACGACGTAATGTAACTTTTTCTGTTGGTGCACTGAAAAATACAAAATAATGTTAATTCTTTTGGGGCTGTTACTTTTGAAGTTGTGCAGTTGCAGTTAGATTGAAAACCTTTGGCACCAACTTTACCAGCACAAATAGAATTAATATTATTTAGTATTTTTCAGTGCACCAACAGAATTTTACATTTTTGTGTAAAAAATATTTAGGTATCTCACACTTTTGAATATTACATTAGTCAAGTCACGTCGTTGGATATTCACATATACCATTATTACCTATGTATACTTTGCTTGTGTTTGTTATTATTCAGAAATCTAAAAACATCGTCGCGGAACTAGGCATATTTTAGACTTTACCACATATTTCGAATTTTCACATAGCTGAAACTCGAAAAATGTATCTCTTTTGAAAAAATGTTCAATTTAAACTCTCCGGATATTTTCTTATCTTTCATTCTGTCATTTATGATTTCTTAAAAAAATTGCACCCTCCACCCTTCGGTGGTGGTTTTCGAAGGGAAGCAGATTTCGGATTTGAGTTTTTACGAATATGAGTATCCTCTTTCAAATGATTAGAAAATTATCAGAATCGAAGTACGTTTTGTGTATACAACGCACGCACAGACCAATAAAACGCAGACGGTCGAATTACATACCTCCTGCGTTTGGGTTCGGCGGTCAACATGAATCTATCATCAAAAGCGTTATAAAATAATAATCGACAGGTCCAAGCGTTTTTCCAAAAAAACACACTGCGATGAATTTTGATTGAATTTAGACTTTACTTCTGGGCTCACTCAAATTAATATGTCCAGAATTCAGATTTTGATAACTGTTGTGATTAGGTACATAGAGCACATGGTACATGAAATATACCTAGAATTAAAAAAAACTGGGTCTGCGTCGGACTAGACGGTGGAAGTTATACATTTCTTTGGCTATTTGCACACAATTCTAATAAAATTTTAATGCGCCTCCTAAGGTATGATAAATTAGTTATGCAACCATAGAGTGGAAAACTACCGAAAACAATCATGTTATCACACAGACAGACAGTCAGCTGAAAATCAATCCCATAGGTGATATTACCCTTACATATTTGTGTACCAAGTTTGGTGTCGATCGGTTAAGTATTTTCCGAGATATCGTGTTGGCAGACAGACAGACAGACAGCTAAAAATCAATCCCGTGGAGGTATTACCCTTACATATTTGTTTGCCATGTTTGGTGTTAATCGGTTAAGTATTTTCCAAGTTATAGTGTTGACAGACAGACAGACAGGATGATCAAAACAATAAAATTTAATATATAATTTAATTATTAAAAAATTCTCTAAAAGCCAGAACGTCACTTTTAGCGTGACGCGGTTTCTCGACCAACACCCCATCCCAACGAGCCCAAACAAGTATAACTTCAGAAGATTCAAAAATGAAATAAAAAAATAGTTGTTTTAATTTGAAAAGTTGGTGGTCGAAATTTATTTCTGACTACCCCGTATACATAAATTTGCCATCAAATAAACGCATTTAGAAATAAAAATCGTAGGGTCCGAGAAATTTACAGAAAGCACAAGGCTGAGTTTTAAATGAGTTTAGGCATTACTTTGGGCACGCACTGTATGTCCTATGAAGTTATTAGTGTTATACATGATGGGTATCATCTATACATATAGCAGGTACTTAAACACTTATTACTTACTTACTTACTTATTTTTAACTACATTTCTGTATGGGAAAACATGAAAGATTTTAATTCTAATAAAGATATTTTAGACATGCATTTAAAAACGTGTATCCAGAATGTCTATAACTATTTACATCTTAAAGCACTTGGGTTTGGATGCAGCAGAACTGAAATATTTTTAAATTTCAATCCATATCGAAGCACTGAACTAGAAAAACAACACACCATACAAAGGACAACTATATTCGAATGAAAATCGTTACGGAATTTCTTCAAGCGTATCTAAGCTTTCATCAGGCTTCTTTGATCTTCATCCTTGATAGCGAAATCGCAAAGTAAATAATAGATAGAACCAGTAGGACTGGTTACCAGTTCATTCAATCGATCATTTTCGCCAACTTGAAAGGAAAATCGCAATGTTCCCAGGGTCAGTGACCGCCGAAATTTGCATCATCTTTTGTAACATGATAAAAGGATTCCACGGCTATCTCTGAAAAGGAGCAGCTAACCTCGCGGTGTCCTATTTTTAATGCGGACACGTCGATGGCCCGCGATTTTCCATGGGGTCCGTTCGCTGTTTTAATCTATTTGCCAATCGGAGGGTCGTGACTAGAATATAGGGGAGGATTGAGTTGCATGAAATATTACTCGCGAATAGTGGGAACGTTAGGTGATTTTATGATAGTTTTTTTTGGTGCGAATCGTTGAGAGTTTCGAATACAGGTGATTAAAGGTTAAGTGGTTTTTATAACATAGTAATGGTGAGAAAATATTTTATTTTGATTAACTTGTATGTGCTTGATGTTACATTGCCGGGAAAATCAGTATAGATTCAGCTGACGCATACATTTTTCAAACAAATATAATATGAATAAAAATACCAAAAACATTATAATGAATTTAGGTAAACCCTTGTTATGGCATAAATTCGTTTAGATACATTTCATTTAAATTTTATTTTCATGTAATTTGAAAAGTGCTCTTGCCGATGATCAAGTCTTTTTAAGGTTTGCTCTGACAATTCTTGATGTCTTCAAATTTTACACTTTTTATTTTGTTCAATTTATCTTCACTAGATTTATTTTCACAATAATTATTTACAGATATTTATTTTGAGAGCACATCACCGTTTCGTTTCTCACCATTGGTAGGTAGGTAGGTATTTGAAGTTCAGAAGCTATCAGAATATTTTTATCCTAAGCCTTGTCAGTATAACCAGTATTAAATACATTGTTTTCTTCTTATCGTAATTAAATTTTGTGCAAAAACACGACATGATCTCTTGATGCTTAGATCCGAATGGCATCCATCCAAACTCTTAAGTATAATTGCTGTTGAATTTCTACAAGAATATCATCAATGGAAGATTTTAATTTGTGAATTGTAATAAATCTAGGTAATAAGTAAGATTCATTAACAAATGTAATTAGGAGATACACAACAATATTTTTGAGAAATAATTGGTACATATATAGATTTTCAAAATATTAGATGATAAGAAAAAAAAATATCATGGCCGAATCCTATTTGCATGGAAAGGTTTCCGTACGTAAGATATCTTCTAAGCCATTTATTCTACAATAATGGGAACAATATATTTGAATTAGTTATATAATGATGATTAATGAAGATTTTTTTAATTTTATTTGCTAATTTGCTCCACAAAATTAAAGCCTGGTTTGAGAATTTTCCATCGGATGTTCAGGATCTTTCAGCAGTTTATATTTGTCTCTTCATTCGCTGTACCTACGCGTTGACATGATTCCTTTTAAATCGGAAGTATCCGATATTTGTGCAGTTTCTAAATTAATTATCGTGAAAAGTTTTCTCATTAATGTTATATGCCTATTAGTTCATGATTTTAGCTTTCGTCGAATGGGGTTTCCCAATAAGTACTTAATCTTTTTCTGTCAGAACTTTGTCAATCCACGAATATATTTTTTTCGATTAGAAATAAATAGAATGTTTATACGGTTGTTGAAAAAAATGTGCATTTGTTGCTTAAGTAACAAATCTACAATAATGTAAGACTCTGCTGATTGTCCTTATTTTTTTTATAATCTCACCACGTTCATCATCCCAGTTTTCACGAATAATAACTTAATGTAATCTGTGAACAAGGTCAAAGCTGCAATAAAACATACTTATTATATTATATTATGCATCATCATCCTACATCAGCATTCTAACGTTAACGTTTCATCCTCTCAATAGAATACATGTAAGCACAATATTTATATTATGGAAGAAGTTCGCTAGGAAGTGAACATTTTCTCACTATTTAATTTTGCTCACGTTGCATCCAAGATGTCGATGTGCATGAAGTGTGGGTTCGTTCCAACCCCCATCAAAAACAGTTTCTTAGAGTTTCTGCGCATTGACCCAAACGCGTTCCAACGCTGAAAACTGTTGTGGATTTACAACTATTCGGTAGAGACTCTGGTAGAGACATGCGCAGTGTGGTCAGAGGAAACCTCTATGTCTTGCACATTGTGTGAGAGAGACAGGCCTGTACTTTATCTGTTTTGGTATTGTCCGTGCACTAGTTCTGTCTTTCTCAGAACAGTCAATTTTATGAGAAAATTGCACAGTATATATCTCTATGTCAAAATGTTAGTGTTCTTGGATACATTTAGTTCATAGACAAATAAATTTATTTGAATCTAAGCTAACGAACTGGTTCAATGTTTATTTCCAAATGAATATTAGAGAAGATAACTATACCATTTAATATAGAGACTATTGAGATAAATTCAATTACTTATGTGTTTTTGTTCTTACTTAATAATAAATAGTAGTGTAAAATAGTTTTAAATCGAGGTAAGAAAATTGATTCCCCACTTGAGTTTCGAGCTATCAATTAGTGAAAAAATCTAATTATCCTTCTTTTTTACTGTTATTGTTGTGAATTTTGTATATATACATTGATCTATTTATTAATGAAATATCTAGTAAAACGACTAAGTATTATTCTTGTAATGTTCATTTGAAGTGCCTGTCATTGAGTGACATATTTAAATATTGGACTCAAGAGTATCTGGTTTTATTTAAATTCAAATTTTAATAAGTTATCAGTTGTTCTAACCATGGTCAAGACTCGACAGATGGACCATTCATTATCAGACAGACATGCGCAGTGAGGGTGATTAGTCAACTGTTGCAAATCAAGATTTACCGTTGGAACGAAGCTAGCCATGTGTTTATCTCATGCCTCATTGCCATCATCTCGACTCAATGATAAACAGATGCAGTGTCCTTAATTGTATTGACTAGCAAAAAATAATCTTGCCATTAACAAAAAATCGTCACCATAATTATGTCATATCGATTAAGTGAAAAGTAATTACATATTTTAAATACAATAATATAGTTTTTGATGAGACAACTTTTTAAAACGGAATACAAAGTATTGAATTGTTTTAAGGAAATTCAAGTAATAGTAGTTGTTGCATCAATTATTTGTTGGATTTTCTTTAATCAAGAACGAACTACGTTACTATAATTGCGGGCAATTTAATTCGACAAGAAATTACAAATTCAAATTCAAATTCAAACTTTATTCAAATGATTGATATAAAATATATCATTCCCAACGTCAGCAGGTACCGGGTATAAGGACTGTAGAACATAGTTTGTTTTTAAGACATCTAATATATACTTAAACTAGAAAATATTGAAAATTGAATAGTACACTACAGAAGTAGCGAAAAAAGAAAACACTAAGTATTACCTAACTTAACTAAATACTAACACTAAATATACCCACATTAAAATATGACAGGATTATTAAGGAACTCGTCTATGCTATACAAACCTTTAGTTAAAAGGGATGATTTAATTCTAATCTTGAACTGAAATTCTTCTAATAACTTGATATTATCAGGTAATTTGTTATAAAAAATTGGAGCCTAATAACTAACTGAAATACGGCTTCTATGCAGTCTTAAAAAAATCACTCGGATGTTTTGGCCATACCGAGTGTCATATTGGTGATATTATTTGTTTTGGGCTTATCTAGTTACATTAAAGTGGGCATAAAGCAGGCACTCCAAAATATATCTACTTGGTACAGTCAGAATTTTCAAATCGACAAAGGATCCTCGAACATCCGATCTGTACCCCAGTCTGGTGATCACTCGTACTGCCTTCCTCTGTAGCCCAAAGATACGACTGGAATGAGCCGAGTGGCCCCAAGCCAGAATCGCATACACACACACCGATTGAAAAATACTATGAAATGCCTGAAGGAATACTGCTGCTGGCAGAATCTTGAAGAGATTTTTAGCAAGAAAATATTCCTAGATAATTTTCCCGCTATCATAGTAATGTGCCCCTCAAAAGTCAGAATCGGGTTCAGATTTACTCCCAGAAATCTCACCAGTTTAGCATTGCCTTCAGGAACTCTCAAACTATAAATCATGCATACTGTTTTATCTTGATTCATTGCCAGCCTATTTGCTCTGAACCATTCTTGCAAACATTGCATTTCTCCATTCACCTCATTTAGCAATTCATTCAGGCATCCACCACTCCTAGCCAATGTAGTATCATCAGCAAATAGCCAAAGTCTAGAGTTTAGATAAGCACTTTGAAGGTCATTTATGCAGATAAGAAATAAAAGGGGCCCAAGGATGGATCCCTGGGGCACCCCCTGCCACATCTCTAATCTCTGTGAATTTTCACCATCAAAGGATGTCTGCTGTTTTCTTCCATGCAGGTAGCTCTCCATCAGCCGCACACTGTTTTGCGCCATTCCATAATATGTAAGTTTGGTTATAAGTATAGAGTGGCATACACAGTCGAAAGCCTTTGAGAGGTCACAGAAAGCCACATGGGCATACCGACCCCTCTCGAAGGCATCAAACTTTTCGACTTGATATAGTACCGGAAATAGGTGAGAGGAAGATCAATTTTCTTCAATATTCTACTCAAAATCTACCAACAGTATCAGATTTCCTTTTTTATGCCAGAAGGCCCTGATGCAGTCACCTAACTCTTTATTAACACCAAATTTAAACTGTTTTCATTCAACTGTACTAATACATAAAAAATAGGATGTGACAGACGCTTGTGTGTTCGTAAAAACCGTGAACGATTACATATATCCAGTAATTTCAAAATGTTGCCGGAAATAATCTTTTGTTTGATCCTATCAGATGAAATTTTCATTTTTTGGAAGAAATATTTCTACCGTTTTTAATGGATTTTTTTGGGGCAAAAGACGAATAAAAAAAATACTATACCATATTTCAGCACTACTTTATCCAGTGAAAAAGAATAACCAAAAGCGGTGCACGTTTACCATGCATAACGTTAAAACCTTAAACAGAAAACATACAATCAAATTGTTTACCATATACAGACAGTTTTGAAGTAGGTGCCAAGAGTCTTTTATCCATCTATAAAGACTTATTTTCTTTCAGATCTTAAAAATTAACAGTACCAATAGAATAAATATTATCTTTTATTTTTCAGTTGCTTATCTGATCTAATAAACTATGTCTAGTTTCTGTAAAAAAGCTAATTATTTTAAGTGCTTTTTCTGAATTTTCTTCCTTATTTTACTTCTAGATTTTTGTCACTCGTCATTAAACAAGCAATTTTGGAGTGATTGTTGAATTTTTCATATTCCATTACTATTCTGTAAAATGAATTATAATTGTATTAGTGTAATACTAAGCTATAATTTTATGATATTTTATATTGTTATGATTCAGCTGGCTAAACATTATTTTCGCTTCGATGCTAAACTGATGGCATAAAGCAAACTCTTGTGATTAATGATGGTTAGATTAGTTAGCAATGACTTGCAGAAGTCTCGACCATATGCCACCCAAGATATCGTGTTTCAAGCAGTTGATAATTTTCCGAAAAGATTAATTAATAATCCAGTCCAGCTGTTAGGGGTTACAGGTCATCAGGCGGGTGCTGTCGGAAATTAGTTTCTATGAAAAAATTACAGATTATTTTTTTGTTTCAGTTCCTAATGCTAGTTTGGTGCTAATCTGTCATTTAAAAAAATTCCAAACTATTTAAATGAATAATCTTTTTCGACTTTTTTGATTAATATTTCAACAGCTATTCTTAGTTATTGATTAACAAATACTCAGTAAATTGACGTTATGAAGCTATCGAATGGTCCAAAAAACATCATCCGCATTGTACCTTATAAATTGAGGACATGTTTTTACTTCAATCATCTTAAATTGTATAATAAAACACCGCATTTCACTTTTTTGTGAATTTGAAACAAAAGCACATACCTAAAGCCAAATATTTTGTTTTAAATAATAAATATATGAAATGAATTGTAAATTTCTTATATGTGTTCTTCAACTTCTCAATTTAAGATCGTTAGAATCAGTTGGACATTCTTGTTCTTGAAGCTCCTAAAATGAGGTGAGGTGCTGGTCTCTTATTTGAGCCATCAGACGAATGTTTTCTAAGATGGAAAAATCCCTCAAAAATTCAATTTCGAAATGAATGTAGCATCTTCACTGCAAAGCAACCAAGCCACTATGTATGCAGCAATTAAATAATTACCTACATAAACATGAAATGACATATTCTATTGGGAATTTTGAACCATTGGCATAGGTAGAATCAAAAAATAATAATAAATAAAGAACTACCACATTAAACACCCACACTTTATTTTGTCAAACCCGAGAATTGTTTCCCTCTGAACAAGCCAACCTTGTTGGCGAAACAATTGTCGGGTTTGACAAAATAAAGTGTTGATGTTAAATCTGGGAATTCTGTGTTTATTATTATTTTTTGATGACATGAACGATTATGAAGAGATTAATAAAAAATCACTATCATTATCAACAAATACATTGATAGGTATAGTGTAAATCTGTTTTATATCCAATTTAGTTATAAGAAATTAAACTTCAAACATTTCTGGCATAAAAATTCAAGCAATATCTGTGACTACTATTGCTATCGGTGTCCGTGTCCGATACAATCGGTCATCTGAAAACACTCAATGTTTATGACATTTTCTAAAACTAATTCTTATCTGAGTTTAATAAAAATAAAATCTCATTTTCAAAAGCCTCTTTACTTATTGCTCGATATAATGATACGCATTCGTGTTTTAGGCAGATTAGAAAAATAGTTATTTGTCAATTCCATTTGTTACTGAATTCTGAAATGGGTCCTTGAAATTTGATCACTTTCGCCAAAGTAGTTCCTTTCCAATAATAACTGGATCAGCCGCTTCCTACATACGGGGTCATCATAAAGCAAATTGTTAGATACTTTGAAGTCTAATAAAATTTTAGGAAATTGAGCTAATAAATAAAAGAAAACGGAATCTACCAAAACCAATTTTGGGAAACTGAACAGTGGTCGTGTCAGCTGATTTAGAGAATTGTTCCCAAACTAAAAACTCACATAAAGGCAAAAATTGCTCTGAAGCGCTAGTAATTCAGTTTCAGTTTGATTTTGAAACGATTGGCAATGACACATGACATGGTTTCGAAAATCCTCTAAATGTGAAATCAGGTATAATTTTTTTCAGGTCTATTGAATCCAATGGAAATTGATCGCAAATCGATATCCCATATGAGGCCCATCTCTCTTCAAATAGTGGAGTTCATACCCAAAAAGAAATAATACAGTCGACAGATGATCCACATGAAATTGTTCAGAAAGGTCTTCAAGAAAAGAAAGTGCGGTTTTACAGCTAATTTGATTATTAGAACATTTTTTTAGAGATACAGAATGGAGAGAAATTATCTATTACTGTCACTGGTGAAATATATCTTCGGAGACAAAACGAGTACATCATGTTTGTGCAAGCTGAAACTCTCCCTCATATCTAACATTAAATAATTGTTTACTGCTATTTTTCCAAAACTGTATTCTAAAAATACAGTTTCTTATTAAAAAAAGATCAACAACTCCAAAACAACTAAAAGAAAAAGCCTCTATAAGGGAGCAAATTTCTGCAATTGAACCAGAAATGCTGAATCGTGCTTTGTACAATTATTGTCCACCAGCAAATTAACGACATATCGAAAGAAAAAAAATTAAGGACATAAGAAATCCTGTTATTAGAGCAATCAAATTTCTATGACATCCAGTTAATAAGTTAATTTGTTAAAAATAAATAATAAGCGTGCTTTATGTTAAACTTTTATCTATATTCTATATCATTCAAGTTTGCATCAAGCTATTCATACCTCATCATGTGATAAAGCTCTTAAAATCAAATTAAACCGTACAAAAAGAATGTCCAAAACTGTCGTCAACAATACAACACCGTAGTCGCATCTTCTCTTTTTGGGCTAGAAGAACACTTCTTGTTGTTGCAACAAGAAGGGGACTTGGTTTGACAATAGACATAGATCTCTAAACGTTGTACCTATAACAATATAACAACAAACACCTTAATCTACGTTGAGTGGCCTCAGGTGCAGTTTTAACACCTCTTCGCACAAAGAGAAAGACGTCGTATCCCCCTAGTTGCAAGCTATGTCGCAAAATCTTCTAGTTTAACCGTGTAAACGGTGGTGCTTTTGTTAAAGGGAAAAATACCCTCCAATGAAGATTTTTGAAGAATTTTTTTGCGAATAAAAATAGTGTATATACATAAGGGTTATAAGTATTACGTTGAGATGAGGATTTGGAAGAAGTTGTTGTACAACTTGAATATTTGCTGAATTAGTCAACAACTATTTCAGCAGTTACGTTTACCAATTAAATATCAAGAACTGTTGGGTAGTTTACCCTAACAATTTTAATTTTATTAGATAGATTTTAGATGTGGCTTCTTAAATGTATTTATCTGTAACGCCCTGAGAACCAAATTAAATTGAGTAAAAAATATGGGTCGCTTGGACGAATTAATTAAAGCGAAACCTTCATCGATCATTGTTCGAAGTGACGCAAGAAATAAGGTTTATAAAAAAGAGGTTGAACTTTGAAGTACAATGTAAATAAGTAGTGTGGGTTAAAATTCAGCCAAATCTTAATCCAAATTAAGTACGCATTTCCGATAATTAGTTAGATAGTTTTGCAATGGTATGTTACAAATCAAATAATAACTAATAAACCTGAATATTCAGAATCAGAATGGAGTTTGCTAAATATGAGTAATGTCAAGACAGTATTTTTTTACCTTTAATTGAATAAACTCAATCATTTTCCAATCTTTCATTAGAGCGATGAATATAATGTAATTAATTATCACAATAACCATAAAATAGAGAGACTGTTTCATAAAAATGTTATAGCTATTTGTCCTATCTCATACTTAATACTTAGCAGGAAGTGTAGGTGCAGTATCACGAACTAGATTTTCAAAGAAAAAATAATATTTATTTTATTGGTAAAGGCAATTTTGAATTGGCGTAAGAGATGAAGTATAAATTATTAGTATAGATATAAAACTGTTGGCACCTACTCTCTAACAACAGAATAAACAATATTATTTCTTATTTTTGACCGACTTTCTAAACGGTAAAGTCGGGTCTGGTTTTATAAGAAGTTTATTATTATGGGTATGACCAGAATTAAAATTTGTGGTACAAATAGAGAAATTGAAATTTAGGTCAAAACTTAATGATATTGATTGAACTTTTTAGTCTGTTTCAAATACGTAGTACTTACCTATATCTTTTCAAAAATCTCTAACAAGCGTCATGTAACAATAGTTTTAACAAGCAAAATTAGGTACACTCAAATTGTTATCTTCCAGTTAGCATGATTAGATTCTTCGCAATTCTGTTTGAAAACCACTTTTTGTAAACTGATCTGAGAAACTAAATTGAAATTCATCTTATTTGAAGTTGAATTTATTGAAAACAGTTGAAGAATCTTGGCTCTGTTTTATTCAAGGAACCTGAATACTATTTATAAATCTTTGCTTATAATTGAACTTTTGTTCTAGCTATTGTAATTTATTGGATCTATATGAATAAAAAAATAGATTTGTATAAAACAGACATTCAGTCGATTTGTATACCTCCTTTTTTTGGGAAGTTAGTCAAAAATTAAATGCTATAAGTTCATTGTTTAGGAACGGACAAGCCGATTTGGCATTTTTTAAATATTCGTCAGAGTCTGGATAACGTTTAAGATCAAAGTAAATTGGAAAAAATACCGAAAAATTATAGAATTCGGAAAAAAACTGAAAGTGATCTTTTTCTATGGGATTCATAAGACCATAACACATTATTTGAATGATGGATACTTCAAAAATCAACTGACGATAATTGAGAACTAGAGAAAATCAGGAAATTGAATTCCAGCCTAAATTCAATTAAAATTTTATTTGATTTGTTTCATGATACAAATACATTGTTTTTAGGGTTCAGCATCAAATTGTTGGAAACATCCGTCCGTCCGTCTGGCAGCGACCTCTATGTTGTGAACTGTAATTGTTAGACCACTGTAATTTTGCTTTTACAATGGGGCGGAACCCTTCGAGTAATAGTTGGCCTCGCACTTATCCGCATTTTTTCTTTTTACTTTGTGTACACATTTCCAATAACTTCCCACAAATTCGTAAAACGATTACAAACAAATTTATTGAAATTTGCACAAAACGACATCTGCTGGGTCAGCTAGGTACTTGTTAATAACAAATATGGGGTGTAGGTATTAGGAAATAACTAGAAAGACAGTATAAATGATCTGTTCACAGCCCTACAATGACAATTTCACTGTAATGTAAACTGTATGTGTCACCGCATTGTTGGTAATATCGTCTTTCTCGTTTCTGGAATGACAAGTTTTGCCCCTCGCTTTTCGCACGTCCATTCCTGCTACACCTATGTATATGTATGAATGTATTTCTGGGCACAATAGATTCGTGTGAAATTGGCTTCTGTGGTCGAGTTAATGGCTCTATGATTCGCCCATACATCCTATTAGGCATATGTGGGAATCTACAGTGTTCTGCTGCTGCTTTTTTGCTGATACCTTATAGAGAGATCATTTGAAAGTACCTACATAGCAGGGGGCTTTGTGATTTATCAACATAGTCCAGAAACTATTTTGTTATTATTGTTTTTTATTTTACTAAAATGGCCTATTGTTTGTAGCTCCATATATTATTTTTTCGTTATGTTGCACTATGTTACATAAAAAACATTAGCAAATTTCAATGACCATATGAAATTTTGATAGAACTTTCCCTTTAAATTATTGGTATATCCATTAAGTTTATAACTGTAATGCTGTTTTCATCTTTGAAAAAATATTTTATATCATTCTCGGAATACATTGGTTCAATGGTGTCAGCCTATTTTATCAAGATAATATTTTTTTGTTTTTAATTATTACGCTTTGATGGGTAACTGACAAACAGACCTACATTTTCCTCATCAATAACTGTGAATGATAGTGAAACATATAGTGAAAATAATTTAATCAAACAGCCGTTATTTGAAAAAGATACACACTAAGCAGACTACGAGCAGAAAGAGCTTATTTGATTTTGGAAACGGGATCATGTCATAGCAGATTTTTCTCTTAGTGCTGTAAATCTAATTTAAACATTTTTGAAAACGATCCTGACAGATAAAATTTTCAACTTTGAAAAAAAAATATCCTGGCCACCCCTACGAGTATTTTTTGGGAAAGGGAGAAATGAATTTTGAAAAAAATCTCTAAACATTTCTTTTCCCAATGAAAAACAAACATTAAAACGCTTACATTCTAATTGTATAGGTAGGTACCTCCTTCTTGTGAGAAGTTCTTTCTGTACTTTAATAACACACTGTAAAATAAAAAATATTTTTTACAAAAAAATGGATCGACGTTAATAGCTGGTGCACTGAAAAATACAAAATAATATTAATTCTATCGGTTCTGGTAATTTTGAATCATGAAAATCGTTCAACGTTCACTAATACCATTGAAGATAGTACTTATCCTATTATCCACGTATATTATTTGCTTGTAGTTGAATACGCATAAGTATTTTAGATGTTTCCATTTTACCACAGCTGTAACTCGAAAACCATAACTCTAAGGAAAAAAATGTTCAATATAAATGTTACTACAAATAATTAGGTCTTTCATGTAGTACCCACAGATTTTCAATTTTCGAAAGAAATCGATCTCTCCACATAGCAAAAATACACATATTTGGGAATTTAACATGCCTCGAGCTCGAATACCGTAAGTCTTTTGGAAAAATGTTCGATTTAAACGTTTACGGATATTGTCCTATCTTTAATTATACCACCACAGATTCTCGATTTTCTAGAAAATTAGCAACCACCACCCCCTTCGCCCTTCGGGGGCGGTTTTCGGAGGGAAGGAGGTGTCGGATTTGTGTGAATATGTGACCATGTCTCAAAGCTCCTCTTTCAAATGAATCAAAAATCATCAAAATCGGAGTACGATTGCTATATAAAACGCGTGCACGAACCAAAAAAAGCAGACAGTCGACTTGTATACCTTCTCCGTTCAGGGTTCGTCGGTCAAAAAATGATATCATTTTGATTATTTAATTTATTATTTTGAATAAGCATTCTTTGACCCTTGCTTCGATACTCTACGCTGGCTGATTGACTGCGCCATTCTGATCTGGTTTCAGTTTCAGCACTGTTCGACATTCCAATATTGGATCCAGCAATTATTCCTTATTGGTCTTATATTTGAAATCAACCAATTAAATTTGCACTGCACTGGTGCTAAATCGTATACCAGAATGTTTAAATGCTGGATGCATTTGGAACTTGCATTTCGTCATATTAGGTATATTTTTAATAAACTTGGTGGTAGAGGGTGGATAGGTCGTTAACTACCGGGCAGCGACAAACCAACAATTTTGAGCTTGTTTTTGATCCTTATAAGTACCTGTCGAGCCTAAAAGACCCTTTGATTGACCGACGTCCCAAACGGAGGAGATATACAATTCTAGTGTTTGTATGCTTTTTTATTTTTTTGTCTGTTCGCGCCTTTTGCATAGTAAACGTAATTCGATTTTCATGATTTTTTCATTTGAAAGAGGACTATTGGGAATCGAGATTGAGACGACAAAATTAAAGAAGACATCATAGCAGTGGTAAAGTCTGAAAATGTGGGTTTTCGCGATGTTTTGAAATTTCGGTGAACGTTGAACGATTTTGATGACTAATGAAAATATTACGACTTTATTAGTTTGTGCACTGAAAAATACGGAATAGAGTCGGCCCTATGTTTTATTTTCTTTATCGTTCCTATAACCTGCAATAAATGGGTAATTTTAATCAATTTTCTATTCGAGTTGTCCGTTCAGCTTCTTGTAGTACACTGCAAAATTTTCACCAAGATTCTAAAACCAATATTTCAGCACAATAATCTATAATTTCAATAATTGCTGACTATTATGCGCATGTATTTTGTTTTTACAGTTGTAAATATAGCAGCGAATAGAATTTTTAAAGAGGAGAAAGCGCTTAACATTAAGAACTTTCATAAAAAGAAAATTTAAATAATAAAATAAGAATTATTCGCGATTGCGTTGCTCCTCTATTTAATTGCAATATACCTAGATGCTACAGCTAGCTAGAGACACAAAGAATACCTGTTTTGGCAAATTAAATGTCCACTTGAGTGCAGCTAACAATGCAAACAAGCCAAGAACTATCCGAGAAAACGTCAACCGGACACAACAATGGCCTCTGCCCTCCGCTCTTTATGATTTAAACATCAAAAACTAGTCAACAATAGGTATATGGCACGATGAAAGGGACAATAGGGCACAATGGCACGTCAAATAGAGCGTACGACTATTTTCTTCTGACCCTTCTTCTATTTTCTTACCCCGGGCTATTAGAGGTAATAATTTCTTCTCTAGTTGTTTCTAGGACTGGGGGAGATTCTATTTTCACCTTAAACGATGTGTAATAAACAAAGCAGCGAGTACGTTCAAAGGGTGTTGTTTTCATAGATTGCTTTTTTGAGGGGTTGAAATTGAAAGAAAATAAATCAGTACTAAATAATTCGTCAATAAAGAGTTAATCTAATAGATGTGATAGTTACATCTCCAAGTTATGATTATGACATTTTCGATGATAAAGATCCGAACTATGAAAAAGTTATATTAGGTGTTGTAATTTAACTCACTAAAACTTTAAATGAACTATCCACAAAATTGTGTTAGTTTGTTTTTTTGAAAACATGCGAGCCTTTATTATGGTTTTATGATTAGTGTCTGAACAAATATCTGTAGATAGATAAGTAGAAATAAAACATCATCAGTACTCTTTTCTCCACTGTTTGTCAACCGATTATATTTTTTTGTTGAGTAGGTATTCAAGAGACTTAGCTTCTTACTTTACCTTCAACGGAGCTTTCGTGTTATCAACAAAAAAATTGAAAATACTTCTTCTCCCTATCTTCCACACAGCTTTAGTATATTAAATAAAATTCTGGGGATGCAGCAAAGTTAAACAAAACTCTTCTAAGTTTACTCCAAGCTTTCGGTTAATTTATTAATTTTAACTAATTTCAGGGAAACTATAAAAGATAAAAACACAGTCAATATAAATATTTTTTACAAAGAATTGGACCGACTTTATTAGTTGGTGCACTGAAAAATACAAAATGATATTAATTCTATCGGTTCTGGTAATTTTGTTGCTTGTTGTGCAAGTTGTAGTTAGATTGAAAACTTTTGGTATCAAGTTCAAAAGTAACAGAACCAATAGACTTAATATTATTTGGTATTTTTCAGTCCACTAACTAATAAAGTTGGCCCAATTTAAAAAAAAAAAAATATTTATTTCTCATTTTTGTGTGCAACATTATTCATCAAAATCGTTGAATATTCACCAAAGAAGATAATGCATTGCTTATACACATATTTCAGACTTTACCACTGCTGTAAGTCGTAAATCTGATTTTTTTTATATGTCCAATTGATTCGTCGGTCAACAAAGTTCTACTCAAATTACATTTAATATTTTCTATCTGTTTATTTGTCGTCCTACGTCAAAATGGAGGAAAGTCTTGTGAGTGGACACTCGATTTTTATTAAGTTTTAGTCGAGCTGCTCTTGAGTCACAAAATATTATTAAGAAAATATATAAAAACTCTCCTTGTCCTAATCTAGTGCTCATCTAACCAACAAATATACCCTTGCAGGTCTCATAATATACTTTCTTTCCCATGCTCTTGACAATTTCCAAGTACTCCTAGATATACCATCCGATGTGAATATGTACTTAACGATCCTCAAAGCACGAAGTGCCGAATCTCTCACACCCTATAATACTATAAAACCGTTTAAAGTGGCACGGAAAAGGAAAGTAGTAATTAAAAATGACTGTTATACTTTTCGTGTTGTTACGCAAATGACAGGAGGACAGTGAGTCCTGTGAGAAATATCCATTATGTTGAAGGAATGTTTGTTATCGAGATTGAGAGTTCCCAGTAGCGGCACGCCAGTGAAAGAAACTAATTTCTCTTGCTTTATCACGGTTGAATTCATCGTGTCATTTCTGATTTATGAATTTTTAAGAAAACGTATTTGTCTGGTTGCACTCATTATATATTCACTTATAGTGAATTGAAATATTTATATTTAATTATAATTCAATCAATCACTTTTGTATCATCTTATACATATATTATATAACATAATTAGGCAGAAATCTATTATTTTCAAAATAGGTTTGATATTCTTGTGAAAAAATTAACATTATAAAATGAACTAAGGTGGACTTTGAACCTTCCAGTAGATTTACGCTTAAAGTTAGAAGAGCAGCAAGTACGAAAAGGATTTCTATTATGTGGGTTCGGTACTGACTGCCAATAGAAACTTGAGTTTCATAGAAAAAGATTTTGATCAATATTGTTCCTCGAAATTAAAACGAATTATTAACAGAAAATTATACTTGAACAGAAAATTGTACCAAAGACCACATACGTCGTAGATAACTTTGCTCGTACTCGAGTTGTTCAAGACAAAAGCATTGACACTAAAAATCGTCCATATCTAAGTGCCCTTGAAACATGAAATATGAAGATAAGTAAGTACCTATTATTTTATATTAATATCCCTCAACGTTCAAACGTTTCCCGGGAGCATTTTTTATCGTAAATCGAAAATCTGAGGTGGCAGCATTAAGGTATGACAATATCCGGAAACGTTTAAAATGAACATTTTTTAAAAAAGTTACGATTTTCGAGTTTTTGTGTTAGAGCAGTGGTAAAATGGTGAAATCTAAAATACTTATGCGTATTTCCGCAGAGATGTTTTGAGATCTCTAAATAATAACAAGTACAAGCAAATAATATGCGTGGGTAAATAGGATAAGCACTATCTTCTTTGGTATTAGTGAACGTTCAACGATTTTCGTGACTAAAGTTACACTATAAAGTGTGAAATAAATATTTAAAAAAAAATTGAAATTATGCTATTAGTTTGTGTACTGAAAAATACAAAATAATATTAATTATGTTAGTCCATCAGTTCATTTTTTGTAAGAAATATCTGTCTTTTATAAAAAAAACTCTAATAAAATTGGTCCCATAATATTTTATGCTACAATTGTGTAAAGTGGCAAATATCCGACAATCGTGGAACAACATACAGATACGTGAGGTTATCTCTCTCTCATGTTACTGTTCCAACTAAAGAATAGAATTACTAATTATTATAATTCATCGATGAAGATTATTCATTGAAATAAGCTAAAATACATTTTCCGAGAAGGATGTTGTTTTCATTGGTTCTCTCGATTTCATAAATTTATGATATCACAATATTCTTTTGTTTTCGATTTATCATCCATTACTTGAATTTTAAATAACACGCTTTTTCGGATTTTATTTGTCTTTGTAGTTTGTGGCGGCATACAACACAAAAAGCGAATCCACATAGGCATATTATATCATATTCAGTCACAATTACAAGAAACTTGTACTTACAAAAATATATATAGGTATATAATATACATATGTACTTATTGGAATAGATACCTAGATTAATTAAAGAAACAAAAGAATACGAATTATCAAGTAGAGGCAGCTCGATTTGACGCAGCTAGAGATAAGTGCATAACATCTATTGATTGAAATAATCACTACATATAGGCTTTTGCATCAATAGGAGAATTACTGGCATAATTAGTTCCATAAAAGAGCTGATAGAATGAGTTAGACGATCAGGAGGCATGAAATATTACTCCAAAATTTAAGGAACTCAAAGTGTATGAGGTGTCGATGTTACTATTTATTATTTTATGAATAAGATAAGATATGCCACCAGTCTTCGCACGCTCAACTTAGTTAAGTTGTAGCAAAGAATATAGATACTCCATCTTCTTTGGTTGTAGTGACGTAGATTAGTTTCGTATGGAGCATGATACCTACTATTATATTCTGTTGAAACGCTAGCACAACGTACGCAGAATTTTTTTCCGTACGCGCTTAAGTCTTTCGACATATTTGACATAACAAGGTTTCCACAAGACACAGCCATAATCCAGGTAACTTCTAACTAATGAATTGAACAAAATAATTAATGATCTTGGATTGTTGAATCGTTTTGAAAACCTATTAATAAATTCCAACTTCCTGAATGCCTTCCGAGTTCCGAGCCACGGATTCAGCATAGTAAGAAAATGTTAATTTAGAATCTAAAGTAATACCTAAATCCCTAACGACAATTTTGTTATATTTATATTTCCAATTTTTGCTCTGTTTCCTATAATTTTCAGAAATGCTGGATGCTGGGATAGTTATGAATGTATTTTCATCAGCTCTTTACCTAGCCTACAATTTCTAATGCTGATATTACAAAGGTCATTATTCCCAGGATTAGAAATTAATGATATTATTTTTTACTTTGCTACCACTGTAGCTGTATGCATAGAAAACGCAAGTATTGTTATCGGTTAAAATTTTAGTTATCAGGTTTTCAACACTTATTTGCTTTTTATAGATCTATCACAAGACAGAAAATTTATGCACCCAACATCAAATAATGTAATTTTTCAATGAATTGACAGAATTATTACATTATTACATTTCATTCCTTACCCTTATTACGCCATTGTTTCTTGTGGGTGACCAGTGTTGTGGGGTAATTTCTTGAGCAGATAAATCAAACACTTGTCCCGTCATCTCAAGACAGACATCTTCGAGATCAACAACAAAAACAACCAATAGCAAAAAATGATGTATAATTCAATCTCGTCATTCCATAACAGATTCGAAATTGCTGTAATTCTTTCGATTCAACCGAGTGTGTATGGTATCGGTAACTAATTGATAATTGTCGGATGGGAGCATTCACGTATCCTGTGATCGTGCACTGAAGAAGTATGGAGAATAATTATTTTGCATTGAATTATACTATATTAACCTACCTATAGACTTGGATTACATCGCCTTGTTTTCAAAATGATGTAGTACAAGCTCCAATATAATCTTGTGTCAAATTTTTTTTTGTAAGAAATAGTCTATGCATCCGCTTTTATTAATCGATTTCGACTGCAAACAAAGCTGAACATTTTTCGCGGGATTGAAGAAAATATGAACAGCTCCATTTACTTTTTGGTGGCGGGGACTGGGAACCATAAAGGTCCATTAAGTTATCTCAACAAAAGCGGCACACATCAATAACATTAGTGTACTGAATTCAAGCATATTTAGTGCTAATTTAGTACGCAAAAATAAAATTTACAACTCTTCAGTTTTCGAAATTACGGGCAATTCCGATAGCGTGAACACACTTAAACAAAATATGATCGAATTTGAGAAAATCTGCTGTAAATAATTTAGAGATAATTTAATACACTTGAAAAAATTTATAACCCTTTATTTTTGAAATTCATAGGCAAGTGTGCTAGCTTAATATTAAGTAAGTAAGTATTATTAGTAGGGAGACAATCCGAAGCTATCCGTTAGCAATAATTTAGTGCTAATTTAGACACAACAATAATAATTATAACTCTTATTTTAAAGAAATTAGATATTTTTATATGTACCACACTTGCTTATTTAATACAGTACAGAAGAACAAAAATTGAAGAGTTATAAATTTTAGTTTTGCTTACTAAATTAGCTCTAAATATGCTTGAATTTAGTACACTAATTTTATTGATGTGTGCTACTTTTATTGTGCTACCTTAATGGACCTGAACCATAAAGTGCATGACGATCACATGTACAGGCAGTCCAGAATGAGATCAACAGTATCTCCCTAACGATGCCATATACGAAAAAAAATCAGAAGTAAAATCTATATTCAGGGTGAGTACGGAAGTGATTGAATTATTAAATCGAAAGAAAAAGAATCTCAACTTTTTATTGGAAACCCCATTTTTTTCCAATGTATTCTACGACTTATAATGAGGGTACTTTCTAATTTCCTATAGCTACCTAATACCTGTAGTTCTCGTAACATTTGCAAAATAGGTCGCATAAATGAGGTACACTCTCCTTGTTGAATAGGTACCTATTATACCTAGTACCTAGCGATAGCTGGACAAAATGATTATTTTGATAAATTATGTTCTTTAGAATTAAATATTTTTTTAATAGTAATCTTTGATTTATTCAATGAATATACCTATCAATTATGCAATTTTCACAAATAATATAAAAATAAAACTATAATAAATAAGCAGCATGTCCATCATTTTCAGCTATACATGTGGCTTCCAATTTTCTTTCAGTGTTATCCAGGCAAGTGGACCTATTGAGGGCTTCGATTTGTAATCTTATTTTATTTTTTTAATCTTCCACGTCATGGGTTTAGTTCTGGTAAACAAGATGTATATATAAAAATAAAACTATAATAAATAAGCAGCATGTCCTTCATTTTCAGCTATACATGTGGCTTCCAATTTTCTTTCAGTGTTATCCAGGCAAGTGGACCTATTGAGGGCTTCGATTTGTAATCTTATTTTATTTTTTAAATCTTCCACGTCATGGGTTTAGTTCTGGTAAACAACAAGATGTGCCCCTCAGATAGAAGTCAAGATGAGTAAAATCGTGACTTCTCAGTGGCCATAAAACATTTCTATTTGGCCCGCTCGCTAAAATAATTTCGGACTTGAATTATCTTCTTTATTGTCCAATAAAGGGATTATTTGACTTTGTTATGAATTCATAAGAAATAAAATATGTTCCTTCTAGATCTAGCAACCTCTAAAATATCTACAAATTTCTACATATATTATAAAGAGTCCTGATATTAGGTATAGGGAAGTAAATAGAACGTACCCTTATTTTTAATCGTAGAATACATACTCGTACATTTAAAGAAATTTGTTAGTTATTTTTTTTTCATTTCAAAGCTTCTTTCACTTCCAAACTCACTCTGTATATTGCCAAGGCTTGTTTCTGTGTTGGTTACAAATTTTCATCTTTGCTTGATAGATTTATGACCACAGCTGTTTAATTCATGTCAGAAATTACTATTGATGATGAATCTGCAACTATGATTTTTGTCTAAAAACGTTAAGAACTCGAATATTATAAACTCTAGGTTTGGGATGGTTATACGAAGTTAAAATAAAATCTGAGAATATATAGGGTGTATCATTTTAAATAATAAAGTTGATACCTCTATCAGTAAGATTGAACAACTTGTAAACATGACAGTACTGAAAATTAAAAATTCAAAAAAATAAGTTGTAAGGTAAACATGCGGCAAAAATGCAAAGAGTTATCCTTTGGTCTATTCTAAAAATATTTTGTCCTGTCATGATTTTTTAAATTCCTATGTTTTGAAGATACAGCGCGAATACATTCTCCTCATTGACTGCTGAACTCTTTCAAACACACCAGGGTCGTTTCTAATTGAGTTACGTCCAGCAATTATTTGATTTCACAAGTCGTCCCAATTCTCCACTGGAGTAGCGTAAACTAATGACGTCAGATATCCTCGTATGTAATAATCTAGGGGGTTTAAGTCTGAGAATGGAGCAGGCCATGCTTGCGGCACACCTCGACCAATCCAGCGATCTCGGTATGTTGCTGTTAAAAAAATTTGTACGCCCAGTTTCTTCGAAACAAAGTGGTTTTTAAAGAATCAATAACCCCTTGAATTTTGGCTGCATGTTTACCCCTGTATAATGCTTCCGAGACGGCAATATTATAGTCAATGTAAATAAATAGCAAACGATGATTTTATGAATTCATTCAAACCAGAACATCTGTCCAGAAAGTTTATAAGGGCATTCAGAATTGTTTGTTTACTATATACCTTTGAACTTGTACAGGTGACATGATATGTTATAACAATTTTTGAAAAATTAGTTCTATATAAATCAAATGAAAAATATCGTGACTTGGTTCTGCGTTTAAAGATTATTAGAGTTTAATATTAGCGCTGAATGCCCTTAAACTTAAATAAATAATACCAGTACTTAATACTTGGAAACAAACATATTTCAAGAATAACTCTTTAAATCATTTATACAATCCTGTTAAGGTAGACGATTCAAACATTTATTGTATAAATAACTCAGAACGATCCCTTCCATTAACTACGTCACATGAAGCGAATGTTTTTCAATTTTCCAGATTTGTATCAGCTAGGTCTAATTTATCTGTGTTTATAGCCGCAGACTTCGCAATAAATCCAAATATAATCCATCTTATTTATTACTGGAACATTTTCATCTAGCTATATTAAATGTAACACTGTTAATTCCATGCCCAAAAGACCAGAAAGTTTTTCAAATTTGCAATAAATACAATCTTTCTTCAATTTCATAATTTTTCATTTTAATGTAATCGTATAGCAGGAATTACATTCAGGTACCAGGCAATTCAATATAGATTTTTCGACCATAAAGATCATTATCAATCTGAACAAATAAATGCTCAAATTCGGCATTCCTGTTGCATTGCCTACTTCAGTTTTGGTTAGATCAAAATATGTGTTGGTCAGTAATGCTTTTCTGAAACAAAACTTGCTACAGATCTGATGATTTACTTGAAATAAAATAATCACGAGAGCCATTGTCTTTGCATTGATGAGAATGATGAGAAACATTTGACGAGTATGACCCAGTTACTTTCTCGCAAAATTGACCCCTCAAATCCGTTGCTCCTTCTTCTCACTCATATTTCATGAGCAAAGCTCAATTACAACGCCCGAATGAACGTTCGTCCAGAACGATTATTATCGTTTGCATAAGCATATATGTATATAAAAGAGCGTGCAGTCGCGCGGTGTTATATTCGCGAACGCTGAAGTTATAATATAGCGAAGGAAGAAGCAAAAATCAGGTTCTTCAGCGTTCTGCTCCTTCGAGTCCTTTTCTTTGTCCCCTTAGCTTTCGTCCGTTGATGATGCGAGGCCGAGAGGCGCTAAACAGGTAGCAGCCGTGCACTATAATGTGCGCTCATAGTTACTTTGGCACCGTATTTAGGCATTCTATTTTTTGTTATTGTACGTGCACGGTGGTGCACACCTGAGTTTGCAAAGAGGTTGGGAATATTCGGGCGTGTACCCCTCCAGGACCGGACCCAAAATTAATCATTTAGTTGTCTTGTCTAACATAAGGAAAATAATAGAAACTACATTAATGTTAATTTCCGCAGATACATTTCCCAATGATATACCATAAAAAGAAATCTCGTATTATGGATTTGTTGGCAAGATTTCATTATAAAGAAAGAAGTGACAATATCCCTAAATCTCTTCCAAATCTTTAATAGCAGTTGGTTTCAAGGAAAACTTATATTGTGTTTGTGTATATTTTTGAGTCAGAGCTGAATTATTTCTTAATATCTACTGGTCTAATTTTTCAATGTAATGAAGCCGGTAGTTTTCCAAATAAGTTTTTTTATTCCCCATTTTTGAGCGGTTTTCACTGTAACATCGCATAATATATCTTGCATTATTTCTATCGGTTCAAAGCTATAGTGAAAATAATATTAATACTTGATACCTATAAAAGAAATTCGAAATAGGATTTCTTTTTTCTTATCTCAAAGATAGGTACCTACGTTAATGAAAATGTATGATATGTCGTCCATTTTGCTGCCTACTACCTTCAAATTGTGCTTATGCATTATTCTGATTCTGTATTCTAATCGTGCTGTTATAATATTTACAGTCGTCCTGATATCGTATTTACACTAACGATTGCAAGCGGATTAGTTTTTATTTGACAGGTGCTTGCACTTGCTGTCAAACCAATTTTCGTAGAAAATCTTCATCATCCAATTACCGGACTTGTAATAACATTGTACTAAACAAATTCTTGTTTGAAAATGCATGTTATTGAAGTAAAAATTGTTTCAATGTTCGTTAAAGTGAATTTCATTTCCAGAACAATTCTCTAAATCGCAATTATTATGTTTGACATTTGAAACAATAGTTGACATAACTCATTTATTTTTAATAGATAAATTTATTAAAACAACTAGATTCCATTTACTTACAACCGAGCTTACAACTTTATAGGTATTTACTTTATAATTAGGAATTAGGTACTTTCCAAGTTTAAAATAGGACAATCACACACTATCCATTAAAAAACATGAAACGGAATAACACAACATTTTTATGAAGTGGATCAGAACTGAAAAATAAATATTTTCTTACAAAAAATTGGATCGACTTTATTAGTTGATGCACTGAAAAAAATTGTTAATTCTATATTGGTGCTGGTTATTTTGAAGTGGTGCAAATCTGATATAGTAGAAGACTTTCAGAACTAACTTTAAAATGAATAATTTACACTTTTGAGTGATCTATTATACTCTATTTCAAAAAGGTAGATAGTATCTAATAAATTATAATAATAAACGAATATTATTATAATGTTTATATGGCAGAATACAATAGAGATCCGTTCATTATCATACTTTATTACTCTCTACCTTTTTGAAATGGAATATAGAATATAGTCATGAAAATGGTTGAACGTACATTTATATCGAGTGATTTGAAAATACGCCAGTAAGAATCATGCAGATTCCTAGTGTTGTAACTCGGAAACTCTTGCTTTTATTACATTGTCCAATTTAAACGTAAATGAAAATTATATTTTCTATAATCCTCATTCAATATTTCAATTTTCGAAAAACTGTACCACAAAACAATAGAAAGACGAAAAATAAACACAACAAGAAACAATAGTTTGTAAGCGGTTTTCAGAGTGAAGGGGATGTGTTGGATTCCAGTTTTTTAGGTACCATTTTGCAATACTATTCATTTCAATAAAAAAGAATCATCAAATTCGGTGAACGTTTACTATACAAAAGGCGGGTACATGCATAAAAAAAGCAAACATAGAGATGAATTAATTGTATTCATCCTTCATTCCGTCGATAATAACTAAAATTATTGAAGAGAAAAATGTAAAAATTCCAAAAAGACGAATGAAATTTTAGACAAGTGGCCTCCTTCTGTAAGCATTTGAATTCCAATCGGATCAGATCCAATTTGAATAGAAATAATTGAATCTTTATTTCAAAGATATAAAAAACAGATATTTCAATCAGATTTGTAAGCAAATAGATATTTAATTTGCTTTTATGATAAGTGTTCTTAGTAAGTCTTCATCTTTCAACAAAACGCGATAGAAGATAAAATAATTCATTGAATTGTACATTACATAGTTTTCCATTGGTATTGGAAGGTAACTGTTCTCTTTAATCTTAAGACACCCAATCCTGTTTGAAAGTATCTCATACTGAAAAATATTCAGTACGGCTCTCAACATGTCCATCACTTTCGTTCCAGCATCATCTTCTTGTCACAGATAAGGGAGAGATAGAAAGAGAGGAGCGAGAGTGAGAATTGAGAAGAAGGGCACCACCACACATTTATATCACTTATTTACGAGTAAACGGATGGTCAATAACAATGCAATGCTGCAAAGGGAGCTATGATATTTCGTACATGTAATTACCTCGCTTTTCCGGTTCTTTCCCAATCACAATGAAAGTTATGAATTTTTATGGATTCATTTTTTGGTTAAGTAATGAGGCGATGATAATTTCGAATAATTTAACACCTAACGAACTCTATTTTTCGCAATTCTCACACTCATTCTCATGCCCCTTTATTGAAAGAAAGTATTTCACAATATGAAATTGTTGCAGAAAAAATAATATTTAACTGTCAACGATCCATATCAATATTATAAAAATATAGAATTGTATTTTTATCTGTTACCTTTTCACGTCTAAGTCATTAAAATGATATTAGTGTAAATTTCTATATAGAGATAGCAACATGACCTTATCGACCGAAAAAAAAAGAAAAATATTTTTTACAACAAATTTTAACATTTTGGTGACCAGAAAATCAAAATAATTATAATTCTATTAGAACTGGTAATTTTTAAGTTATGCAATTGTAGTTAAATAGAAGAATGGCACCAAGTACCTGCAAAAATTTCCCCCTCAACATAGCAGAAACACACATATTTCAGATTTTAACATTGCTATAACTCGAAAACTGTAACTCTTTGAAAAATTGTTCAATTTATTGTCTTTTTTTTTATTCTGTCGTATTGAGATTTTCGATTTCATTACCCCTTCCACTACTTTCGGCGGTGGTTTTTGGATTTTGGAGGGAAGGTGATTTCGGATTGGAGTTCTTTTGAATATGGGACAATTTCTCAAGTCTCCTCTTTCAAATCATTAAAATCGGAGTACGCTTACTACATACAGCGCGCGCAAAAACCCAAAAAAAAGATACAGTCCAATAGTATACATCTTCGGTTAAAAAAAAATTGAAAATTTTATCTGATAGGATCAAAGATATTTTAAAAAAATCACAACCGAGTTACAGAATCAGGTAAGTGCAACATTGTGGTTGATTTTATTCCGATTTGATCAATGATTTTCACACAAAAAAGATTAAGTAATTATTTTTCAGAAATAGCACGAACTTCATTAAGTGCTATGAAAAATGTATAATAAGGTTAATTCTATTGGAGCTGGAACTTTTGAAGTTGATTCCAAAAGTCTTCTATTTACTCACAACTACACCACTTCATAAATATTTTTACAAAAAAATGGACGACGTTATTAGTTGGTGCACTGAAAAATACAAAGTAATATTAATTCTGTTGGTGCTGTTACTTTTGAAGTTGTGCAGTTGATAATTAAATTAATAATTGATAACTTTTGGCACCAACTTCACAAGTACCAGCACCAATAGAATTAATAATATTTTGTATTTTTAAGTGCACCAACTAATAACGGCGGTCCAATGACCGAATGAAGCACCACTACAATATTCGATCAGCTGATGGAGTCTTCAAAGTGGGGGACCTTGTTTGGCTGTATAATCCCCAACGACGTCGAGGCCTTTGTCCCAAACTCCAAAGGCAATGGGAAGGGTCATATGAAATTATGAAGAGGATAAATGACGTCATCTATCGTATCTGAAAGTTACCAAGGGGAAAACCTAGAGTGGTGCACATAAACCGACTCGCATCATACGCTGGATCGAACAACCAGGAGGAAGCACGAGTGGCTCTTCAAGAAAAGAACGTTGAGGAGCAAAATGTCAGTTTCAACGACTTCATGTCCAACTACGCGGATTGGAAGAAGGTCAGACTGGGTGTGACAGTTGACAGTTCAACAAGACCTTTTCAAACTACCAGCCGACGTTTCTATTGCCCATTGTGTAGCGGAGGATCTACGTATGGGCCGAGGAATTGCTCTGGTGTTTAAAACGAAGTTTGGAAGACTGGATGAATTGTCAGCCCAACGACCAAGAGTAGGAAAAGTTCTGCGACTAGCAGATGGTAATCGGAACCTCTTCTGTTTGGTTATGAAGATGTCTAGAGGAAAACCCACTTACAAGGACATCTGACATGCACTGAAGAACCTGATGAGTGAAGTCAGGAATTATGACATCAAGAAGTTGGGTCTTCCGAAAATAGGCTGCGGGTTGGACGGACTAGATTGGAAGATTGTGAGGAGCATGATCGAATACATCTTCCAGGACGCTGGTGTGCAAATTACCGTGTGTTGCTTCAATCCAAAAGGAGTGTACTCGGGAAAGACAATAGACTGTTACTTCTTTAACAAGGGTGTTTGCCTGGCAGGAACCAAGTGCAGATTCCGCCATGGAACGGAAATCCAGCAAGGTACTACCAAGGATGATTTTGATCGGGACGATCAGATGCTAAGGAGGGTCAGTGTAACGTGAAGGACTTACCCGAATAATAAACTACACACACAATGCACATTCTGGAAAACACGGAAGACATCAGAGGCAACGAGAATAAGTCCTGGTCTATTCTCGAAGCCATATACTGAGAAATAACCTCCAGAAACAACGAAAACAACACTGGAATCATCTAGAGCTTTTTAGGTTAGATATATAATGCTGATGGCAATGACAGGATAGTTAGTTAGTGATAGATAGTCCGAGAAATAAGTGTGAATATAAATGTGTATATAGTCGTGTAGTTATTGGTATAAATTATTAAGTGAAAATAAATCGAACCCAGCTTTAATATAAATTCCGGTTACAATATCTCATAGAAATAGTTTGTAATTTGGCATACTCTCATTCATTATCGTGATGTTTATAAATGTTTTTGTGTTATATATCATAATATATATATATATATATATATATATATATATATATATATATATATATATATATATATATGTATATACATAAGCAATTCTCATTTTTAGATGTTATCATTTTACCACCGCTGTAACTCAGATTTTCGATTTTCGAGAAAAATTACCCCATCCGCCCCCTTCAGGGGCGGTTTTCGGAGGTAAGAAGATTTTGGATTTGGGCTTTTATGAATATGGGACCATTTCTCAAGCCTCCTCTTGCAAATAAATCAAAAATCATTCAAAATTACTATATAAAAGCACACAGTCGAATTTGTATACCGCCTCCGTTCTGGGTTTGTCGGTCAAAAATGACGAGCACCAATAGAACTAACCTTAATACCTAATAATGTCGATCCGATTTTCTGTAAAAACATCTATTAATTTCTTTCTATACCATAATAGTCGTCTTTATTGTATGTATTGAAAAAATCCGCATGGTGTGGCATCTATCGTATGTTGTTCTTTAGATCTGAAATAATTGTGTTACATGAATAATTCTGGAGCTCTATGCTAATTATTTTTTATCATCGTGTGTGAAATTTAGGAATTTCATAAACCCTAATAAAATACTCAGGTGTCAAGGTGTTTAAAATTCGTTACGGTGACCAGCATTTACAAAAAGTTTACCAAGATCGTTCGACTGGCATATCCAACAGCTCCAAGATACTTTCTTGACAGATTATCAGTACAAACATTCATCGATGGCATAAGATATATTGAAATGCAACAAGCTCTACGGCTGAGTAGTCCTACAAGAATTGAAGATGCTCTTTCACATACACTTGAATACGAAGCTGCTAAACAGGCGTCCATAAGTTATCTCAGGCTGCGACAGACACGATGGGTCAATCCAGTACAAGAGAAGTCGTATGGCAATTGTAGCTCCATTAAGCAAATTATTAAAATGTTAAAAAAATCTGGATCGACAAACAACTGAATATAGAACTCAGACTGTGTGTTGAAATTGTAGACAAGAAGGACATATGAAGAAGAATTGTCCACAACTTCAAACTAACAATGTGCAGGAAAACTCCAGTTTGCCAAAATATGCGGTCGGGATTATTATATTGTTATTGATACTGATTCATGTTCCACTATTGTTTGAGCCGATGTTATTCCTGCTTGCAAAATTGATCATCCTCATAAAAGTTATATACTTACTTGAAACTGACAATACAGTGACACTCACTAACATATAGTTTCTGGAAGGTTCGAGAATAAATATACCAATTCTAAAACTACTTAGTGACATATAAATATAGTGAACAAGATAATAAACAACCGTCGAAGCTTATCCTTTAACTGAATTTGCTTGATGATATTCTTATCGAACCAGGGAGGATATTTTCGCTTGAACTGATGCGTCCCTACCGGCACACTGTTATCTAAAACGTTATAATTTTTTCATAAAAATGAGCGCATGCATGGTTAGACTCGTCGAGAGTTTCTAAGAAAGTCCTGTTGATAGTAGTTAGAAGGTTGTAAAGTCTGCTTTCCTGAAATTGTACTTTGTACAGAGAGCTCCGAGACATCTTTTCAAGTTATGGGAACGATTAGGATCGCAGGCAATGGCAGGGTGCTGGCAGGGTGATGTTTGTCTTCAGGAACAAGGGGTCTAAGGACCGCTCCACAGAGCAGTAATCGCTTTTACATAGAACAAGATCAAGTATTCGGTTGTACTCATTAAGAATAAGGTTATAATGAGTCAAAGTGTTAATTCCTAAGAAATTGTTTACTTGAGAATTCTATTGTCCCTCCTGAATATATAAAGAGAACGAGGAAATATTGAAATCTCCCGTGATAAGAACTATATAATTGTTCTTGCTGCTGGTGGCAAGAATGGGGGACAGAGAAGAGATCATAATATTTATCATATGGTGAAGAAGGAGGAATATATACATATATATTAATCAGATATATGGGGGATATGTATGTAATTATTTTTACCATTATAATGTCAATAGAGATTAAGTTTTGAGAAATATATGGTGTTAGATCTACCTTTGAAGAAACAAATGTGCTGTTGACTGCAATAAGAGCACCCCAACCTCGAACAGTTGCATTGGACAAAGTTTCTGTCCGAACGGTAAACTGTGTAAGAATTTGGAAATAATTCAGTACTGTCTACAGAGCTATCTAACCAGATTTCAGTTAATGCGACAATCGGATAATCGTTTACGGATATTGAGTTAAATATCCGACCCATTTTGGACCTCAAACCTCTGGTGTTTTGATAATATAGAAAAGGGCTCACCGCTTTTGCTGAGGGGGGCGTTTTAGGTAGAGTATTTAGGGAGTAGTTGCTATGAGATTCCTGCAAAGCTGCTTTATATGCTGAGCACTCATCGTTTTGCCAAGCCGCATGCTCGGTAGAAACATCACCGTTATTATTATCCGCCAGTTTAGAGCAGTTGATACATTTACGCGCCTGAGACGAGCATTCAGAAACATTATGATTATTCACGCATAAAGGACAAATTATTAGTGTTTCTTACATTTATTTGATGAGTGATAAAATTCGTTGCATTTTTAGCAGCGGGTGACGTCAATAGCATCATAACCGCTGCAAGAATCGTAACCAATGAACAGATTGCCCGCCTTAATTATTCTATAATAGCAGATATTGTCAACCTGAATTAAACATTGAAAGTTAAGAATATATCTCATTCTATTGTAAAAGGAATTTATATTAAAACTTGGTTCGATTTATTTATACTTTTACTCTACTACTACTTCTACTTTTTATTTACACCAATAACTACACGACTATATACACATTTATATTCACACTCATTTCCCTGGCTATATACGACTTTCTAATGTTTATGATACTATGACCTGTGACCGATTGTGATCTATGACTGAATGACTATCTATCACTAACTGTTAACGTCCATGATCGACTCTGTTTATATCCAATTAACCTCCTATCTCGAAACTTCTCGTTCGTTCTAATATATTGTTCTGGATGTATTTCCCAATATATTCGTTCGAGAGTAATCGAGGTGCTTCCGGGGCTCCAGAGTGTTCTTCCAGATATTTGTGTGTGTGAGTGTCTTTATTCGAAGAAGGTATCTTACTTTTTAAACAATAGTAGAAATATATTTCTTCCAATATAACGCCAAGGTATTTAACTTCTTTGGCGCTATTTATTTTATCACATTTGCAATTTAAATTATTATAACAACCATCTTTATGTATTGTCAGTCACTCTGTAACAAGGAGCTTATCCGTCTATAGGGACGAAACATCCAAAACACTCGATTGAAATATTCAAAGTCACTCTGTCATAATTAAACCATATTCCATATAATTTTTAAAGAATGGTAAGCTGGCCAGTATATCCTCTTCCATTCTGTAGTTTGATTTAAAATATTTCTTATATGTTTTGAACTAGAAAATAATCTGTAATTTAAAAGTACCTACCTACGAAGAATGTGTGTTATTCTTTAAATCAGGTGCGACCTTGGTATATAGTTCCAAAATTTTGGACTTGAATTGTGCGAAGCTTCGATATTATTTTCATTGGGTATTCATTTGCTTTAAATATGAGTTCTTATAGAGGCTGTTGATTGGTCGGAGGAAACATTAACATTCATCCTCATTTCAACACATCTTTAGAGAACCAATAAAAACCGTGTGTATGGTAACTACTTTATCAAAAACCATGAGTTAGGTCTCGAAATCGTATCGTCACACGACTATTTTGTTTCAATCTTCTCTTATGCATATCCATAAGCTCTCTTTAACGGTTTTGTTGTTTTAGGGGAAGATATCTACCAACTATATGACAACTACTTGAGGTAGTTTGATATCCGCGTGTTCCAATTAAATTTTTAAATGTTCTTTACAATGTTTCTTCATATCATAAGAAAATAATATCTTCGCCTCTGCCTTCCTGAGCGCCTCACCTTGGAATTACGCGATGCAGAAATTCGAAGATACATAATAATCGATGAATTGCAAGTGCTTCCATTTAACGCACGGCTGCTCCTGCTCGTGATTTCCCACAGACCGTTTCCAATTTGACGAAATCAATCAAAGCTGGGGCGAAACTGAAACTAATATTCCGAATGAAGGGAACATCATCTGTAATCACTGATTTACTACAATCTCTCGCGTAGCATATTGGAAAATTGTTACAATCTAATTGAAATCTGCTCTCGATGACTTTTCTTGGAATCTGCAACACCTGGTTTCAAAGTTTAATTATTTGAGAGAAAGACAGACCTTTTCATATAACCTGTTCCAACTCGAGACCGCTCGAGACTTTCAAGTTTTCAATATTCTATAAGCCATCAGCAATTATTTTCAATTGATTGACATTTGGAATTGTCATATAGTCACAATTCACAGTTACGCGTAAAAGTCATGTAGGTACCTACCTACTATTACAGATGAAACTTGCAAATTTAATAATTAAATATATTGTCAATCAAACTTATATATATATATATATATATATATATATATATATATATATAGTATAAAAGATACTGTTGATTCATTCGTCATCATAAAGATCATCAATGTTATCATTTTCTTCGCCACTGTTGGTCCATTCGATATCGTGGTCTCCTTCTTCTTCGTCAATTTCTGTAAAAATGTGAAAAATGTAATTGGATTAAAAGTATAAAAAAAAATTCAATGGTTAGAAATAGTATTTATACCTGAGACAGTTTTTAACGAATCTCTGACAAAATTTAGTAACTGATAACCTTCGAACCATTTAAACTGATACTGATTATCTTCGAGTACCCACCCATTTTTTTTTCCAGGTTGATAAATTGATGGAATTCGCTGGTTTTCATTATTCCAAATGCTAGATGTATAGTTGGCTCGCAGAAATTGTTCTAGCAGTTCAGATTTACAGGGTGGCAGACAACTATCATCAAAATTTCGTAGTTCTTTACAACTAAACGCTTCATTAATATCTGAGTCGAGCTGCATCAACCTCAATTATCGAACCGACTTTGAATACTTCGTTCTCACCTAATTTAATGAGAGCTTTTTGATATTCTTCCGAACCTTTTAATATTTTAATAGGCCTTAACTTTCCTTTTCGAAAAAATGCGGGATTATAGTCACAGCCTGTGATTGCATGGAATCCTGGCAAGCTCTTACAAAAAGATTCTCCTAACTTGGCATATATCTTCGTGAGGTCTACGTATCTTAATAAGTGATTCATTTTGTAGATGATGCAAATGACCAAGCATGATCGCTGCAATGTTTAGAATTAATGTGGATAGTTTTGTTTCCAATAAAAGGTATTATTTCATCACTGGCCCAATTCAAAATGAAAAAATCCACCAGAGCTTGTTTAAAATTTGAATTCTTTAATTCTTTTGCAAAATCATTCGGACGTGTTTGATCAGGCCCAGTTATCGTGTAGCTCACTTGTGCTGATTCTAAACGCTGAGAATGTTCATAATCTTTTATCGATGGAGTCAGGTATTGATCAAAAATAACGTCAATTTTTAGCACTTCAAATTTGGTGACCATTTGTAACATTTTTTTAGAAATGCCTCCAAACTTATTTGGATGTAATAAAAAAAACATCAATTATTACTACATCTATAGTTGGTGGTGGCTGATGTTGGACTTCCTTCTCCAAACACTTCATTAAGGCAGATTTATCGGTCTTACAAATAGTAACATTTAAATGGCACATATATAAAGGCACATCGGTGATTGGGTATGACAAAACTTTTGAAATATCCACGTTGTAATCCATCAAGATCCCCAGCATACGGGCAATCAAATCCCGTTGAATTTTTACCTCTTCAATCGCACCACCGACTTGAATTTTCTTCTTTTTGCCAAATCTTTTGAAAAATTACTAAGAGCTGTTTTTTTAATAGATTTTTCAAATCGACTAATGTCTTTATGGCATTCAGAAATGAGCGTATGCCGAAGACTATCACCATTATTTTCAATATTAAGAAGAAATGACTCAACCAGTTCCGAAGCAGCTTTACCAGATGAAATGGTTATTAAATGATCTTTTGGCACTTCCGAGCTGAATGGATTAATAAACTGTTCAAATGTTTCCATAAATTTATTTGTTGTTTATTAATTTTCTAAATATTGTGCTGATTCAAATCCGACAAAACATCTTGGTGAGTTTGTAGTCCCAATTCTTGGTAAACGTGACTAATTACTGTAGATCTTACATCATAGTTTCGAGCCCACCTTTGACGGGCTGAAATTGAGTTAGTGAAGTGTATAATACCTGTCAGTCTTCGTGCAGCATCTGCATTGATAGTCTGCTTTAAAACCAGATCAATAGGTTGTCTTGAAAATTGTTTAGTTTTCTTTTTAATACCGAAGTAACCCTGTTGAGATCCTTCAAATAAATCAGGATGGGTTTCTGCTACTTTCGTCAAATTATCAACATATTTCACTGTCCATCGAGCATAATTTTGTGGTTACAGATGAAAAATAAATTTGTCATTTTAGGTAAAACTGATTTGAAAAGTTCGAAGTCTCCAACACGTATGCTTCGTGATAGTTGTAGGTAATGATTAATGACATTAATTATATAAAATTGTTGAGTCTTTCCACACTCACCATTAGGACTTCATTGTTTATAAATACAATAATTATTGATCAGTTCTTTCAGCTCTTCATGTTCTATTTTGAATGATGGCATTTTAGAGTTTTGTAGTCTGTATAGTTCTTCAATCATGTCATCTGTTACCGCCATGTTACTCAATTCCAGAAAAGATTTAAAATGCAGTATTTCTGATCCTAATGCCACCAATGGGTGCAGTCTTTTGCAGCGATTGAAATGCTTGCCGTCAAGAAATCCATTTAATGAACCATTTGCCAATAAGCCACTTTCCACCATTACATTTGTAAGTCCACAGTCACTAATCACCTTACTAACTGCCTTGAAATAAGCCATCATGATGTGAAATGGTCCTGAACGTATAAATAAATTATCATATATAGGTTTTTCCGTTGCTTGTATTTGAAGAGCGACTTTGTCTATAGCCAAGTCATACGTTACTTGAATGGATGATTGATTCAACTCTTCAGCAATTTTCTAACTTTGTTGCATGGTTTCTAATACTACAGAATTACTTGTTGGTGAGGTATTTATCGGAGTAAAATAAGATATGTTTTGTTGCAGAGTGTCAATATCATGAATCTTACAGTTAAAACCAACCCACAGTGGAATATCAAGTAATTCTAGTGCATGACTAATCATCCATCCAGATATTATCAATTTCTGTATACAATTATTGGGGATTATATTTTAAACTTCATCGGTCGTTGATTGTAAATTACTTGTCATTTTTGTTTTTTTTGGATAAGGAATTTCTTCCGAAGCTATTGCCTCAAAAGTTCTTCTTTTCCTCTTTCTCTTCTGTGGGGAATCGTTTTTATTAGTGGGAACCAGTTCCTCAGGTATTTTAGATTCTTCAGATGTATTGAATTTGATATTTTCATAAATGATTCCGACGGCATGTAAAGTGTCCTTCCCATTAGTAGCATCAACAAATCGGTCAAAATTAGCCAGTCCAGTACAAAGTTCAGGAGTTTTTTTAAATTTTTTCAGGGCATAAACGTGACTTTTCAATGGAAGCATGGGTGCTTTCTGTTTCAAGTTCTTCGACACTGTGATGGCTGATACAATGACCATATCTATTGACTATATCTATAATTTTTCTGCTAATCGTTAAACTCTTCAGAGTCATACGTAGCATGATTTGCTTAGACGTCTTGACTTTATCATTATGAATTCCATAAATAATATCTTGACCGTAAGATCGTATTTGACAAATACATATTATGCTATTTTTTCGTTTCTGCCTAGAACCACCTATAACAGTAGAATAAAAATCATATAATTTTTGCGATATAGAAGCTTCACCTGCAATTAAATGCTGTAGTGACATATTTTTAGATCGTTATTTTTTCTTGTCCATTGTTAAAACAGTTTTTCTTAAGATTAATGCCGCTTTCTTTAGAATATTTTAGGATTTTAAGTTGTCCAATACTGTTTCGTTAATAATTGTCTTCATATAATTGGGTACTATTATTTTTTTATTTCGAATCGTAAAGAATTTAATATCTTTCGAATTTTTTTTCTTCTAGGTGGTGTAAAAGTAGCATCCATTTCAATGGAATTATCTCCATATATTCTCTCCAACGAATCAGTATATAATTCATGTAAATTAATCAATAAATGACAACGACCATTGTTAATAATATCTTTTTCTATGATGCTACTAATTTCATTGAAAGATTCTTGGTGGTACTCTTGATGATTATGCTAATCACTTTTAACGGATATATTCGCCGATGAAGATATTTTATTATTAAAGTGAATCCTACATGCAGTATGATAGAATATTTTAGGACTTGCAATACTTTTCAATTTATTTAACAACTCATTATACCTGATCTTCGATGCAAGACAATATACGAGACTGAAATTGATTTTTATCATCTTCATGGAGTGGAAGCATTTTTGATCTTACTTTTTTTTATTGCAAAATATACAAATATTTTCACTTATATCAACATTGGTATTACTTTGAAATGAACTATTTATTTCAGTGAATGCAATAACATTTTCAATCACATTTTCAAGCTCACAAATGTCTACGTCTACCTAGGAAGGTTCAGGTTCAGTTGATTGAGAAGCTGAAGGTACGTGTGATACAGGTAACTCCGACAAATGCGATGAACCTAGTATTGAATTATCTGTTGATGTATTTATTACGTCTCCAGATGCTTCTTTTCTTGCTCCGTTTCAACAGTATTTTCAGAATTTTTTGGTTCTGAGGTAAAACATTTTCCCGTCCTCTTGACCATGGTAATTGGCGGTTATAAATGTCAAAAGTGACAAAACTGTAAAAAAATCAAATTTGGCGGCCTGTTTTTTTGTATTTGATTTGAGTTTTGGGTTAAAATTATTCATATTCTATTTATTTTTTCGCATCATTTTGTTAGTCATAATGAAAGAAGAATTATTTGAAATTGAAATAAATAACGTTCATCCTAATGAGTTGAAAGAATATTCCTTTTTATAGCCGGTATTTCAGTCTGAGTGGAACTTAAAACTTATCAATCAAAACCACACGCAAACTAAACTACAAAACAAAATATTTGTCAAAAAACTAAATGTCATTGATAATTTGATAACTGGGTCATTTTCGTGACAAAAATAACCGAGAATAACCTTCAAGTTTATTTTAAGGAGGGGGTATAACCGCTCTATTACCGACAGCAGATCACCGGGAACTCGCGAAAAATCCTATAATCTACGTATCATCCACTAATAATATTGAATTCACCTTATAGTTTTGATATATTCGAAATATTCTATGTTATTAATAATAATGAATATTAAATTAATCTTTGAAAATAGCATATAATATTATTTTCGCTGATATACGCATCTACAAAATACTAAACAATACAAGCGCATCCCACTCGCACCCACATATATATACAACCTCGCGCTCGCTCCTACAGCTACCCTACACGCTTGTCTGGCAAGGGGTTGGAACTATCAAAAATGTCTGGCTACTGAGGAAACATCATCTACTCCTTAGACTAGGAAAAAGAGGGGACTCGTAACGATGCAGCCGAAAATGAGGCAATTTGTCACCAAAAAGGGGTTCGCCAGTGGCGTAACCCACGTAGTGTCTGAATTTAATATGAATCTATTGAAATGATCTATGACAGAATTTCCATTGAGTTTACTTCAAGGTGTAGATTTTAAACATACTGAATTAACATATAGATTTTATAAGAACGGTTAAATGCATCAAGATTTATCCAAATAGATTGGCGTTGAATGTTACGAAATAAAACAACTAAGAATGTTATCCTTCATTCTAATTCTTGGAAATTGGAATACATATTATCACACAATACTTCAATAGGTACCTTTTACATTTTAATTCAAATTCACATAGGTAGACGGAAACATTTATTTGTGACTCTCCGTTTACATGATTGTAGCTATTGTAATTATTTAAATAAAAACAAGAATATAGAGTTCAAATCTTATAAAATAGAAATAACAATTATATAAAATATTAAATACCAACAGAAAAAAGATTCAGCACGTTCATTTATTTACCAATTCGTGAAACATACTGATAATTTACATTATTGTCCCTTAAATAATACAAGTTTAGTGAACTGTTTTCTTACAGGATCTATTACTTCAGATTATCTCTTATCATCACAAAATGTAATCTTACATTTATATATGTACTTAGAAATAACTGACTCTCTTCACATTTTTTCCAATAACTGGCATGTCACAAGGCCTGCAATATACTTACACAACAATTTGGAATTAGCAATTGATCAAAAATCATAGCTACCTACTGCATCATCATGCAGGCGAGTTTTTTTCCCAAATATGATAAAGTGCTTTGAGCTAATTTTGTTATTTTGGGTGACTGCAAGCAGTCCTTTCCATTGTTTGAGTCCAAAGTACAACTCTGTTGGGATCTTTGATAGCTAATCTGAAAAACAAATATTCTACATATTTACATTACATATACATTTTTTTAAACCCTAAAAAGTGGCAGAAAAGCTACTATGTTGGTTTATCATTATATTAAAATAAAATTGTTATGTAGGTGCAACGCCACTGGAATTAGTTCAAGTTTTGATTTATAACTAATATTACAGAATAATGAACAAAAAAATACAACTTGAAATGAATAGGAATAGGATGTTTTAGGTAAGGCCTGGCTAGAAGTATGATTATTTTACCAAATAATATGTTGATAACAGAATAAATTTGAATTTTGTAACCAGGAAAACCAACTATACATTACTTTTTACCTGTTAACTGTAATTCCTGGCTCCTTTTGATCATTGCGGCTTTTGCAGCCATAAGTAGAACAACCTACCATAATAATCCAATGAAAATACTGAAGTTTTTATCACAAATTTAGTCACAAAATCACAAAATTCGAACGATGTCACCACAAATGTTTGTCACCAAAAATGGCGTCTTCTTCATAATTTGGTCACAAAACCCAACACGCGCAGGTAATGGATGTTACGAGTCCCCTCTCTTTCCTAGTCTAAGATCTTCTCATTACCCAAGTATCATGTATAAAAATCAGCTTTTATGCTATAACGTAAGTAGAATTATAATGTCCTGAACATTAAGGGTGTCTGGCAAGGGGTTGCCACGATGTTAAGTGTCTGGCAATGAATAATGTGATTTTTAATAATATTCTGAAGGTACCTAATACCAAAAAATCGCTCTTTATTATTTGACGAAAGTAGATCTTTATTTTACACACCTTTAGTACCGTTTACCTGCCAAAGCACTGCAATCCAAACTTCATAATGGGCCATCGTTCTTACCTGTGTTGGGAGCATGCGCTGACAAACTTTCAGCTTTTATAAAATAACGAAGGTCTGGGGTTCACGGGCTCTTGTTCTATAGTGTTTGAATGCTTTAATCTTTAATAAACTTTCATAATTAGCATGCTAAAGTAGTTTAATTTGTACACTGGTTTCGTAAATTAACCCATATTTCGAACGAATTAGCTAGTATATATACTACCTAGTCCTATAAAATTGTCATTTATATTTTCTGAAGATTGATGCAATCGAATTAATTTTCATCCCTAGATTCCAAGACTAGCCAAATATATTTTCCTATGAACCCAAACCTGAAATTCCGTCCTCTATTCCTTGCACTTCCCTTCGATGGTCACCAAATGAATGGTTTAAGGTTTCGGTTTGCGAGTTACAGCAATGGTAAAAACTGAAATATGTGTATTTCCTATGTGGAGGGGGCATTTTGTTTCAAAAATTGTAAAGGTGAGACGGTCAAATTAAAGAAGAAATTATATGTAGCAACATTTGAATTGGACATTTTTCAAATGAAGTTACGGTTTTCGAGACAGCAGTGGTAAAGTCTGAAGTATGTATTTCTCCGCCGCGATGTTAGGAGAGATAGGAAGTATAGTTGTCGGGCATCTATAGCTTTTGCTTCCGTAAGTAACCTTGTAGTCGGGTATCTATAGTTTTTACTGTGTATGATTTTTAAAATCCATTTTTGGGATGTCTCTAATGGTTTTAAATAGACGTCTGCGATGCCGCCCCACGCCTTTATCCCGTATGTTATGTGTGTCTGAATTAGCGTGTTATATAAAATTGTCATATATATCACATCAAGTATTTCTTTGTAGATTTTGAACTTGTAAGCCATGCTCTTTATTTTTTTTGATATGTAATCTGAATGGCAGTTCCATCTTAGGAGGCAGTCTATTATAATTCCTAAATATTTAATGTGAGAGACTGAAGGGAGTTTTATGAGGCCTTTATTAAATTCCAGTTGATTGTATGTTGGAAGGGTATCACTGTAACTGGTAAATGGTAGAAAAAGGTTTTTTGAAAATTAATATTGAGTAGGCGGTTTTGAAAGAAGTTCATGACGTTTGTGAAGTCTTCTTCAACTTTATTTCTTAGGGTTTGCCAGGAAGAGTCTTCATATAAAATCGCAGTATCATCAGCAAAACTGATGATGCTGCCTTGTGTTGTTGTTTCAAATAATTCATTTATATATAAATTGAATAGAAAAGGCCCCAACACAGTACCTTGTGGTACACCGTATTCCAGAACTCTTTCTGAACTTATAATGCCATCAATATTGATTATTTGCTTTCTATCACTAAGATAGCTTTCCATTAGTTTTAGTGACTTTCCCCGGAAACCAACAGTTTCGAGTGTTTGAAGAAGTTCTTGATGGCTGACTGTGTCGAATGCTTTGGCCAAGTCCACAAAGATGCATAGACATGGTTTACTTTTGTCCATGGAGTTATATATTTTTCCAATCAGGTCCAACATTGCATATTCAGTTGATTTTGTCTCCTTGAAACTGAACTGTTTGTCAGACATAATGTTATGTTTCGTAAAGAAGCTATCGGATCTTGTCTTCAGAAACCTTTCAAATACTTTTGCAACGCTGCTTATTAAAGAAATTGGCCTATAGTTTATTACATGTTTCTTGTTTCCTGCGTTAAATATAGGTTTGATTGATGCGTTTTTTAAAATACTTGGAAATGTGCTAATATCGATCATCTTATTTATTATATAGGTTAGAGGAACTGAAATGAGATCTGAATGTTCCTTCAACATCTCAGACTTTATGTTATCAAGTCCGGGAGCTTTTCCAGTTTTGAGCGATTGGATAATTTTTTGTATTTCATCAACGGTTGCAGGTTTTATGAATATTGAGTTAGATATTCGAGTTGGTCGGGCCTTCTTTGATGAATCCGGGGTAATTTTTTCTGCGAGTTTTTTTCCGACTGTAGCATAGTACTCAGCAAAATGTTCCGCGATATCTTTTTTGTCTGTTAGATGAACACCGTCTTCTGTTGTGATAGATTTCAACTCATTATAGGTTTGTTGATGATTTTCAGACTTTTCCATTGACCATTTGGATTATTAATATTTTGATTAATTTTTCTTGCAAAAAAATTAAACTTTGATGTTTGTATTAATTGATTCAGTTTGTTTCTGTATTTCTTGAATTTTAACCTAATCATTTCATTATGAGGCTCAGCTTGTAATTTTCTATATAGGTCATTTTTTATGTTAATTGACTTAACCAGCCCTTCCGTAATCCATTCTTTCCGTTTGATGTTTTTTCTTTTTATTTTAATTTTACTGGTGGCCTGATCACTTTTTTTGTTTTAGAGTCTGGATGAAAAATTATTTGTCATTATATCAACGTTTTTCCTCTAGGTATATGTTATTCCATGTTTCATTTTTCAGTTCATCCCTTAGCTTTGTTTTGTTGATGTAAAATTTATATTTTCCGTTCTTAACTTTTTGTTCATTTTTCCTTTCAGCAAAACATTTGATTTGCAGGATTACGGGAAAGTGGTCGCTGATACAAGATATAACTAAAAATGATTTGAGCCAATCATGAGGAAATTTCGTCTTCACAATTATGTGGTCAAGACAAGACCGTGATTTGCCTACGATCCTAGTATAATTGTTTATAGTCGGAATATAGCCCCATTCACACAGAATATTGAGGTATTCTTCGGTTATGTCACTGGTATCCAGAATGTTGATGTTTATGTCTCCTATTATTATTTTGAAATCGGATTTATTGTTTTCTCTTCTTTCTAGGTAATTTACAAGATTACAATTAAACTTCAGAGGACACGTAGAAGGTGGCCTATATATTGCAGTTAAAACAATATTATAATTATTATATTTTAACATTAATTCAGTGACCTTTATTTCACTGAAATCGATGACTTCATAAGAATACTCCAATTTATTTTTAATGTATATCAATACTCCATCACTTTGGTTCAGTATGCCTCTGTTATATATCATATCATAACCTGCTAAGTCTAATGACAAAAAGTTCGAGATTTTCCATGTTTCGCTAAGGACTATGACATCAAACTCATTCTCATATTCATATAGGGTCACTTTAAGTTCATTTCAATTTTTGACGATGCTACGGATGTTTGTGTGGAATATTCGAAGGTTTTTTATATGTTGGTTTTTTGTTAGTTATATTTGAATGCATTTTGTACTGACTCAGTTTCTATTTTTGTTAATTTGAAATTATCAATATATGGATCCATGATTAATAATTATATTTTGTACATTAAATACGGATAGGGAACAGTAGGAAAGAACAGGCTTACAAAAAGTGTTTGTGTTTGATAGAGGTTACTAAAATTTTAAAGTATGATAATATATTTTGATTAGCTTACTTGGCGGTTTTCTGGGCATTTCTTGTTTGAATTTCTTTTGCTGAGTTTTTCCTTTCTCTGGTCTCCGGTCTTCTTTGAATTGAACTGCTATCCGTATGTTTAGTAACTGTATTTTTCTTTTTCGCTTCTTTTAATTCTCCTTCAATCCTCTCTGCAACGGTTTCTGATTCACTATCTTCTTTGTTGGTACTTTTTAATTCTTCACTTTTTTCAGCAGCGTTTTCTAATTCACGCTCTTCTCTCTTGGTACTTTCTACAGATGCTTTTGAAGGTGTCTCAGTTGCGCTAATAGTTTTTGGGATATCAGCTATTTCGATATTTTCTTCTAACTCCAAAATCTCTTCTATTGTGTATCCTATTTTATTTCTTTAAAGCTTTTCTCCCCTAATGTAGCTGCCTTGTTCACCACTTTCGCGTATTTTCTTGAGGTATCTCCTCAGTATCTTATTTGTTTCTTGTTGTGTTTTTGTGAAATCGGCTGATATGGATATGTTAGTACCTTTCAGTTTTTTAAAGTTTCGTAGAATATTAGCTTTTGTGAATGTTGATAGAACTTCAATTTTTATTGGGCAATCCTTTGACTTACCCAGTGGGTAGATGTTACTTATATCAGTTTTTGTTATTTCTACTTCAAGTACTTCAAGTTATTTATATTATTATTCAAGTTATTGTATTCAAGCACCAACACAATTAATATTATTTCTAATTTTCTTGCACCAACTTATAAAGCGGGTAGGTACTAGTTTTTGTAAAAAAATATTTATAAAGTATTGCTCATCCTTGAAATATCCTCCGAAAAATTTAGATATTATTGAACCAATAATAATAATTAATAATGACATATGTACATAAAAAATTGAAATATGATAATTCTAGAGTAGATTCGAACCACATTTCACTCATATCCAGCCTTACGTTACGTGCCGAAAACTGTTAGATCAAAGGTCCTTGAATCGTATAGCAGATACCTATGGACAAAAAATGCCGCCTTTGAAATCAACAAATTCCAAATCCACAAAATCAAATATCCAGCACCAGTCGTTGTCGATACCTTCACCAAAAAGTATGGTGTTTCTAATCTTTGCCTACACTGTGTTATAGCAACAACAAAGTGCGGCTCAACATCTAACATTTGTGTCTGTCTGTCTAGGAAAGAAACCTTCTCGAGAAAACGACATCAAACAACACACACACACAGAGTATCATTATCCCGGAATTTTAATAGCTCCGTGCAAGCAGAGACCGCTTGCTCGTCCATCCATCTGTCTATCTAGCGTGCGCAACGTGTAATTTACATTTTTCGGATTTGTATGTTGAGCAAAAAAGTATCGTGACAAGCTTCAAACCGTGTGTTCTGCGGTGACATGAGCCGATAGGGAATTGTTTATAAACGAAAACATGATAGCCGGACAGCTTCGGTCGGCTTGAAAAGCTGAAGAGCATACCAGATAGATTGGATATTACCTAAACTATAATAGAGGTAAGCCAAAACATCAGTGAAGTTTCATAAACATGTTGTTATACGTCAAACATATTATTATCTATCAAAAGCAAAAGGACTGAATGAAAACAAAATTGTTAAAAGAGGATTTATGCAGAAATGATAATTTCTCTCAGTGACATAATATCACTTTTTAGAATTTGAGAATTTGATCTATTCAACAAAACTGGGGTAAAAGAATGAAATAACATAATTTGATGGATTGTCAAGTCAAAGTCAAAGCCTCAAATATTATAATTATATTATTGTATTTTGTACAGATATTGCGATTAATAATGAAAAATGATATGTGACAAGTGACCCCCCCTCTGCTAACTTTCTTTCTCCAAAATTATCGATAAAATTTTCGCAGACATTCTGTTACATTTCTGCATTTAATTGAGTAATATTAACTCGAAGACTTTCAGGTGTTTGAGGATTTTTAGCGTAAACTCTTCCTTTCAAAAAGCCCCACAAGAAATAATCCATTGGTGCGAGGTCCCACGACCTAGACGGCCAATTAACGTCAGCTCTTCGAGATATTATTCGATCGCCAAAACGTTCCCTTGAAGGATTTCGTATTTCATCCGATGTATGGCAAGTAGCACCGTACTGTTTGAACAACATCACTTTTTCTGGATACAGTCGTTTCTCCAGTATTTCTCTCGGATTTTCCTCAACCTATATTCTGCAATTCTGCTTGGTTACGTATCCACCAATTTCAAAATGAGCTTCGTCGCTAAAAATAATTGTATTAAAAAAACGTGTTTTTTGCCTTCTTTCTAAAACCCTATTAACGAACATACGGCGTACTCCGTGATCATTTGCTTTAAATGCTTGAGTCAACTGTATCTTATAAGTATTAAAATTGAGATCTCTCTTCAAAATATTACAATTACAATTTCTGGATTTCAGCAACACTAGCCTTACTGCAGCAATGTTTTCTTGTGAGCGGGCACCACGATTGTAAACATGTGGCCTGTTAGCTTCTACTGACCCAGTCTGTTCAAATTTCTTCATAAAATTCTCAATAACTTTAATAGGTAGATGGTGCCAAAGTGCCAAATTTCTTCCGAAATGCGTACATCTTCTTGCAGTTTCAAGCAAAACATTCTCGATTTACTAATAAGTTTTCACAATAAAAAGAAAATGAGCAATCGATCGATGAAGACCTAACCACAACTAATTGCAGAGCTTTTGCTTGAGATATGTCACTATAGAAAATTCGTTGAAGAGTGGTATAAATGACGGCAAATTTAAATCGTAATATCAAATTTGGACACCCTTTATAACAGATGATCCTCATAAATCTAAATTTCAAAATTTGCCGACCTATGACCGTTCCTTTCTTATCAACTTACCCTGTGACGTAGATAAATTTGTTTCTTGCATAAAGTTTATATGAAGCAAAAAATCATTTGATAGATACCTGAGAAATAGATTTTATATACGGACAATTACAAAAATTAACTGAATTCATCAATTTGAGGATTTCGTATATGCGGCAATTTATTCAATAATATCTGGAGACCGAGCTTTGCTCGGGTAAAACAGGATTTAAGATGGGTCTATAAGAGTTACTAAGGATATTTAAACTTAATAAAAAATGTGCATATTTCTGGTTAAAATGTATAGCGATCGGTAAATACTGCTTTTATTGTTAATATGAATGATATATATGAATGAAATATACCAAAACTCTTGAAATACCTAGTGAGGACCTCGAGGGTCACACCGATCAAATATGAAAGTATCGTCAATCGATTTCTTGATTCCGAAAACCCCTTATTGATATTTTTTACCAAAATCTGCTAACCTTCCTTGAAATAGCTAATGTGTACCTTAAGGGTCGCAAAATATTCGATATGTACAAATTTTCATTAAAAATTTCCGATTAAATTATTAGAAACTCATATTAACATCTTTTATTCATGAAAATGGGTTTTGTTAAAAAATAATCTTAAAGGTGATCAGAATTCGAATCGAGGAACTCTTAATCAATATACCCGAAGCTTAACCATAGGACTATTTTTTCCTATGATAATACTGGTTTTATATTGATAATTGACATATAATCTGTAAAACTCCTAAAATGGGAATATTAATTGCTGAAAACGATTTTTCTTGTGAATGTGAATACAACCAATCGATTTAATACACTCTAAAACCCATACCGATGAATTTTCATCGAAATCGCTAGACCAGATTCCGAGATAAAATTTGCATATATCTAATATCAAATCTAATATATTAATACGAGCAATTCTTGTATATATATATCTAATATATTAATACGAGCAATTCTTGTGTCACCTTCGTGGTCCATAAACTTTTTCTTGAATAGTTCGGCAGAGTGACCTTCGATATCCTCAATAGCTATTTCGGGAATGGCTCCGCAAATTGCGATACAAATTCCAATATGGTGTTTCGGGGTCGAGAATTCGATTTGTGAGTTCTGTTGTGACAAATCGATTGACTTTCATTTTTTGATGGGTGTAACCCTCGAGGTCCACTCTAGCTATTTCGGGAATAGCTCCACAGATTGGGAAAAATTTCAATATGGGGTTTTCGGGTTGAGAAGGCGATTGGTGATAAAGCTGAATTCTGGTATGTTTCACATTCATATTTTGAAATCTGTAAATTATGAGCTATATGAACGATAAAAGCAATATTTACCGATCTTCCAATCGCCATATGTTTTTACTAGAAATATGCACATTTTCGAACTACGATTAAACATCCTTAGCAAATCTTATAGACCCACTCTAAATTTTGTGTTACCCGAGCATAGCTCGGTCGCTCAGATATTATATTTAAATACGAGCAATTCTTGTTTATATATATATATATATATATATATATATATATATATATATATATATATATATAAATTTTTTCTCGAAAACGGCTCTAACGATTTTGATTAAATTTGGTATATAGATAAGGTTCTGATTTCTAAGATTATCTATATAAGTGGTTTCCCTGTCAAAAAGCAAGGGTGTCACCTTCGAGGTCCATAAATTTTTTCTTGAATGGTTCGGCCGATTTGTATCAAAATTTACAGAAAGGGGTTTCAAGACCCGAGAAATCGATTGGAGATACTTGCATTTTCAATGGGTGTGACCTCGATGTCCACAATAGCTATTTCGGGAATGGCTTCGCAAATTGCGATACAAATTCCAATATGGTATTTTGGGGTCGAGAATTCGATTTGTGAGTTCTGTTATGAGAAATCCATTGGCTTTCATTTTTTAATGGATGTAACCCTCGAGGTCCACGCTAGCTATTTCGGGAATAGCTCCACAGATTGCGATAAAAATTTCAATAGTTGTAATTTCAAACCCATTATCACGTGACTGTGAACGACTATCAAAATCGAGCAAGATAGTGACGTAGTAATCAAGTCGATGAACAAATCCTCCTCAGAGAGAACATACAATATTGTATCTTCTCTCTGGTCAGATAGTGTTCTCTGCTCTATTGCTCCTTTCGTGGGACACTAACTTAGGGAGATTGTGACGTTGCAACCGTTTTTAGAATTCAAGCGGGAAATTTAAAAACAATTTTTGAATTTTTTTTTTTTTTTCAAAATAGACTTTTTTTTGTTTTTTTTTGGTTTAATTGAATGTCTAACTACAAAATAAGAAATGTTCAAAAAAATTGTCAAGTACCCAATTGTGCAGTTCACAGTATTTCATCCAGTGCTCCAACCAGTAAATGTAAAGTTTTGGTTTTTGTTAATACAATTTTCTAATCTCTTCTAACGGCGGCCGGAAATTGTTAATCTTTCCAGAAGCAATGCTTTTCTAAATAAGACAGAATTTAACAAATATTACAGTTTATTTATTAAAATATTCTCCGCTCCGTATGGCGCATTGTTTTTCCCTAGTGCCAGTTTTGAATATTCTGATTCTTATTATTGAATTCTATTCCTAAATGTGTTTTTATTTATATAAATTCCGAATTGACATATTTCACAATTATTAGCTTGAACTATACCATTCCATTATTCATCTACATCAAAACAAAAAAATACAAATAGGTTGACAACCCCATCAATACCTACATTGTGTATGTATATGTCTCGGAACATAAATGTCTTCCATTGCCATAAATCATAAAATAACGTCCTTGAAATGTCCTTGGACAACCTTGCTCGCGACAACTGCATGTACTATAATGTATATCTACAGTACTATATGCCAGTTTACTGTAAGAAGTAACATTTCCCCGACAAGAAACGTATAGCTATAAACAAAGGACGCAAAGGCCATAAAACAATCGTTTTCCGTCGATTGTGCGGTTAGCTGAGCTTTGATTGATTGCCCAGTTTTAATTGTTCACAGGTGATTTTCCAGTAGTTATACGAGGCCATTTTTTTCAAGTTGCACATCATACTAATCATCCTAATATAATTAAAATGTAAGAGGTCAATGTTTGTACATTAAAGATATTTAAGAAATAATAATATATTAGAGTAACAGAAGCCAAAACAACATTTCTTAGAATTTTTGTATGTCTGTCTGTATGTATGTACGCGCAACACGCAAAAACTACTGCATGGAATTGAATGCAGTTTTCACCAATGTATTACTAGAGGTCCAACTTAAAATATAGGCTACATTTTATCGCGTATGTCGGTCTTTCGGTACATTTGTACAAATACTTATCACGTAAAGACTGCTTTATAGAATTAAATGCATTTTTCACCAATGTATTTACTAAAGGTCTAACTTAGACTATAGATTCTATTTTACCACGTCTGTATGTTTGTACACGCAAAAAACTACCGCATGGAATTGAATGCAGTTTTCCACGCGCACGAAGTAGTGGGCAAAAGCTAGTTAATAATAAAAGTAAATTTATTTCTTGCAATAGTTTTTCTTGGTACAAGAACTATATGTTGGCATTTTTGGTGGTAAAGAAACCCAGTATGTCTTTTAAACATTACCTATGTATAATTATACATGTAGGTACTGCTAGACTGTCGACTTGAAGGAACGATACCTGTAAGATTTTCATTGTACCTATAGACTTAGAAGGTGGAAAAATAATGCTTGGTCTAATAGTACTGCAGATATTTTTTTAAATCGTTCAGCAAAAGCTATTGGCTTACGTGAAGCACAGCAAAAGGGTTGGATATAGTTCCTTAATGTCAGCCCTAATAAATCCTACTTTACATGGGAGTTAATTAAACGCTGAAGTCTTTTTGATTATATTTCTTCTGGTAAAACCTCCTCTTTTTAACTCACGACGCAAAAAAGGCTTTGTAAGTTTGAGGTGTGAATCTGCGAATGTCTCATGCATCGTAGGCCCCAAACGTATGGCTCGATTTTGACACTTTTTTGTAGTTTGAAAGATGATTTGATCAGGAGTTTTCTGTAGATTTTGATATAGTTTTTTTTTGTTTGAAAGGATTTTCTTTGTTTGAGTTTAACGTGTGTATCTTTCTGTATGTTTGAAGCAACGTAGCTTTCAAATAGATGAACCAATTTTGATTTTCATTTTCATGTTTAATAGTTGACATGATTGACAGTGTTCTTAAATAACTAGTTTTTTTCCATCTTCAATTCAACTTCTATCAGTTATTTCAGTTTATAGGTATACATTTTTAGGATTTTGCGTAAAATTTTAAAAAGCGTAGTGTTTGGTATTTTTTTTTCCCACACTATTGATAGCTAAAGGGTTAGTGTTGATTTTCTTGAAGAACTTCTGCAACTTGGACATAACCCACCCATGATTTTTCTTATCTCGAGCTGCCCAAACATGGAAGGATGTAAAACAATCTGGTACACTATCACCGACCGAATTCACTACTCCAGTATGTGTATATTATTAACAAACTGGTCTTAGGTCTTATTAAATAAAGATTATCCCAGAGTCATGGTGACAGATGTTTGAAAAAATGAAAACTTCAGAGATGCGCTTAGAAGGAATGCAGACCTGGTCGACAACTGAAAATATATCTCCGGGAATGGGCACCTATAAAGGTACTTACAGACTCAGTCCTATCTTATTTGCTTATCCAATTACGGTACTCTTTCATTTGATATGGACCTACTCTCAAATTTATTCTCAAATGGAATATTCGTAATTCTGCAGCAATTTTTATTGAAGAATACATTTTATTCTTTCAGAGTTGTAAATAGGAACATTTCACAGGAGCCATAATTTATAAAGCCGAAGTGAATCAATGCTATTAGAGAAAATCATAACTGGCAATTTTCTTTCGATTAAAAATTAAAAAATCTAATAAAACAAATGAAATTTTAGACCTGATCATAATATCATAATGCATATTCCATGCAGGTCAGATTTGGTAGGAAAAATTAAGAGGAAGTACCTTTAATTCTTTATGAAATGAATTTGTGACCACATTTTTCTTTCAATTTCCATAGATACTCTAAAATTTAGTTGCAGTTTTACTAGCCTGATTTCTTAATATTACATTGGTTATATATAAGACTTTAAAGTAAGTAGGTACATATACCCTTATTTATGATAAAACCATACAAGTATTCTATTCAATTTCATTTCATCCAGCAGTCTCAAATTGTATTCTTAGAATTTTTATAACACGTTCTTTTTAATAAGCTTTAATTATTATTCACCTTCGGTTTTAAAGATCTGAACTTGGCGTGTTCATCCAAACTATTGGGAACTGGGGGGAAAGGAAAAGAATTATTTCCTCAGCTACCTGAATTACGTAGATAAATACACACCTGTTCACCGATGATGCGTTCGTGCAGGCCAAAGAAGGCCTCACTGGCTGCCTCTTTATTACTATCTTTTTGTTTGCTCCGTCTGTAGAAGCAAATTTATGGTCGGTAGAATACAGTGTGTGCCACATAGAAAACCACTCAAAATATTATTATTATATTATTTAAAATATGCTAACGGGAGTTTCTCATAATTTCCAATCGATCAAAAATATTGACGTCAACACTAACTCGCTTATTTCGAATGGAACATGCTTCTTTTATTCTTTTAGATGCATTTATAGATTCTACTTCAAAATTAAAGGTTAGGTTAGGTCATAAATATACTGCTTCATTATTCTTGATAGATTTCTGGATTTTGAGATTTTCTTAGTAAAATTATCAAAAACACAGGTACATTTATTCTGATCTATCTTCCTCAGTTTTTCATATGAATATTTTAAATTGTAAAGGAGAAAGTCGAAAATGTACCTATCTTAATATTTAGAATTTGGAATATAAGATAACTCCCAAAAATTTTAAAAAATATCGCCAGTCAACATTCCCTTCCCCTCTAAAACATCACACAAAAATGGAGGAGGGGAATTTTTTTCTTGAAAATTGAAAATCTGAGACTGCAGAATTGATGATGAGACCATATCCTGTAATGTTTAATTTGAACATTTTTTAAAAAAAGTTTCGAGTTACAGTAATGGTAAAGACTGAATGTATAAAATTGAAAATATGGTACGGCCAAACATACATTTAACATTGTTTTCATTAAAAATACGGTATTAGAGTTATAGCAGTAGTAAAGTCTGAAGTATTGTATTTCCAACGCGATGTTTTGAGATCTCTGAATAATAACAAGTACCTACAAGCATAGAATATACATGTGTTATAGGATAAGTACTATCTTCTTTGGTGTTACCGAACGTTCAACGATTGTCATGATGTGTGAAATAAATATTTTTTACCAAAAATTAGACCGACTTCAATAGTTAGTGCGCTGAAAAATATAAAATATTATTAATTCTATTGGTTAATTGAAAAAAAATATTAATAAATTCCCACTTATATATTAAATAAATGAATACATGACAATTGTTTCAACACACTGTATGTTTATCAAATGTGATTCTTGTATCTTGGATTTCCATCAAGTATCAGCCAATACCATTTTGTAATTCTATTGGTGCTGGTACTATTGAAGTTGGTGCCATAAGGCCTTCAATCTAACTACACAACTTCAAAATTACCATGACTAATTAAAGAATTAATATTATTTTGTATTTTTCAGTGCTCGGGCTTATGAAATGAGTCCAATTTTAGGTAAAAAAAAATATGGTAATAATGACTTGCTCGGGTTAATACTACTCAATATTCGACTATTTGAAGTGAATTAAAATTAGACAAAAAGTATGTTTCATTTGAAATAAGTGATCAAATGTCGACTTCCAGTAGAACATGTCGCAACGTCAATATTTCTGATCTATTAGAAATTATGAGAAACAACCGCAACGTGAATGGTTTTCTAGAAAAGCAAATTCAAAATCTACGTGGTACACACTGTATATAAAAGATTTAAGTCGTTGAGATTCGTCGTTATACATTGAATTCGAAATTATCAACAGTCACGTTTTCACGTGGTTTAGATTTGAGTGTGGCATTATATCAACAAGATTATTTTTTAAATTTGCATAGCATGAAAAAGTACCTAATAAATAAACAGTTCTTGAGGTTAAGGCGTGGGCATTAAGTCAAATTTAAAGATTTATCCACAGTTAAACGAAATTGTGAATCTTGAACACGGCAAATAATGATAAATATTTATCGCCAAACAAGATAACAAAAATATTAAAATAAAAATCGTGCAATTCAAGAAACATTACATAAATAAAAAGCGAAATTCATTGTAATTAAATAGTTTAATCCTTAACACTGAGTTGAGCTCAATAGATGAAATTCAGATCTTCACATTCATATCTTTTTGAGTGACTTTATTAAAATAAGGGCCGATTTCATAATGAATCCCAAATGGGAGATTAGTTAATTCTCCAATTTGTTTAACTCATATCTTGATGACGGAATAAAATAGTGCATTTTTCAATAACTTGTACAACTTCAGTCACCTTATCTTTCGTTATTTTAAAGTAACATTGAATTATATGCCCAATCAAAAAAATTATGAAACTTTTAATGTGGGATTAAAATTAATGGAAGATCTTTTGCCGTGGGAATCCAAAATCAAACATAAACCTACTTCCCTCCTAAGACAGCTTCGGGTATCGATTTTTTGACCAGCGAACCCCGAACGGAGGTGGTATACAATTCGACTGTCTGCTTTTTGAACATTTTTTTCTTAGAGTTAGGGTTTTCGAGATAAATCAGTGTTAAAATGCACAACTTCAAAAGTACCAGCCCCAATAGAATTAATATTATTTTATACTTTTCAGTGCACTAACTGATAACGTTGGTCCATTTTTTCAATTTCACATTTTTGAATGTACCTAACATTGGTCACGAAAATCGTTGAACGTTCACTAATACCAATGAAGATAGTACTTATCCTATTAGCCACGTATATTCTTTATTCTTTGCTTGTAGTTATTATTATTGAGATCTCAAAGTATCGCTGCGGAAATACGCTTAAGTATTTTATATGTTACCATTTTAACGATTTAACTTGAAAACCGTAACTCTAAGGAAAAAAGGTTCATTATAAATGTTGCTACAAATAATTATGTCTTTCATGTAGTATCGAAAGATTTTCAACATATTTGAGAATTTAACATGCTTCTTTCTCGAAAACCATAACTCTTTTGAAAAAATGTTCAATTTAAACATTTCCAGATATTGTCCTATCTTTAATTATACCAACTTAGATTTTCGATTTTCGAGAAAATTCGCCCCTTCCACCCCTTCGGGGGCGATTTTCGGAGGGAAGGAGATCTCGGATTTGCATTGTTATGAATATGGGACCATTCCTCAAGCCTCCTCTTTCAAATGAATCAAAAATCACCAAAATCGGAGCACGTTTACTGGCGCGCACGAACCAAAAAAATAAAAATGAAGCACATTCGAATTGTATACCTCCTCCGTTAGGGGTTCGTCGGTCAATAATATTAATTCTATTGGTGCTGGTAACTGGTACTGGTGAAGTTGGTGCCAAAAGTTATCAATCTTTCTGCAATTACACAACTTCAAAAGTAACAGCACCAATAGAATAAATATTATTTTATAATTTTCAGTGCGTCAACTAATAACGTCGGTCCAATTTTTTGTAAAAAATATTTATTAAATGTAAATTTTATATGGCTAAATTGAAGCAGGGATCATGTCCAATTGAAAATTTTATATATATACAATGGTTTCCGATTTACAGCTATCAATGATTTATTTTATTGAGATATAGTAACAACAAACAAGACGCCTCTTGTAGGTTAATATTTTTTACAAAAAATTTAACGACGTTTTTAGTTCGCGCACTAGAAAATACAAAATAATATTTATTCTATGTGTGCTGGTACTTTTGAATTTGTGCAGTTGTAGTTAAATTGAAAACAAGTATTGGCACCACTAGAATTATTATTATTATCTATATTTCAGTGCACCAACTAAAAACGTCGGTCCAATTTTTTGAAAAAAAAAATATATTTATCTCACACTTTTGAGTGTAAGATTAGTCACAAAAATCGTTGAACGTTCTCTTATATCATTACGCATGTATATTCTTTGCTTGTACTTGTTATTATTCAAAAATCTAAAAACATCGTCGCGGAAATACGCACATTTTAGACTTTACCACTGCTGTAACTCGAAACCGTAACTCTATGGAAAAAATGTTCTATATAAATGTTGCTACAAATAATCTGTCCTTTAATTTGATAGTATCAAATTTTCAATTTTCAAAAGAAATTGCTCCCTCTACATAGCGAAAATACACATATTAGAGATTTTAACATCACTGTAACTCGAAAACCGTAACTCTTTTGAAAAAAATCTTTTGAAATGTTTACGGATATTGTTCTATCTTTAATTCTGCCGTCTCAGATTTTCGGGAGAAATTGCCCAGTCAACCCCATTCGGGGGCGTTTTTTGGAGGGAAGAAAATTTCGGATTTGAGTTTACTTGAATATGAGAAGTCTCCTCTTTCAAGTGAATCAAAAATCATCAAAATCGGAGTACGTTATTATATACAAGGCAAGCACAAACCAAAAAAAAGCAATCAGTCGAGTTGTATACCTCCTCCGCTTGGGTTCGGCGATCAAAAATTAGAACCACTCCAAAATATGTGGTTACTAAAAAATATTTTAGGCCTACTTCATTATATGATGCACTAGTTTTTTTCAAAAAACCTCTATTATTATCTGTTTTTCAAATAAATTAAGACATTCAATAAATGTGTACAATTTTGATAAAAAATATATGGGACATATTCTCATCCCTCCTCTTTCCAGTGTAAAAAGAATCATAAAAATCGGAGCACGTTTACTATGCGAAACGCACGTTCATCCTAACAAGAAAGGCAAATCGTAGGTACTTTTGAATTATACAGATTTGAAAAAAATCGCAATGTGGGTTTTGAAGGGAGCCAGAACTAGACTTACTGGTGAAAACTAACCCTTTCCAGACAATAACTTGAAAGTATTTACTGGAACAACTGTAGAATAATTTTCCTTCATTTTCTTTCGAGCGATATCGCCACCAGATGCCTAGGTAGGTACTTACCTAACCTAACCTAACCTAACCTAACCCTTTCCCGACAAGAACTTGAAAGTATTTACTGGAACAACTGTAGAATAATTTTCCTTCATTTTCTTTCGAGCGATATCGCCACCAGATGCTTAGGTAGGTACTTACCTAACCTAACCTAACCTAACCTAACCTAACCCTTTCCCGACAAGAACTTGAAAGTATTTACTGGAACAACTGTAGAATAATTTTCCTTCATTTTCTTTCGAGCGATATCGCCACCAGATGCCATGTAGGTAGGTACTTTCGTTCCTCTGAAGTCAGTAGCAGAATCAGAAGCTGTTGTTTATTCTTAATAGACGTTGATGATTACGAACTTGAAGTGTGGTTATTAATTGTTCTTGTTAGTGGATTCCTGTCTGTAAGTTCTGCAAAATCAGTAGTATAATAATAATAAATCTCAGTAACATTTATACCAGTTAAACATTTTCTGGAGGAACGTAATTCTTCTAGTTAGTTCTTTTCTATAACTATAATAGATGGCAGTCGAAAGTCTGAATATGGAGAGTTATTTCTTTTTCTTTGTCAATTTTCCCATACAACACATTTATAATAATAATAATAATAATAGGTACTTTATATATCTTTATGACAAACATTGTTTTTATAGAAATTGGTCAAATAATAAAATAATACTAACACTAATAAACATTTTTTACAATACAAAAAAATAGAACGACTGTAGTTGGTACCAAAAACATTAGTTAAATCATTCAACGTTCACCTAAGTGGATAATTGTTCCTTATAATTATTCTTATTATATTATATTATATTATTTCAGACTTTTCCACTGCTGTAACTCAGACATCTGTAATTTTTTTAAATGCTCAATTTAAACTTTGCAGGAGATAGGCTCTTTAATTTTGGTCGTCTCAAATTATCGATTTTCGAAAAAAATTGCACCCCCCACTCTTGTATTGATATTGTTTATTTGATTATTTGTCTTCAATTATCGATGTTGTCAAATATGTATAGACATACAAAATATACAATCGCGGTAGGGTTGAAATTTCTTGTTTCTTGAAATATTTCTTGCAGCTGGTTTGACATGAGACTCCAACAATACAACATATAACTTTTTTTTGAAATAAAAACATGTATGTGGCCCTTTCTATGATATCGCCAGTTGACATTTCCCTGAAGCATATCTCCAATCCATATCTCAACTTTAGATTCTGCTTGAGCATAATATAACATAATAAGCTGTTCAGTTGTAAGAACCGATCTCAGACTTTCAAGTAAGTATAACTCAACCTCAAAACAAGTGCCTCACAATGCACTCTCATAACAAGGTATTCATCGGCCTAAAAAAATGACGTATGAAGCATTTGTGACCCTTTTGTCACAGGATTTCACATCTATATTTTGGACTTGTCTTTGTCTGTAATGAAAATAAGTGTGTGTGTTCTTTTCGATGTTAAGGTTAGTAAAGTTATAACAAACCCATTGATACAGTTCAGTCGAAAAAACATTACACTTGTTTTCTAAAATTGCTGGATTTTTGACCGGCGAACCCCGAACGGAGGAGGTATACAATTCGAGTGTCGGCTTTTTATGTTTGATATAGTAAACGAACTCAGATTTTGATGATTTTTGATTCATTTGAAAGAGGAGGATTGAGAAATGGTCCCATATTCATAAAAACGCAAATCCCTGAAAACCGCCTCCGAAGGTGTGGAGGGGGCAAATTTTCTAGAAAATAAAAAATCTGAGGTGGTATAATTAAAGATAGGACAATATCCGGAAATGTTTAGATTGAACATTTTTTTAAAAGAGTTACGGTTTCGAGATAGAGGCATGTTAGTTTCTCATTTTTGCTATGTAGAGAGGGCGATTTCTTTCTAAAATTGAAATCTTTCGATACTACAGGAAATAAATAATTTTTGTAGCAACAATTATAATAAAAATTTTATCTTTAGAGTTACAATTTTCGAGTTAAATCGGTGTTAAAATGGTAACATATAAAATACATAAGTGTATTTCTGCAGCGATGCTTTGAGATCTCAATAAAAACAACTACAAGCAAAGAATATACGTGGGTAATAAGATAAGTACTATCTTCATTGGTATTGGTGAACGTTCAACGATTTTCGTGACTAATGTTAGACTCAAAAGTGTGAAATAATTTTTTTTTTACAAAAAATTGGACCGACGTTATTAATTGGTGCACTGAAAAGTATAAAATAATATTAATTCTATTGGTGCAGGTACTTGTGAAGTTGGTGACAAAAGTTATCAATCTAACTGCAATTGCACAACTTCAAAAATAACAGCACCAATAGAATTAATATTATTTTATACTTTTCAGTGCACCAACTAACAACGTCGGTCCAATTTTTTGTAAAAAATATTTATTAATAATATCTTCAGATTTTTATTTAATCTGTACTGTCTGCCTTGTTCTTGATCCGCCATTTCTAGATGTAACCTAAAATATTTGTTTTAATCTTTCTTTCAAACCAAGACATTGCCCATGTTTGCCTTATGGTCACTCATTCAAAACCACGTTTTTGCAAGAATTCACAATGGCTACCATTTTACCATCATCATTACCTCAATGAAATAAACAACCAGCTCATTACCCATTACTATAATTCTTGAAATAATCGCGATAGACGCAGCAATCTGCTTCATCCCATAGTTTTATATCTGTCGCTGACCAATCGTAGAATTACCCATATAATGGAGTGGCCGAGCATTTGATGAAATAAGATCAATTAAAAGAAATCGTTTGTCGATATGAACATCTACACGTACGACGATTTCATCACATTATGACTAAATATAAATGATCATATCGTAAGAAAGTTAGGTGTAGTAACCATCTCTAGAGCCAGTAAAAATTAATAAACCATAGTTAATGAAAGAGAATAAGCTATGTCAATGTAATATGTAACTTCACATTTTTGAGTTGTTGAAGAATCATATAAATGTTAAAAATTTTGAACTTGAAGTGCTCAAACCCAGATACAATTTCATTTCCTAGCGCTTACAGGTAGCAGGTGATGATGATGTAGTTACACTGGAGTTTATCAAAAGTAAATCAAATTTACCGTCCCCGCTACTTATCTCTGGAACTAACTCTAAAACTTTAAAAAAATAATTCTATAGTTAACAGGAAAACTTAAGCGAAAATCATAAGTACAGAACGCTCTCCACGCGAACTCAACTTTTTTTAGAGAACTTAGATAGCAATATTGATGTAAGTTTACTATGCAAAAAGTGCGCAAAAAAGCATGCAGACAATTGGATTTTATACATTTTCCTTTTTATAAAGTCCGTCAAATTTATTTTCAAAGTTAAACTTTTCTTATCTTCTTTTTCTTTTGTTCTTTATTCTTGATGCTAAATCTATTTATAGATATATAGATTTGTCATTCAACATTTTTTAGAAATTTAATAAAATCAAAGTTCATAATTTAATGCTTTGATCGGACCACGACATATACTTATAACGATGCACGGTATAATTACCCAATTACGTGTGTACTAGAATGGGCTCCTATATAAAGGCAATTTTATTGTGCAGACTATTTGAATTTATGTCGAGTACCATCCAGTACTTTACCATTTATGAGGCTAATTGCACTGGCGTAGGTGTACTTACTTACATGGCAATGGACTCATGTTACATTTTGTTGTCCCATGGAAGGTGGAATTAAAAGCAAATATTCTGGACTCTGTGAGAAACATTTTTAAACAAAATATCACAGGAAAGGAATCAACTATTGTCGATACAAACAACTAGCGTATTCACTATGCGTTGACATTTCTGAAATCTGCTAAGGTTGCCAAATGGAACATTCAAAAACCTACCGACAACAGCACAAAATACAAACAAACAAAATTAGCTGGTAATTATTCTGCAAAATTTGATTGTTAATTTTGATAAAATTTTGCTGAATAATTTATACTAAACATGAAAATGTTTAATAGAATGTTGCGAGAAATGCATAGATTGTATTGAAATTATTGTAACCGATAATCGTTATCCTGAATTCTGAAGATCAAAAAGTGTTTATTTGAAATAATTATTTTATCGAAACAATCTTGTCTCCAGAAAATCTTAACGACTAAGATTCATGTTTGGCATTTGATACCTGTTTTGTTTTGACCAGCTTTTAGAAATAAAATATTTTTTACAAAAAATTAGAACGACTTTATTAGTTGGTGCAGTAAAAATGACAAAAGAATATTAATTCTATTGGTGCCGGTAATTTCGCATTGGTAGGTACAGTTGTAGTTAGATAGAAGACTGTTGGCACCAAAGAGTTAAAATATTTACCGACAAATCAAACGGAGGAGGTATACAATTCGACTGTTTGCTCGCGCCTTATATATAGTAAACTCCGAAATTCATGATTCTTTTTTAATTGATAGAGGACTATTGAGAGTTGGTCCCCTCAAAAACTTCTCCCAAAGAGGTTGGATGGAGATTTTTTTCGAAAATTGAAAATCGACGACAAAATCAAAGAAGTGGCTATATGCGGCAACCTTGAAACTGGACATTTTTCAAAAGATTTTTTGCCGAATTACTGGTAATGTCTGAAGTATGTGTTTCTTCGCTATATGGTAAGGACATTTTTTTTCGAGACGGCCAAATTAAAAGAGAGAGCACAATATAAAATGGTCATTTTCCTAAAAAATATACGTTTTCCGAATTGCAGCAGCGGAAACACACTCGTGTTTCCGCGATTTTTTTAGGTCTATGTCTCCGAATAATAATAAGTATAAAGAAAATATCCGAAACAAAAAAAAAGATGAAGAAGCTTTCAATTCTCTTAAATAGAAAACCCTCAAGACACAAGACGCTCCTGGACAAAACATATAACTACTACTACTACTATATAAAAAAACTCTACTCTACTCTCTCGAAACAGTTCAGAACACAGCTATAGGACTGAGCCTAGGAGTCTTCAGATCCAGCCCCACATCCAGGTTACTTGCGAAATCAGACGACTTACCAGTGGAACTCAGAAGAAAGTTACTTTGTATTCCTACAGCATTGTCGCTATCAAAGACAACACAGCCATCAACCCATTTACAGGCGATCCTCTAGAACAGATCTACATCAGTCACCCCTACCTTTCTTAACCTTTAAGAACTAGAACCAGAAAGTATATACAAGAACTAAACTTGAGCATAACTGTTCGATATATACAAAAATCATGTCCATCCCATACGACCATGGAACCCCCTAACTCCAATTATCAATCTTTCCTTAGTAGAATATAACAAAGAGAATACATCTGCTGAAGCCTTTGGCAATCTATTCTTAGAATTAAAAGACAGCACTCCATAAGTTCAGATGCGAATCGTATGCTATCTCAAAGGCTCTAGAGGTAATCAAGGAGCTCCCAGCAAACAACCCCAAATTTGTTATATTCTCGGACTCTAAAAATCCTGTTTAACAGCTATAGCTAAACCTGACACCGCTGCCAAAAATAGCCTCAATTCTGGTACCACACGAAAATATACTTCCCCCAATGACAACTAAATGTCTAGTAAATAAAGTTAAGAAGAAATGTCATGAAACATGAACAAACCAGCAGACCAAGCTCCATACAATACTCGAATCCACTCTGGGTCAACCTCCTAAAACCAAGCTAAATACATAGAAGAAAAGAATCCTGCCTAAATATAATAATTAGACTTGCCAACAGGAATTGCACTCATGTCATATCAATTACATCGCCAAGGATCTCGCAAATTACTCTATGCTCGCAAATGTGTGCTCAAGCTGCAGTAACCAAAGCAATATTACTCATATATTGACAGAATGCACCTACCTCTCCAAACATACAGAGACAACAAACTCTCCCGAAATATTAAAGATAATTTCAACTCGAAAAATAATAAAAAAATTGTAAATTTAATTGTAAAGTAAAGAATTTACATAGGTAATAGATCTTCTTTGATATAAGTGAACGTTCAATAATCTGATAAATAATTATTAACACTCAAAACTGTGAAATAAAACTTTTTTACAAGAATCAAAACCAACTTTATAGTTGGTTCACTGAAAAATACAAAATAACAATAATTCCACTGGTGCGTTTGAAGTTGGTACCTATAAATGCCCAATTCCAGAATGACTCAGACTTTACCACTGCTATAACTCAGAAAACTACGATTTTTTTATGTCCAATTTACCGTTGTGGGATATAGTATCTTCTTTAATTTTGCCGTCTCAAATTTTCGATTTTTAAAACAAATTGCCCCCACAATCCTTTTTCAGGGAAGTTTTTTGACGGAAAACATATCGAGTGTCGATTTTATTTAATGGGACCTCTCAAAAGTCTTCTTTCAAATGAAAAAAGGATCATGAAAACCGGAGTAAATAGGTACGCTTACTAATTAAAAGGCGCGAACAGACATAAAAAAATACTTGCAAAAGAAAAATAGTCGAATGCGTAGGTGCATATATCTGTACTAGGTGTTAATTTTAACACTTTCTCAAAATGTGATGAATAAAAAAAGGAAAAAATAATATCGAGGACTAGGTACAACTGTTCAAATCTTCTTTGTCAAAATCACCACGGTATTGTGCAGAATTTGCGCACGGTTTAAATAGTTTATTATTATTACTATGAGTAATATGCAATGAACATCCCGTTCAAAAGCTTGCCAAATGCTTCGGCAACATTGTATATGTGTATGGAAAGTGTTACATGTTGACCATTTTTTTTTTCTTTTCTTCCGAGCAATAACGATTAGCGATACAATTTCCAGTTTGATTCGTTTATTCTTCGTCATTTACGATGCATCGTAAACGCACCACGTCTGGATAGTAGGTAAAAGGAATAAGAAGTATTTTTGGTGTTCCTTTTGTTGTCATTAAAGGACACGTGCTACTTTTTATTTGTTGCGAGAAATTCGGCGGGTATAAGTTCTTTGAAACTTCTTGTATACCTACCACTGGGTGTCCCAACAGGGTGTATTTGCTCGATATGTCAATAATGCTGATAAATATTAATATTAATTCAATTGAATATATATATATATATATATATATATATATATATATATATATTTATTTATATTTCTAGGAATTAATACATTAAACGTAATACCTACAGAGGTAAATGCAATTACCTGTGCGTAGGTGTGGAGATAAATAACTTAAATACTAAACCTAATTAAATACTTAATACTAAAAAATAATATATAATAGTAACAATGAAAAACTTGAGAATAATATTCAAATAGAACAAAAAAGAGAGAATAACTTACATACTAGAATAATAGTTATGTCTGCTATATACATATTTGAGAATACAAACGACTATCTTTATTTTAAATATGAAAAAAAGTATTTTATAAAAGTTATACGGCACCAGAAAGGCCAGGTTCAGAAAATAGTTTCAAATGCATAGGGTGTTGCATTTTTCCGTAATAGCAAAAAAAATATTATCATTGTGATGGTCCCTTCATTCCCTTCTCAGCACCTATGTTGTCCCACCGGAATGTGCCGGTGCTAAGATATTATTTTTTTCGAAAAAATTGGGAGTGATGCAGGTTTTGAATAAAATAGCTAAGTGATTAAGCTATTTCTCCGATGATCTGAATTTTGTCCGGTGAAGTGACTTAGGGACACAGGGTGCTTCAGATGTTCCTCTAATTTTCGTCCCCCTCGATTTAAGTTTATGCGATTTTTGTTACACACCCTGTATGTTAGTTTGTTTTCGCATTTTACCACAAACTACCCATCTGAGGATACCAACATGCTATATGGTAGGTATAAAATGAAAAACAATAATCTCTATTAAATGTCTTCTACCCTGTTTAAGACATTTTCTGATCTCTATAAGAAATCTTTAGTTATCCGCTATTTTCTGGATTTTTTTACCAAAAATTAAAAACCCAAGTTGGTTATGATTTTAAATATCGCCAAAAACTAAACGAAATAACAAATTGTGACATTTGTTGATAGTCTGTAGGAAGATTTGCTTGAAAACTGTGTTTATTTATTATGAATTATACACTGGAATTGTTTATGGGCGCTGGTTAAGAAAAATCTTTGTTGGCTTCCCGTGTATAAGCTGCAAGATATCCTGTTTGAAGGCAGCCACATAAGTCGAATACGAAATAAAACGATTTTAAGGTAAATTTCTTATAGAAATGTACCTATTGCGATCGTTCACACTTTTGAATTTCGAAAAAATTTCAACGACATGTTGTTATATGTCTATAAGTTAGTCCAAAAAAACATTTGATTCAAAAGTTTATATATATATATGGGATATTACGAAATTTGTTAACACGATAGAGGTCGCAGTTTTGAATGTATCAAGTTCAAATTTGCTACAAAAATCAATCTCTCAAATATCTCGGTCGAGTTCGTTATTGGGCAATATCGGGTAAGTAGTTTCAAAATGGCGACCATTCAAACATTTAAAAAAATTATCAAAAAAGAGCCGTAGTGTAAATATTATTAAAAATAATTTTAGGTTATAGATATAATCAGTACTTACAACTTTTGTTCAGAGCAATTTTTCATAAAATACACTGGTAAAAAAATAAAAATTAATAAAGAAAAATAACAAATATTGATAAAACATGAACACTCAATATAAATTTGATGTAATTGTACATTTTCTGGAGATCTTAATATAGACCCTGATTAAAAAAGTATATAGTATATTTATTGAAAAGAAATAGGCGAAAAAAAAATCTGCCATGAAGTGGACTCGAACCCTGTCTGCTTTATATTCAACAGCCAAAACAAAAACCTCTAACCGCAAGGCTATGACAAATACGAAAATATTATGTAATAACATGTAGGTATACCAATGAAAAGGTTTTCAATTCAATGAATTTTGAAAAATTTACCTTTGCGCTGACTACAGGCCATCGGGATTTTTTACATTATTTTCATGACCATTTCATAAGATTAACAAGCTTATTTAATTTTCTTTGCAAATTCTAAATTTCGATAAATCATAACCTGACCTACTGCTCCCGTTTCTGGCGATTTTGGTCAGAGATTGAGGTGTCCCCTAATTACACTCACCGACCCAGATGTCCTATTAGTGAACGATATTAATACTAAACCTACTTTGAATTAATTATTGCTGATTGATATTCTATTAGGAAGATCTAATACATTTTCAACTTTTACACGGAAAGTGACAAATAGGTATCTATTGATAACAGAGAAGACAAGGTCTCTGACGCACCGCTATGCTCGAAATTTGTTCCTTGAAACAGCACCTAAACTTTGTGACTTATAATGAATATACTTTTAGGGTTTTTTTTAAGTTTTATGTTTACAGGACGAGAACTATCTACCGTTAGTACAAATCTATATCTAAAGATCCACAATGGAGATATTCATATCCCCGGCACATTAGCCTGGATTTAAACTTTATAAACAGTGATCTGTTAAATGAAAACGTATAGTTCTTTTATGATTTCGGATGCTCGGAGGACAGTTGTGATTTGGTTAGTTCTTATTTGTCTGTTAGATTTCAAACTATGTACGTAAATGACAAATTGTCAGATCCTAAGAAAGTAGAACTCGGAGTCCCGCAAGGGTAAGTTATGGGACCTCTCTTCTTTTTAATTTTCATCTATGTATCTTTGTATCTTAAGAGCTTTAAGATCACACTATTTGCAGACGATTCTACTATCTCCCGGGCATCTGGCAGTCTTCCTTCAATTTTGGAGGATGGCGGAGTGCTCTCGATTGATTTACCTCTAATAGGCTCGTAGTTAATGAACAAAAAACGGTGAAAATGCTTTTTACGCTACGGGGCGTTAGTATTGAGAACCTTCCCATCTTTATATATTATTGGGTCTCATCATGATTATTATACGCTGGGAAGAACGTAGGCCTCTTTCACCGGTTTCTATGCATCTATGTCTTGTGCCGTTCGATATCTTGGTCGCCAGTGCGTTACTCTTGTTGTTCATTTGTCTTGGTTCTGCCGGCCACATGCCCCACCCACTGCCATTTTAGTTCTGCGTCTGATTTATGATATCCACGATTTTAGTTATTTTTCTGATTTCCTCTTGTCTCTTAGGCTGACTCTGAGCATGCTGCATTCCATGGCTCTTTACATTACTCTCAACTAGTCGGTGGTCTGTTTTTGTCATTGTCATGGTTTCCATTCCGTAAATTGCTATCGATAATATACATGTATATATATATATGACTTTCCGCTTTAAGTTTATTGGCATGTCTGTTTTTTAGTATAAGCTCAATTTGCCAAAAGCTGCCCAAACTAGTCCATTTTATTTCAGCAGTTTTGTTATCTTTGCCTATTTTGATGGTATGTCCTGAGTAGATATATTCGCCGACGTTCTCTAAAGTCGTCTTATCTATTATTACATTAGCTTCCGTATTGTTGACTATCTTGATCTTAAGAAGGTTCATTGTTAGACCGACCTTTCTTGTCTCTTCATTAAGTTGGCTTAACATATATTTTGGTTTATAAGTTGCATTCACGTCGATACATTCAGCCTCCCAAGAAAGTGTTTTAAATATATTCTCTACTGCCAGGGTATTCTGACATGAAAGGTGTATTCTCATATTTATATTTTAAGAGTTTCGCATATCGGGAGTCAATTCTAACATCATCCAGGGCAGGAAAGCCCATATTTCAATGGAGTCGAATACCTTACGGAAATCCACGAATGCCATGTACAGAGGTCAGAGGTATATTGTATTCCGTTGCTCTTTTTATTAATGTTCTTACTATCTGGAGGTGGTCGATAGTGCGATAACCCTTTCTAAATCCAGCCTGTTCTTCCAGTTGGTAGATGTCCAACTTGTTGGTCAGTCTGTTAGTGAGAATCTTGGTAAGAAGTTTGTATACATGTGACAGAAGGCTGATTGGTTGGTAGTTCTCTACGTTGGTGTAGTCACCTTTCTTAAAAAGTAGAATAACTTCTGCGTTAAGCCACGTGTCTGGTATATTTCCTTCGTTCAAGCATTTGTTAAGAAGTATCTGCAGTGTTTCTTCCACAATGCTTCCACCTATTTTCAGCATTTCGCAAGTGAGTTGGTCTTCCCCTGGGCTCTTTTTGTTTTTCATTTGCTTAAGTGCCGCGTGTACCTATATCTGTTTTCCTTATTTCAGGGATGTCTTCCGATCCGACGTTGCAGATTGTATTATTTGATGCTGTTGTGTATTGTGCTTTGGGGTTACGGGCAGTGAAGGTGTGAAGACGAGTGTAGAATTTATGAATATAACCGACAATGCCCTTGTTGTCTGAGATTAAGTTTCCCTGTTGGTCTTTTGTTTTGGACATCATGTGTTTTCCTGTGGACACTTTCGATTCTAGAACTCTTTCATATTTCCGTTCGTTTCTATAGCATTCAATTAGGTTGGTCTTGTAGATTCGAATGTCCTTTCTCCCTTTTTAGTTCATGGTATTCAGCTATATCTCTGTTAGTTTTTCTTCTGCTTTTCATGAGTGCTATTGTGTCTGGCAGTAGTTTATGAGTTTTAGTAAAGCAAAGTAAATCTTTATTTTCAAATTACACATAGGTGTATGACAAACGTCAATTGCATTGGTAAATATACAAACATATAATATAAGAATTAAAGGTAGGTAGGCGGTTGAAGACAAGTGGCCTCAAAGAGTGAGGGGCATTTTCGCCCATATTTATTCTACGAAATGGGACATGGAAGTCGTTTTTTATCCTGGTATTGTGTTTATGAATATTTCTGTTTACTATAAAGGTGTTTCTATTATCGAATACAAATTTACAGAGTTCGTAGATAAATATGTCTGTAAGTGTCACAATGTGCGAATTCCTAAATACAGTTCTACAGGATGTGGTTGTGGAAAGCTCCCTGATACATCTCAGCACCCTCTTTTGTGCAATGAAGACAGGGCCAGCGGCCGATGAGGAGCCCCAGAAGCATACACCGTAATGTAGATGAGATGAAATATAAGAATTATAAACAATTATCAGCTGAGCAAGGGACAATACTGGCTTCAGAGCCCTAATAGCATAGGTGAGGCTATTAAGTCTGGAGCGCAAGAGCTGGCAATGTGGGAAATGAGTTGCTCGTCAAGAGTCAGTCCTAAGAACTTTACAGATTGCGCCTGCTTGATGGGCACATTGCCAATTTTAATATTAGTATCCAAATTCTACCTTTTATGACGTGAATGAAATCTCATAAAATTTGTCTTTGAGCTGTTTAAAAACAGTGAGTTATTGCCAAACCAAGCCAGAAGGGCATCAAGGCTCGCATTGCAGCTCCTCTCCAACTCACATCTGTCCTTACCCGAGAATAAAAAAGACGAGTCGTCAGCATACAGAGTCCCTATACACTGAGATTCAAGAACCGAGACAATATCATTAACGTATATTATAAACAGAGTAGGCCCCAGAACCGAACCTTGAGGCACACCCATATCAACCTTTGTGCGGCTTGAGACATACGTTAATATTTCATTTTTGGAGTCACGATATTGAATCGAGACATACTGACTTCTGCCACTCATAAAACTAGTTATCCAAAAAAGAGATGGACCTCTAACACCGCACTGTTGCAACTTGAAGAGAAGCCTCCCATGGTCTACACAGTCAAATGCCCAGATCACAAAAACCCCCACAGGACACACACCACGCTCCATGTGAGATGACAACTTCTTAAAGAAATGTTGTACTGCTGTGATAGTGGAGCAGCTTGATCTTAAGCCAAATTGGCATGACGTTATAAAATTAATTTTGGAGAGAAAACTTTAAAGCCTATCCAGGAAGCAGTACTCGAGAATATATAAATAGAAATAAGAGCAATTAATTGTTCAGGCGATGAATATCACACTATTTATATATTATTTCACCTTTGGTATCGAATTTTCACCAGCTATTTTATCAAGCTGACAAGCATTCCTCTAGTGGAAACTTGCCATTGGGTACTGGTACGGATACTCGTTGATTTTATTAGTTCTGCCCTTGTTACAGATTTTCTTCACAGCAGTTTCACCATTTTCTCGTTCGTTATAAAACCACTTAATAATATCCCTTTGGCTATTCTGGACTTGCCCTCAGATAAGTTCAAGCGACAATGTGCTTGTTATAGTATATAGTATATACATGAAATGTAAGTTTGACAATTGAATTAGCTGCTTAGCGACTAAATAAAGTTGTGTCAAAGGTGATAATTTTGTCACCCGATGACTGGATCGCTATCGTTAGCTGTGGACCCGGCTATATTTGTTATTATGCCAAAAATATTTGGTGGATGGTGGTGGATCCTCTCTACCACTGTCATATCTTGTAACATGAATAGCAATTTCTACCAACAATGAAGTTGAGTGTTTTCTCCGAAGCATCCTCTGTTCCGGCTTACTCAAATTTTTACATACGACATATCTGACAGTCTTTTCATGATTTCCCTGATTATTGATTACTTTTTTTTAAAAAACTCCCATTGTCAATCTGTAATATAGTCAAAAAAATATTCATTGAATATTTTTGTCCTCATAAGAGAGATTTAAAACATATCCTTCAGACTCATCGTAGAAATCATGTCCAAATCAATTCAAATCATTATATTCCACATTATTCATCATCTATACTGCGTCTCTTTACAGTAAAACACCACCTCTACGAGTCGTTATAAAGAGAGGTGTTCGAAAGAAGAATCACCCGCGGGCTCGTCCTGCTAGCCACCAGGGAGCGCGCAGAGAGCGGAGGGCGAAGACGCCGCGAGTCACTGACTCCATGGCTAGAAGTTCAAGGCGACTATGGCTTTCCTTCTTCGTCGTCAATTTCTTCGTCTCCTTCGCCTTCTTCGCCTGCTCTACGAACTGTCGCGTCTTCTTTGGCTTGGTAACCAGCGGTACCCAAAAAATACAATATGGATTGAACATTGCCTAGATCATATACAACCGCCTGTTTGATTGATATGACTTTTCTAAATAGCATCTCATCTTCATCTATGTTGGTATTTGTCATTACGATTTTTTTTAATTTTAAATTTATGTAACAATAATCAGTTATAGACCTAATAATATATATTTTAATGTGATAATTTATTTTTAATAAGCATGTTATGGAAGCACAAAATAACTATAGGTTCATAGCACAAAATGGAATTTAAAATCAGTTTAAATCACTCTGTTGTTTGTAAACAAAATGTTGGGGACGTCTGGACTACACGCTCGAGTGCGTAACACGGTGTGTACGTGATCTCTGTTGTCTTCTCGTTCGCTTCCTTCACTCAAGTATTCAGGAAAGTATCTCCCGAACGTCTTGACGATGGTTCTTCGATGTAACCACCATTCATTTCAAGGCATCTAACTAATGAATATTCTCTTTTGTTCAGGAAGAAAGTATGGATTATGTCAGAGATTGTTCCTGTCTCAATTTTGGGTCTCTTAGCCAGCTAAATATATCTTCTATTGGAAAACTTGAAGCATGTATTATTAATAATTAAAAGCTTGTTAATTTTGATTATCTAATTTGTCGACTTAAACGACTCAAGTGAAGCAAATACAACTCAATTTGATCATTGTCTCCTAAATTTTGTAAGAAAGATCCGATCGCATCATGTTACGATTCATCTTTCTAGAATGCTGAGATAAATTTAATGGTCATATTCAATTTTGTCGTAAGACGAACCGTGTAACTAGAATGTGAATTAACAGCGAACAAGAAGAAAATATGATCATGAACGTATATCTTTTTTTCAGCTTTTTCTTAGAAATGACATTTGAAAGGATGGTTAAGGGCTCAAAAGTTACGAGTTTCATAAAAATTCTTATTGCCTATTGGCTGTTGCTCATTTTAGCTATTGCACATAAGTAAAATTGGCACAGGCAAACATTCAGACCATTGGATAAACAAATATTCTAGGACGCACTACTGAAACGTAAACTTAAATGAGGGAATTCCATTCAGTTTCAGAGTCTAAAACATAATTACCTCCTAAAATGTATAATATCTGAGTTCCAACCTGTATTTCTGAACCCAAAAGTTATATCTAATTCAGCTTTTTATAGCGTTTTTAGATTGATGTAAAATTTCCGTTTTTTGATCTTCTCAATTTCTTCATATACAAGTTGAGGGACTTCATTCTTTCTGTTATTTTCAGAATTTCTGAAATAATGAATTACAAAAACAACGTAATTGCATTTGTTATAAAAAAACTGAAAATAATAGTTGTATGAGATATTTTAATCCCGTTGCTTTTGAGAACTCAATATTTGCGAACTCCTGAGAAAACAATGTGGGGGGAAACTGCTCGAATACAAGATCTGTTTGGAATCCAACATGGTGAAATATAATGACCTGAAAGCTAGTTTTTCCTTGAGCACTGTGTAAATATCAAATGTGGTAGGAAATTGGGGAAGAAATTAAAGATTGTTTCCCTGTTCTAAATTTAATAGTTCTAGAGTCACATTATCCAACTTTGGTTAATGGGCGATAATTCTATAAATTTTGCTCAAAAATAATAATTAAAGCAATTTATGTTGCCAAAAAGACTTCGTGTACTTCTCAAAATGCCACACTTGAGTTTAGGTAAACATCCATTAATCTGGGTTATTTCTCAATGCCTACTTTATGAGACGAAGTCTAGAAAAGTTAGTTGTTCAGGTAGTTCAAATATTCTTTCAAAATACATTTTTAGTTTGAAAGCTAAAATTCTCTCTACCAAGTGGCAAAATTGCAACAAAACTCACAGGAATTTTCTCAACAAATTAAGAACGTGAAATCGAATGCAAATTACTAAATAAACCAACCGTAAAAAGTGCGTTCAACGTGGGTGAGAGGACAGAATGTTTGTTTTAAAAATTATGATATGCATATAAATATGGTCTGCACTTTGTTTGAACAAAGCTTTTTAACCATACAAAATTGGCGATAACTAAATTAGCGATAATTTTCCCATGGTTGGTTGAAATAATATTATTAAATGTAAACATGTTGTAGAGGTAGAACATATTTTTTTACATTGCAATAAATTTAATTTGTTATTTTTATCTTTTGTATTACCTACCTAATCTATATTCAAAATAATACAAATACAATTCCATCTAAAAAAGGTTCCCTTTCGCAAAATAGGTTCAATGAATCATTTTAATTTTGATGTCAGTGTTGAAATTCTTCAAGTTGAGGATTAAGTAACAAGATGAACCTTGTAGATCTGTTCCTTCTGATCGTTAAAGTTTATAATCAATATGAACATTCTAGTTTCTATTAGATATTCACAAATCATCTTTGAATCTGTTGTAACTCCACTGCAAAATTAGGAGCCATACCTATTCGTAGTTTTGGAATTGTAGATGTAAAACGGTGACATTGGAGCTGAATTGATGAGCTGCGCTCACCCAGTGAAATTATTTGGTATTTGAAATGTGCTTTTTTGTTCTTAATTAAATATCTTTTATATTTTTTAGGCAAAAACGAATACTTAAACGATCAATTGGAGTCCATCACTCTATCTGTTTGTCTGTCTGTGTGCTACAGTCTATTTTTTCTAACAAACAGAAAAAAAAACACCTACTTGAACAGAGGTAGATTTTGTGGAACAATTTAGAAAATTGAAATTATAATTATTTCTCTTCAAATACATATTAATATTAAATGAAACTGTGTGTACGATAAAGCAAAAACGATTAAAATTGATCATTTCTCCGCCAAATCTCCAAAACTACCATGGGCAAGATGAAAAAAATCCCGATGGCCTGTAGTCAGCGGAAAGGTAAATTTTTCAAAATTCATTGTATTGAAATTTTAACAATCTTTTCATTGGTATACCTACAAATATTAAATAAAATTGTCATAGCCTTGCGGTTAGAGGTTTTTCTTTTGGCTGTTGAATATAAAGCAGACAGGGTTCGAGTCCACTTCAAGGCAGATTTTTTTTCGTCTATTTCTTTTCAATAAATATACTATATATTTTTTTAATCAGGGTCTATATTACGATCTCCAGAAAATGTACAATTACATCAAATTTATATTGAGTGTTCATGTTTTATCAATATTTGTTAATTTTCTTTATTAATTTTTATTTTTTTACCTGTGTATTTTATGAAAAATTGCTTTGAACAAAAGTTGTAGGTACTGATTATATCTATAACCTAAAATTATTTTTAATAATATTTACACTACTGCTCTTTTTTGATAATTTTTTTAAATGTTTGAATGGTCGCCATTTTGAAACTACTTACCCGATATTGCCCAATAACGAACTCGACCGAGATATTTGAGAGATTGATTTTTGTAGCAAATTTGAACTTGATACCTTCAAAACTGCGACCTCTATCGTGTTAACAAATTTCGTAATATCCCATATATATATATATATATATATATATATATATATATATATATATATATATATATATATATATATATATAAACTTTTGAACCAAATGTTTTTTTGGACTAACTTATAGACATATAACAACATGCCATTGAAATTTTTTCGAAATTCAAAAGTGTGAACGATCGCAATAGGTATATTTCTATAAGAAATTTACCTAAAAGTATATAGATAAATATTTTCTACCAAAAATTGGACCGACTTTATTAGTTGGGGTACTGAAAAATAAAATATAATATTAATTCTATTGGTGGTGCTACTTTCGAAGTTGTGCAATTGTAGTTAGATAAAAGACTTTTGGCACCAACTTCATAAGTACCAGCACCAGTAGAATTGAAATAATGTTGTATTTTTCAGTGCCCCAACTAATAAAGTCGGTCCACTTTTTGTTATAAAATATTTATATATAAAATATTGGACGTTCACTAATACCAAAGAATTTAGTATTTATCCTATTACCCATGTATATTCTTTGCTTGTACCTGTTATTATTTAGAGATCTCAAAATATCTCGGAGGAAAATAACTATCTAGTCATATTCAGATTTTACCACTGCTGTAACAGTAACTTCATTTGAAGAATGTCCAATTTAAATTTTTAAATGTTGCTACATATAATCTCTTCTTTTATATGACCGTCACACATTTTCAATTTTCTCAAAAATTGCTCCCTCCACATAGCAGAAATACACATATTTCAGTCTTTCCATTGCTGTAACTCGAAAATCGTAACTCTATCGAAAAAAATGTTCAATTTGAACGTTTCCGGATATGGTTCTATCTTTAATTCTGCCATCTCACATCTTTCAGAAAAATTGCCCACGCCAATCTCTTCGGGGGTGGTTTCAGATTTGAGTTTTTCTAAATATGGGACCATTTGTCAACTCTGCTCCTTTAAATGAATCAAAGATCATTACGGAGCACGTTTACTAAATACAGCGCGCGCACAAACAAAAAAAACGAGAAAAATACCGACGGCTTGTAGCCAGCGGAAAGGTCAATTTCTCAAAATTTACTAAATTGAAATTTAAACATGGATTTTTTCTTTATTTTTTCTTTAATAATATTCTATGTGCATTTTATGAACAATTGCTTCGAACAAAAGTTGTCGGTACTGATTATATCTATAACATAAAATTATTTTTAATGATATTTACACTACGGCCCTTTTTGATATTTCTTTTAAATGTTTAAACAGTTGCCATTTTCAAACTACTTACCCGATAATGCCTAATAACGAATTTGTCCGAGCTTTTATAGCGATTGATTTTTGTAGCAATAACATATAACAACATGCCAAAATTTTTTCGAAATTCAAAGGTGTGTAGGATCGCTAAAAAGGAGACATTCGAATTGTATACCTCCTCCGTTTGGGAAGTCTGTCAAATATAAAGGATTTACTCAAAGTTTACAGGAATACCTCTCCACTCAATCCCGACTCACACTTGAAAATGTTTTTTTCTTATTTATTTTTTGTTTCTTGATTATACATACTATATACACAATTTCTATTGCCTATGTTCTGGAAAGACAACATTGTAGTTCTCGTAAAGTTCTAGCTAAGATAGCAGGAAATAGCTTTTTTTCGGGTGCATTAACTGTCTTGGAAATGTCTGAAGTGCACGCGGTTCAATTTTAAGTGTAAGTATGGGTTTTATCGAACTAATAATGTAGGATGGTTCTGGAACCATAAGTTTCACGTTAGGGTTAAGAGTTTTTTAAGAGCAAAACTAGCAGACTCGATCTCCGGTCTAGAGCAAAAACTGTCTCTACTTTCTACACATGCGCCCTACATATATATTAGACAGATGATAGATAGATAGATAGATTTTATTTGTATATATATATATATATATATATATATATATATATATATATATATATATATTTGATATTTTATCATTGTGTTTTTGAATAACTGATTCAATAGAGATGATTTAATCAGAAAGATATGTATGTATCGTACCGGGAAATATATAAGTAAGTTGACGTTAGCATCAACTGTCGGAATAAACGAGCTGAAGAGAGGCTGTTCCATGTTTGGGTTAATTACCAGTCCATCAAGTTCTTAATCGTCCAAGAACACTTCCGAACTATTGTTGAAGTTCTAAAAGTGCCCAGGAAAAAGAACCCGAAAAAAAGCTTGTAGGTATTAACAAATCTGTTATGTAAGGACTATCAGGATTGCTGAGAGATGGTCTTATATTAAACTTTCCAAAACGCCGTATACCCTTTCTCCAAAAAGAGTGCAAGGATTCTCTTTTTTAGAAAATTCAAAATCATTTCCATCTTCATTTATCATAAAAAAGTTACATTACTTGGACTGTGCAATGTGCAAGCCTTTTGCCGCTATATTTTGACATCACTGAATATAAGTAACACGTTCAACGATGATGGTCACTTATGAACTACTTATAAATATGAAATAAATTATGTCTTTACATAAACTGTTATCGACTTTATTAGACCGTGGTGATCTGGAATATACAAAATATTATCAAATTTATTGGTATAAGTTGATGCCAAAAACCTTCACAACTTCAAAGGGCAATTTTCAATGCCACAAAGTTAAACTCAGGAAAATAATCAAACGAAATGAATGAACATAGCAAACATCAATTAACATAATCAATTTAAAACTCCGTACGTTTGCACAGAACACATAATAATACACAGATGTCGAACATCTGGAGAGCGGAATAGCCACACCAAGTATTTATTATACCTAAGTAAGTGGTTGTTGACCCTAACGTTACTACCAACTACTTACTATACTTCCGCAGTCCGCGAATAAAGAATTAAATAATAAATTATACAATTGTTTATATATTTTGGTTTTGTATACATATAATAAATAGTAAATATGCCGAGTGTGAATCGATGCGGACACACAACCTAATGTTATTAGACAGACCTACCGCAACATAGCGGAAAAGTAGATACTGTGTTGAAATAGTTTCGTGCTCGCAATAAAACGAATTGGAATGCCGGAATAGATAGTTTTGCGTTGATATTTGCAAACTGAATGTGTCTTAACGGCACCATTCTGAAAAGTGGTCAGTAATGGGATCGGATGAGGAAGTGGTGATAATTTGGGATGTGTGGTTATATATAATTAAACGCTATTCATTCTATAAGCATGTAAATTTGAAAAGAAACATTGTATGTAGGTATCTATTATAAAACATCTTTTTCTTTTAGTTTCGAAAATACCTTCATATCTAATGATGATTATGATAAATATAAAGTCAGATCGGTTCAATTGTTTTGACGATCAAAATTGAACGATGTCACTTTTTGACCGACGAACCCAAACGGAGAAGGTTTACAATTCGACTGTTGTATTGACTGATTGTATTCACGTAAAAAATCGACCTCGAGATTTTTGTTGATATTTACGTTTTGGGGTTCCGAGATCACGAAAATCATGGTATCTCAAGTCCGTCGGTCTGTCTGAAGTCTGTTGGCGTTGTAGCTAAATAACGGCTTGACCTAGGACAACGAATTTTGGTATGCATATTGAAGGACTACCGGCGACGCAATGTAAGGGTTTTTGTTAATCATATATACAGAGTGTCCAAAATATTATGTGTCAATATAAGAACGGTAGAAGCGACGAGGTTGTTTCCATCTCGAAGCGAGGTGGTTTGTCGAGGGAAGTCATAGGTAAAAGCTTTTACCAATTTTTTGGTTTGTATATAGTAAACGTACTCCGATTTTGATAATTTTTGATTCATTTGAAAGAGGAGAAAACTCAAGGTGGAAGGGGTAATTTCCTCGAAAATCTGAGGCTACGGAATTAAAGATAGGATTATATCGAAAAACGTATAAATTTTTACGATTTCAGAGTTTACAGCGTTGTTATAATCTCAAATACGTGTATCTTCGCTATGTGGAGGAGGCAATTCCTTTCCAAAATTGAAATCTAAGCTAGCCAAATTAAAGACCAGATTATTTGTAGCAACATATATTTCGAACATTTTTTCCATAGAGTTACGGTTTTCAAGTTACAGCAGTGGTAAAGTCTAAAATATGCGGATATTTTTGGATTTCTGAATAATAACAAATACAAGCAAAGAATATATCTATATATACATGGGTAATATGATAAGTACTATCTTCTTTGGTATTATTAGATATTAATGAACGTTCAATGATTTTTGTGACTAATGTTTCACTCAAAAGTGTGAAATAAATAATAAATAATAAAAAAAAAAAAAAAATAATATTATTTCTATTTATGCTGGTACCTGTGAAGTTGGTACAAAAAGTTTTCAATCTAACTGCAACAGCACAACTTCAAAAGTACCAGCACCAATAGAATTAATATTGTTTCGTATTTTTCAGTGCACCAACTAATATCGTCGGTTCAATTTTTCGTAAAAAATATTTTTATTCAACTCAACCTTAGGCTTACTTACGCCCAAAAAGCGACACGGAATTTGGATTTAGCGGCGTCTCTGAATAATTTTCTTAACGTAAAATACAGGCATTTACGCTTCTTAAGGACATCTTTGGCCCCCCATCAATTCCCGGACAAAACCCGTTAATGTTTTAAATACCTACTATGTTTTCTGATTTCTTTCTATATTCTATGTCTATTCAGTCAAGACGTACACAAATGAAGCCACATTTTCTCAACGAATTCTATATAAAGTCACTCGTTATTGAAGCCCCAAACACAGCTTCACACGATCAAAAATTCAGCCGCAGACACGCTTTGGGTCGTAAAATGTTGATTTACACCACAATAAATATGATTCAAAAAAACGACAGCCAGATTCGACCCACCTCCCCTACACCAGTGGGTATGTGATATAGGGAAGCTTTAAAAAATAGGTACTACAAAAAGATTTGTGTGTAAGAAAGAATTTGATATTTGAATTCAATTTTTCACAATAAATTGAAATGGATCGATAACGTCAATAATAAACCGAAGTTCTTCGATATCGAGAAGTGTATCAAAAAAATTACAACCGCATCGTGACTACCGAGAATTGGTTTTCTCTGGTATGACGTAACTGCGACTACGATTAAATTGCAAATGAAAACAATGTTGCCTCTAGCGAACAATCAATGAGCTATAAATACATTGATTTCAGCATATAGGAATTAGTGGTGGAAGTACGACAGTATTTGTTAGATCACTAACACTTAGAATAAAGACTGGGAAATCTGTCGAGAAATGGGGCTTAATTGAGAAGAGTCTGTTTGCTCACCGAGCTTTCGAAAATGTTTTTTTTTTCAAGGCTAAAAACAGGATACAAAGTAGTTATAAAAATATATATATAGTGTACAAATTATATAACAAGACTTACTATGCAAGTGAGGTTACATCGTTAAGTTAACAAAACATAAGTACTGATACATTTTCTTTATTAGATTAACAGTAAGGAACATCTCATATTATAATCACTGAACCGTTTAACGTAGAAAATATAATAGGTGAAGATTCAGTGGCTGCCTGTTTGAAATAGCTGAGGAAGAATGAGAAAGAACAAAAAAAACTTTAACGGAACTATTGCTTTTTTTTCCTTGAAATTTATGGATAGAGGGAAAACGAAAACATATTTTTTTGGTTTGAATGTGTTGGATTTGGCGGGCTAACCATCGTGTATGAAAATTGAAATGTCAAAGTATAGAACATATTTATTCTATAAAGCAGAGAGAATAACAAATTGATGGAATACCTTCAACATAAAACAAGCTTGATTAAAGAAAAAGACAAACAAGAAGTGAAGTGATGACCTTTCACCATAAATGAAATGAAACCAAGTTTAGATGAAGACCATAGAACTACAAATTTGCCAAAAATTATATAGAATTATATAACCTATAAGTAACATGCCAGCTTATCTGGAAAGAATCAAGATCAACCTGATTCTGGGTTTGAAGAACAGAATTGTAAGGATAACCCATCCATCTATGTTGAGGAATAATATTGACAAATTATATCAAATATTACTTGACAATTCCTACCCCAGTAAACTGTTGCGCAAGCTGTTGTACAGTAGTCCCTCTCGTGAATACAGCCGTACTTCCTCTGTTAATCCTATGTCTCAACAACAGCAAGGACTTGTTGGCTATTTTTCGATCCCATGGATTAAGGAACTAACTCCCAAATTAGTGTGTGTAATAAAATAATTCCTTAATTGTAATAAAGTAGCTAAGAGGAACATTAACTTAATTGGTTATAATTTTTCCAATCTTAAGGGTGTTTTCAATTGGCAAAACAAGGAATGTTGTTTATAAAATACCTTGTAACAATTGTGAATTGGTATACATAGGGGAAACTAAAAGACAACTTAGCAATAGAATAGTGGCTCGTAAAAGTAACTGTAAAATCAAAAAGCTCAACTGTGCCTTGGCCCAACATGTCTGCCAGAAACACCATAACCCTAACTTTGAAGGGGCTGCTATTTTGGTTAAGGAGTCCAACTACACAAAGAGGCTAATACACGAAATGATTGAAATAAGCAAAGAACCCAATGCGATTAACAAATGCTCTAATGTGCAAGGAGTGAGTTCCATATATTCATTCATAATTTCCAAATATTGCACCTTCAGTGAAAATAGATAAGCTGGCATGTTACTTATAGGTTATATAACTGTACCTATATAATTTTTGGCGAATTTGTAGTTCTATGGTCTTCATCTAAACTTGGTTTCATTTCAATTATGGTGAAAGGCCATCACTTCACTTCTTGTTTGTCATTTTCTTTATTCAAGCTTGTTTTATGTTGAAGGTATTCCATCAATTTGTTATTCTTTACTCTCTGCTTTATAGAATAACTATGTTTTATACTTTGACATTTCAATTGTCATACACGATGGTTAGCCCGCCAAATCCAACACATTCAAACTAAAAAAAATATGTTTTCGTTTTCCCTCTATCCATCAATTTCAAGGAAAGAAAAAGCAATAGTTCCTTTACATTTTTTTTTGTTCTTTCTCATTCTTCCTTAGCTATTTCAAATAGACAGCCACTGAATCTTCACCTATTATATTTTCTACGTTAAACGGTTCAGTGATTATAATATGTGATGTTCCTTACTGTTAATGTAATGAAGAAAATGTATCCGTACTTATGTTTTGTTAACTTAACGATGTAACCTCACTTGCATAGTAAGTCTTTTTAAACAATTCGACTCGAAATCTCCTCCCCTCCGAAAATTGCCCTCCAAAGGGAGTGGAGGGTGAAATTTTTCTCGAATATCGCAAAACTGAGAAGGCAGAATTAAGGATAGGGTAATCTCCGGAAACGTTTAAATTGAACATTTTTAGAGTTTAGAGTTACTGTTTTCGAGTTACAGTGAAGGGGGCAATTTCTTTCGAAAATTGAAAGTCTGAGGCACCCAAATCAAATACCCGATTAGCAACATTTATATTGAACATTTTTTCCATAGAGTTTCTGTTTTCTTCTTGTTTGTTTTGTAAGGTGCCGAAATGTCTCGCCTGGTGCTTGTAACAGTTATACCTACAAGAGCTGAAAATTTATAGAGATTGTGAGAAGAATTTTGATAAAATATGTGTATAATATTTCTATAGCAGCTCTTTGTAATCCTCTTCAAACGCTGGACCGACTTAATTAGTTGGTGCACTGAAAAATATTTTTTACAAAAAAAAATAAACCGACGTTATCAGTTGGTGCACTGAAAATTACAAAATAATATTAATTCTATTGGTGCTGGTACTTTTGAAGCTGTGCAGCTGCAGTTAGATTGAAAACTTTTGGCACGAACTTCAGAAGTATCAACACCAATAGAATTAATATTATTTTGTAATTTTCAGTATACCAACTGATAAATGTCGATCCATTTTTTGTGAAAAATATTTATTTCACACTTTTTAGTGTAACATTAGTCACGAAAATCGTTGCGCGTTCACTAATACCAAAGAAGATAGTACTTATCCTATTACCCAAGTATATTCTTTGCTTGTACTTCTTATTATGTAGAGATATCAGAACATCGCCACGGAAATATGCATAAGTATTTTAGATTTAGCCATTTTACCACCGATTAACTCGAAAATTGTAACTGTAAAGAAAAAATATTCATTATAAATGTTTCTACAAATATTATTGTCTTTCATTTGGTATCAAGAGATTTTCAGTTTTCGAAAGAAATCGCCCCTTACACATAGCAAAAATACCCATATGTGGGTGAAAAAATGTTTAATTTAAACCTATCTGGATATTGTCCTATCTTTAATTCTGACATTTCGAATTTTCCATTTTCATGAAAATTTGCCACCTCCACCCCCTTCGGGGGCGGTTTTCGAAGGGACGGAGTTATCGGATTTCAGTTTTTACGAATATGAGACCATTTCTCAAATCTCTTCTTTCCAATGAATCAAAAATCATCAAAATCGGAGTTACTATACACAACGCGGGAATAATAAAAAAAGCTGAAAGTCGAATTGTATACCTCCTCCGTTCGGGGTTCGTCGGTCAAAATCACAAATTAGTATTGGTAATTTTGAAGTGGTGCAGTGGTAGTTAGATTAAAAACTTTTGGTGCCAACTTCAAAAGTACCAGAAACGAGAGAATTAATATTCTGTTGTATTTTTCAGTACACCAACTATTACAGTCGGTCCATTTTTTTGTGAAAAAATGCAAACAGAAAGTCGGGCAACAATATTTACTTCACACTTTTGAGTGTAACATTACTCATCAAAATCATTCAACGTTCACAAAAGAAGATAATACGTTGCTTAAACTCATTCAGAGACTTCAAAACATCTTGGAAATACAGATATTTCTGACATTCCCACTGCGCTGTAACTCGGAAATCATGTTTTCTTTTGAAAAATGTCCAATTTGAATATTGCCACATATAATCTCTTCTTTATTTTGGCGAAAAAAAAAACCTCCACCAACCCCCCTTAAGGGAAACACACATTCAGACTTAACCGCTACTGTAACTCGGAAACCTATGATTTTTTTGGAAGAATGCCCAATTGAAATGTTGCCGGGTATGGTCTGTTTTTTAATTTTGTCGTCCCAAATTTCCGATTTTCGGGATAAAAAATCCCCTCTACCCCCTTTGCCTGTAGTTTTTGAGGGGACAATATGAATGTCAATTTATTTCAATGGGACTAATTCTCATAAGTCCTTTATCAAATCAAAAACGAAACATCAAAATCGTAGTACGTATTCGGAGGGATTTGTTTGAGAGCGGTAATGAAGTTACGTTCGAGAAACTGCCATTTATTTTCTGGTTTGATTATGTAAATTCTTGAACTCGGTCAAGAGATTCCCCTTTGATTCGATAACTATGAATATCCCATACCTACTATGTAAACGTGTGTTCCTTTGATTAGAAAACATTGTTTTTCTTGCATTAACACTGATATATCTATTATTTTTCCAAAATTCAAAAATGGCATTATCCTAATATTTATATAAAAATATTTTAACAAAAAATAAGACCGACTTTTATTAGTTAGAGCACTGAACAATACAAAATTATAATTATGATATTGGTACCTACTGATAATTTTGAAAATGTGCTGTTATACGTAGATAGAAAATTTTTGGCACCAACTTCAAATGTAGGTACCAACACCAAGAGAATTATTATTATTTTGTAGTTTTCAGTGCACGGACTTATAAAGTTGCTCCTATTTTTTATAAGAAAATATTTATTTCACATTTTTGTGTGTTTAATTAGTTATCAAATTTGTCATACTCTCATTTCAACTCACTTTACATATGTATTTTATTTTACGGGGCCAACTCTGAGCACTCCTCTTTCTAATGAAAAGAGAATCACCAATATCAGCCAATGTTTACTACGCAAATCGCGCGATTATACATAAAAACCAAAAAGCACACTTATAGTCGAATTATATATCTCCTCCAATTGAAAGTCGGTCAAAAAAGCGATTGAATCCCTGTGTCCAACACACATCTAGCTATAAAAGCGCTGCAACATTTTTGACAGATTTTGGTAGAAAACGCTTGCGTTTTTCAAGCTGCAGGATCAGAAATACCCCAACAGTTATTTTTAAAAGCTTCTTTATAAACCAGCTTAAGAGAGCAAAACGTCTAACAGCAAATCCTGTCAAAAATGTTACAGCGCTTTCTTAGCTAGATGTGTGTTGGACACAGGGATTGTGTAAAGCTTCCCACTGGCTTTTACCAACATCTTTGGTAATATCCCGCTCTGTATAGGTATATCATCAACCAACCAAGAGTCGTGAGTCGTAAATCAGCAGTTTTACGATCCAATAAAATGGTATACCCGGAGAAGTATCACCACAACACTACTCTCTTCAAATCCATTCGGAGGAATCGCATGGCAGACAAAAGTTTCGGGTTTCGAATTCTTAATGCGATCGTAAAAGCAGCTAGTATTTTTTCTATATATTATGCGTTTTGAATCTATAGAGGCAAAGATTTGAATCTTTGCTTCAGGGCTATAGGTACGTCCGCATTGGAAAACATAAGTTGCTACAAAAATCAATCTATCAAATATTTCGGCCGAGTTCGTTATTGGGCAATATCGGGTACCTATGTAGTTTCAAAATGTTGACCGTTCAAACAATTAAAAAAAATATCAAAAAAGGCCGTAGTGTAAATTTCATTAAAAATAATTTTGGCTTAGGGATATACTCAGTACCTACAACTTCGAAGCATTTTTTCATAGAATGCAGAGAAAAAAAAATAATAAAAAAAAAGAAATATTGGTAAAACATGAAAACTCAATATAAATATGATGTAATTATACATTTTCTGGAGATCTTCATATAGAAATAGGCGAAAAAAAATCAGCTCTGAGGCGGAACGCGAACCCTGTCGGCATATATTCAACAGCCAAAACAACAACCTCTAACCGCAAGGCTATGACACAAACGGTTAAAAATAGGCAATTTGCATGTAATGTCATGTAGGTATACCAATGAAAAAGTTGTTCAAAATTCAATGAATTTCGAGAAATTTATCTTTCCGCTGGCTACAGGCCATCGGGATTTTTTTTGATTTGTTTCTAACATTAAATTTTAAATTTCATTTGTATTGCATAGAAATAGGTAAACAACACACGCTAATGCCGGTTTGTACAAGCTTGCAACTGGCGTAATAGAAAAAAATTCCAAAAATTAATTGCAATTAGCTTGTGTTAAACGAACGCGACTTGTATTTTAAAAGCAGTAAGTACCTAAATATTTTTAATTTAATATTAGTGCGACCACAATATGTCATTTTGAAATAAAGTAAATATTTGCTTGTATAAAAGCTAGAATGTTGTTGAGAAAGACTTCACAGTAGTGAGGTAGATATAGGTACGCAGCGCCTGATACGATATTGTCCGCCAGTGATTTCTCGTTACAAATTACACCTAGATAATAAATAGTTTATGCATAATCTTTATCGCCGTGAGCAGTCGAACGATTAAACAACATTCTCCGACCCAAGCTAATTATATGGTAGCTGCTAACGAGATTTATACAGGGCGGACGGGAAATAGAAGCCACGATCATTGTAGCTATGTGCTAACAATAATATTAACCGCAGAAGTATTATCACTGTTAACGGTGCATTTTTTTAGTAAACACATATACATTAATCAGTATTACTGTTGTCTATTTTCTTCATTTCGTTATTCCACTCTTTTTCAAATCTCATAAATAACAAATGAACATTCCAGTAATTATCTTAACATATATATCAAGAACCAATTAATATGTCCGAAGGTTTCTTTATGTTTTAGCTGCGAGAAAAATTATAAATCTCTGTCCCAACTAAGCGCTCCTGTTCTTATTCCTTTTTTTCTTCCTCTTGGCCTCATGTAAGCGTAATGACACGGTAGCGGGCATATTAAGGCTGCAAATTGTAGCGTGGGATATTGATTTTTTTATCTTCTTGATGCTACTCATTTACGCATCAAGGCTACCGTGCATTTATCAGCGCTGGCCGGTTTGATTTAATAATACCCTGGCATATCAAAAGGGATGAAAAGAAAGAGCGATATATTTCCAATGAATCAGAAGTGAAAATTGGAAGAAGATTCATTATGCATGTTTGGTGATCCGATATCCGAGTGATTGTTGAAATGTTGTTCCAAAGAAGCTCACTGATTCGTGGTTAGGTACCTACATGTTACATTTATTCACTTGGACTAGGAACTTCCTAGTAGTTTATTCATATTTGAAAACTGGGACAGAGATTTACTTTGGGGTAGAGGGCGCCACTATATGTCAGCTGAAAGCCGTGAAAGCTTTTGAAATGTTTAGTCAAATTCAAATGTTTACTTCCTTTTTGTAAGATGTTTAATTTTTGAAAAAAGTGTCCACTTCACCTCGTTTTGGAGAAGTTTTTAGAGATAAGGATATGTTGGATTTGTTAAATTTCAATAAAAATGATCAAGTGCAAGTCGGGATCGTGTGGAAAGGACGAAAGGTTCCGTACCTAGAATTTTTGCATAGGTTTTCCTGTATACTTTAGAAGATTCCTTTACCTATTCCATATGTGTTCCAAATTTTATAGTTAGATTTTTTATTTATGAGAAATTAATCAAAATTAAATTAAAAGTCCTTATTTTTCCTGAAATCCAGGAATCGTATGTATGTTTTCTAATCATGCAACTTACTGTGCCATCTTTTCACTTTTCTTCTAGTTAACCGAGAATAGAATTAGGTTTTCATTATAGTAATAAATGTTAAGCCAGGCCGTGCTCAAGAGAGGGCGCTTACTTTATACTAGATATCTGTATTCGTAATGAAAAGTGACGCTACTGTAGAGTAAAACAACAGCGCCATTTTGGTAAATAGTTTGTTGTGAATCACTTTCTAATATGTTTATCAATCAAAAACTGTTTTTAAGAATTGGCAATAGTAAAAACTGTTTCTAAAAGAGTGAACAATAATCAAGCTATCATTGCAAGAGGAGTTGTTATGTAGAAAATGTTATCTGGCAACCATATGTCGTTCTATTGTGTTACAGAAAACTTAGTGCATGTCTCAGGCAAGATAATCGCTCTAATTCATTGAGTATTTAGCTCATTTGACTCTCTTTTCTAGATATAAGTTTGTTTGGATCACGCGACTCGAAGTCGTCTTGGTGTCATTGTGATTTGTTGAAAATATTACGATTTTCGGAGGAATTCATGGACAGTTAGGAATACAATACCCAGCTTCAGGTATAGCTTCTTATCAAAAACAAAGTAAGTAAGGGATGCAAATCAAAAGCTATTCGTCCATATATGAAACTGGAGCTGTATAAGCGAAAATTCAGTTTTATTCATAGAAATGTCAGTTATATTTGCTTTGTCGAACGTTTACTAGAAGACAAGTACCTATCTGCTTTTAGGGGCCTTCAGCTCCATCAGAAGAATATACTCTACAACTATGTTCCTTATGGCTCACAAAAAAAAGTGAAATAATGTAGTCCAATTCTCGTGCTCAAATTTTATAAGATTTTGTCTTAAATATTTATATTAAACAGGTATCTTTCCATAAGAGAAATTAAAGTTGCTGAGAGACGTCTAAATCAAATCAGTTATAGGTACAGGCTTGTAAGTAATAAATTAATACTGATGGTTTGAATTGCCCATGGTTGCATAATCTACTAAATCAACTTAATTGAAGCTAGGTATACTAAGCTTGATTTAGTGTTCAATATTGCTCCACAACATAACTTATAATCGGTAAACTAAAACAATATATCATTTTATCTCTAATAATAGTTTTATTTCAAATATATTAACATTATCACACACTTAGTTCATTTAAAAATATAGATAGATAAATATTTATATAAGAAAGTTGTCATCACTGTAAAATGTATTAAAAAGTAGGTAGGTATGTACATATAAATAACAGAAAATTGCTTTGTCAGTTTCCATTATTTTCACTGAAACTTCTTATCTTAAGACTGGCTCGTTTGGAGAGTATCGGTGTACAACGACATTCCAAGTTATCGAATGAATAGCCAGTTGAGCATTCGAAAACATCTCTACATTGACATGCACAAAGATCTGGATTCCAAAGTTTCAGTCTGTTCTTGTAGCATTTTTTCTCTTCATCTGTGTTTTTGCAAGCACAGCGGCACTCTGATTTCCTGTATTCTTGATATTTGTTACATTCCTGCAAAAAAATAAAAAAAATCACATTCGTACTTTTGTATTGAATAGATATGAGGCGAATTTTATTTAGAGTTAATTAGAAATGTATTTATACGACTACCTCTTCCCTCACTTTGCAGCTACATCTACACTTGATGTGTTTTTCGACAAGAACAATTTCTTTTCCAACAGTTTTCATTTTCTTTCCGCCAGTAAACTGCGTTTTAAGTACCTGAAAAAATTACATGAATGGATAAATACCATCAATTAAAAATATATGATGAGAGAAATGTTGTTTCGGAATTTATTATATTAGATGTTTCGGTTAGGTTATTAAAATAGTCTTCAATTGTTATCAAACCTGATATGCTATTGTTTCTTTTTCTGTTGGTTGGCATGCTAGTAAACTATGTGAGCAACAACCACTGCATCTTTCCACTTTCGTACATTCTGGGATGTAAAGTATGCTCGGATCAGTAGTAGTGGCCAATTTGACAGTAGTTATTTCCGGTGAACATCCTGCTGATTTTGGAAATTTTGCGGCATCTATAATGATTCATGGTTTCGATTAATGCTAAATTTTTATCTTGATAATCGTGAGTAGACACCAGAATCCTTAAATTTCAATAATTTCAAAACAGACTGTTTTTACATGCTTTGTAATATATTGTAATCGACCCTCCACCGAAATTTGTTATAGTTATCTTGTAATTAAAATTAGAGATTTTCCCCCAAACCTAGTTAATGTTTTCTTATCTCACAATAAAATCAAATGGATAATGAATTATTATATAACATAATAATAGATCATAATCTCGGAATGTCTCACGGTTTAGCAATTGAAATAGATTTATTATGTAAGTTGCAGTAAACATTATTATGAGATAAATAAATGATAAAATCACTTAATCTTGTTCTAATGCAATAGATTACTCGATAGATTTAAGTGATTTTCAAAAACAAATTCCGTATAATTTATATAAAATGAAAAAAATTCAAAGTAGTAATTTTAAATTTTTATGTTATTTTTGGGATCATTGACTACATAATTTTTTGATAAAGAAAGATTTTTCTGATCATCAGCTGATCAAGTGAATGTCAGATTTTTTAAAGAAATACATTTTGAAAGGATTTAGTCAATGATCTGACAATTTTGTTAATACATATTATTTAAGAAAGAAAGTACCCCCACCTGTGTACTTACTTCTGGCACCATCATCTACATCACCAAATCTACCTAGAAAAATTATATCTTTGGTTCTTGGCAATTTTAGCTATAGCAGAATTATATTGAGCGATAAAAAAACTCATTCCCAGTAGGCCTTTGAAAATGAGAACATGTCTTTGCTAAACACAGATAGGAAGCTAAAAGTGACAAGTGATATTTTAATCAATATAAATGCAATTTCAGATGACTCAAATAAAGATATTCAAAGGCCTACTGGGGATGAGTTTTTTTTGGATCGCTCGATATACGTGTATATATATCATTCAAATTATTATTTTATATTCATTGATTTTGTATATGAAAAACATGAATATGTATAATGTCTATTTCTAATCTCAAATATTCTTCTAGTTTGTTTTCTATTGAAACTATGGAGTACACAGCATCTGAAATGAAGGAAGCAAAAGCATTTGGAGAATTCTATGTTGATCAGATGGAGAACCATCCCAACACCATTAAGTATTACTTTGCTGAAACTATAGTACTGGATTGGTTTGGGCAAACGATCAAAGGTGAAAAACTGGTCACAGCATTTCTCAAAAAGACTATAAGCACTGTAAGGCATCACTTGTCTGAAGCTGTCCCAGCCAAGAAGATCGGTTTCAGAGATACACACATTGTCAAAATTCCCAGGTGAGTGAATACAGTGGAAAAAACATTCAATGAGACTAAATAAGATGAATTGAATATTTTAGAGAACCAAAACACATTCCTCTTGGACTAATAAGTCCACCGCGTCTCTTTCTGCCGAAGACCACTCAAACCAAAACACCTAAGAAGCAAATGTTGAACAATCGGCCTCAGGCTAATCAAGCACCAGCTGCTGGATGTAGTAGTAACCGTTTGGCCACAGAACAGGGCCAAGGAGACGGTTACCACAACTCCACTACGCCGCCCTCGGAAACCTTTCCAATGTCACCACCAAAGAAACTCAAACGTGATCAGAAACACAACCAGCAGCCGGACTGCGAATTAGATGTTGTTGAGGGCGAAGGTGAATCTAACCACCACATAAAATACATGGTATCAGAGGGAGCAGTCGAATTTCGCAAGCCAAGCTTGAAGAAATTGCAAGGCGAAACAAGATGGAGAAGGCCGTGTAAACTGAGTGTCGCTTACACTGTCTCAGACTGTGACTACACAGTGTACCTTATCATTTATGAGGGTAATGTGAAATGCAGAAGGAATCTAATGAAGGACTTTGAGGCTGCAAATTTATAATAATTTGTGGCAGTCTGGAGGATTGTATTTGCGCACCTATTTGAAGTATTGCTTGATTCGACACTTTTGTTGATTTTCAGATCTGAACAAAAACATTTTTGTCAAACTACATTTTCCTTTATTATTGAACCATTATGATTGAATTGAAATAATATTAATTCGTTCTGTCTTTTGTCACACAATTATTGTGCAATCATTAATTTTGTCTTGTACATTTTATTCCGTTACCTGGACATAGTGCAAAATTTGTTGTATTATAGCTTTACTGAAAACAAAATAGTTATACATATTTCGTACTAATTTAGTCCAGATGTTTAACTCTTTGGATTTCGTACTCAAGTTGTTACAAGAAATGTTAGTCTAGCGAAGTGTGGGTGATGACTTTAAAGTCCAGTAAAATTCCTCAAATTGTGATCAAGAGTGCCTAATAAAATTTCAGTATTTTCAAATTGTGTCAAGCTATTTAAAAGAAGCACAACCGTCAGTTTTATTTTCTTATGAGAAATATATTAAAGTATGTATTTTTATTGATTAATTGATTTTTCTCATCAATCGGGTGTTTTACAGTCATCCTATCCCAGTGTTTAACCAAAAATATGATTTGGTTTCAAAACCACATTTAAAAGACAAATTATTGATTATGGAGAATCTAGTGCTTGTGAATACAGATACTATAATTATATAAAAAAAATATTTTTATACTTATAAATTTGAATATAAATATATATGTATTATGATAATTCTAATGTAAATAGAATATAATTGATTATTATATATGTATTAGATGGTAATTTTGTACTTTGATAATTACAATTATTAAAGCCATATAATTTGTGATAATTGTAAAATATGAATAGTTATTGAATAAAAATGTTTTCTATAAAGCTTATAGAGTCTAACGTACGTGCTTTAAGAATGAACACAAGATCTATAAAATGATTACTTACTTGAGAAGGCAGGTTGATTTAATCCAACATCTCCATCTACATAATTCAGTAAAATTTCCGATACGTCGAGTTCGTTTAGATTTTGGATGTAATCCACAGGAATCTGCAACGGAACATAAGTATAAATAAGTATTTTTTTTACAAAAAATTGGACCGACGTTTATTAGTTGGTGCCTGGAACACTGAAAAATACGAAATAATATTAATTCTATTAGTGCTGTTACTTTTGAAGTTGTGCAGTTGCAGTTAGATTAATAACTTTTGGCATCAACTTCACAAGTATCAGTACCAATAGAATTAATATTATTTCGTATTTTTCAGTGCACCAACTAATAACGTCGGTCCAATTTTTCGTAGAAATAGTTATTTATTATACAAGGGAAAAGAGTACTAGATTTTAGCTCCAGAGCTGGAATCTAATATTTATCCCGTGTATAATACACTATTTTTTTCTTCTGAGACGGGAAAAACGATGATTTAATATTGAAAAATTATTACAATATATTAAAGTCAGAAGATTATCGAAGTAAAATTTGAAGTTTTAAAGTGGTTAAATTAATCAAATATCTGTCAATTTAAGTCTGTGTTTTGATTGATATTTATGTGTATATATATATATATATATCTACCCGGGAAAAAAGTGATACTTTGTCACCTGTCAACAAAGACAAAATGTCAAATTTTTTTCCCGTCACAGAAAAAAATATTTATTTCACAATTTTGAGTGTAACATTAGTCATAAAAATTGTTGAACGTTCAATAATACCAAAGAAGATAGTACTTATAGTATTACCATGTATGACATACTTTTTACATGTTATTATAAAGACATCTTAAAACATTGCGGCGCAGATATACATATTTCCGACATTACTGCTGTAACTCTAAAACCGTAACTCTTTTCAAAAAATGTTCATTTTAAATCTTGATAACTACATATTATCTCTTCTTAGATTTGTCCGTCTTATATTTTCAAATCTCGAAAATATTTGCCCCTTCCACATAGCTGAAACACATATTTCAGACTGTAACGCCGAAACTTGTGACACAGACAATCTATTCCAACAAAAGATTGTCTGTGCCTGTGATTATTTTTAAAATGTCCAATTTAAACGTCTCCGGATATGGAATTTCCTGTAATTCTGTCGTCTCGGATTTTCAATTTTCTAGAAAAATTGCCCCCACCCCCTTCAGGGGATGTTTTCGAGGGGAAGGGCATTTCAAATTTTTTTTTAACGGGACCAATTCTCAATGCTCCTCTCAAATGAAAAAAAAGAATATCAAAATCGGTGCACGTTTACTACGCAAAAGTCGCGAACAAAGATTGACATACAGTCGAATGGTATACCTCCTCCGTTTGGTTCGTCGGTCAAAGAAAGTTAGACCAATCGACAATGGGTGAGTAGGCGGAAAAAGCTATCGGTGAAAAGAAAACGTTTTCGGGGAGAAGACGTCTTGTCTTGTTATCGTTGATGACCGCTATATTTCTCCAAACCCTCCTAAAGCTGTGTTACTAAACTCACCGACAAAAAAACTGGCACCTAAATTTTTGTAATAATTTCAATATGGTATAACTTTTTTATTTTTGACTTTATTGCAATGATTTTTCGATGGGCGATAGATCTATTCATTAACGTTACGCTGCAGTTTGTTCTGGCGTCATTTTGGTGGTTTAAATAAATAAATACCAGTCAAAATTATGTTTTTAGTCGTAAGTTTAAAACAACCTTTGGAAAAATAACGCCAGAGAACCTTGTTTAAACATAATTTACGATAAAGCTGGATGTATTCCTGGCATTTTGTTCTTAGATTCATCTGGTTATCTTGTTTTTTTACGAATTACGCATTTTTAATTGAAACGCTTCATTCAACATTTTTTACTTCTAACATTAAAAGTTGTCATCATAGCACTCAAAGTTAATAATGGGTGTGTCCACCTCTAGCAGCAATGACATCTTCGTGGAATGGAATCAGAGTGATTTTTTTCTTGAGGAATAGCTTCATATTCGTCATTTAATGCTGACCTATGAGTACAGCTAAAGTTGTAGGTCTGTTGGGACGGTAACGAACGCATCTTTTTAATTCATTCAAAGATGCTCAATCGGGTTGAGATCTGGCCTACAGGGTGACCATTCTAACCTTCGAATTCATCCAAAACTCATTTACTACATGCGCAACGTGTAGTATGGCGTTGTCTTGCATAAGCTCTTTTCCAATGAAAGGGGCAAATAGAATGACAGCCTCCTGTAGTATCTCTTCAATATATCTGTGGGCATTGAGGGCTCCATTTTCCAAAAATATTAGGTTTGTAAGTTTTTCTCTAGAAATTGCCGCCCAAATCAAAAGTTCGGCCATAGAACGAAAGTCGCTCCGATATATACAGTCGGCAATTCGGCAAACCGTTCATTACGTCTCCGGCAAGGTCATTATGTAACTTGCAACCGCAATGCGACTGCCAAAATTTTGGATCGTCGCTGTCAATCATCAATTTTGGTATTAAGTAACAGCAACCGCGAGGAAATAGCAACTCAAAACAGTGATGCCTCTACCGAACGACTGGGGAGCTATAATTATATTGAATTCTGTATAGAACGTGAAGATATCGTATTACGTAGGTAATTTGCGACTGTGTTTCCAAACAATTTGCGACTACCTAACCTAACTTTTCGTAATCTGTGCAGATTTATTCTTTTACTTGTGTTATTTAGTTTTTGTGTTTATCTTCGGTCTTCGTTTGATGGATGTTATTTTGGAGTGAAAAAATTGGCTCGCGCTGTGATGTTGAGAGAATGCAAGAGATGAAAGACTTATTAGTCGTCGTTTACAAAGCTGCCTGCGGCGTCAGGCCCATCCTTTGGATATTTCAGACCATAGCCGCACAAATATATAAGAAATATTTATATAGGTACATAGGCATATTTATATGTCTACATATTTTGATTACGTTTTCATATTTAATTTACCTGAAATTATGTGGCCATATTTTGTAGAATCTTTAGCATAGGGTAATAATAAAATATCTTTAGCTCAACAAAAATTTAAATGATAATGTTATTTCCTTAGAGTAGGGAAAAGTCGTGCTTACACGACAGGAGATGCTGCTCTGTATAGCAGTCGTAAAATGAAAGTGAAGCAAATTTTTCGTCGGCTGCCATTAGTTTCGTGCTCACCTTGGTGCTTACAGTTTTTTTTGATTTTCATTTTTTGTGCTATTTTTTTATTAAAACCACGATTTTTTTATCTTAACTCAATGGTGAAATACGAAGCTCTTGGATACTAGAGTCGCTGTCGAAAAAAGAATATAGAGTTGTGTCAACTGGCGGCCATTGATTCAGTACTCATTTGGCTTCACTTGCTCTCCGAATGCGATGTCTCCTTGGTAATTCCATGCTCTAAGGTTATTTCCGTCAAATGGGTTAATTACGTATAGGTTGAATACCCACTGAATGGGGTTTCGTCATACCTTGTCTATCTCTTTTTTTCGTTTGTAAGCTAGGTGAAATCAAATTTTTATGTCATTCAGGTGAAATTAAAAAAAATCTGATTATACATCAACATGGTGTCATAAAATTTTCGGGAAACTCTGTATAATTCAAAATAATTTCCAGAAACAAGCTTTAGGTTACAGATGAAGTTTATGGAAAATCAAATTCATAACTTATATACCCAACAAGTGAGCTGTAGAAGCTGTAGCTAAAATAGAGGAACCGCCGTACAGCTGATTTTTTGACCGCCTTCAAAAAAAGGAGAAGGTATACAATGCGGTTGTGAGATTGCTCTTTTTTATTTTTTTATGGCTGTTTGCGCGTTTTTATAGCAAACGTACTCCGATTTAGACGATTTTTGTTTCATTTGAAAGAGGAGAGTTAAGAAATGGTCCCATATTGAGAAAATTCATATCTAAAATCTCCTTCCCTCCAAAATCCGCCGTTGCAGTTTGTTGTGGTAGGCACCAACTCCAAAAGAACCAGCACCAATAGAATTTATATCATTTTGTATTTTTTAGTGCAACAACTGATAAAGTCGGTCCAATTCTTGTAAGAAATATTTATTTATTAAAATATTCTTTTTAATAAGAATTGATACATTTTTCTAATGAACTTACCTCAGTGGAAACATTGTTGGAAATGTTTTTATCCTGATGAAGTTCAGGTATATTCACTGTTGTTATCTGTCTTTCGTCGAACATGCCATCGTTCTTATGGTATTCTGGTGAATGTTGAAAGTTTGATCGCAATCCCCTGCCATGATCGTGGTCAAAATGGTGGTGATGGGGTACTTCGTCTGGATAATATATCCTATCGCTCTTGCTGTCTGTAAATAGAGATTATAGTTACGTTTGTAATACCGAGGAAGCAGTTAACAGCGCCAAATGTTTAGGTACTCAGTTTTCCTTAACAAGGATTATTGATTAAAGAAAGTTCGTAGTTATATGATAGTCCCAGTTAGCATGTTGAAATAAGACGTTACTTTCGGGTCATATCATGTAATTTTTGTATAAATGCAAGCCACTATAAGTAGCCTGCGGTGTATAAAAAAAAATGTTCGCATCCTAGTCCTACATTATTAGGCCGAAAAATACAATGGTCTTCCATTTCAAAAACACGAGATAATTCAATCCACAAAGTTCCAATTCGAAGAATATTTTTATGCACCCAGTATAATTTTAAGGGATGAAAATGGATTATGAATATCACACATCTGTCTATTAAATGGCATTATAATTATTTCCTCTTAAATTTCATATTCGTGACTATAATGCTTTTTTCGGTATGCATTATCTACAGAAAAAGAAAGTAACTTTTCAAGTGGTTTGGACATAGTAGATACTATGGGCGGGTTGGATGGCAGATAGAAGTCACTAAATTGCTCGAGAAAATGAGTTAATATACAGGGCATTCATTTTTTTAAATGCATTCGAGTATGTACATCTTTCTCGATTCACCCTGTATATTCGGCAATAATTTTGGTTACCTATATAGATTCTGTTGAATAGTTTACTTTCTTTATCGAATCATCTTTCTTTTCTACCTATCGTAGAATGTAAGCAATTGTACTATGATGCACTACTGCCCCACCCTGTATAATAAGCTACAGTTCATAATAAGCTGCTGTATCTTGGAGATCTTTGTTTTATTTACAGTAAGGCTCAAAAATCAAAAGCCCGACTTAAATGGATGGAATAGTACCGGTTGCAAAATCTGTTGCTGAATAGTTAAGAGAATGATCAAAGATTAGAAACATCTTTGTTCCAAAGCAGAGACAACCATTCGTTGTCTCTGCTAGAGACCATGAACCGATTAGCCAAAACGAATTTGAAAAATTTATATTTTTAAATTTATGTTGATACAGATTTTTTGTGAACGTTTGTAACACGTTTTTTTGTGAATCAATATTTATTGAGTTATGTTTGTCAAATAATTAACACCGATTAGCCAACACGTCTTGAAATTAAACCTTACGTTCTCTATTTTTAACTCAATTTATCAGAAATCGTTTGTGAAACATAAATATAATAATGAAATCGTTTGCGACTCTCTATTGTTTTAGAAAAATCTAAATTGATTTAAGAATGTGTAGGTTCAATAAATATAATTTGTTTATGGAACGTAACAAAATAATAATAATTCTATTGGTGCTGGTACTTATGAAGTTGCGCAATTGCAGTTAATTATAAGACTTTTGGCACTAACTTCAAGTACCAGCACCAATATAATTAATATCATTTTGTATTATGACTTTCCATACACAAATTATGTATAACTACCAATTGCTTGCACGTACAAATTTTTAAATCAATTTAGAGTTTTCTAAAACAATAGAGAGTCACAAACGATTTCATTATTATATTTGTTTCACAAACGATTTCTGATAAATTGGGATAGAACAAACAAAAATTAAAAATAAAAGATCGGCTGGCTGTGATATTTCGGGCTCACTTATACGTAAAGTAATAGAACCTATTGCAGGAATTTTAACATATCTGATAAATCTTTCTTTCAAAACCGGTATATTTCCAGATATACTAAAACTTAACAAACTTATTGCAATATTAAAAAAGGTGATAGTTCCAGTATGTATAACTACCGCCCAATTGCTCTTATTTCAGTATTGTCGAAAATTTTCGAGTACTGCTTCCTGGATAGGCTGGAAAATTTTCTCTCTAAATTTAATGTAATAACGTCATGCCAATTTGGCTTTAGATCAATCTGCTCCACTATGACAGCGGTACAACATTTCTTTGAAAAGTTGACATCTCACATGGACTGTGGTGAGTGTCCTGTGGGAGTCTTCTGTGATCTCAGCAGGGCATTTGACTGTGTAGACCATGGGAGGCTTCTCTTCAAGTTGGGACAGTGCGGTGTTAGAGGTCCATCTCTTTCTTGGATAACTAGTTTTATGAGTGGCAGAAGTCAGTATGTCTCGATTCAATATAGTGACTCCAAAAATGGAATATCAACGCATGTCTCAAGCCGCACAAAGGTTGATAGGGGTATGCCTCAAGGTTCGGTTCTGTGGCCCACTCTTTTTATAATATACGTTAATGATATTGTCTCGGTTCTTGAATCTCAGTGTATAGGGACTCTGTATGCTGACGACTCGTCTTTTTTATTCTCGGTTAAGGACAGATGTGAGTTGGAGAGGAGCTGCAATGCGAGCCTTGATGCCCTTCTGGCTTGGTTTGGCAATAACTCACTGTTTTTAAACAGCTCAAAGACAAATTTTATTAGATTTCATCCACGTCAGAAAAGGCAGAATTTGGATATTAATATTAGCATTGGCAATGTGCCCATCAAGCAGGCGCAATCTGTAAAGTTCTTAGGAGTGACTCTTGACGAGCAACTCAGTTGGAGCCCACACTGCCAGCTCTTGCGCTCCAGACTTAATAGCCTCACCTATGCTATTAGGGCTCTGAAGCCAGTATTGTCCCTTGCTCAGTTGATAATTGTTTATAATTCTTATATTTCATCTCATCTACATTACGGTGTATGCTTCTGGGGCTCCTCATCGGCCGCTGGCCCTGTCTTCATTGCACAAAAGAGGGTACTGGAGGGAGATGTATCAGGGGGCTTTCCACAACCACATCCTGTAGAACTGTATTTTCGGATTTGCGGATTCTGACACTTACAGGTATATTCATCTACGAACTCTGTAAATTTGTATTCGATAATAGGAACACCTTTATAGTGAACAGCAATATTCATAAGCACAATACCAGGATAGAAAACGACTTACATGTCCCATCTTTTAGATTAAATATGGGCAAAATGCCCCACACTCTTTGGGACCACTCAACCGCCTACTTAGCAATATTAAAGAATGTAACTCTAAGACTCTTTTTAAACAGCAACTCAAATCATTTCTCATTAATAAGGAGTTTTACTCTCTTGAGGAGTTTTGGTCCTCTTAGTGATGTAATTTTCAACGTACATATATTTTAGTATTGTTTCTTATTTTATATGTTTGTATATTTACCAATGTAATTGACGTTTTTCATACACCTATGTGTCATTTGAAAATAAAGATGTACTTTACTTTACTTAGAATATAAGGTTCATTTTCAAGACTTGTTGGCTAATCGGTGTTTACTATTTAACAATCTAATAACTCATTAAATATTGAGTCACAAAAAAAATAAACGCATCACAAACGTTCACAAAAGATCTGTATCAACATAAATTTAAAAACATAGATTTTTCAAATTCATTTTGGCTAATCGTTTCATGGTATACAGATCTGTAGTAAACATTATATAAATTTATTTCAGGAAAGTATTTTCCCATATACAGGGAGCTCCAAAAAAGTGTGACGAAAAAACTTTTTTTCAAAATGGCATGCCCTGTATCTTTTAGACCTTTAGGTTCATTTTTGTGTTTTTTCTTATTTTATTCAACTTTAGTAGTTTATTACAGTAAAAACTAAAAAAGACATTTCGAAGGCTTGGAAATAATAATTTAAAAGAAACCTTTGCACCTGTTTTTACCGGATACGTAATGACAACTTTAATACAAGATGATGATACCCTGACATTGAATAGTTTCTTAAAATTTTGAACAGGGTGTACAAAATTTGCTGGTTAAAATGTAAATTTGTAAACCAATTTTTCTTGACATTTTCAAATGATTCACCCCGTATATTATTTCACTGTTTAATATAGAATGTAAGAACAATTATTTTTTGTTTTACCAGTAAGGCAGTGTGGAAAAACATCTCAAAGTAGCCATTTATTTAATAAGATCTAATATCTAAGATTAGCTGATTACTTGTCTAGGTGATATGAGGTGTTAGTTAGTTGGAGTTTTTATTACTTATTGTGAAATAATAAGAAGTGAGTACTAAGAGGCGAATATTTTATTAAGAGAAAATGAATTTTACAAAGGAAGAGCTCATTGACATGATTTTTGTATTGGGGCATAGCGAGAAAAAATGTTTTCTATCAAATAGAACTTATGCGACTCCATTTCCCGATAGGCGACATCCAGAACCAAAGAGCTTTGCCAGACTACTTGAGCTTTTTCTTGAAAAAGGGAGCATAGACTACGGAAAAGAAGAAAGGATAAGAACGGTTACAAATGAGGAAATCAATTAGCAGTCTTGATGACGTCTACGGAAAATACAAACATTAGTCAGGCATGTGTGGGAGAAGAAGTTGGAATAAGTGATAGGTCAGTTCAGAGAATTATAAAACTTCATCGATATCATCCATACCACATTCAACTGCATCAGGCTCTGAGTGAAAATGACTATCAACATCGAGTAGAGTTTTGTGAGTGAGCTCGCTTACGAATTCAAGAAAATCCATTTTTCTTTAGAACGTTTTATTTTCCGATGAGGCTACATTTCACAACAATGGATGCATCAACATAACTGTCATTGCTACGCTATGGAAAATACAAGAATCATGTGAGAAATAGACCACCAACGCCGTTATCAATTAATGTTTAGGGAGAAATTGTTGGAGAACATGGGGTAGGCCCTTTTTTTATCGGCCAACTTACCGGTCAAATGTATTTCGAATTTTTAACAAATGATTTCCAGCATTTCTTTTAAATTTACCACCAAATACATGTGGTTGCAACAGGATGGTATTCCAGACCATTCTTTGCTACAGGACAGGTCAGAACACTGTTAGATAATGTTTACCCAAATCGCTGTATTGGAAAAGGGGGGCCAGTTAAATGGCCAGTTAAATGGCCCGATTTAACCAAGCTTGACTTTTCTGAGGGGGTATGTAAAAGTTCCTTTTAAGTAATAATAAGTAAATGTCTTAAACAAAACGGAAGACATTTTGAACATCTTCTAAAATAAAAATGAGTTTCTGCAAAAATATTTAAAAATAAACAGATTATCTTCCAATCATAAAAAGCGAGATATTTTCTATTAAATATGTAAATGGCTACTCAGGTAGGTATGTTTTTCATACTGCTTTAGTGGTAAATAGACAATTTATGTTTTTTGGTAAATGTCCCGTATTAGTTATTAGTAGGTATTGAGTTGTCAATACGTAGTCGGAAAAAGCAAATGTAAGACCTTTTTTAAATTATTAATTCCTAGCTTACAAAATGATTTCTTGGAGTTTTCAATGTATTTTTCCTAAACTACTAAAGCAAATTAAATACAATTATAGGAAATAAGAAAGAAGGCAATAATGAACCTTAATATTAAAAAAATTACAGGTCGTGTTATTTAAAAAAAATTGGTTGTCTCACTTTTGTGGTTCACCCTGTATATGGGAAAATATTTTCTTGAGTTACACTCATATGTATAATACAGGTCTGCGTACTAACGAAATTCCTAACCTAATTGGTATATGAGCTATAAATGTCTGACGCACTATTACAGGACCCTGTATAATGTATAAGAAATTTACCTTAAGAATCATCAAACTCAGAGATCATTTATTATCCAAAACGCCCGTTCATCCACATAAAAAGCCACCTTATTCTATCGAGTTGTATCCCTCCTCTTTTTTTGAAGTTAGTCAAAAAAACTTTGAATTAAGATAATGTTGCACTGAATGTTTTTGATGAAAACTATCAGCGGGCTCTCTATCTCTGGAACCGTAATAGATAGACAGTTGAAATTTTCAGAGAATGTATATTTCTATTACCGCTATAACAGAAAATACCATATCCATTTGTCCTTCCGTCTGTCAGAGGTCTGTATCTCAATGATAGGTAGACTGTGGAATTTTGCTTTCGCAATGGTACGGCACCCTTCGTGTGAGTGTGAGACTTCGACTCACATTTGGAATTATTTTTTTCTTTATTATTGCTTTATCAATTCTTTAATTTTCGACAATAATTTCGTCCTCCATTCCTTTTGGGCAAAGTATTTTGGGGGAATATAGGAACATAGGTATGAGATGTTGAAAAGTTGAATAACAGTTCATTTGTTGGAACTACTATGCAAAACTCGCGAACAAACATAAAAACTAAGACCTCCTTCTGGGAAGTCAAGTTATCGGATCTACATAATTTATTCACTAATTCTTCGTATTGTCAGTTACCCGATGGAACATTAATAAAGTCCAGTACCCCTAAAACCAAGAAAAAACATGCAGAAGTTGGAAAATCCATTGAAACCAATGATGGGCATCCTGATTGTCGCGTTCGGAGAAATGGCCATATACTAAATCACATGGCCAATAAAGTTTGTTTCAATGGCAGGCGCCGGGTACCTACCACCTGCCAGTAACTTTCTACAGCTATCACTTAAAAGTTGATGCGATTTTTATGTTAATTAGGTAGATCGTATAGAATAGGCACAACTTACGCTGAGGAATAGGTATGAATCATATTTTGGATGACTAATAATATATATTATAGCTTGTATGGTTTGGGAAATAGTGGTCAATTAATTATTTTTTTGCAAGGATGTGATTATGAAGCCTTGAAATGGATAGAATAAATTAATTGAACAAATTTTAAAAGTCCATTTTTCTTTTTTTATTATCTACCCGTTGTACATCAAAGATTGCTTTGTTTTAACTTTATTCTTTTTGATAAAAGTAAAACAATTAAGTACATTTATTTCAATTTCTGTTATTCATAAACCATATAGGCGTCAATCATATGCTGTTGACAATAATAATGGGAAAGAAAACATTTTTTTTTTCAATAGAAAAAATATAATGTTGATATTTTTATTATCAGAAACTATATACCTACTGCATACGACTTCTGAGAACCCATTTAGTGAATTCCGTTGTTAATAACGCATTACTTAATACCTATAGAAATATGAATATTGTTGCGAATCTACTAAATACAATAGAATTATTTGAAGATGAAGAAAGAAATAATAATTAAGAAGGAACAGAAGATAATTTTGGGAAATGGGAAAGCCCTACTCTAAATTATTAACGAAATGTAAGATTTTATTTTTGTATTTTATACATTAATTGTAAAACATTACAAGTTGATATTTCAGGTAAAACCCAAACACATATAGGAAACAAAAAAAAAGATACCGTTCTCGTTCATGCAATATAAGTAGATATACAAATACTGAAAGAGGAATGGGAAATCCTTAATTCTTTAATGCATTCGAGAAGTACCTACTTGTTGACATACAACAAGGTAACGTTGTATCAAGAAAATACCTATTGAAATTGGAAATTTTACATGGGTACACCAAAATTGACAGGAAAGAAAACTAACTATTATTCTGATTATCATAATTTGCGGTAAGAATATTCTATTTGGGAGATCATTGCCCGATTTTTTGCATTTTTGAACAAATTTGAAACTTATTCTGAAATTAATATGTTTATTAACAAATAATCTTAACCCCGACCCCGACCAAGAAAGGATTCTATATATTCTTGATTTCTATCCACTCGCACATTTCTCAGATAGGTATCAGCAATAATTTCCTAAAAGACAGGAGGTATACAAACGATTTGACTACAGATATCTATTTTTTTTATGATTCTTGTTTTCATTTAAAAGAGGGTGGCTAAAAGCCCTTCAAATGCTCAAAAAAAATTTGAAACATTTAAATTCTCTTATATTCATCTATAGATCAAATCATTTCTTGAAACAATTGTACTCAAAATATCGTGATAAATCTCAAGGTTTTGTTGTTAAAGCTTTGAGAAGATGAAATATTGGCATAATATTGTTATCCTATGTGCTATGAATCTGAAGTAATTACTTTCGCATTAATGCACTGATATGAGTTAAGGACACTTTTAAATAATCACGACTGTATGACCTTCTGCTTAAGTTTACGAGAGATCCGCGAATTTCCATGCGCCCGTAGCCTATCGAGATATTTTTTATGCTAACTGTTATTTTCTAGGACATCTAATAACCACATAACTTAAATATCATTTCTTCTAGGTAACAGAATTATTGCAAAAATAATAATTTGGCATTTGAGTAGTGGGTAGGTATATCGACGAACGACTTGAAAATAACTTTATGAGTTATTGACCACAATCACTTTGTGAAATTTATGTTGTACTAAAAAGTATGAAATAAAAATACATAATGTGGGAACCATAAAGATTTTAAGAAGTTGGTGCAAAGATGTTATTGATAGTGTAACGTTTAACCCTGAGCTAAACGTTGTGGGGTGAGTTCACTTGCGTAATACTCAAAGTTCGCAGATTGCTTCCAATGGTTTATTTTTAAACACTCTGTAAACGACCTTCTGTTGTAGTACAACTGTCACCACTTGTCACCTTTACAATCTAAACTGTCAATGTCTTTACCGACTGGCCTACTATTAACATCTGATTCCACAGACTGACTGTTATCAACCGACTTTCTAAGACTGACTGACTCTGTCCCGTGATTGACACGGGAATCCTGACATGACATTCATCGAGAATGTTCTATGATTATCTAGACGCACATAATAATGTTCTAGAGCCTTGTCAAACTGACAATAGTATGACAAATTGTACCTCACATATAATTTCTGGAAGGATCGAGAATAAATCTACTATAATTCTAGACCTACATAATGAAATATACAAGCAACTATTGTAAACAAGTTAGTAGAATAAATAACTAATAAACGAATAACAACCGTAAGTACATGACTACCTATCCAAGTTACAATAGTTATCTAATACCTACATCGTCTCTTGGCACCAACTGTAAAATTTTTATGGTTCCTACATTATTTGTTGTTATGAGTATTACATACTTTAAGTCAATCATAAGTAACTTTCATATAATAGATATTTTTCACAAAAAATTCTGCCGGCTTTATTAGTTGGTGCACTGAAAAATATAAAACAATATCAATTCTGTTGGTAAATGGTACTGGTAGGTTTGATGTTGAGCAGTTATATTTAGATTTAGAACTTTTGGCACCATCTTCAAAAGTACCAGAACCGACGATCTTGCAGTTGAGCAACTTGTTCCTAAATACAAACCATTAGCACAACTTAATATACACTATAATAAGCTATGCCATTAGCCAGGTCAGGCTTAGATTATGTCATCAGTCAATGTCATATTCCTATGTTGAGTCAGTATATCTGTCAATTTTCCACGGCCATTTTAACCCTGGTCAGGCTAATGGTTTGTATTTAGGAATGCGCTATATGTGTCCTAAATTGAAGCTTTCCATTGTGCATGTCCAAATTTCAAAAAACCACGTCAACGTTTTGCTATTAATTCTTTGACGAAAGATACTTTTAGAAGTAGTTTTTGTATCGAATGTAATTAATATATTAACGGTTAGGCGGGAGATTCTTCATTATTTCAGCCTGCTAAAGAGTGAAACACGTTATCGTCTGAGTTTTAATAAATCTTATATTGTGCAATTATGTTATTTATTTTTTTAGCTAAGATCAAAAATTGTAATATCTATTATCTATAACTTCCTAACACGTTTTTTATTGAAATGATTATGATTGATAAAAATCTATACATTTCTTTATATTTACCCTTTTATTTATTTTATACGTAGGTATGTATCTTTTTATAATAAAACCCAGTACAAATTTTATTTGTGATTCATTTTAATATTCGAGAATTTTGCTGCTTACATTATGCTTCAAGAGTTATATTACCAGAAGCGTAGAAAATCTAAAAAATGATTGCTTTATATTATTCTTTCAATTTTTGAGTAGATATTCGCGACTTTACTCACAAAATTATATAATTTCATTTTATTTTCATTTTATTTATATGCTTATTATTCTATCAATTACATTGTATACGCTATTCATGATAAAGCGACAACCTTCTGAAGAAATTATAGGTATTGATCTTCAGTTCCTTATGTGAAGGAACTGTAACCATGGAAGATTCAGCTGATGATGGACAGAAGAAAAAGTTGAATATGTGGATGAATCACTTGTCAAAATTAACTAATTCGGCTATCTGGATACCAAAAATTTTATAACAATAATTTCATGAAAATTGAATTACTAAAAGATTAAATAAGATCCTCTGCTACATATAATCTCATCTTTAATTTGGCCGTCTCTTATTTTTAATTTTCGAAAAAAATGCCCTCACCACATAGCGAAGACACATATATTTCAGACTTTATCACTGCTGTAACAGTAAACCTATGATTGTTTTGAAAATGTTTGCCGTATATGGGCTCTTCTTTAATTTTTTTGTCTCAAATTTTCGATTTTCTAAAAAATTGTCACCTCCACCCCTTTTAGGAGAAGTTTTTGAGGGGAAGGTAATGTTGAATATCATTTTTTTCTCATTGGGACCAATTCCCATTGGTCCTCTTTCAAATGAAAAAAGGCGTGAACAAAAAAACATTCAGACAAACAGTCGAATTGTATACCTCCTCCGTTTGTTTCATCGGTCAAAAACTATAAAGAGTAAAGTAAATTTATTTATATATATGTATATTTGAAAGGTAATCCTATATTTTCTATATCAATTTAGTGTGAAAATTCATCACTGAAGATTGTAAAGTATTTATAAAGATATATCTGATTTAACTTTTTCTTACATTTCATACAAAGTTTGAAGAATTCTGCTGATAATTTATAAATATCAGTATCAGTAAATATAAGAAAACAGTTTTGAAAGAGATTTATATTTAGTTCGCAACCCCTCGAGGTTCACACAAAGAACTTCCCAGTATATTTACGTTTCCTAAAAAAGTTTTGTGGCTTCTTTCTGAACAAAATTCTTGGCAAAAATTGTAGACAGATATAAATTGTATAAAACAATTAAAAATTTTTTCATAGGAATTTAGATTTTAACAAAATTTACCTTGATACGGATTGATTTCGGCATAAAATTTGATAATGATAGAAAAAAGATCGCGCATCTTGATTTAATCAACAAATTTTGAATTCATTGACAACAATCGCATTGCTGCATAAATTACCTATATTAACTTACTGAAAGACATTCGAACGTCGATATTATCATAGAAAATCTTCCTAAAAACATTGTAACCGACTCTAAGAACCTGGGACATAAATGTGAAAATTCTAAAATCCGTTAATGACTTTTCGCAAAAGCAAAGACCGATTTTATTTGATCAGGATCTGAAAAATTAAAAATAATATGAAATATTTAATTATACTGGTACTTTTGACTTTTGAAGTTGTGCAAAAGATTAAGTATCAGTAATAGGTAGATAGAAAGACTCTTTGCAATTTCTTTTAAAGTACCGATTCTAAGAGAATAAATACTCGTTTGTATTTTTTAGTGCCTCATCTAAATAAAGTCGGTTCTAGTTGGTACAAAAATATTTATGTATTTGAAATGTTCGAGTGTGTAATGTTTTCAGTTTAAAGGTTTCCGGAAATAGCTCCTTCTTTAATTTTGCATTCTCAAATTTTTGATACTCAGTAGAAACTTTTTATTAAAACTACAAGTTCTACTTGCTGCATTTGTTGAGAAATTCTCTTAGAAAAAAGTATCATATCATTTCTTCTGATTGATTCAAAAAAATTAAATTCAGTGAGTTTGTCCCTTTTTTAAAAGTGTGAGCCATTTTGAATTTAGTGTAGTAATAATCAGTTTCTTCCGAAATAATATTAGTGAATGTACATTGAAGGCCAGAAGCCAATCTGAAAAACGCAAATAGAATAAGAAATAGCTATAAAATGTATTCTTTTGATTTAATATATTGCACAAGGTCTATTCAAATTTCTCCCTACACAAAACTAAAGACCTCGATGACAGTACCACACAATTAAGGGGCCTCGCTACCAGCTGATCGTTTTTGATGAATTTTTCTGTTAACGTCCCCAAGGTAAAGTATGAAGGTTGATCCATATGATATAATACCCGACAACCCTTATTAAGTGTATTACAGGTAGTTTGATTGAACAGTAGCGGGTACAGCAATAGTTAGCTGAAAAACTCTTTTGGTTTTAGAAGGAGAGTTTTTTTTTTTCAAGGAACAAATATGCCTGGAATCCACTTTAGAATCGCGGATCATATTTTTTATTTTCAATAAAAAAATAATAACAAAGTTATCAATTTAAATTTCAGAAGTCTTATTTTTCCAATGTGATCCGCGATTCTCCATACTCTTCTCAGTAAGCATACAATTTTACCTTGATAGGATAATTAGTTTAAGAGAAATAATGGAACTACGATATCACTGGGCTTAAATTAAGATGTTGTATCTATTAGTTTCAGTATTATAAATTATAAAATATTATCTGATAGGTATATGCTTTTATATCTAAAAACTACTTAGTTAGGTGCCAATGTTGGAAACTGAGAACAATTATTTAGAATTTGTCACCATAAATAATTATCAATCTTCAAGGTGTAAATTCATACTAATAGGTAAAGTTCATTGTTTATATATGATAAAGACGAATTTCTACCAATCAGGTATGTTGCAAGGCGAAACACATCGATAAAAAAATGATTGATGCTCAAATTAAATAACTCTTTTTATTTTTGGTCCTATTTTCAGCAAGAAAAAAGTGTGCTAACAAATTTCTAAACACAATTTTATATACATCTCAGCTCACCTGAATCTTGAAGAGTACTTTCAGCCACCAACACAGACACCAATGAACTGAGAAGAATCACGTACCTAAACATTGTCACGTCAGTTTAATTAATATGAGAAACAGTTATGTTTTGTTTATTTATAACTCAGGTGTTCCCACATCCGACTAGACGACCTTCTTCTTCTCGGCAGGAAAGCTCGCTACAAACAAACTGACCTGAAGAAAAAGCAAATAACCACTATTAAGTTGTTAAGTTAAAGTGTTAAGTGCAAGTCCCGAGTTAACATCAACAACAAACTAACAAACACACTTTTTCCCCTACTCCTGCTTCAGCGAGAATTTCCCACCGTCAATAAATATGAAAAAGATTGGGATTTAGTCCAAGAGCTGAAACAAGAAATAATTATTGCAAAAATAATGCATTTTTCTCATTGCTCGTATTTATTAAATATATCATATATTTTTTTGCGGTTCGCGTTACGGAGAAAAATGTCTGTCTGATTAGTTAAATCAGAATTTCAAAAGCGCATTGGAATAACAATTCTTATGATTTTTCTTACCATAGTATGAACAACCATCCTCACAGTAAGTTACAATAGGTTGCTTTGCCGCAATCGGATATCCGATAGTTATTATATGTACATTATATGCACAAAATATTTCACATAAATGAATATAATATTTCGAACTTGTCTCTATTTTGATTGGTGTAACAAAAGGCAATTTACCAATCAAATAAGAAACATAACCAAGGAACAAAATTTATTTAAATTCTTAGAGACATTCTATTTATTTTTATCTGCTTTCGTCATCGGATGAAAGCTGTTTAGAAAGCCCCAAGAAAACTTTTCGTTGATCCTCGTCCCTGACGCTCTTTGAAAGTTTTGGTTATCTTAAAAATCACGTTTTCTCACTTTTTTTAAATCAAAAATTATTGGCTATATGACGAGAAATCTGTCCAGTGATTCTGATGAAGTTCTGTAATGAGACCTAAGAGTTAATCAAATTTGATCTCCATGCCTTTTGAATCCTTTAACCTGAATCGATCGATATGTGATCTAAGCGCAAGTTTTTCTGTAGGTGTTGATTGACATTGAAAAACATGTGTAAATCTTTTCGTCACAATGATGTAGATTAGTTTGCAGGATGTGGCTTGTAGATAAGTATAGATTATTGGTAAACAAAATGATTGAATTGAGAAATGTCGGACAAATTGTAAAACATGCTTCAAAACTCATAGGTACCCTGAAGTTTCATGACTCATCTTCACATAATGTTGATACAATGTTGCATAAGGTCAGAATTATCAAATATCTAAAAGCGACTATATCAATGTTGCAAAAATTAGTTGAATACTCCTACAGAAAGTAACAAAGTAACACAGAAAGCGTTCCTTTATGCAAAGAAAATTTTCCAAATATTTCGGACGATAAAAGTACCATCGATATTGACACTAGTAAAGGTACCTAATGAAACAACTGTCCAATGAAGATCCTACTTTCAGCTGCCGACCCTGCAAACCTTTTCCTCTGAGGTAGTCGAGCCTATGTAGTTTATATAATAACTGAATTAATGAGCCACGATCAAAATTTGAAAAAATCACCATAGCAATGTTCACTTACACTTTCAAAAGGATTTCATCGAAAAAAAAAACTTTTTTCACGCTTTTTCTGGTGATAAAGACCTTTAATAAGAATGTTTGAGAAAAGTTTCATCAAAATCTTTACAGTACCTACGAGCAGGATGTCCATTATGTGCCACAGGCGAGCAGTTTTGATAGGTACCTACCCTACAAAACAAATAAGAAAGCAAAATCTGTTCCCGATGTAATCTTGGCTCAGACCAATGGCTAAAAACTTTTATTTTTGGATTCTGTTGACCCTAAAACATAAACATCTGTTGAAACGATTAGAAACCTCACTTTCCTTATGTAGCTACATACTTGGAATAGCGGTAGGAAAGTAGAAAATAAAATTTCCCCAAAAATTTAAATGGTGGAAAATTATCTTTTACTCATATTCAAAGAAAACTGCAAAACGGTGAGGAGATAATTAAAGAATGGTTAATGTATTTGTCAGATTTGTATATAGTAACTTTTACTTTTGCTGTATCATTTTTGGTCGAAGAATGAACACTATCTCTAAAACATAAATTAACTGTTGAAATCACTGAGCAGACACTTTTCGAATTGGAGAAAACATTGGGTTTTTGATCTCAGTACCTATTTATACCTTTGCATTCTTTTTTCCTAAGTAGGTATTCGATTTCATTATAATGTTATATCTTTAGATAATTCTTTTCAATTGAATAAAAAATTAAAAATAGAAGAAAACTAGTCAAGAACAATCTCGATCATGTTACTTTCAAACCTAAAAATCAGACTGATACGTAGATAGACACGTTACACATAATTGATAAAAAAAACTATACAGGGTGGTTTAGGTTTAACAAGAATAACTTCTGGGATCGATGGAACTAACCAAAATAATAATAGTTTATAGGTATTAGGTATAAACCAAACTCCAAAAACACTCCCGTTTGGAATAAAATGTAAAATTTCTGGACATATTTTTGCACAACAAATGTCACAATAAAAGTCACAAGCAAAAAGTATAAACTATCCTACGTCAAAATACGCTAGAATATATTTTGTTTTTCGAGGCATGCTGCTATTTTATTATAATAATATTGCCCAAGGCAGCAGAGCAATGTACGGAATTTTGTGTAATAGGTATCTCGAAAATTAAGCGACATATCAAAAAGTTTAAGAATAAAGAAAGTTAGTAGAAAGACTGAAAATTTCAGAAAAAAATAATAATTTATCCAGTGACGTGCTACAAAAAAATTTGCAAACTTCCGTGCAGTTGACCACCAGAACAACAACAAACACCCTGTATAGCTATTAATCAAAAAAATGTACACTTGTCGCTTACATTACCCTTAGCATTTAACAAAACAATTGAGTATTTGCATCCCCTGGCTTACGAGTAATAAAATAAAAACCTAAAAATAATTCAAACTTCAGCGAAATTTTACTCCAAACGGAAGCGTTTTTGGCGTATGGTTTATAGTACAAACTATCATTATTTTGATTAGTTCCATCGATCCCTGAAGTTATTATAGTAAAGACTGATTCACCTTGTATAATAACACTCTCGACCAACTCACCTTTTAAACAAAAAAAAAAACTAAATCAAAATCGGTTTATCCGTTTGGGAGCTACGATCCGCCCAAACGGATCCAATGCGACGGACATCTTCACAGATACACTTATTATAAAAAAATGAAATTGAGGAAGAAACATTATTTTCTTTTAATAGTGTAGTAAACGAAACGATCGATATCCATAGCAGAATTGGGTAATAGGAGAAACAAAAGATAGGTTACGTTACACTATTGTTAACTGATTACCTGTCAACTTTCTTGTTACTAACCGATTGGTAATCAGTCACTTTGGATGGACACGACCATTGTTTGACTGATGATTGTTGGCGTTTGTCTGAAATAATTCAAAGATCATGAAGCATTAGTTATAGGTGGACTGAGAACACTATATTATCTTCAAAATTCTAATTATTCTCGCACAAAAACTTGTCAGTATCTAACTATCAACTTACGTTTTGTTTGATTGTGACAATGTGTCAATGTTTGATATTCTATTATCTACAAATAGAATAAATTCGGGAATAATTTTTGTGCAAAAATATTTATTTTCCTGGTCTATTCTCGAAGCCATATACTGAGAAATAACCTCCAGAAACAACAACACTGGAATCATCTAGAGCTTTTTAGGTTAGATATATAAAGCTGATGGCAATGACAGGATAGTCATTCAGTCATAGATCACAATCGGTCATAGAACATAGACAATAGAAAGTCGTATATAGTCAGAGCAATAAGTGTGAATATAAATGTGTATATAGTTGTGTAGTTCTTGGTGTAAAAGTGAAAATAAATCGAACCCAGTTTTAATATAAATCCCCGTTACATTGGTGTCAGTATGGAATCAGTCAGTGAGTGACTGTAAAATTGGACAGACTTTAAGAGACTGTGGTTTCATGTAGAGTTGAGTGTTTTCGTGACTTTTTGTTAGATTTAAGTTAGAGACTCTTTAGTTCGTTTTCGTGTGAAGACTTTTTGTTCGTTTTTGTGTTAGTGTGAAGACTCTTTAGTTCGTTCTTCGTGTGAAGACTTTGTTCGTTTTCGTGTGCTGCTTTACGAGGTGATGCAGCAGACATCCTTAGGTCTATTCCGGCTGGCCAGGCAAACTATCAAGTCTTGCTTTCTAAACTGGAGAATCGGTATGGAGATAGTCATCTTCAGCAAGTATACAAAGCCCAATTACGATCTCGGGTGCAACATGCAAATGAGAGTCTGCAAGAGTTTGAGGGAGAGGTAGCTCGTATTGTGCGGCTAGCATATCCTACAGCTGGCCATAGCTTCCTTGATGAAATTGCTGTGGACACATTTGTAAATGGATTGAGGGAGAGCGAGCTGCAGAAGGCGTTGAAGCTGGCCAGACCAAAATTGCTAGAAGAAGCACTAGTTATTGCTTTAGAGCATGAAGCCGCTAGCCAAACTTCCCGAGGGCACCGTGTTAGAGCAATCGATGAAGAAGACCAATCCAACAGAGAGTCCCTGTTAGATATGATAAGGAAGCTTGTTACGGGGGCACAATCAAAGAAGAGAGAGCCAAGGTGTTGGAACTGTGGTGAGCTAGGACACGTACGCCGCAGTTGTAAGAAGAAGTTGGCACAGTCGGAGAACTAGAATGGGTCGAGATGAGGGGGCAATCGTCGACCTGCAGAGAGAGTGCCCCAGTAATTACGGTCAACGTGTCATATTCTGACGGTGCCTTAAGTTTATACATCGATGGTCGAATCAATGAAGAAGACAGAACACTCCTAATAGACACGGGTGCAACAAGAACAATAGCAAGGCCAGAGCTCATCAAAGATCATTCCCGGATATAACCAACAAAGGTCCAACTCAGAACAGCGACTGAAGAGACAATAAGAATACGTGGTGAAGCTAGCATGACCATCAGCATTGGCAAAATCACCATCAAGCACAGAGTTTTAACCGCTGACATATCTGATGAGTTTATTTTGGGAATGGGCCTTTTGAAGAAGCTTGGGGCTGTGTTGGATGTTAAAAATGGTGTCTTGAAGGTCGACAATGGAGAACTGCCCTTTCACGAGGATAACGAAGATGTTGTCCGATTGATAACGACTAGTGACGTAATAATAACCGGCTATAGTGAAAAAATATTGATGACCAACCCGGACGGAAACTGCAAATCTGGAAGTCTGAGACTGGTAGATGAAATGAATAATAAGGATTTTCTGACAGCTAAAGCTCTTGTTCAGTACGAGATGTCGTTCCTGTCAGAGTAATGAATCTAAAGCAGAGCCCCATCAAGTTTAGCAAGGGAAGTATGGTTGGAAATTGTGTTCCTGTATCAGCGATATGCTCTGTAAGAACGATTAGTAAACCATCCAGGATCAGATATTCGAAAGAGCTGATTGATGTGGTCATCAAGACTGTCCAGGTTTTAGACGAGAAACAATTAAGAAAAGTGAGAGATATGCTTATGGAATTCCAGGACGTATTTGCGATGGAAGAAGAATACAAAGGTAAAACAAGTATAGTGACTCACAAGATAAACACGGGAAACGCTCAGCCAATAAGACAGCAGCCAAGAAGACTTCCATTGGCCAAAAGAGACGAAGCCGAGAAAATAATTCAAGAAATGAGCAAGCACGGAGTCATTGAGCCATCAAATAGTCCATGGACCTCGCCAGTAGTGCTTGTGAAAAAAAAAGGATGGTTCTACAAGATTCTGTGTAGATTACCGACTTCTGAATTCAGTCACTAAGAAGGATAGTTATCCGTTACCCAGAATAGATGACACCCTAGATACTCTCTCTGGGTCACGATGGTTCTCTACACTAGATCTGAAAAGTGGATACTGGCAAGGTGGAATGGATTCCGCAGATCAAGAAAAGACTGCTTTCTCGATAGGATCAGGGCTCTGGTAATTCACAGTGATGCCGTTTGGACTATGCAATGCTCCCGCTACATTTGAGAGGCTCATGGAAGCAGTTTTGAGAGGACTGACATGGCAAACCTGCCTAGTGTATTTGGATGACGTAATCGTGGCAGGAAAATCATTTGAGGAACACTCGAAGAATTTAATAGAAGTTTTCCGATTACGTGAGGCCAACCTGAAGCTGAGTCCTAAGAAATGTTATCTATTCCGACGTGAAGTAAGATATCTGGGTCGCATCGTATCTGGGGACGGTGTCACGGCAGACCCGGAAAAGATAACAGCTATTAAGGAATGGCCTATTCCCAAGAACAAGCATGAGATTAGAAGTTTTCTGGGCTTGTGTACCTACTACCGACGGTTTGTGAAAGGTTTTGCCAAAATCGCTAAGCCTCTAACTAAACTAACAGAAGAAGGCAAAGAATATTCCTGGAACGATGAGTGTCAGAGAGCTTTCGAACTACTGCAAGAAGCTCTTATCAGCGTACCAATCTTGGGCTATCTGAGGCATGACGGAAAATTCGTGTTGGACAGAGATGCCAGTAATACAGCCATTGGTGCTGTCCTCGGAGAAGAATTATTGCGTTACCAGAAGGGAACTGTTGGAAGTAGTGAAAGCCTGCCAACACTTTCATAAGTATTTGTATGGTCGCCGCTTTCTAGTTAGAACTGACCATGCAGCGTTGATGTGGCTCCTGTAATTCTGTAATCCTGAAGGACAAGTGGCAAGATGGTTAGAACGTCTTCAGGAATATAACTATGACATCGAGCACAGGGCAGGAAAAATTCATGGAAACACAGTTGCCTTATCCAGAAGACCGCGCAACTATAACTACACCCACTGCTAGAAGATGGAACAGAAGCTTTGCCCTATACGACGAACAACCGTAGAGAATGAGGAGTGGCAGCCCGAACAAATGAAACTGGTCCAAGAGAACGACCCATGTTTGAGAGTGGTCTTGGAGTAGATGCGTCGTAAGGAAAGACCGTCTTGGCAGGATATAAGTTTGCGAAACCCGGAAGTGAAAGCATATTGGAGCCAATGGGACTGTCTTGTGTTAAGAGATGATCTGCTGTATAGAACCTTTGAGTCTGAAGATGGCACTGAATCCAGATTACAACTAGTTGTGGCACGAAGCAATATGCAGGGAATACTACTTCAGCTACATCACGGAGCCTCGGGTGGACATTTTGGAATCACCAAGATTCTGCAGAAGGTTCGAGAGTTGAGTGAATTGCAAAGAAGATGTGAGACAGTGGTGCCGTAAGTGTGAAGTGTGTGCAGCTAGCAATGGACCACTTGGCAGAAAGCGAGCGAGCGAGTTGCTGTGGATATTGCGGGGCCATTTCCTTACACGGACAATGGGAATAAGTATATCTTAGTAGCCATGGATTATTTCACAAAGTGGATAGAGGCGTACGCAATCCCAAGAAGCATCGACCGTCACCGAGGTGTTGGTGAAATAATTCTTTTCACGTTTTGGCGTTCCTCTTGAAATCCATTCGGACCAAGGAAGAAACTTCGGGTCAGCCCTGTTCCAAGATGTTTGCAGACTAATAGGTGCGAACAAGACCAGAACGACCCCTTTGCATCCTCAATCGGACGAAATGGTAGAGAGGATGAACCGAACCATGGGCAAGCACCTCTCTAAGGTTGTCTCAGAACATCAGCAAGATTGGGATCAGTACATCCATTTGTTCCTGATGGCCTATCGGGCGGCTGTGAATGAAACAACTGGTCAGACTCCTGCTAGTTTAATGTTGGGGCGCGAGTTGCGCCTACCCTGTGACCTGGAATTCGGCCGCAGACCTACAGAGGATAGTGTCGCAGGAGAAGGATACTTCGACCCATTGAGAGCCAGAATGGATAAAGTCCATGAGTTGCCAGTGATCGAATGAAGCACCACTACAATGTTCGATCAGCTGATGGAGTCTTCAACGTGCGGGACCTTGTTTGGCTGTATAATCCCCAACGACGTCGAGGCCTTTGTCTCAAACTCCAAAGGCAATGGGAAGGTCCATTTGAAATTATGAAGAGGATAAATGATGTCATCTATCGTATCCGAAAGTTACCAAGGGGAAAAACTCGAGTGGTGCACATAAACCGACTCGCACCATACGCTGGATCGAACGACCAGGAGGAAGCACGAGTGGCTCTTCAAGAAAAGAAATGTCAGTTTCAACGACTTCATGTCCAAATACGCGGATCGGAAGAAGGTCAGACTCGGTGTGACAGTTGAGGTTCAACAAGACCTTTTCAAACTACCAGCCGACCTTTCTATTGCCCATTGTGTAGCGGAGGATCTACGTATGGGCCGAGGAATTGCTCTGGAGTTTAAAATGAAGTTTGGAAGACTGGATGAATTTTCAGCCCAAAGACCATGAGTAGGAAAAGTTCTGCGACTAGCAGATGGTAATCGGAACCTCTTCTATTTGGTTACGAAGAAGATGTCTAGAGGAAAACCCACTTACAAGGACATCTGGCATGCACTGATGAGCCTAAGGAATGAAGTCAGGAATTATGACATCAAGAAGTTGGGTCTTCCGAAAATAGGCTGCGGGTTGGACGGGCTAGATTGAAAGATTGTAAGGAGCCTGATCGAATACATCTGCTAGGACGCTGGTGTGCAAATTACCGTGTGTTGCTTCAATCCAAGAGGAGTGTACTCTGGAAAGACGATAGACTGTTACTTCTTCAACAAGGGTGATTGTCTGGCAGGAACCAAGTGCAGAATCCGCCATGGAACAGAAATCCAACAAGGTACTACCAAGGATGATTTAAGGTAACGTGGAGACTTACCCGAATAATGAACTACACACAATGCACATTCCAGAAAACACGGGAGACATAAGAGGCAACGAGAATAAGTCCTGGTCTATTCTCGAAGCCCTATACTGAGAAATAACCTCCAGAAACAACGAAAACAACACTGTAATCATCTAGAGCTTTTTAGGTTAGGTTAGGTTAGGTTAGGTTAGGTTATATATATAATGCTGATGGCAATGACAGGATAGTCAGTCAGTCATAGATCACAATCGATCATAGATCATAGGCAGTAGAAAGTCGTATGTAGTCAGATAAATAAGTGTGAATATAAATGTGTATATAGTCATGTAGTTCTTGGTGTAAATAAATAAGTGAAAATATATCGAACCCAGTTTTAATATAAATCCCCGTTACAATACCAAATAGGTTTACTTACACTCGCCACATAGGCAATATCACATTTCATCAAATACATATCATTTTCAGTTTAACAAAATCATCAACAGTATAAAATATGTTTTTAATAAGAAAACACTGATTGGTTCATTAGTCGTGAAAACCGTTGAATATTCAGTTTCAGTTTCAAAATATAGCAACAACAGTCCAACACTTTCCCAATGCTCCATCTCAGAAACACCTGAATTTTTTAATAAATATCCGTTTAGTACTGCTCGAAATATTTTTTTTCCTAATACAGCTACCTAGATATAATTTTAAATTTTCAACAAAAACTTCCTCTTCCATCCCTTTTAGGGGAAGTTCTTGTAAGAAGGGCATTAGTGGATTAATATATTTTTGAAAATTCAATACAGGACCATTTCTCAGCACTCTTATTTCCAATATAACATAATTTTACAATCTGGCCCACTAGTCAGAAAGTAAGCGAGAAAATTCTTGGGTACAATTATACCTATTATGTACCTATTGTAGTTCCCACGGGTGTTTATATTTTGATATTATTATTTCCTTATCAGAACAGGATTAGATCATCGTTCTGTATATTTAGAAGCCTTTTTTTATTTGTTGACGTAATTGATGAATATGTAGCTAGCTACGCAGTCTGAGGTTTCTGTGATAACAATGGCAGCTTTTATTATTATTTTTTCGATTCGACGTCATTGCTTATTTGGATACGGAGAATCCATTACATGTCTGATATGTTCTGAAATGTTTTTTTAGATTAAAGAAATCCTTGAATTCATTATTATCTAATCTGATACATTAATACGAGCAATTCTTGTTTATATATTTACAATGAATAGAATGCCTCCGCCGATTTCGATAAAAAATTTAAGAAAATAGTGTTCCAGGTTCAGAAATCGATTGGTGATACTCACCACTGTTGTTAAAAAAAACAAGTTATTTTAATCACTTTGTTTTAAATATATTTCTAAAAAATTGGAAGAAACTCCTCCTGTTTTTTTAACAGAGTTTTGAACATTGTTTTATACATGTCATAAAAAGAGACAAATTAAAAAAAACAACTGAAAATTTCAGATGTTTGTAGGTTACGTTTCATGAGATAAAGCCCACTGACTGACAGACGGACGCGCAGACGGGGAGCGGAGTCTCAGTATTTGGTACGGAACAACCAAGCTCATGTTATTTTAACATTTTGATAAATAGATATATAATTTATCTAAGGAATCAATATTTTCTTCTTCTTCTTCTTCATATTCTATATTATAATGTGTTGGTAATCTTATATTTGAGTGATTTGAAAACAGTCACCAGTTTGGCTGTTTTTTCGTTTGAAAGACGGTTTCTGAGGTTTGAGTGAACAAAACCAAATGTAGAAAAAAGCATTTCTACACCAGCAGAGGACGCTATTGCAGTGTGTACCTGGTAGGTATGCTAGTTTCATCATGTCTTGATTCAAATTAGCTGCTAGAGCCTTCCACCTTGTCAAAGGTTAAACTATCAATGCATGTTTTGTGAAAAAATACTCAATAAATTGGAAAGTATGTGCTCTATTATATTTATTGATGAATGTTATGGAGGTTGGATGAAAAGAATTTATATAATTCGTTGCAATATCTAGTCGATCTTCAATCAATTTTTTTCCGCTAAATCTTGGATCAATTAAATTTGCAACATAATGAGCTGGATCATAGCTTTTTCAAATATAGCTTTGCATTTTTGAATATCACGCAATGAATGTCCATGATCTTGATCATTGATCTCCGTTTTTTTTTTCTCTAGATTCAGCCTTGTCTGTGTGATTTCATCAATTGTAGTACATACACGTTGGGCAATATTTAATGAAATTACAAAGATTTTTAATTTGTTTCAAAGACCCTGTGCATATCTATAGAGTAATAAATAGAATATAGAGTAGCAACTCTATGATGTAAAAATTGTCTCAAACTCAAGTACTTGACTGCCATCTCTGCATTGCACGAAGAACTAAATGAGACATTTTTGGCCGGCGGAAAATTTGAAATTCAATAGCTCGTAATTTGAAATCATTTTACGTTATTTCATAAATCATATTCACAATTAAATTCGTAGGTTTCTCATAAAGTTAAATTGTATTCTTTAGCTCTATAAAGAAATCTATGATATTAATTAATAATATGATATAAGAATTAACAATATTGATGAATACCGGAAAAATAAAAAAAATGTTATACATATATATTTATTGAATTCTATTTAAAAAAAATTATATGTGCAATAATTGCTAAATAATAATGAATTCATGAACAAAAATTATCATTAGATACAGAGATATATTTACAGTTAAATACCTTTCCTTAGTTAAATCTTAGAAATAACTTTATTAAATGAAAACAGATTATTAGAGAGAGTCAACTAAATGATGTTCACCATTCTACAGGGACCTATTTATATATACTTATATTGCACTTTCAGCACTATGCTTATGATTAACAATATATCCTTATTTTAATAAATGGTTCAGCTATAATGACCGTATAACTTTACAAAAAAGTAATTCAACTTAGCTACGTTTTTAAAAAAATGTTAATATATTCAAAATTGTACAATAGAGGAATATGTATATATATACAACTACCAAATAATAAATAATATCTGACCGCTAATATAAAAGGTATCAGTTTAGTTTGGGTGAAAAGTGAAATCACTAATAAAAATATTACATTAAATTATTATGTATTTTCAGAATGATTTACAGCAATGATTTGTCGTTATGAGAAAGATAAATATTTGAAATTCTATCTTCAACATGATTAGATTTAAGGAGAACCTATTTTAGAATCGTTCTAATATGGATATCAGGTACAGTAGAAACTTCATTATGTGAGGTAGATACAAACAAATTGATATCATTTCTGTTACATATAACATTAATAACATTAACTTTAAGTAGAATTTACAAACACTATGATACAACTTTCAAGTGCCATATTGGTGTGTTCTCTGTCATTGTTACCAATGATCTAAGGGAACCTACTATTCCAGAATAGTTTTATTAGGAAAGTCATTAATATATTTTTGGATTACCATTTAATTCATATTCATCCAGCAAATGCTGTTTTCGGGTGGCACGGTTAATTGGGTTAGTAACAATTTAAGATGGTTTTCAACGGGATTAGATCGCAATAGAATTCTCTTCATTTTCGGTATTATACAATTTGAATAACCTTCATTCTGACAATGGTTATTGAATCTGAAATAGAATCTGATAAGCTCAAAGATATAGGTATATCATATACTTATTTACTCACTAATTAGATTTTCTAGCAATTTGTACCCTCTAGAAATCTGAGATGTTTCTACAAGATGATCAGTAGGGGATCCTTGCTGGTAATCTGCAATCCCAATTAGAAGAAACTATTATAGTATGTAAGTATTCTTCCTACTTTCACTATAGGTTATTGGTGCTATGAATATTTCTCATTTTATATATATATAATAGTTTCTGAGGTACAAAAAATCATATAATTTCTAAATGACCATAAATATTCGTATTAAATAGATAATTCCTTTGAAATAACTTCTAAGAATTGACATGAAATCATGAGATAAGTTTATTTTTATACAGATCTTTTACTCTTAAATATCTGACATTTGTAAGACTGAGTTAGCAATAAATTTTGCTTAAAAACTATAATTTCTTCTTATTTAGTAAACCTTTTACTAACCTTCGAGGATTATCACTTCCATATGAAGGCACCTTGATAAAAAACGAGGGGAGGCACACAACACACATTTCAAAGAGTTTTAATGTCACTGTTGTAAAACCATAAAAAAATATTATAGGCGAATCCATTTACCACACCACGTGGGAGGGCGCCACTGTAGATAGGTAATGTTTATCGGAAAGAACAGCTGATTCTATGCAATCTTTATGAGAGTACGTAGTGTGAGTTGTTTGATCTGTGTTTGAGGAATATTATTGTGTTTTGGAATAAAAATAGTCGTTGGTGATTATAATATATGGATTCAATAATGAAAAGTAAGTACAATTATTCAATAAAATTATAAAGCGAAACAAATATGTAGACGTAAATTTTGCTTATCTTGCAGATATAATTGTGTGATTTTATGTTTATCTTAACTAAAAATCTATAATAGGTGGTGATATAAATAAAATTAAAATGACTTGCCACACCTGCACTTTTGTTTATATATTTCCGTGTAAATGATAATAAACGACCAGTTTAAAAACAAGTGTGTTTTTTCCCGCATTCACTAGATATATTTCAAAGATGAGTGAATCAATATACATAAAAAGATACAGCAAAATCTAAAGAAATACAATATAAGATGTTTATCGTATTTCCTTAAAAGACCAAGTATTTTTATGTGAGAAAACAGTTCTATTACAAACAAAAATCAATTAAGCATTACAGTGACTCCAAATGAGATGTTTCGCAAATTTTCTGAACAGAGCAAGTAAGTTACTAATAATTTTTGTGCCATAATACATAGTAGATATTATATGTAAATTAAGGAACATAATATAAATGAGTTAATTACTTTAATAAAACTGTTTCCTAAGCTAACCTTCTATCCACTTTCTCGACCACTCCAAAATTGTTCTTAGTATAGACAAATCCTGATTCTTTATTGGGAAAACGATTAAAATGGATTGTCCTGTACTTATTTTTCAGCTGTGATAACTATATTACACCACAATTTGTATTAAAAACAATTTTCTTCGGCATGATGAGTGAAATTCACATGTTAACAAATACGAATGTAAACAAACGATTACCTATCTGTTCTGAGTTGGCACTTTTACCAGCAGAGGGCCAACGCTTGGCTGGATTCGCCTATACTGACACTGGCAACCGTGAATGATAATGACATGCTCAAATGCAGATTCCTGTAAAAGATACATTTGCTTTTCATAACGCAGTTGTGGGATGCCGCCAGCTCTATCAATAACAGACTCCAGGCAATCTGAGATTACATACCCTGGTTCGTTCATTCAAGTCATGACTCGAGTCATGATCTAAAAGGTTTAATAAATGTGCAATGTTGCTTGCATTGTCTGACACAGTGCACCAAAACTCCGCACATTTTCTGATATATTGTATTGATAAAGTTAATAAATACTCAGCATTTTGATGTGCCAGCATCAATAACGTTTTTTTGTGGAATGCAAAGTATTCGATTTTTAATTAATAATGAAAAATGTTTAAAATCTGTTTTAAAAATGAATAAAACACGGTAAGTACCTATAAGTACGTCCCTCGCATTCTCAAGTTATTTCCAGTGCCCATTTGGTTAAAAATTATTTATAAATGAGAGATTTCCGATCAGCGTTTTTGTGAATATGGGACCATTTCTCAATCCTCATCTTTCAAATGAATCCAAAATCATCATAATCAGAGTTCGTTTTCTATAAAAAACGCGCGGTCAAACAAAAAAAGCAGACAGTCGAATTGTATACCTTCTCCGTTCGGGGTTCGTCGGTCAAAAATTGGACCGACGTTATAGTTGGAGCACTGAAAAATATAAAATAATATTAATTCTATTGGTACTGTAACTTTTGAAGTTGTTCATTTGTAGTTAGATTGATAACCTTTGGCACCAACTTCACAAGTACCAGCACCAATAGAATTAATATTATTTTATACTTTTCAGTGCACCAACTAATAACGTCGGTCCAATTTTTTGTAAAAAATATTTATTTCACACAAAATTGTCGAACGTTCACTAACACCAATGAAGATAGTACTTATCCGACTTATCCCATTTGTTTGTAGTTGTTATTATTGAGATCTCAAAACATCGCTGCGGAAATACGCTTAAGTATTTTATAGATGTTATAATAAGCCCGCTGCAGACGGAGTATGTTTTGCTGCATGTTTCCTCTATGGGAGCTAGGCTTGGTGCTGTGCATGCTTCCGTGTAAGAAATTGACATCGCCTGCACGGTTGGTTGCTTGAACTCGTGCATGATTTGATGATAGAACCGGTGCTATTTTCGGTGATTGTTTTCACGCATCGTGCCTTGTTGGATCACTTGGAAATAGTCGTTTCGTACTCAAAAGTTATTTTGCACATGATAAAATGTTATTTTTGTTTGTTGGGACATTTCTCTGTTGTAACAATGATAAGAAATAGAGCTTGATTAGAATGTTCAATATTTTGTATCATTTGGCTCAGACATATTTCTCTGTACAGTCTCTGTTACCATTTTTACACGGATTTAACTCGAAAACCGTAACTCTAAGGAAAAAATGTTCATTATATATGTTGCTACAAATAATTATGTCTTTCATGTAGTACCCACAGATTTTCAATTTTCGAAAGAAATCGCCCTCTCCACATAGCAAAAATACATATATTTGAGAATTTAACATGCCTCCATCTCGAGAACCGTAAATCTTTAGAAAAATGTTCATTTTAAACATTTCCGGATATTGTTCTTCAATTCTGTCGTCTCAAATTTTAAATTTTCTAGAAAATTTCTCCTTTGATAAATTTTGATTCATTTGAAAGACGAGACATGAGAAACGGTTCCATTTTCGTAAAAACTCAAGACCGAAATCTCTTTCCATCCGAAAACCGCCTCCGAAAGGGGTGGAGGCGGCAAATTTTCTCAAAAATCTAAAATTCAAGATGCCATAATTAAAGATAGGACAATATCCGGAAACGTTTAAATTGAACATTTTACGGTTTTCAAGTTACATTTTCGTTAGAATCTCACATATGTGTATTTTCGCTATGTGGAGGGGGCCATTTCTTTCGAAAACTGAAAATCTCTGGGTACAACATGAAAGACAATAATGTTTGTAGCAACATTTATTTTCAACATTTTTACTATACTACTATAGTAGCTGTATAAGGAAAGTAATGTAATCGTGTGAAATTTTCGGTATCGAGATTTTTACAAATGTTGACGTTTCAGAGATTTTTAAGTCCAATAAACATATTTTCAGCCATTAGTCTGTCTGTCTGACTTGTGAAGTTGGTGCCAAAAGTTATCAATCTAACTGCAACTGCACAACTTCAAAAGTAACTGCCCCAATAGAATTAATATTACGTAGTATTTTTCAGTGCACCAACTAATAACGTCGGTCCAATTTTTTTTTTTTAATATTTTTAGTTGGTATGTACACCAACTATTAAAGCCAGTCCTATTTTATGTCCTTCACTGTTGCTCTATCAAAATTAATATGAACCTCCTAAAACGATCGTGTTTCCTTATCATTTAATTTAAGGCTATTCAAGTAAAATTGGGTCTTTCCATTTATTTTGAAACTGTGGATATACTTATATTCAGTAATTTAATTCGTTAGCTCAAACATTCAACAAAAATTCAATATGAAAGACGGATTTCTGTTATAATTAGCTTACTCACTTTCAAATGATGAGGTGATCGAATTCATTTCTAGAAATAGATGTCGCAAAAAATGATCTCCAACTTTTATGGACAAAAGCATTGCAATATTGCAGTTATTTGAGGAATGTGTCTTCTTAGCAATAAAATCATAGTTTATCGATGTATGTGTATGTATAGGATAAAGTCATGGAGAAAAAATGTTTTCCTGTAGGTGTTGACTACAAACTATTTATTTTCATTATTGTTACAGATTTAATCAATAGAGAATGTTTACTTATTATTCATAACAATAATATCCATAACTATTATTAGGCACATATATTATACAAATCTCAAATCTACATCTCATGTACCTACTATAATAGTTTAAAATATTTAACTTTATTTACAATCGGCTATACACTTCAACTGTATGTTGTTTGTTTTTTATGTATTTTCAAGTTTTTGTACAGTAATCGTGAACCCAATTGATTATTTTTCAAATTGAGGAAAATAAACCTCATCTCCATAATTTATTAAAAATAAATTCTTAGGGGTTGAGACATGTTTTGAGTCTATAGGTATAGACTCATCTTCTGTCAGGATAGATACAAGGAATATGTGGAGAGAAACAAAAAATAATATATTGATTCTACTAAAACACAAATAAATAAAAAAATCTAAAAATAAAATGAAAAGAAAAAACTACTCTAACATGATGGGCATGATAAAAAAATGCATTAGATAAATTAAAAAGGATGAACTACATCTTAGATCGAGAGTCAAGATTTATTTTTCTTCAATCAATCTAGTTACTACTTCACTTTGAGGAATGGACTTCTTCTACAACGATTACTTTTCATTTGGAAACAGGAGTATGGTCCTATATTTTCTTTGTCAAAATTAATTTACCCTTCCCCCAAGTTGTTTTTTTATACAGTGTATGAAAATATCGGGTCCCGCTAATTTTAAATTGGACAGTTATCAAAAAAGTTAAGGGTTTTCACGTTAGAGCAGTAGTGTACATTGAAAAATGTCACAACTATTGAAAAGCTCAAAGATGTTAAATACCTATCTCTTACAAAAAAATCTGGTGTGTTCACTCACACGACTTTCCTACCGCTCGCAGGCATGTAACATTTTTTCGCAAGATAAAACGTTTAGCCAGAATCTGAAGAAACATGTGGAAAATGTGAGATTTTATTCAAGCATACCTTTTTTGTGCTTTTTCTTAAAGATGGCGCTGTATTTGGGTGGTAAAGGGCTCTCAGAAGAATACTTTAGGCAAGTTTAATCAAAATCCTTAGAGCCGTTTTCGCACTACAGTCTTGAGCAAATCACGTTTTTTGGCTATAGCTCAGCACCCAGTGTATACAGGATTCTCATTCAGTGGCACCGGCGAGTGATATTGATACCAAACGAAACAAAAAAGAAAGCAACAAAATACACCGATCCGTTCCCGAGATAATGCTATCACAGACAGACAGACAGACAGACAGACCAATGGCTGAAAATATGTTTATTGGACTGTAAAAATCTCGATACCGAAAATTTCACACGATTACAATACTTTCCTTTTACAGCTACTATAGTAGCGTAGGAAAGTAAAAATAGTAGGTACCCATTGTATTACTGCTCTGAAATCTCAAAAATACCAAATAATATTAAATCTATTGCGGCTACTTTTGATGGTGGTGTCAAAGTATTTAACTGTCCCTCTTCAAAATGAGCATTACCAATTAAATTAACATTTTTTGGTGCATCAACTAATAGAATTGGTTCTTATTTTTGGAAGGAATATTTTGCTTTCTAAGAAGGTAACAAAGCAGACTCATTTTCGTGTAAATATTAATAAAAGAGAAATGTCTTTTTTTGCATTAGATTCATTGTAATAAAGCTTCGGGTGCGTAAATAATTTAACCATACTGATATGTTGATACATAGAAGGCGAATAAACATGTATTTAAAGAATATATCTAGGGAACCCTCATGGTAATGCTTCATCTCGTACACGTCGTATTTCTTTCTCGTGTATGGATAGTATGATATGACCTCGAGGATCGCACCAATTCTGAAGCGAATGTAATCCTCACAGATATGCCTAGAATAACTCAATAAAGTTTTATAGCAATTGTGTGGATGGTATAGATAAGCATAAAAGACAAACAAAAAACATATTTTTACCCTTGGTATCTGTCTGTCCGTCTGAATAATCCTGTCACGCCCCATTTTCTCCGACAATATTGAAGGTAATAATTACAAATTTGGAACTTTGATCGCTACCCGATCCTATAACATAAAGCAAAAATAAACATTTGTTTGCATCATGTGATATATCAAATAGAAGGGCTCTTTGTAAGAAATTTTAATGTATTTTTTTCAAAATTTTAGAATAATCGAGTTAGAGGATGTCAAAAGATAATTATTAAAAAAAATTGGACCGAATTTATTAGTAGGTGCACTGAAAAATACAAAAAAAGATTGTTACTTGTGAAGTTGGTGCCAAAAGTTTTCAATCTAACTGCAAATGCGCAACTTCAAATGTACCAGCACCAATTGAATTAATATTATTTTGTATAATATGAGCACCAACTAATAACGTTGATCCAATTTTTCGCGAAAATTTTTATTGTAAGTCTGAATAATGAAGGACAGAGAGGAGGATGGTAGGATGTTTAATTTTTTGAACAATGGCTTACAGCGATCATCATATTTGCTGGATGTTATTATTTGAATGACTTTTTTTTGCAATAAATATTTTGTGGCTGTGACAGATTAGCTATTTTCGCGGAGTAAATACTGAACGTGTTTTGAACGTATTCGCATGCGCACTTCAAAATTGAGTGTTTGCGGAGAAGAATATTCTTATCCGGGATTTGTTCCGAACTTAAAATTCGGTGTTTGTAAAGCACCTCTTATTTTTTGAGAACTAGTTCGGAACATGTTCGACAGCTTCTCGGATGGATCGGAGCTGGGATATCTTTATAAGTGCTTTGTAAATTTCTGAATTTCAGAGAACAATAAGTGCAAAAGCAGTGTCAGAATTATGCTAAATATACGACAAAGTAATACAGATAACTGTATTGGCTGATAAAAGTCTATTGTAAATTAGAATTGAATAAACAATAATGAATTTCCACTAATGACTAGTAACTATTAGGAAGTGTTAATTGTCATATATCTACAAAATACGTTCTATTCAAGTTTCGAATGCTTTTCTCGGTGTTGAAAAATTGACAACTTATTCGGAGACGCGCATGCGTACTGAAAAATCCCAGATATGTTCACACCAGATTCTGAACGTGTTCAGAACACGTTCAGGATTTACTCCGCTAAAACAGTTATTGTCAAGGCATACGTCGTTATGCTTTGGAACGTAGCAGAATATGCCATTCTTAGATTGTCTGTATCCACACCAGATCCACATTCATCTTCATTTGCCTGAGAGCATGGAAGGCATTCGCAAAGCGCTTAGATAAATACTTAATGTGAGGCGCAAAACTTAATTTGTTATCCAGTACAGTATCAGCCCTAAAAGCTTAACGTGATCTTCGGATGGGGAAATGGTGCTCGTAGCGAGACTGTGTTTTTGATGTATTGAGGCATAAATAATTACAATTGAACCAGTTTTTTAATCATTGTTCTGCTTGATTAAGAGTTTGTACTGCGTTGTTTTCACTGGATATATTGGTTGCATCATCAGCATAAAAAAATGATGTAACCCTCTGGTCCAGATTCGAGAAAAGGTCATTGAAATATATTGTAAACAAACTGACCCTGCGGACTTTGTACCGCCCAAAAATAAGAATCGAATACTGTTTTATAGTTTAGCTAAACTTCATTTATTAACGTTAATATTGTTTTTGGTAGCGCCACCTTTTGAGGATTAGATGAAATTCACGATCCGATTTGGTATTGGTGTAGAATACTGTTAGACATATCGGCAAGGAATATGGCGGAAGTCCAATCTTAATTTATATAAAAATTCATTACCTGTAAAAGGAATCGAAAAAAGGAGATATTTAAAATCGGTCCCGCCAATCTTGAGTTATAAATGGTGTAACTAACACCACTTTGTTTTATATAGATAGATAATAGGGGTCCTCTTATGGGACAACAAAGTTGACTGCATGACACGTGGACGTCTGATGCTCGGATTTTACATACTGGGTACGATTTGACAAGTAGGACCCAGAGAGGTTTGAGGCAACTCCTATAACTTCATACCTTTCGAGTTTTGTTATCATGATATCATGACGGATTCTATAGAATGCCCTCGTAAGATCATAGAGTTTCGCATAGCGAAATTCCTGACGCTCGAAGGTATCCGACACAGTCTCATATATATCGTTTTTCTCAAAAAAGCAATCAACCTTTTCTTAAGGATACACTCGAAAATGTTCTGGTGCTATGGAAATTGGCCGGTAATTGTCTCGGCTATTGGGATTTCCCTTCTTATAGATAGGTGTAACTTTGGAAACGTTGAGAACATCTGGAAAAATACCTGTATCCATACAAAGATTAAATAGATTCGCTAAAAATCACCAAATTTTTATTTATGAGTTTCATGAGTACCGAATGCAAGCCATAAATGTCGGCAATTCTAGAGTTTTTTTCAGATTATGAGACATCTTTAATATTTGTTTTGCTGGTTGAATGTAATTAAAAATTGTTGAAATTTTTCACTTGAAAGAATCGAAGAAATTTACTTCAAAGATCAGCATTCGCAGAATTTCAACGGATAAATTGCTAACTAAACTAAATTTGTATTAATTATTTGCCAGACTGACTTTTGTTTATTTTTTTATATTCATATATTATCTTATTAATAAACTCCACTTTTTTCCAGTTTTTATAGAATTTTTGTGTTCCTTTTCAAATTTGTTAAGTAATTCGAAGCTTTCCGTCTTCCTTCTCACTTCGGCAATAATTTGAACCACTTCTAATTGTGATTTTAAATTTTTGATATCTGGAGAACAAATATTTTAAATTTATTCTCAGAGATACATACCTACCTATCTTTCTGGAAAATGAGATTTGTAAAGATCTGATAGAGAGATAACTATATGAGCAGCTTGTGCTTCTGGATCTAAATGGTATATATTCCAGATCATTTCATCTAATGCCGCAGTGAAATTTGAGATAGATTTTTTATAAGATAAGGTTTTCCAATAACATTTTTTTTTAAATAAATTCCTCTATGGTTTGACAATTGCGGCTCTATGACTATGACTGACTACTGTAGTTCCACTGGATATAGTTATCTGGGTGCCAACAAACACTTTTTCTAGCATATCATGTGATAAAAAATATTTTTGCATTCAGATGCTTTATTGTCATTGGTTTTAAAGTTATAATAATTGAAGTCACCAACACCCGGTACCTTATTATTGGTGTTTATTATGTCCAGATTATTTTGAAAAATATTACTATCACCATCAGGTGATCTTTAGACACTAATACTAATTTTCATATTTTTAAGCTCAAACAGTGTAAATTCTGCATCTATCTCAGCGCAAATATCTTTTATACAAATGTTGTGGTAATCTACATTATTGGTCTTATATACCACCGTTAACACGAATCTATCGAATGTAACTTGAGATTAGTCTATATCATGGGAATACGTCTATGTCCTTCATATTTAACCAAACTTCTGTCAGTAGTAGTAGGTTCGTCACTATTGTTCTCTTTCATGAATAATTCTTCTTCACCCTGTTCCTAATACATTGAATATTGACATAAAAAAAATATTTGTCTGGCATCATTTGTGCAAGTGAGTTTATCTTAGTCTTTGGTATCGTCTGGAGTATCTTGGTCCTTGTTGGTAGTTCAGCACAAGCTATAGACATTCTAATTCTCACGATCTAATTTATGTAACAATTCTGCTCTGACGCAAAACAATCTATTTTAAAGAAATATCAGCAACAATTTGCTACCTACCGCATAAAACCATCATTCTATTTTCTGAGGAATTTTTATTTCTGACCACAAATGATCTTATTTTTTATAGAAATAATTATTGATAATTTACAAATCGTATATCTACATATTACTTTATTTCCCAACCACAATTACAAGAAACAAATGTATTTATATCGATTTAAAGAGGAATTCATCAATACATTATGATCTGAAATAGACATGGTGAATGGTGACGACTTGCTCTTGCATGTTTTGTTCAGGGAAATACTACTCTTATTTTTTATTATTTTTCCCGAGTCAAACCCACACACGAAGGCTGACGTCAGACAGATGGACGGGCGAATAAATGGACTTAGTATTTGTTGTTACAGCTGTAATAGAAATACACACTCTTCTCTCAAAATTTTAACACCCTACATAAATGTGACTCGACTCTGTACAAAACAAAAAAGAAAGTAATAAAATCTGTATAATTTTCGTTTACGAGATAATAATAATAATAATAATCTATTTTCATTTACTCAATTAGCGGTAGAACAGTAAAAATTAATTGACGAGTTATACATTTTTTATTAGACTAGAACATAAATATCATGAGTGGATACAAAAAAGAGAAAGAAACAGATTACAGCTTTCCTCAATCTTTCAAATCGTTGGTACTTCCTGGCAATGATACTCTTTCGAGTTCTGATTTGATGGCGCTGATGAGTGGCACTGCAGGATCATCGGAGCGGAACCGGCCCTCTGCGAGGATATGGTCCTTATTTATCCTGGGAGTGGGGTTGATGATGCCGGCGCTGAGAGGGCGTACAAGCGGCGAGGGAGCCTTACTACTCCAGGCGCCTTTTGGGCTGCGGGGATGAAGGTCCTCCTTGCGCGGGCACGAAGTCTTGGGACGAGGTTTGGGCGTTGGAGCCTTCAAGTCATCGCTGGACCTGTAAGAACTGAAGTGTATTAAAAAAGTAACTTTTTACTACAATAATCATCAATTGACAAAAAATACAGATTTATAAAAATAAAATAATAAAATTCGGGAAAATTTATGAAGACAATTTTTTATGTAATATCCGACAGCTTTACATACTTTGAATACTTGATAATCCATCTCGTAATATCTGATAGATTTTGTACTGGCAATTCAGATTTTAGTGGAAACGGGAGTAAATTAGAAATCTGTGTATTCCGGCATTCTGAGGTTTTATAAACGTTTGTTGAAGCAAAAAAAAATTTTTTTGTAGGCCACTATTTTGACTTATCATACTTGGTTGATTGCTTATTGCTTGATTATTTTTCAACTATTATACTGAATATAAATTCACAAATCTGAACTATGCTACCTAAATTTTAATTTAAACCTTATCAATTCATTGTAGTTTGATTATTTTATTTTTAACCAATACAATAACTGCCTGCTGTCAGTTGAAAATACCACGCTTTGAGTTAGTTTATAGAATAAATCTTCATATTTATTCTACCTGGTATTGGCTGCAGAATGGCTTTTTAAATCAACCGGAATTCGCCTGGATCCTGGATGAATTTCAAATCCAGAAGGGCTTTCTCTCCTGCTTCCGAACAAGCTAAATGTGTCATCCAACAGATCGTGGAACCTCTTTCTCATCTTGGAAACGTTCTCTCCTTTCACATCGCCAATTCCCTCATCAACACTGACCCCTAAAAAGTTAGAATAATAATAAATTAAGGCCATATCTAAATAAATTTCAATGTTAGAAAAATGATCTCAGAGATGGTGGAAAAGGGCTTTGAGAACTACTCTCTATGAATAAAAATAAAACCATAATATTCCTGTATCCAACACATCTTCCAATCCTCACTGATGCACCAAAGACAATAAATGGTGTAATCTGCCCATTCCTTACAAGAAATGTGTCTCATAAATTCAAACTACCTGAAAAACAGCAACCAATTTAACTGGACAACTTTCTGCAATTTTTAAAACGCTTTGTTATACTAGAACAAGACCTGCACAAAATGTTGTGATCATAACGGACTCTCCAAAATGATTAAAGAGGTGTTGAAATTATTTGCTGATAAGTCAATCATTCTTCGTTGGGTTTATTCTCATACTGGTATAAACGGAAATGAACTGGCGGATAAATGTGCGGAAGAAATCCTTGAAGATCCAACTCTTATCCCTTGTCTCCCTTCTCCCCTTTTCTCCATTCTAGAAAATCATGAAACTAGGCCTTGCAGTTGAAATCATCAACTTATATCATTTCAAGTATGGTCAGTCACACCACCCAGTCCAGTCCAAATCCAAAAGCTATGGAACGGAGATTTAATACTCAGATATAAAAAAAATTGGACTAACAAAGCAACCAAGTAGAAGCCTTGAGTAAAGTCTGGAACAACGATGATACGATGACTTAAAGCAAACAGTAGCTTAATCAAATTATCAAGAGGCCCCCGATAGATGGAAAGAGCTGAGAGGTATTTATCAAGGGTGTAAGAAAATAGCTAAAAGACAGAAGCCCCTTATGTCGGACTAAAACAATGTTCATTCTCACCATGTTGTAATCTTTGACAGTGCATATTCCAAACGATGGGTCCAATGACACCAGGATCTTCAACAGCACCAACACTTCCATGTCTGGCCAGCTTGGAAACGTGTCTTGTTCTCATCGAATCAGCGTATACTGCATCATCTTCTGGCATGTCCAGGTGCAAGATACTCACTGGTTCAAGAACTTTATTCAGAGGTTCCGGCATATTCTCCCTTAAAGTTATGACAAAGATATTTAGAAATCTAGACATCAGCAGTTACTAGAATTCATCACTAACCTGGGAAAAGCTTTTACTGACGGCATCGACAAGTACGATTTCGGACTCATAACACCTGGATCATAGTTGCCTATGAACACTGTATCTGGTGAATCTTTTCGGCTTGAGCTGCTGTCAGAATCGAAGATCTCTTGTGGTATTTGAGTCAAGAAAATGGGTGAGGTTTTGTTGTATGCCGCCAGGGGTCGTAGGGTTTTCTTGTGTGGCGTCTTTTTCAAATTAAGGATTGGGGAGATGTCCAAACTGGTAGAACTGTTGAAATATATGACATAAATAATCTCAAATAAGTTGCTGCTTTGATTTTTACATTCTCATTTGTAACTGAGTGTTCTTTCTAACGTCAGACTCATAATATATTACGTGTTAAAATAAACATCAACCTAATAATTATCTCTCCCGATTGCTCTCATATCGTTTGGTCTGAAATCGATTTTCCCTTTAGTTGACATAACCGACATACAGCGCAAAGGAATGGTGGCATAAGCAGCCATTTACCTGGAGGACGATGAACTCGTCACGCTCATGGGTCTGTTAGGGCTATCGATGGCACTTCGCGTCATTGTCGACGTTTCATTCTTGTACTTGATGTATGTGGGGGATTCCCCTGCACGTGAATCATCTAAGAAGTAGAGAACAAAGAAAAATATATCAAGATTATTATTATTATACAATATTAGTGCATTTCACCTAGTCCTTCTGTGTAAGCCTTGTTGTCCCTGCCGACAGCTCTTTCAAAGATGTGTTGTCTATTCTCCACACCCAGACTTGTCGTTGGTGTGGCTACACGCTTCCTCTTCTTGATACCCAGCAGCAAAAAAGCTATAACTAGTAGAAATACAAGGAAGGCAATGATGGTGACGCCAATGAATACCCAGGTGTTTTTGGCACTTGACAAACTCTGTGGCTCTGCAGGTTTCAGGTAAGCTGCAAAGTACACACAAAATAAAATTTCAGTAACTAGCCATCTATGGCCTGCTTAGGTATGCGACTGATTCTTAAAAAGGAAGATTTCTACAACCGTCTGTTCTATTGAATGAAAGGCCTTTCATAATTTTTATCCATAAATGTACCGCAATATCTACTCACGTTCAGCTTTCACAATGAAAGGATAGCCCAAAGCATCCCTAACCTCTTCGTCTGTGACATATCTCATATCACCTGCCGCTGTTACTGCGGGCACGGGCTTCCCATCCACTGAGACATGATAGAGTACTTGAATCTTTTGATCACCATTCAGTCTAGTCTTGTTGAGTTTATGGATATGCACGCTGATTGGCTTGTCCACAACCTCGCGTTTTCCACGAACGCCTGCATCTATAAATTCTGCATTTTCCTCTATGAATTCCCTCTTGCCGCGATTAATGATACCCAAGTGCTTGGCTTGTTGTCTGAAAGATTTGATATTAGACAACTACATTGGTAATAGATGGTATACATAAAAGTTGATGTATCTACACTTATGTATAAATTCGTTCAGTGTAAGCTTACTTCAATATTATGAATAAATACTTTTCACAAAAATTATGACCGACTTTATTAGATGAGGTTCTGAAAACTACAAAATAATATTTATTCTACTGGAACTAGTACTTTTGACTATAATAAGCTAGGCGATCTTGGAGTTCTCGTACAACATTTTGTAGGACCTCTTAAATCTGAAATATTATCTGGTCTATTGACATATACTTTTGATTTTAAATAACCCCATCAGAAGTAATCGAGAAGAGTCACATCGGGGGATCTAGGCGGTTATTCAATCCTCATTTTCCTTCTGAACCAACTGAACTTGATAAGGATGGTATTTTTCTTTATGTAAAGCTCTCAATATCGATGATTTACTTACATCATTGTAAGTTATCTTGTCATATGAGGATTTTCCCCAATCGCTAACAGTATTTTTATCTTTTTTTCCTCATCCAATTTAACATTTTGACCTGGTTTTTGAATAGTTTTTACATGTCCAGTTTCACGGAAATTGTTTCTATTTTGCTGACTGTAAGATTGTGAGACGTGTTGTCCAGGGTATGTATTATTGAATATTTCACAAATTCCTTCTGAGTTCTTGTTTTATTACCACATCCAATCATAATTAAAATGTCTATACGCTCTATACAAATACCTACCTTTCGAAAGCCTTTTTGTACAGCTTTGCAAGACTATTCTTGAGATCAACGATGACGGGGTCCTTACCGTCACTTCGCAATATGGTCAGCAGCCAAAATTGTCTGTCAGCCCCAAAGAGGTCGTCATCTTCCACAGCTTCTGTGTCCCCGTTGCCCGTGTCGTTGTTTGATGGCGGGGGAAGGGTTTTGCTAGGACTGATGTCTCCATCAGGCACTTGTGGTGGCGGTGTGGTGATGCAGTCTTTCTTGGTGCAATTGGCCGAGTTGATAGAGGACTATAAGAATAAGAAAAGGAAAAAAGCGAAAAAAAAATCAATTAATCCTTTATAAAATATCAAGACTTGTTTAGGTTCTAACATACCAAAAACGAGACTAGAATTAACAAATAATAAATTTTCAAAAAATTGCCAATATGAATATGAGATGTTATATTTTTCTCTGAACCTATGATCTAACTTCAAAGTTTGTTTGGCTCCATAAATTGGTTCCTTAATTATTTTAACATTATAGGTTTTCGGGATAGAAAGTTAATTTTCGTTCAATAATTGATTTTTAGTGGTCCTAGTTTTTGTACAAAATCTTTATTGTTAACTTTATCATTTCATAAGTTTTGCATGTACGGCCAAAGGCATAGGATGAGCGTTTTAGTCTAATATTGGATATAGTGTTCTCTGGTCTGCTCAGAAGCAGTATTGCTTATAATATAAAAAATAATAAAATCTCAACTCAGCTCAACTCTAAAGATTATCAACCTTTAACTGTTGATGATTGAAATAAGCTTTCATTTTTTATTATTTTGTAATGATGAATATGTGCTGGTAGCCATCTTACTAAAATGTGTACAAGCCAATCTAAAAAGTGTATAAACTGTTTTTTCTACAATGATAAATTCAAAAAAGATAGAGCTACTGATCACTGCGCTACTGATACGTGCTGCGAATATCTCAAGTACAAACTGAACAAGATTATCAATGAAACTGATTATCCCATCAAACCTATTTTACCAAATTCAATTGGTAATGTAAATAGATTGATAAATCAAAATCAATAGTTTCTTATCAATGGAGGATAATAATTCTTCTATTGAAGAAAACTTTAGTGATCTTTGCAGCTTAAATAAATTTCTATGTCATGATAACTTACTGATACTGCATCTCAATGTCAGAGGTCTAAATTCTAATTTGGAAAATCTTGAAATTTTTATTCGTAACTTAAGTGTCAAACCTGAAGTCATAATATGTTCCGAGACTTGGCAACTACCCTGTTTTACTTTTTTTCACCTTGATGAATACAGTTGTTATTATAATCATAGTAATGTCAATAAAGCCGATGGAGTTGTTATGTATATTAAGAAATCTCTACAATTTAGCACGTCAATTGAAGTGTCGGGACAAGTTAAGTTTTTGTCTAGTAAAATTAATCTGAATGATGGTAGTGTATTTAAAATATCTGGTGTGTACCGATGTCATGATGTGAGCAAGGAAGACTTTATTAAGGCAACATACGAATACATTAATTTAAATAGTCATGGCAAAAATCATGCTATAGTTGGTGACTTTAACATTAATTTGTTGTCAACAGATCTGTTAGCAAATGACTTTCTGTCAAATTTTCTAGGCAGAGGTTATTTACCGCATTTCAATGGTGTAACCAGACCTAATGATTCTGGTGGAACTTGTATTGATAACTTCTTTATCAAATCTAACTTATGTAATGTAACAATAATTGCAACAATCGTATTGCTCCTATAAATTACAACCAGCTTGCTATTCTTAGTAGTGAATTTAATTGGTTGACGTTACTTGAAATACAAGACCCTGATGAATTTTTCAATGTACTCACTGATAGTATTAAGTCTTTAGTTAGTGATGCTAAGTTTAAAATCAGAAATAAAAAAAACAGAAATAGCCCACGTAGTCAATGGATAACTCAGGGCATTATGGTTTCATGTAAGACTAAAGAGCAACTATATAATATTTGGAATTTAGACAGGGATAATGCAGAACTTAAAAGTCAATATAATACATACTGTAAAATTCTTAACAAAACAATTCAATTAGCCAAAAGTAACTTTGAGTCAGAAAAAGTCAGAAATTATTGTAATGATAGTAAAAAACTGTGGAATTATGTAAAAAGCAAGCTCGGAAAAAATAATCGAGCTAAAGACATTGATTATATTATTAGTGATGATGAAATTGTTTCAGATAAAAAATTAATTGCTGATAGTTTTGTTGACTTTTTTACTAATGTTGGTGAAAATCTTGCGAGTAGGCTGGGTAACAATGATGAAATGAATGATGAAACTAATTTTGAAAAAACTGTTGAATATAACTGTATAAGTATATTTTTATTACCTACTAATAAATTTGAAATAGAAAAAGTTATCCATGAAATGAAAGACAAAGCTGGTGGAGTGGACAATATACATAGCAAGATACTAAAATGTATAGCCAAAGATATTAGTCTGCCTTTAGAATATATCTTTAATAACTGTATAAGCAGAGCCATCTGGCCCACTGCTTTGAAGAAAGCTGATATTATTCCAATTTACAAGTCTGGTAACTCCCATCTGGCTACCAATTACAGACCTATCGCTTTGATTTCTAACCTGGCTAAAATCTTTGAAAAAATCATATATGTTAGATTATATAATTTTTGTATTGGTAATAATTTGATCGCAAACAATCAATATGGTTTCATGAAGAATAGGGGTACTGTTGATGCCTTAGCTTATACCTCTAACTTTATTTACAATAATTTGGATAAAAACCTAGCTACCGTGTTAGTTTTCTTGGATCTTGCAGTTCTGTGCAGTGGAAGTAGTTGGCAAGTAGTTCATGAATGTCTGACTGAATGGTTAAAAAAATTAGATATGTGGTTAAAAGGCAATCAGCTTACGCTCAATGTTGATAAGACTACATACATTACTTTCGGAAGCTACATTGATAGTGTTCCCACTAATTTTCATTTGTTTATTAAAGATAGAAAACTGAAAAGAGTAGAAAGCTGTAAATATTTAGGGGTTGTGTATGACTGTTACATGAAATGTAACAAGCATGTAACTGAGCTAATTAAAAAAGTCAAGTATTTCACTTTTTTATTCTATAAATTAAGTAATTGGCTACACCCATCTATACTGAAAACTATACATCATGGTCTATTCGAAAGTGTTATAAACTATGGAATCATTGCTTGGGGTGGTGCATACGATAATACGATGAAACCTATTATAAATTTGCAGAATAAATTGATAAGTAAAATGAAAATAGAAAATGAAATGTTAGTACCTTTAAAAATTAACCAGTATTTTGTTGTGAATGCGCTTACTTATTATTTTACAGAGTGTAAATTAATGCACTCTGGGAGATTTATAAATACACGTAATAGACAGATAACTTTACCAAAAATTAGTAAGACTTTGAGTACCAAAAATGCGTTTTTTGTGGCAATAAAATATTTCAGTTTAATTCCGAATAATCTAAAAGAACTTGATTGTAAAAAGAACTTATTAAGAAAGAATTTTGGGATGTGGATTAGATCTATTGAATTATAAATTAAGATACTATATAGGATAGCAAAATATTATATAATTAGTCGTAAGGAAATTTATACTTTGAACATTGTATTGGATAATGAATATTTTTCTTTAACTCAATGTATATATAATTGGATATTATTGTATTTTTCTGGTGTCTATGCACAGGTGTTATGCACCTCTATAGAATGTATGTCAGAAGTAAAATAAAATAAATATATTTATATATATGAATCGAAACTCCTAAATTATTTTGCTGGAATATGAGAGTATTACGAATCAATTGTACGTCCCAAAAACCCTAATATACATACATAATTCATAGTGCGAACCAAACTATGACTTTAGGTGCGAACTTAAACTTATTTTTCCGTGAGCTTGTGGATTAGCTATTCAAAAATAGATCTCGCACAAATCCTCAAATATTCTTTCAATTTAATTTGAGCAGTGGCAATTAACCAAAGAGAATATGCCATGAGAGTATAGTTAACTTTGAGTCTTATTATACAAAAAAATATTTTTTTTTCAGAATAACTTAAAACATATCTTAAACGGTAACAATTCCAACAAGATGTATAAATTATTTTTCCTGTTGTAGGTACCTAACCGAACATCGAAAAACCGAGATATAGGGTAGATAGAGGTACAGACTTAACATCTATTAGGTGAGATAAGTAGAATACAAATGGATATGTTGAGGAAAGTTAGATTTACAGCCTTATATCTAATTATTTAATGTTCAATTGCGTCTCTACTACACAGGGTGCACAAATTTTCGAAAATAAAAAAGAAAATAGCATCAAATATGAAACTGGCGATTTTTCGTTAATTTATTTTTTCCAACAATTTATTTTCATACTAAAGACGTTTCTGATTTTTTTTTTCATTTCTCAATTCCGAATGCACATATTATAGTTTTACTTAATAATAAGAGTACCAATAATACAAATATCACTGTTATTTGATCAATTCAGTGACTTTACTCACTCAAACAGTGTTTTGCGAAAATATGCATTTCATTCATATATATATATATATATATATATATATATATATATATATATATATATATATATATATATATATATATATATATATATATATATATATATATATATATATATATATATATATATATATATATATATATATATATATATATATATATATATATATATGGTAATCTCCCACAAGTCCACGGCCACCTTGGTCAAATAACAAGGGTATTTGTATTGCCATGATAAATATGTTTCCAAATTAAGTATTACAGAAAACACCATAATTATACAATTATCATTATATTATATATCATATTTATGTTTTTTAAAGGTCATAAAACTCAACTCAATGCATTTTGTTATGCTAAATATTGTTGCAATGAATTTTATTATCAAGTACCTACGAAGTTATTATACCTACATATTATACGGAAAAAGAATATCGATCTTTGAAACCATATACAACTAGGTAATACTTATTCGATATACAGAGGTGTAATAAAAAGAATAGAAATACCTACATGTTTCAATCAATTGAATTTACTTGGTTACAGAGTGCTACAGGAAACATATAGAAGATTTTCGATCAACGGATAGTTCGATGTGTCTTTTAATTAGAATGTACGTAAGTGTGAGTACGCATACATAAGTAATACTTTGAATCGGCCGAGAATGAAGTATATGGAATGCCTTTTACTCTTTAATGTAAATATTTATTTGTAACATCTAAATTAACAAACCGCATAATTAAAAATAAACTGCGGCTGAATTTCTAAGTTTGTTTTAAAATATTTATTTGAATCCTTCTTTTGTTTGATTTTCGTGTGCACAATTATATTCCTACGAATTTTTTCAGTTTGTTTTATTAATATGTTTATTAAAAAATATAAGTTATGAATTTCAAAGTTTGTTTGTGTTGATGAATTTCGAAGTTTGTTTCAAAATGGTACTTCTATTAAAAAGTTTCAATAACATTGGTATGCACATTTGTAAGTTTAAATTAAATCTCTGTCGATTTATTTAGTTTGTTTCATTAAAATGTTTCTGATTATTTTTATTGAATTTTAAAGTTTGTCTGAAAAACGAAACAAACGTGCGATGAACTACGGAACTAGCCACTATTACACAGCATAATTGGACAGAAACCGATCGCAGCGCCCAATTAAAATGTCGGTTTCGTTTTTAAAACAAACTTTAAAATTCAAAAAAAACTATTTCCAGAAAGACATGTTAATGAAACTAACAAAATATATCTGCAGACATGTAAACTCACTAAATGTGCACACAAAATTTGATCAAACTAAAAAATAGGGGTACCTAACATTTTGAAACAAACTTCGAAATTCAACATCGCAAAATAACTTTGAAATTCATAACTTAGAAGAAGAAGAATCATATCAACAAAATGAACTGGATAAATCCGTAGAGATTTCACATTCTAAATTTTTCCTTGCAAATTAAACAAACGAATAATTCACACAAACATTTTAAAACAAACTTCGAAATTCAGATGCATTAACCATTTTGTTATTTTTATGTAATATTTTCATCAAACAAACAGGAAAATTCGGCAGATTAAAATATGTTATAGAACACATAATTCAAAGATGTATTTGTAACATTCAAATAAACTAACTGCAATGTGATTAAAATGTTGACGTTAACATTAAATAGATATGAATTTCGAAGTTGGTTTTAAATGTTTGTGTGAATTCTTCGTTTATTTAATTTGCATGTGCAAATTTCGAAGTTGGAATCTCTACGGATTTATTCCGTTCATTTTGTTGATATGATTCTTGTAAAATATAAGTTATGAATTTCAAAGTTTGTTTGTGGTGTTGAATTTCAAGGTTTGTTTCAAAATGTTACTCCTAATTCTTAGTTTGATCAAATTTTTTGTGCACATTTAGTAAGTTTAAATGTCTGCAAATATCTTTTGTTAGTTTCATTAACATATCTTTCTGAAAATAGATTATTTAATTTTTGTTGAGTTTTAAAGTTTGTTTGAGAAACAAAACCAACATTCTAATTGGGCGCTGTGATCGGTTTCTGTCCGATTGTGCTGGGTAATAGTGGCTAGTTCCGTAGTTCATCGCACCAAATTAAAACGTTTGTTTGATTTTTCAGACAAACTTTAAAATTCAATAAAAATAATCAGAAACATTTTGATGAAACAAACTCAATAAATCGACAGATATTTAATTTAAACTTACAAATGTGCAAACCAATATTATTGAAACTCTTTCATAGAAGTAACATTTTGAAACTTCGAAATTCATCAACTCAAACAAACTTTGAAATTCATAGCTTATATCTCATAATAAACATATTAATAAAAAAACTGAACAAATTCCTAGGAATATGAAGTTCTAACTGTGCACACGAAAATTAAACAAACGAAGAATTCAAATAAACATTTTAAAACAAACATAGAAATTCAGCCGAAGTTTTAACAACTTTTGTATTTAGATTTTTTCTAACCCCCGTAGGTTTCGAGATAAGGTATAGGACCCTCTTAAACGGGCCAACCTGTACAAAGTTTACATAAGAATCAAAGAAAGATCAAATCAATTTATGTGTAATAATAACCTCATTATGTGACGTATGTGATGATTCGATGAATACAGTTTGGATGATAGTCTTGGTCTCGTAAACGGTTTCTGGATGCTCCACATTCCATGGATTGTCGCCTATTGGTTCATCACCAGAACCGGTCCAGAAGAAATCCTCGAATCGATAACCGGCATGCTCCCTGTATCGATTATCCAGAAGTAATATTTCTAAGAAGAAGAAAAAAAAAACAATTATTAACATACCCAGAAGTTTTATACCAAAAATATACAACATATAATTTTGATTCGCTGTTTGTTCTCACTCATGGCAGGTTGGAAAGATGTTAAGGTGATAGATCTAAGTTGATATTTCAATTTCTTTAATTTTTTTGATGTTGTAGGCATTATTATAATAAGATAGTGATAATTGTGATGATAAATGAAGGAGTGAAACTACTGAAAACCAGAGCCTAACGAATATGTTAGTAGTTCATTCTCGTTGTATTGAAAAGTGGTTGTATGCAAAACTACAAAAAAATGCTTTAAGTGTTCTAGAAACTAGGAAAACCTCGAGGAAAATGCATGAATAAACACATATAGCAAACCATAAAATCGAATTGTGTAGGTAGTATTTTTATGAAGTCACTCGAAACAACCCTTGCTTTAAAAGAAATATCGACACGTAATCATCCTCATTTCATCATCTTCCAACTCTTATGATGATTTCCTTGTCGGCCTTCTCGTTGCCTTTTAGTCCATGCGACATTCCCATACCAGTTCTGATGTTGTCCAGTATGAGTTTATCAAATTCAGCGCCGCTTGGCAGTCGAAGTAGTGGACAATTCTTTAGATATTTACCTCTAGCATTATCTGGTACATCTATTTTAAATTTGTTTTTAAAGTTATATTTTGTGGTCATTGGGTCCATTTTATTTCCCAGTATTGGATCTGCCTTTGATTCTTGATCAAAGCCTCTGGGCTGCTACCTGCTGTGTCAAGGGCCACCATACTTTCCGTAGGTAATCATTGGCCTCACGACCTGAGTATATAACGATTTGATAATTACACTACTACCTCATTCGGGACCGACTTCCCAAATGGAGGGTGAGTACCAGGTGTTTAATTAAGATAGGTACTCGGCAGTATCTCGGAAACTATATATCCTACAACTGAGGGAGAAAAAATTGTTTGACAAATTCGCATAAGACAAAGTAATTTACAACGTAACACAAAAAACTCATTTTTCTATAAAAACGGCACAGTAATAGTACACTAAAATTTAAATATTTGTAATTCACAGATAATTTCACGTGAGTTTGCTTCAATAATTTCTCCTCTATCTTGTAAAATAACAGGTAGGGGTGAGAGGGAAAGCCAACTCAATAAAATCGTTATAACTTTTGTACCGCTTTATGGATTTTGACATTTTGAGATTTGAACTTTATATTGTTTGAAAGAGAATCCATTGCTCAATAACATATTATTGCATTTTCGTTATTTATCAGTTGTACTAACGAGCGCTAGATGGCATTATGTGTACAATTTTTGACCGACTTCCCAGCTGGAGGAGGTATAAAATTCGACTGTCTGTTTTTTTTGTTTGTGCGCGCGCTGTATATAGTGAACGATTTTGATTATTTTTGATTTATTTGAAAGAGGGGAATTGAGAAATGGTCCCAAAGAAAAATTCAAATCCGAAATCTCTTTCCCTCCAAAAACCGCCTCTGAAGGGGGTGAACGGGTCAGTTTTTCTCGAAAATCGAAAATCTGAGACGGCAGAATTAAAGATAAGCGAATATCCGGAAACGTTTAGATTGAACATTTTTTTATTAGAGTAACGGTTTTCGAGTTACAGCAATGGTGAAGACTGACGTCTGAAAATTTATATGGCGAGCGGTACTTGAGACTCCTAAGAGATAAACTATCTATATTATTAGATGTTCCTTCAGCAATACGCCGAAGTATATGGATTCAACAATTAAGAGTATAGGTGAATTGGAAGAAGTTAGCATATTTCCGTGGCCGCCAAGATCTCCCAACCTTACTCTGTTAGATTTCTATTAGTGGGGCAGACTGAAATATTATGTTTTCCATTCAAGACCTGCAAGAAGAGAAGATCTCTTTCAATTTAGCACCTATTGTTACTTTTTTTAATTTTCTTAACTTATTTTGTTTTTTCTGTTCCTTTATTTAAAACCCTTTTTGTGCATCTTATCTCACATATCTACCTTTATCACATCTCATAAGGTAGAATCTCCCGAGTCCCAACCCCAAACATTATGGGGTCCATACACAGTCCAACTTGTTCACGAACCAAGTTACTCAACCTAGTTGATCGACACGACATCAACACACAACAACAAATAGGAAATTTGATTGATGAATTCTGGTACTATTACTGGGAAATTTTTATGGAAAAATGAGTTTTTTGTGTTACTTTGTAAATTACGCTCCCTAGGTAGACTGGGTTACTTGAAAATAATATCCAGCACTTTCTATAATGCGAATTTGTCATACAATTTTTTCTCCCTAAGTTGTAGGATACAGCCGGGTACCTCTCTTGAAAACTTGCTCCGATATTGATGATTCTCTTTTCACTTTAAAGTGGAATGCTGAGGGATGGTCCCATAAAAGAAATCCAACATGTCCTTGCATCCAAAAATGTCTCCCATCTGGTAGAATTAGAGAAAATATCTTTTACACCATCTCTTAAATTTGACATTTTTCAAAAAATTCATGGTTTTCCTAGTTACAGCACTAAATGAACGTTCAGTGCTGACTAATGAATAAGTCAAAAATATGAAATAATTTGTTTATACAAAAAATCGTCAAAAAACTTCTTCATATGATGAATTGAAAAATATGAAATAACGTTAATTCCATTGGTGCTGGTACTTTTGAAGTTGGTGCGTAATATCATATATGTATGTACTTATAACTATATTGTTTCAAAATTACCAGTACCAAAAGAATTTAGAATGTATTTTTCAGTGCACGTACTAATAAAGTCAATCTTATTTTGTGTGGAAAAATGTTTATTCTATTTAATATTTATTTTTTCAACCTTGATCAAACTGTGGAATAAAATCTAGCTATATAATAAAGAAACATCAAAATTCTAGAGCTATAATGGCTTTTATGTATAACTATAGCCATATCAAATAAAGTTCTTTGTTATTTTTCTGGTATGTGTATCGATCGTTAAGCTTAAAATACGAAGTACAAAAAGTGAAATCAATAAATACATAAATTTTATGAATGCTACTCATAATATATGAATGTTATATACAATTTTGTATATATGAACACACAATAGTTTCACTAACAATAATAACGTTAATATTAAAAAAAAAATTCTAGGTCTGACTCCATTAGAAAAACATACAAAATAATATTAATTATACTGGTGCTGGTAATTTTTAAGCAGCGCAGTTATAGTCAGATAGAAAACTTTTTCAAAAATGTACACTTATGGTTTTTTCAAAATAGTTTAACCAATAAAATTATCTAAAATACAACAAAAATTATTCAAAATATGAAAGTAATAGCAAACAGCCAAATTTACCCTTGCGAGGTTGAAATACAATAGTAAATGCTTTTACTCAAAGAGAAATATTTAAAGCTTATTATAATTCGCCCGGGGCCTAAGTTTGGTCAGTGGCAACGTCTTTAGAGTTGAGTTTACTGTTTTTTCCAACTTGGATACATGCGGCTGTAATACCTAAACAAACATAGATATTGTGGCCTTGTAAATAATCCTCCTGAGATACCCAATTTCCTTCTCCCCAGGTGGCACTAAGCGTTTCAAATGAATTTTTGATTAAAATTACATAGAATGTTTCTTCTCGTAAATGGTCTGGAGATATTCATACGAATGAATTACATTTCTTACATGCAAAAAAAATATTTTTACCTACTTCAAGAGAAATCAGTGGCGTATCACGTATGATTCAGTACAAATCCCACACAGACGCCACTGGCAAAATTAAAATGTATTTATTAAAATATTAGCACCCTATAGTTCAAAAGTTCGACCCTTTAGATGATCATATTTTCATATGAAGTTTTTTTTCTCAAAATGGACCCAAAAATAACCCAGTTGGGATTCATTTCGTGTAAAATAAAAATTGTTCTGTAGGGCATATACGTGACATCCATCTTTTTTCTAATATAAATATATATAAACTTTCATTAAGTAATAATTTTAGACTGTCACTCTACAGATACAGCAGTGGACCAAAAAAAAATATTAAAAAAATGTAGGGCGCCAAGGTATTGGAACAAGATTTAACAGGGTGCCCAAATATATATATATATATATATATATATATATATATATATATATATATATATATATATATAATTTCGTTGCTATTTGTTTTTGAGCCTAGTGGATTTATTTTTCGTGAATATCATTCCCAATTAACAAGTCAAGTCAACACATAGGTAAATCTTCCACAAAATTAATCTACACGAGAGACAATAAAATGAAGAAAAAGAAAAAGAGAATGTAGTGCAACATATTTTGAACCCATAGAATTATTTTTCAGTTTTATTTTATTTATATGTTTTTTATTTTGGAGGAAGCTGATTTTTTGTACTTTATGTCTTAGAATAACATTTTAGTTTTTAATTTTTGTACAATTGATAAAGGTCCCAAAGCGGATCGAAACGTCTTGTTCTGTAAACATTATGACATGAAATAAATGTACGTTTATTTCAATATTTCCAATCACTGAAAGAGCCCTAAACCCACGATATTCACGAAAAATATATATATATATATATATATATATATATATATATATATATATATATAAAGATGTTTTTGGGGATGCAGTCATATATTCAATAAAATTCTTTGATTGAAGCCGAGCTTTCGAGAATGTTTATTCTCTTCTTCAGAGCAAAAATCGTGAATTTAGAATAAATTAGCCAAAAACAGGAAAGATTTCATAGCCATCAATTACAAATGTAATGTATATGAAATCTTTCCTGTTTTTGGCTAATTTATTCTAAATTCACGATTTTTGCCCTGAAGAAGAGAATAAACATTCTCGAAAGCTCGGCTTCAATCAAAGAATTTTATTGAATATATGACTGCATCCCCAAGAACATCTTTTTATTTATTATTAAACCAGTCCAGAATACAAAATCAATATATATATATATAAATACTCAGTTCTAAGAATAATTTCAGGTTGTTACTTTATTGTTACGGTTTCTAAACAAAATCTGTTTCGTTAGGACATAAAAAGAAATTGAATAAGTTTACCCAGGCACCTCATGATTTCTCTTATGGTCGCTGTGAAAACTAACATTTTCAAAGCATTTTATTCTGTTACTGCATTGGTATGGGTTTTCGAAGTCAGCTCACGCTCTGATACATCCATAAACGAACCTAACCTCACTCTGTTTGGCTAATTTAAACTCAGCTGCGACTTATCATTGTGCGGGAGAGCAACACTCCGATATACCAGCCGAAGACTACAAACTACTGAACTCCCATGCGCATTCCTTTCATAGCACTTTTCACTGGCCGAGCTGTACTCGATATGCAAGCATTACATAACTGGATAGTGACTGAATGGGAAGTTTTATGTGTCATCACCACTAGCTGACAAATGGTCATTCACTGATCCTCTGATAGGTGGTCTGCAGCGTTTTCTTCTTCCCGGTGGTCTCCACTGAAATATTCTTTCTCCTCAATCATTCTTAATAAGTGTCCGAACCACCTCAACGATCCTTTTTTTATTCGATTCAGCGCAGTTTCTTCTGCTTTCTTTGGAGTTCTTACTTCCTCATTGCTTTTCCTTTCTATTCTTCATATTCTTGCGCTTCTTATATAATCAATTTTAACAGCTAAGATTCTTCTTTTTAGATCTGCATTTAGACTCCACACTTCTGATCCATAGCTCAAAAGTAATTCCACCAATGATCTGCCCACTCGTTCTTTTATTTCAAATGTTTTTATTTTTTTATCCCACCAAAATGAATTAAGACTTCCTACAATTTTCCTACTTTGTATGCCTGATTTCTGTTTCCCCTACTCCGTTTTTATCCACAAGTGCTCGCTACTGGGTACCTATATTTCTCCATTTGGTTAAGCGTTACATCATCGTTCACTAGAACTTGAAACCGAGCATCGCTGTTTACTGCAAGGTATTGTGTTTTCTCAAAACTCATCTGTAATCCCCACTATTTATATTCATCGTACAGCCGTTTCATCATGAATTCTAGGTCATACGAGTCTAAGGCTACCATAACCTGATCATCAGCGAAACTTAGTGTGAATAGTGTTCCATTATCATCTTCCGGGATTCTCATTCCGCCACATCGTGTTTTCCACCTTGTAAGCGCAGCTTCAACATATAAATTAAATAACAGGGGGGACATGCTGCATCCCTGTCTCAATTCCTTGGTGGCATGTCAATCCATTTTAAATTTATACCGTGTTACCAAAACTTTGCTCTCGGAACAGTATTATAGGCCTTTTTAGGACTAGTTCCACAAATGCCAAATGCTGTTCCTCACCCACTGCTATAAACTTTTCTGCGGGCTATTGTAAGATGAATAGGTTGTCTGTACAAGATCGGTTTGATGTGAATCCACTTTTATCTTCGTTGATCCTTTGACCGATGTTCACTCTTATTTTATCATTTATGACTTTACTTAATAATCGGCTGATTGTACTGTTAACACTTAGACCTCGATAGCACCTAGGATCTGTTCTATTCCCTTTCTTAAAAATATATATTAAGTACGCCGTCTTCCACTCCGATGGAGCTGTATCTGTTGGCAGCAGTTCTTCATCAGTTGTGTAATTATTTTGCTTAGGCAAGGACCTCCTGCCTTAAGTAACTCGACAGGAATATTTCCAGGGCCTGGAGATAGGCAGTTTTTCATTCTGGATAGTGCCCTTCCAACTTCTTGAGTTATTATAGTTAAATTGTTATATGACTCTTCTTTTTCCGATTGTGGCTCCACTATTACGTATTCTGGTCTGTTCTCACCCAGAGATGCGCGTAATTATCTCGCCAATCTGGTAGTGAAATGAAGTTCCTGATCAATACATAACAATGAATATATTATGAATTTCTGTTAATTTTTTGTTCAAGACAAATATTTAAGGACTAATTACTATTGACAACCGATCAAACAACCACTGCTGGCATGTACCTGAGCATGCGTGAGAAGTCCATCGTATGTCAATCAAAATTGCATGAAGAATCATATATTGTATACTCACGATACTCAGTCAACCATGCAACTAGGTCATAATAGAGACAATTTGTTTGGGTGTTCCAACCTGATGGTTTCCAATCAAACATGTTGATACTTATGAGGCATTTAGATCATTATTTCTCTACCACAGGAAATGCATCAATGTGTACTTATTACTTGTGTGTAAATAGTAAGCTATAAAAATAGCCGGAAGAGTAAACGATTATTGACGAGATCATCTTGAATGTCGGATTTGAGATTGGTTTTTCATATTTCAGCAATATGAATTAGGTATCAGGATCCGTTTAGCAATGTAAATGTCTTTTCGATGACGATGTTACAAGAAAATTAAATTGTCCAAACTCAAATTACAATAATACATTTAAATATTTCTCTTTGGTTCGATTTAACAAGAAAAATTATGTTCGAGAACATTGCTCTTTTGATAAAAAACGAAGAATATCTCATAAATAAATAGTGAAGTTAGAAATAGTAAAATTTATGATAGGAAAATATACTTATATATAAGAAACTTTATTCTAAACCAGCTGTTGCCTGCGAATTTATACGCTTGGAATTTATTTTCATCTTAGATACTAATAGATCAAATCGAAGTGTATGTTTGAAATTCCGAAATAACAGGTTTTAACTAATTGCACATGGAAGTATGCGTGTCCCTAATAACAAAGAAGCATTTTTATCATTTCTGTCTGTCTGTTTGTTCCGGCGAATCTCCATCTCCCGGCTAAACCGATTCCGACAGGATTTTCAATGGCAGGTAGCGCGGACGAAGCAGCGAGTAACAGCTATTCTTTAAATATGAATAAAGCCTCAATTCTGCTTCAAGCCAAGCCTCAGATTAAAACACTATTATTTCCTAATGTGAGGCCAGCTTTCTTTACATCTGAAGAGCAATTTCGGGGATGACTGCGAACAAACAGATAGACAGAAAATAGCAAAAATCTTTGATTTGTGTTTTATTAGCTTTTACTTATCGCTCCCCCTTTCCATTTTTGACCGATAATGAAACGGAGGAGGTATAGAGTTCGACTGCTTATATATGTTCGCGCGTTTCGCATGCTAAACGTGCTCCAATTTTGATGATTCTTTTTTCATTTGAAAGAGGACTGCTGAAAGTTGGTCTTATATGTACTACAACGATCCCCCTCTTCTCTCTTTGGATGGTACTTTTGGAGATAAAGACATACTGGATTTCTTGAAAAGTTTTATTTTTATAGTTTTGAATGAAAGAATCATGAAAATCACGTTTACAAAACAAAACGCAAATATACATACATAAAAAAGATATTAAAATAGATATCCTTATTTTTTCTAGTCGGCCAAAATTCATTAAGATTTTGGTATTTTATAAAAAATGATGTATCAATTATAGACAAATCGGTGGTTTTTAGAGGAAATTATATTTCAGATTTGAGCTTTTCTTACTTTGGGACTATTTTTCAACTCTCTTATTCTTTCAAATAAATCAAAATTCATCAAAATCGGAGCACGTTTACTATAAAACTCGCGAACAGCCATACATAAAAAATAATAGTTCAAAAAACTAAAAAAACACGCTTTAATAGCAAACCAAACAAAAAATTTGAAAATAAATAAGATTTCATTTTAATGTAAAAAAGCTTGATGTCCATTGATATAAATGTTTTATGTTGATAGATACTGATATAAGTAGAGTCGTTATAAAATTAACTTAGAATGCACCCCACGCTTTTTTACATAAAAATGTTATCTTATTTATTTTTTAATTTTCAGTTTGGTTTGCTTTTAAGGCGTGTTTTTTAGTTTTCTAAACAATCATAGTCATATAGGTATTCGAGGACAATATGGAACCCTCCACCAAATAGTCCCACTCTTAAACTACATCGCAAATCCTCCATCACACATTCATATCGAAAATTCCACAAAAATCTATCCATAAAGCTCCGAGAGGTATAGGTATGAAACCCTTCATCAAAAAGACATACTTGCACGTACACAACTATAAGTATGAAACCTTTCATCGAAAAGTCCCACTCGCATGTACAAAACATCACAAATCCTCTCAACCCACATACAGATAGAAAGTTCCACGAAATTTCATCCAGAAATCAAAAACACCCATAGGTATGGAACCCCCCACCAAAGAGTCCCACTCGCACTTACACACCATCACATATCCTACCATCTCACATGCATATCGAAAATTCCACGAGAATCCATCCATAGAGCTCAGAGATATAGGTATGGTACCCCCCATCAAGCAGTCCCACTCGCACAAATACAACATTAAATTATAGTATTCTCATCGGTCCTTTAAAAGTATACAAAGTTTCAAGTAGATACGATGTTTTTAAGTGGGTGAAAATCGTGTCCAAAGATTCCGTTACATACATACATACCAAGCTAATAAAAGCGTGTTAAAAAGCAAACATACAACCGAATTTTATACCTCCTCCTGTTTTGGAAAAAATGTAGATATTCATTTCTTCCATGTTTAAAGTTTTTTGAACCGAGCTTTTACTTTTCGTGATCAAATCACTACATTCCCAGCCCTAAACACGAGGGCTTCATGCAAATTCCCCTGTATCCCGAACTATTAGATATATGAAATAGGGGTTGTTACAAGTTGGATCAATTGGAAAGTTCCTTGGCATGAATAGAGAGAGATTTCAGTGCCTAGCACCGATAATTCTTTGATGGTGAAATTTCACGAACTTCCTATCTACCTATATAGCTTTGTTCCAAAGGATGGCTCTGGTTCTTTTTAATGATGCTTTAATTTCCTGTCCAAACACTGGATGAATAAATCCACATGAATAGCAACTCTTTAAAAGCTTGAATAATTTATTCCGACCTTATTTTTAAATGGGCTGGAACGAGTGACTAATTTTGGAGACAGTGTTAGTAGGATCATAATTAAAGAAATTGACGTATTCTGAGATTTATTAATTAAAAAAAAGATTAGGAGGTATACAGTTCAATTGTTTGTTTGCTTCATTATATCCGTTCACAAAAAACAGGACCAACTTTATTATAGTGCATGAAAAAAAAGTCTTTGGAAAACACATACTTTTATTATTCATTGTTACTAGTTTCCGCCAAAACATTTTGGAATTTCAGCATAACTTTTTGTAAAATGGAAATACGGTAGTCCCTATAACCCAATTCCCAGAGCAGGTCTGGTATTTTTTCAATGCTCTACGAACTAAGAAAAAATCACTATGTCCGCATCTGTCATTCACTGTGGCTGGTATTATACACATTCTAATACTCCTCTTAACAATATAAATGTATAGTTTTAAACAATAAATTTAACTTAATTAAAGTAACTATACATGCTTTTTTCAGCAAAATTTATTTATGTATTTCTAAAATACCTCCACTATTCCGGCGTTTTCGGTAATCTGAAACTGTCAATCCAACTATAAGGCCGATTAGCGAGATTCTACTTTATACAGTTTTATGTGAGACATGGCTTTTAGGGATATTTTCGAACTTTTTAAATTTAATTTTTCCCTTGAAAATGATTATAAGACATACAAATTGATGATATAAAAAGCGTTTTTGTTTGTTATTTATTACCTAGAGCAAATACGTCAGAATGTTTTTCCAAGCTTCCAGGCTCATACACGGAATCCTTTTGAGGAAATGAGCTTTATTATAAGCTGCCTATTTTAGGAAAATATTATTATGTAGTACATAATTCTGGTGAACTATTTTTGAGAGACCGCGATGGTTTCTGACGAAAAAAATGACTGTCTTCCTGTTCATATTCTATACATTTATGTATGATTTCGATAAAACCGTGATGATTTATTCAGTGCATACCCGCGAAATTCGGAATTTTGACTGAATTCTGAGGTAAATGTTTGTTTATTATCCATCTGATTTCTATGAATCTTTAATGAGCAGTGCGCACACCCGCAGAAAATTAGAAATAAAATGTTTACGTAAAAATATTGTTTTTGATTTATCTTATAGGAACATGTAAGTATATGTGAATCTAATTACAGTTTGTCTGAGATATAATTTGAAATTTCTTCAAGGTTAATTTCATTAATCAACTGGTAAAAAACCCTTTAAAAACAACATCTCGCTCTAAACAACCGCTTATGGCCATATATTTATACAAATGACATCTAAATTCTCCTCTATTAACCGACCATCCCTATCCACCCATAACAAAATTTCTTGAGGGTGGTTTTCACTTTAATAAAATCACTGAAATCAATCATATCGGTTAAAAGATGATATTGACGGATTATTATTGACTGAATTCAGGAAGAAAATGAGAAATTCTTTCTTTGTGTTTCAACAAAAATGTATGGGCTCTAATACAGTTTCTACCATTAAAATGATATTATTTAATAACCACCTGTTCCATGCACATTCTCGGCCAGTCTATTCACATCGATGACACTAAAGTCAACATGCTGTTCCTCCGCATTAGCCCGTGCCCACAATAATACGGCACTGAACGTCCAGCCGAATGCCGCCACCACTGTCGACAGCCGCCACATTCCCTCAGGACCTTACGACGCACTTCCGTCCCTCACCAAGAAGACCGCCACTCTCCTGCTGCCAACTTCGGCACTTCCACATAGCGCACTACTATTCATCGAATCAAGAATGCACTGAAACCACGTTACTGTGTTGTGTGTTGGTTTGTTATTTAGCTTCCGGAAGAATTGATTGGATATAATACCTATGTAATACGGGAAGACCGTTGAAGGCATGCGCTAGCTATAGATATTTTGTTGCCATTGTCACGACGATGGCAACAAAGTATCATGACATCAGTTGCGTTGGAGGAAAATGTACCGAGTAAAATTCGTAGGTAATATGCACTTATAAGAAGACAAGCTCCTGTAACGACCTGATGGAGACTGTAGAAATATTAAAAATTCTCTAGTTTCTATTCATTTCTCTTGAGTTGGACCACTTTCTACCAGGTGCTTGTGAATTTCATTGAAACGTACTTACAGATCAGCAAAATACCTGTCAAGAGAACCGCCAAAGACCCGGCTATATTCAGATTGATCGTGGTTGTGCTCATTGATTAGCAAAGCTGTTATAAAGACGCCACCATGATTTTCCTCCAACGATACAATTCTTCCGATTAAACTGATAAATGAATGACGTCATATTTTTTGATTCATCCTCTCATTTTTATGTATAAAAACACTAGAACAAACACACGATTTTAATCAGGACTCTATATTTTTGAGATATTTCGATTTCAGTAAAAAGTTGTGCATTAGCATTAATACATATTTTTTAACAAAAAAATGGACCGACGTTATTAGTTGGTGCAATGAAAAATACAAAATAATATTAATTCTTTTGGTGCTGTTACTTTTGATGTTGTGCAGTTGCAGTAAGATTGATAACTTTTGGCACCAACTACACAAGTACCAGCACCAATAGAATTAAAATTATTTTGTATTTTTCAGTGCACTAACTAATTACGTCGGTTCAATTTTTCATTATAAATGTTGAGACAAATAATTAGGTCTTTCATGTAGTACCCACCATTTTCGAACGAAATCGCTCTTTCCACATAGCAAAAATACCTACACATATTTGAGAATTTCACATGCCTCTAACTCAAAAACCCTAACTCTTTTGAAAAACATTTCAATTTAAGCATTTCCGGATATTGTCATATCTTTAATTATACCACCTGAGATTGACGATTTGCCTCCTCCACCACCTTCGGATTTCGGGGGCGGTTTTCGTAGGGAAGGAGATTTTGAATTTACGTTTTTATGAATAGGGACCTTGTCGGTCAAAAATAAATATATTTCACTGTGATATATTGCAGATGACAAGCTTTCTTACACGGTATAACAAAGTATAAATAAGTCTTATGTTTAGGAAAGATAAAAGCTCTCGGTCAAATGTACAAGTTGGTCAAAAAATTGGGATAAACTAGAGCACTTTCAACATGAAAACATCGACAATTTCAATTGGAACAAACTTTTTTATGTTATTATTGCATTCAGTTTTTTTCACTCTATCGATGCATATTAGCATTCCCTATAGCTAGTTTTTTTATTAAATAAGAAATTTGGAAAGTTTACACAAATTTAATTCCTTATAGTGTGCCATGAGAACTGAAACAAAAAAAGCAATTGTATACCTCATCTGTTTGGGAAGTCGGTCAAAATAGACTATTTGATGATTTGAGTACAAAATTGTACCACTGAGTAGGATAAGATTAAGAAAATATTGAGTTAATATTTTTCTCATTTTGGGGAACTCCTAGGCAAGAAAGCTAAAAATTGTCAACGGTATGGTGTTATATGTCAATAAAGAAGACTAAAATGTTTTTGAAGTGAAACTTTTATAGCGAGGGTAAATCAATTTCAACATGTCCCAAAATAGCGACACGAAATTAAAGAAGTGTTTCAGTATGACAAAACGAAAACGAAATAATATTGGTGATTCGCGGAGTGCCAGTGAAATGTACAAACTGGAACGAAAAATAAATTCTTGGTCTACTCATTTGGATCGCCATGCTCTATTTGCGATAGAGTTTGGTTCGAAAAATATTTAAAATGGCCTTCTCCAAAAAATGATGAGATCCTAAACATTTTAGTGCGAGGAAACTCCATAGATCGGTTCAAATTTTGCTTCAGCTGCATGCATTTAGGTATGCATATTCGACGATTACCTACGGCATGTACCTACATGGTCAATTAGGAATTTTGGAATTTTATCCTATCCCTAGCTAAATACGTTTATACGTCACATAAAAGTTTCACTTCTAGAGCGTGACTTTTCACGCACAAGTTTTTTTTTATATATTCATATAGTTTGATTTTGAATTCTTGACTGCCTCAATATTTGAGTTTTTCATGGATGCATTCGTTTCAGCTGAGCTTTCGTGACAGTCTATTCTCTTCGTCAGGCCAAAATTCATGAATTTGGGAGAAATTAACTACAAACCGGAAATATTTCATAACAATGAATGATCAATATATTCAATGTAGGTATGTACGTTTGAGAAAACTTCTATAAATCGCAATGACGATTTTGTCACTTCCATATCACTTCTATTAAAGTTGACAACTATTTTTTTTTCTATAGAAACAGTAAAATCCAATTATTCAAGCAACTAGAAAAATAATATGACTTCAATCATTACACAGATAAAGGATTAAAAAAAACGGATAACATTACAAGTAGATAAATATTTTATTTAGCAAGTATATTATATGAATGGAATACACTAGCACTGCTAGCAATAGCAAAGGCAGAAACAAATAATATCACCAACAAACTCAATAATGTAAGTCCTTGGAAGAAGACCATGTATAACACATACAAAATTCCTGAAAAAAAGAATTTGTTTAGTATAAAAGTATATGGAGTCAATTCAAACTTCAAACTATAAGTACTACCAAAAAGTTTAAAACTATGACTGACCTTTAGTAGAGAGGTAGAAACTGACATCTAAAAGAATTGAGACTGGCATCAGCGCTGCAGCTGTAATCATGGGCAAGAGAATGACACTGGAGCATATTACCAGAGCAAAAGCCACGTTGGGTCTTTTGACGCACCAAGCCATAACGTAATTCCGAAATACCCGTAGATATCCTTGTAGACAATCTATAATCAGGAAGCATTGATTGACGTAAAATAACTATTCACAACAACTAGGACTAACTTTATTAGTTGGTGCACCTAAAAATACAGGTAAGTAGATCATCATATAGTCAAAGAGGTAGATAAAAGACCTTTGGCACCAACTTCAAAGTACCAGCATCAAAAGAATTAGTATTATTTCGTTCTTTTCAAATAACCAACTAAAGCAATCGGCATTTTTGAGTGTGAACAGAAAAATTCAATATAAGATCAATACATATCATAAAATTTTATTTTTTTTATTAGAGCAATAGAAGCCAAAACATTGGAATTGATTATAGTTTTCACCAAAATATTACTAGACGTCCAACTTAAAATATAGGCTCCATTTTACCGCGCCTGTCTATAGGTCTATATGTTTGTACACGCATCATGTAAAAACTACCGCATGGAATAGAATGCAGTTTTCACGCGCAAAAAGTGGCGGGCAAAAGGTCTTCAATAAATACCTATGTAGGTGCAATGATTTACCATTTTTTCGAAAACTTTTCACTCTCTAACACTGAACCCGCTGAGAAAATTATTCCATCTAAAAGTTTTCAGAAATGGTCTCTTCTTAAATCTTGCAGTCTGAAAAAATGTCCCCTCTACTCCTTTGGAGGGGATTTTCGGGGGGAAAAACATGCTGATTTTTTTTTGATATAACTGTATTGGCAGATACTTGATGGAAATTCATGTTATAAAATATAAAATGAAAAAATAAATATATTTCCACTAATATATTAACAAAAACAGATGACAATTGTTTCGACACACTGTGTCTTTATCAAATGTGAGTGACAACTAAAATCTAAGATGACTTGTATCTATATAAATACAACGGAGGATGGTCATAAATAACGAATTTCTAAATAATTATATTTGATTTTTTTAAATGGAACTATTTCTCATCACTCCTCTTTCCAATGAAAAAAGAATCAATATAGAAGCACATTTGTATGTGAAACGCGCGAAGAACATCTTTGCTAAATACAGATAGGAAACTAAAAGTGACAAGTGATGTTTCCATCAATAGAAATGCAATTGCAGATGATTCAAGTAAAGATATGTTCTCATTTTCAAAGGTCTACTGGAGATTGAGTTTTTTTTTGATCGCTCGATATACATGTATATCATTCAAATGATTATTTTACATTCATTGATTTTGTATATGACAATGATTATCAAGAACAAATATTGTAAACATCCAATTGTAATCAAAATAAAAGAAGAAATACATAAACTGTGGAAATAAAAAAATCTTCTTTCTATGGGCTCCGTCACACATACGTATTCCCGGGAATGAGCTAGCTTACCATCACGCGAAAAAATCAGTAAATAACTGCACCCTTTCAACTTCCAAACTACCAGCTAAGTAGTGATATACATAAAGAACTCCTATCGGCTCAAAGTAACGGAAAATTTCGACAGACATGGAAGAAAACCCTATCTAAACTAATCAAAGTACAAGCGTACTTCGGACCATGGAATAACATATTACAGACACCCGACGAGATCAAGTGATCCTTACCCGCCTCCGCCTAGGACATTCAAAAGATACCCACGGGCAACTCATTAGCAGACAACCCGAATCTATTTGTGTCATATGTGAAGTAGTATCAAGTGTCAAACACATTCAAGTAACGTCCTTTGGTTGAAATGTATAGAATCACATACAATATAGACAATTCTATCAAAACTATTCTAGGAACAAATTGCAACATTGTGAACCTCATGAAAAACCTCAAATTAATATAAATGCAATTGCAGATGACTCAAGTCATCAAGGCATGTTCTCATTTTCAAAGGCCTTCTCTGCGAATGCTTTTTTATAGCTCGATATACATTGGTCGTCTCAGCGAAGTTGGTCAGAAATTGTGGTTGAAGAAGCAGTTATATCTTTCGTTTTTGCCCTCGACTTAACTTGCTCAAAAATGAAAATCCGTTAATAGAAATTATTTCTTTCTTAGTGTACCTACCGTATATATTATATATATACTTATCAGATCTCTTTTGCGTATACCTGTCTGTCTGTCGTTCTTCACAGCTTTCAGAAAATAATGAAATATACAGTTCTATTGTATTTATTTATTGTATTTTTTTATTAATGCAGGTATGTTCGCGCGTTTAGCATTAGAAAAAGGCCTGGTGAAAAATAGTTTCATAAGAAAATGTAAGAGATCCAACATGTTCTGTCGTGTACGCACGACTTTACTCTAAGTGTTTTCCTGATTTATTTTCTAAAAACAAAAACTTAACACGGCAGAGCCTTTGGAACGGTGGGATTCAGCATCGAGATCGAGAAGTAAAATAATTGCAAGCTTTTAAAATTATGTATCCAGCAGTATTTGATGCATAGAATTAGTACTCCCTATGATTTGATGCTGTAGATATTCCAGACCATCGGTTTTATTGACAATCAAATAGGTATTTCACATGTATGTACATAACTTTTATAAGCAGCACTGCAGCGGAGATCGAAATATCCAAAATTAGAGAATTAATCTCTTGATTATCCCGTTCTTTCTCATTATATCATTACAAATTAATTGTTTTCTGAAAGAGCAATCGAAATACAAGTATCATTAGGTTTTTTATATTGATAGGTACTCATAATAAGTTGGCATAATGATGCAGTTTATATAGATTTATAATATATTTATTTACAAATATTGGCAAAATTTTGATCTAAATATAAAGTTTACGTAATTTTTAACCAAGCAATAAATAATTGGTGTATCTAATAAATCGATAGTGAATTTTATCATCTTTAAATTACACCATATTATAATTTACTGTCAACTATAGAGTAAAAGAACATTCAGATAAAACCTGAACATTTTATAAAATATGTATTTATCAGAAATAAATTTTTAATATTAATGAATCATGTTTCCTTTTTATTTTCCCACAGTGGAATTCAGCATTAAATTTATTCCGTACCTATACCGAACTGCATTAGTAATTACCTCTTTTCAAAGAACCTATAATATACGAACATATTTCTTTTTTATGCATGATATCGATACTATTTACTTCTTTTTATATTTCTATTATACCTAATATTTAAATTCTATCATTTTAAACATTTTTTTCATTATCTGAAAATAATAATCTACCCATATAGAACATAGATTACTTAGCAAAATGATAAAATCTGCACTTGATACATCTTTGAATTACAATGAAACTAAAATCAATGTAATCGTATAATAAAATAATTCGTGTGACTACTCACCCAGTATTTGTTTTTCCATTTCATCTATTCGAGTAGGTCGTCACTCAAATTTACACTCACTTGAAGATTTGCTTCTGAACACTCATAATAAAGAAAATCCATCAAAACAATTATCAGCTTGAAGTTTGACATTTGTTATCACACTGCATCATATGATGTGGAATAATAACAATATCGTTTGTTTATTTATGGTAATGAAAAATGACCAAGTGTCGAATGAAAATGCACTGCTCGAAGGTTGTTACAATCCCAACCATTAAATGAACATGATGTGCAATTATAATAAGTTACTTTACGATGCCTTTTATGTTTATTTTTAGTATATTTTATACCGAACGCTTATCAAGCAAAATTACGCCTCGAGTTCTGCTATCAAGCAAAAAACTTACAAACAGTATCTTATTATAAATAAATGATTGTAATGTCTTTCAATGATTATTTTTCTGAAAAAACTGTTTCTTATGTCCCTAGACTCTAGGACAGGTGTGGGAAAACCACAAGCTAGCCAAAACCAGCACAAGTAGCGTTTCAACAAAATTGAATTTACAACTTTGATGATATATTATAAATACTTCTCGAGTAGTCTAGAAAGTCTCCAATGAAAAAATATTTCAGTTGGTCAAAAAACTTAAATTCAAGAAAAACAAGACCTCATATAATTGGAAGTTATCTTCTATGTTCCTATCTGAATGAACTCAAACAATGGAATAAAAATAGAAATTTATTATCATAAACTAAGCACAACATCCACAATCACTGCATATTATCAACTATATTACACATAATTCTATCGAGAATATAACAAGAATCCGTATTACTGTCAGCATCGTTGAGATTTTCTTGATTCATTAATAGATCAGTCTCTATCATGAGTTTAGAATCAAGTTCCATAGGTTCGGGCAAATTTTGAATTGCCTGTTGAAGGATGTCCATCACCTTATCTAGATGCTTCTGGAATCTAGAATATATACGTATGTCACATTCAAATGATCCTCATATTAATAAGAGCCTTAATTGTGGAATATATAATTTCAAGAAAAAAAGGTACTGCTTATCTATATATTTTACCTATTCGCAGTTTCGATACGTTGTCGCTTTTGTAATTCCATCATGACTCGCAGGGTCTCTCGAGCCTGATGAGGTCTAAATTCGTTCAGAAGATGATGAATATGAATGAATAGTAAACTAAGGTCTTCGACTTTCTCTGCCCGTCGTGGAGAATCTGGACAGTTCACCAACAAATCCAACAAATCAAGAAAGTTTGCTAACAATGATTGGTTCAACTTTTTCAGTTCCCGTCTCCTGTCGAAGTGAAGGGGATATAAACGTTTGATACCCTATAAAAAAGAACGAAAATTGACTTCCTATTTAACAACATTTTAATAATACTCACCTGACTTTCTAAAGGCCTGATAATACTCTCTTCGGTATTGAAGGCAATGCCGAACATATGATACGTATCTTGAATAGGTGGAGGAGGTTTTGGGGCTCTTCCTCTTCTAATCAGTTCGTCCGTATATTGGTTAACATACTGCATAGGAGGTAGAGGCAGAGAGCTGACTTGAATCGTGTCCGAGTTCGCCATCCTGGCAACATTCAGAACCGGTTAAAAAATATAGATCGTGTCCACAGCAGTGTCTGATTCTGATTACCAATCGCTTGGTAATCAGTATCAAAAAGTATATTCCAGGTATATACTAGGACTAACAATCGGAATCACTATTTAGTGGACACGGACACGACTGATAATGTTCATTATTTATTATGCATCGCAGCAGGAGTAGCTGGAGTAGGCAGCATCGCTTAGCTTATTTGTCAATGTCAAACTGACATCTGTCAACCTGTCATGTTGATGTGTTGACTGTGTATTGACTGCCAATAGAAGCAAAGTTGCCAACATGCCAACTTAGTGGATTTTTCCTTAGAGTAGGAAAAATTCGTGCGTATAGCATAGACATAACATATGTCTATAGCGTACAGGACAGCGTCTCATCTTAGAGGTATGTTTTCTCTGGTCTCGTCTAATATACAAGTGGAAAGTGATGCCATTAAAGAGAGATAGAAATGGTTTGCTTTGCTCCTGATGCGCGTGGCGACCTCTGCCTCATATTTGATATATGTAAATTCAAACATTCGCTGGCAAACCACATAGCACCTATACGTGTTATGTGTTGCAAACTATCCCTATGTATAAATATCACAATTGATAGCACGATACGAGATGCACGAGAGGATGAGCAGAAACAACTGTGCGGCAGAGAAACGATTGTCTGTACCGTATTAAAAGCTTCAAGACCTTTCTCTTCACTGGCCATATAGGAGTATTATATATATATATATATATATATATATATATATATATATATATATATGGCAAGAAGACGGAAATAGGAGGTTAAACAACGGTCGTAGAATCACAGGTCTGGAATCGAATGTAGAAGTAGAATTACATAGGTAGCAAGTGGGTCGCTTAGCGTCTTGTTAAAATGTCAAAGTTAACGATAGCACTGCGAAATTGAGAAAAGGGGATGTTACTTAGAACATAAAATACGTTAATCTTATTGAAAAGTTAGAAGTTTATAAGCGCCGAATACCATATAAGGACCTATCGAGATGGAAATATGTTCGTATACAGTTTGAATCATTATACAACTTTGCTTTATCCTTTGAATTGGTGTTTTTATGTTTTAAGCGACATCCCCCTACAAATGCGAACCACGCGGCAGAAATTGGAAGCTGAAAAGACTGGACGCTAACCGAACCACTTTTTTCACGCTCGTTTCAAGACCTTTCTGTATGACCGTGGGTTAAACTCACTTTAAAAATCGTGTATTCGTAAATGCGTCCTTGCGCACTGTGCCGTGCGCAACAAGCTTGTCTCGCTTAAAAAAGACAGCAGATCATGATCACGAAGAGAAATAAAGAGAACAAATATTTGAGGTAATTGTCAAGATGTTTGTCGTACACAACTCCACGCTATGATGTGCAACTGTAATCTCATGTGGCTACTAAGAGAAGCATAAGAAGTTTACTCTCCATGTTTTCAGTCTTCTTGCTGCTCTGTATAGCCGCTGTGAAAGGAAAGTGAAGTCAATTTTTCGTCGGCCGCCATTAGTTTCGTTCTCACCTTAGTGTTTACAGCATAGAATACTAATGTTTACAGCTTATTTTGATTTTCATTTTTTGTGCTATTTTTTAATGAAAACAACTATTTTTTTATCTTAACAAAATGGTGAAATGCGAGGCTCTAGGATGCAAGAGTCGCTGTAGAAAAAAAAAATGGTGTTAAGTCCATTGGTGGCCATTGATTTAATCCTCATTTGGAATTTGGCTTCACCTGCTCTCTGAATGCAATGTCTCCTTGGTAATTCCATGGTATAATGATTTTCCTCTACAACTGGTGGTTTTGACCAGAGAACACTACATTTTGACTTGTATTAGTGATTGCTTTTAGTGGCTGGTAGATTTTTCTAGGGTTTTTTTAAATATGGCATCTGGCACAAGAGTTTGAAAATGAATTGCATCCCTTGTATTCGCGATCGTGAACGAAGTGTACGCCATCTATTGTCATTATAGAGTACTCAAATCAGTGGCGGCTTCTCAGATGAGACAGGATCTCCTCTCCAATTATGGCAAATTCATATTTTTGACCATTTTTGACGTTGATTGTTGGTGCTGTCAAATCTAAAACATTACTACATACAATGTAAGGTGCCTTAGCACCAGAGATAATAGCACTACTTCCAGGGATCGTGTGAAAAAGTCCAAGTTTTAGTCTTTTAGTAATTTTGTAGAGTTGGACCCCTCTACAATAAATGTCACTAACCCCATTGATTCAAATAGCGGTGAACAACAAATCATCAACCTAATCTATTTACTCTATGAAAACATCATAGGTATATGTTTTAACGGTATCAGTAATTTTATTTCTGTTTTTTTCTAAGACAGATTTATTTCTCATATAACGAGATCCTTTCAGTTCACCTTTTAGTGTTTGTATTATCAAAATATTCTTACTTCAGCGACCAGCCCGCAAAACATTTTTAAATTTATAACTGTTGACGTGTGCCAATTTATTTGTTGTTCACCTCTATTTAACGCCGTCTATTGGCAATTTACTCTGCAATCTGCTATAATCATTTCGCTCCGGAAGATTATAAAAAAGTAATGCGCCTATAGAGATGAACAACAAATAAATTGGTGATGAGGAAACGCGCCAATAGCTGTAAATTTAAAAACCTTTTGCGTGCTGTATGCAAGTTTTGTCTCATTTTATACCTTAAAAAATTCTATAAGATACACTCATTCTCTATTTTATTTTTGATGATCGTAGTTAGACCACAACTATTATTAGGTAAGCTGTGGTTATACTCTCAGTTGGATAATTTTGAAAAGATTTTAAAGTTCCAGTGAATATGGTACCCTCGTTTAAAAACTGCTCTTACTTTGAATCATAGGTTTTCAAGAGATCAAGTAATTCTTTATGAGTTCTTCTATTTTCTGAATCTAAATTTCTTATCGTGTATTCGTAAAGCAAATTCCTGTCTCGTTAAATAAATGATCGCATCAATTAGTCTTTTTGAAATAGCACGATTTTCACGAACTTACTTTTTTCTCTCTTTTCTATGCACTGAATCTAAACTATTTGCGATATTTTGTTTGCCAAACAACTCAAATTTAATTGACGAAAATATATCCTATAAAGATTTCTCATGTCTTTCTTTGCACGTAACAAATTTTGTAAATTATCAAAAAATCAAAACCTATTTTACCCCAAACTGACGAATTTACATTTGTAAACAACAGACAATTCCAATAAAACTATTTTTTTCTAGTTATTGAAGCCGTTATCCATTCTATCCTCTGATAATTATTTTCAGAAACTCCTGTTTTGTTTTCTGCCTCTCCCTGAGAATGATAATAATAGGGTTAATGGTCTACCAATGTGTTTAATAGATACTTTTTCGATGAATTCCGAAGTGATTGGGCTAGTACTCATTTTTAAAAAGTTTGAAATAATAAGCAACTATTAATTGGGATACGATTACCACCACGAATAGGTTGACTACTATGGACTAATATATCGATCGATTTTTCCAATATAATTCTGAACTGTGCCAATTTTCTCATAGCCAGACGTGTATTTATTATATTTGTGCAGCAGCTAGCGGCAACCGCATTTTGAATTTCTTCGATGAATTTGCGGATTGGAAAAGAGCAAATTAAATTTTCGGATAGTTTACTTTGATAATAAAGTATTTATGAAGATATTAGAAATAAGGTAGAAAAGTTGTTATGAAAATAAAGTTCTGTTGCAATCAAGGAGAGGAGACTCAGCCTCCTCTGACGAGCCGCCACTGATACAATTTGTTTACAATCAGACATACTTTTCCAATCATATGCTAGTTAGAAAGAGATGGCTTTACGAAAACGACTACACTGTAACTGATTCGTCCACTTTGGATACATCTTCGTCATCGGCGTGCGGTTTTGAAGGGTCAATAGAAAATAAAAAACTTTAAACATTTTATTTATAAACATATGTATACATTTGTAGAGAAACTACATGTGATTCCATACCTTTACATAGTATGAAACGAAGTAGTTTCCGCTGTCTGTTCGCTTAGATCTGTTAAACTACTTAACGGATTTTAATGCAATAGATAGAGTGATTCAAGAGGAAGGTTTATATTTACAATAAATGCATATTATAGTTGAGAAAAGCCGAGAATTTGTAAGATTTGTAATGTGATGTCTTAAAATACATATATGTGCGCTTACCTACATTGCAAGAGCTGGCTAAATCTTACGACATAGATCAAAATAATGTACTACTGAACTATATAGCTTGAAGAGATCTACAAAAAAGTCCGCGTTGGTATATCTTCTAAGGTTGACTCACAATAACCATTTTAGTGCTAACAGTGTGAAGCAGGAGAGGGTCTCTAATCTTATATAAAACAAAGATTATTTGTTATTATTTTACCTGAGATATACTTACCACCAGAGAAAACATACAATGTTCTCTCTTCTCTCTGCTTACCACTAACTACAAAAAGGCGTTTAATAATAGTTCAACCTTGTAACTAAACCACTGTTCTCAACTCAAAATATAACATGTCTTACCGCCGAAAAACCAATCCGCGGTTGGAATATTCTATTTTCACAGACCACGCACTAGCGAACCATTGTGTATAGATAATTCCAGCAAAACAGACATTTCTGGATGTCGCCTTTGCGCCAAGTACTTACACATTTTAAGTTATTCTGGAATTGAAGATAAAAATAAATTTAAATCAAATGAAATGCCAAGATATTGATAAAATATAAGTTACCATTACCATTCTGTGTGACAATTTACGAAAAATTTTATAACCAATTTTAATTTATCTTGAATAACCATTTTCATAAAAATAAAAATGAATTAGATAATTCCTTTTGAACCAATTTTCAATAATTTAAAAAAAATATTTATTCATTACATTGCCGCTCCTTAAGATCGTTTCGCCCTCGAAACGTTCTCTTCCGTACCATGTCTAAAGCAAACTGGAATGGATGACAACTTTGGAGAGATATCGGTTTATAGTCCTATTAATTCTCTTAACCACTTACTGAGGATGCAACGCCGTTGTCCTTGTCTTTCGTATCCCCGGGGTGTTGCAAAGGTTCTGAAATAGGGCAGATAAGTTTCTCCCATGGCCAGAGTGTTGCTCAAGCAGTACCCCGAAGCGGCATATCCAATGCATGACCAAAGCATAAGCTAGAGTTATGACTTCCTGATTTGGCAATGCATATACTTCTACCCACTTGATGAAGTAGTCCATTACCACCACGATGTATTTGTTCACAGCTTCACTCTCAGGAAAGGGTCCTTCTACATCTATCGCGATTCTCTCGAATGCTGCGCAGACAGCACATTTTCTGAACCAGGTGTGCACGTCTTCCTTGCAGTTGGCCTAATAAAATCGCTCACCGTGAATCTCTTCCAAAATTTCAGCTCTCTTGCACGTCGGTACTACCAACTACTTTCTGTCCTCAGTACCATCTGGGTTCTCGAGTACTAGTTCCGAAATGCCGTTATCAAAAATAAGAGCATTTCACTGGGCCCAATAAGACTTTGCAGAAGATGAATAGCGTAAAACCTCTTGCCAAGTCGGTCGCTGATCTTTTTTTTACCATTTAATCAGTACCTTTAGGATGGAATCTTCCTCCTGATCTTTTTGAAGTTCATCTGGTTGCCAGCGGTCATCTATAACGTTGGTTCTTATAGAAGCGGCGTCCTTCTCCTCAGCTCGGTTAGAGAACAGTCAACAGGACAGGGTCTCCTTGGAATTTCCGTGGGATTTACCAGCGCGATGTTCGATGTCGAATCGAATTCTTTCGAACCATCTGGCTACCTAACTCTCCTGGTCCTTAAATCGCCTTAGCCACTGAAGGGACGCATGGTCGGTTCTTAACAAGAATTTTCTACCATATAAATATTTGTAGAAATGCTCCATGGATTTCACAATGGCCAACAATTCTCTTCTGGTGACGGAGAGAGAAACTGTTTATTCTCTCCGACTTCGATAGCAGTGCATCCACTATTATGGGATAATGGAAAGAAATGGGCTCCTACGTAGATCATCCATTGATAGTCATTGATGAAAAGAAGATCAATACTATGTTTGATTGCCCTCATTTGATGAAGTGTACAGCTTCATTATTCTGCAAAACATAATGTTCAAATCCCATTGGAAGTTGGTGGTGAGTCATTGTTAATGGAAGCACGCTTGCTTTGGAGATATTCGAGAAGCTTATAACATTGACCAGTCAACTCCGCTAATTTTTAGATTCATGCATAAGATTAGCCATACTGTTGCAGCATTGATGTATTCTTTACTAAGTCGAAGTGAGTTATAAAGCATGTATATCTAAAATCATAAGAATAATTTAATAATTTACTGAATTAAATCTATTTGCACTGCGTGTAAAAATATTTTATCAATCTAAATTGTAAGTTATGGTTACAGCAGAACTGAAGCAGCGCTGCTTAGCAACAGCTATATTTTTAGATTTATGTACTTTCTTATAGTTTTAATGGTAAACTAGTGAAATTTTGTGTGAACGAGACATTAGCTCATAATGAGTACCTATTGGAAGAAAGCTTTCCAAATGGTAAGGGGGTGAATTTACTTGGGATAACAAAAGGAGGAAGAATAATGAGAAAATAGCCAGCATCTCAGGTTGGTTGGTTAACCAGCCTCAACACAATAAGGCATATCTGGTCGTATTTAAAATCAAATGGTGTAACAATTCTTGAGACCACGTTCACTTAATCAGGATGCCTTGGAAAATCTATTTAGGGAGGATGTGGAACCAACACCAATCCGACTGCTGTCCATTTTGTTGTTAGTTTGAAATCTAAAAACTTGAATGGACTGATGCGGGGTATAGTAGAGGGTACAGAAAGATCAGCATGAATTGTTGTCTAATCTGACCCACTGTTTGGTTGAGGATGAACAACAAGAATCAACACCTTCTTTACGTGTTGACGGAAACCATTGGTATGACATCGCAGCAGCAGTTCGACAAGCAGCAACATCCACTTTATCAGTAGCTTATGTGAGTGGGTTCATAGCTAAACGAATCCTTCAACACATAGAGTGCTCTACCTGCCGTCATTACTTGTTCTCAAGTTCGGATTCACCACATTATATGCACATATCATTCAAAGAGTGGTCAGAAAATGAACATCTCACTTATCTCTCAGAACCATTACTAATTTGTGTTAGCATAAAATTGTTAGAAGAAACTGTTGAGGTAATTGGTTGATTAATGAGGACACTTGTACTTAGTACTCTATATTAGCTGTCTTTAATAGTCACAGATATTCAACTACAGATTGAAAGATTCGAGATGCAAGTCAAGATGCAAGTAGAACCAAAGAAAAAATGATACAATGGCCGACCTTACACTAGTTACGGTACATTTGAACTACTTAACAGTGTTGCCAAGATAACTTTTGCTTCAATACTTCCTCTCAAAATTATCCAACAATGTTTACAATTTAACATCTTATCAATTTATCAAGTTTAAGTAAACCTAATTTATCTCTTAGTTTAACAAAACGAACTCGAGAAAGAGGTTTTGTCAAAATATCCGCTAATTGCTCACCACTTGAGACGTGTTCAACTTTCAAGAAACCCTCATTCACTTTTTCTCTCACAAAATGAAATTTTACATCAATGTGTTTAGACTTTTTGTGAAATTCTGGATTTCTTGCCAGTTTTCTTGCACTCTGATTGTCAACAAATAATACAGGTGGTATATTTTGAACTACACAGAGTTCTTTAAACAATCTACTCAACCACAGTACTTCTTTTGCACTTTCACACGCAGCTACGTATTCGGCTTCCGTAGTAGACAGCACTACACTCTTTTGCTTTTGACTAAGCCAGCTGACAGCACCACCAGCATTTTTACACAACACACCCGTTGTTGATCTTCGCGTCATGATGTCGCCTGCGAAGTCTGCATCGCTATACGCTGCCATGAGTTCTTCTGTACCTGAATGGTACAGCAGTCCAAGTTCATTGGTCCCCTGAAGATACCTGAAAATCCGTTTCACAGCTCGCCAGTCTTCCTCTGTAGGTGCACACAACTTTTGCGAGATGGTGTTTACCGCATAAGCAATGTCAGGCCTCGTACACACCGCCAAGAAAACCAGACTTCCAACAGCTTCTCGAAATGGAGTTTCATTTCCAACTGCAACTGTACTGGATTCATGAAATTCAAACGGTGTAGAAACGCTGTTTGAATTTTCCATATTAAACCCTTTCAAGATTTTTATTACGTATCCAATTTGGCACAAGAACAACGAACCATTGTTTAGACTTTCAATTTGCATTCCCAGCAAATAATCTAACGGTCCCCACGTTATTTTGAAGTTCTTTGCTATTTTCTGTCTGAAGCTCGAAATTTCTTCCTCGCTTGTACCAGCTATTACGGCATCATCAACGTATATTACTACGTACAATTTACCATTTTGTGTACGCATAAACACACATGGATCAACAGAACTAACTTTCATACGTTGTTCAGCCATAAAATCCAAAAATCGCTTATTCCAGCATCTTGGTGACTGTTTCAAACCGTACAGACTATGGTTTAATTTGCACACTTTTCCCGTCCCATCATCGAAACCTTTTGGCTGCGACATGTAAATCTCTTCATCCAAATTTCCATACAGAAATGCTGTACACACGTCGAACTGGTTCAGATGTAGGTAATTTTTCAGCTGCTGCGACACTTAATATTGTTCGTATCGTATCATGCCTCGCTACAGGACTAAAAGTTTCATGAAAATCGATACCAGGCATTTGGGAGTATCCTTTCGCAACCAACCTAGCTTTATACTTATCAATCGTACCGTCTGCTTTTCGTTTAACTCGAAATACCCAGCGATTGTCGATCAGCTTCTTACCAGCAGGTAATTTTGTTAAATGCCATGTTTCGTTTTCCAATAGAGATCCGATCTCGCATTCCATAGCATCCTGCCATTTTGCTGAGTTTGCAGACTCCATTGCTTCTTTGTATGTCGATGGGCACTCATCCTCAACCACATGAAGAGCCATCAAAACATAATCCATCAAATATTTTGGCTTTTGGCACTTTCTTGACAGTGACTTGTAATCTTCATTATCTGATATATCTTTGTTCTTCTGTTCAACATTCGTTTCAGGTTCGACATCAGGATAATCAGCAGGTCCATCGTTTCTGTCATCTTCTTCAAAGTGATAATTTTCAACGATTTCAGGTTTTTCGCTCTTGTCCCTCAAAACTAAGTCCAATTTCTTTTTGACCGTTGCTTCCTTTTTGAATACCACGTCACGACTTCTTATCACTTGATTATCTTTAGGCATCCAAATTCTAAAACCGTCTTTTTCATCGCAGTATCCAACAAACCGACCCGGATTACTCTTTTTTCCCCATTTTCGACTCGCGACCTTTGGAACGTGCACAAAGCATTCAGTTCCAAACACTTTGAAATGTTCAACAACCGGACACTCAACTTTCGTCCACAATTCGATGGGACTTTTGTTTTTCACGTTTGTAGGTCCTGTTCTGTTCAGCACATGCGCCGCTATATTTATAGCTTCTGCCCACAGCATTATTGGTAAGTCTTTCGAATGAATCATCGAACGCGCACTTTCGACTAAGATTCTATTCTCGCGCTCGGCTGTGCCATTTTGTTCTGGCGTATACGGCATTACCACACGCATGTTGATTCCTTTTGAATTGAGTACAGACTTAAAGCCACCGTTGTCAAACTCTTTACCGCCGTCACAAAGAATTTCGTTCACTTTGTTCCCGACATTTTCGCATTCATTTAAAAAGGTCTTTAAACATTCGGTTGATTCCGATTTCGCTTTTATAATAAACACTCTTCTGAATCGAGAGAATTCATCTTCGAAACACAAGAAATACCGCGCACCACCTAACGATTTTTCTTCCATAGGTCCACAGACATCAGCGTGTATTCTCTCTCCAGGTTTCGACGCTTTTACTTTGCGCGTACTCAACGAGTTTCTATGTTGCTTTCCATACATACATCCATCACAGAACTCTTCATCCGACTCGACTTTGATACCTTTTTGTCTTAAAAAGGTCACCACATGGCGCTTATTTTGATGACATAAACGTTCATGCCACAATTGAATATTCTCTTCGTCGTTCACAGCACACATTGCAGCGGCTTTTTCAGGAACACACACTCTCATATCCATGGTATAAAGTCCCTTTTCAGATTTAGTTCCACTTAGTTTTACTTCGCCGTCTTTCTTGAAAACATATTTTTTCTTATTCGCTTCAAATACATATCCCTTCTCGATTGTTCTGCCAACTGACAATAGATTTCGTCCAACTTTGGGCACATACCAAACATCAGCCAAGTGATTTGTTATCCAACGACCATTTTTCTTCATTTCCACGTTAATCGAGCCTTGGCCGTAAGCGTGAATGACGTCGTTATTTCCAACTTTCACTTGTTTGGGAAAACTAAACTTTTCAACAGTAACAAACCATTCTTTTCTGTTCGTCATATGAGCTGAAGCCCTGGAATCAGCCAACCATGAGTTTGTTATTTAACCATTTTCAGAACTCATTAAAGCATCTCCTTCTGGTTCATTAGTTTTTCGTTTTTCACCACTATACTGCTGTTTCTTCTGCTTACGTGGACACTGCTTAGCGAAATGACCAGTTTCATGGCATTTAAAGCACTTTAACGACTTTTATCATAGTTTTCGCTTCGTTTCGCTTCACGTAGTCTGGTGTTTTTGGCATAGACGGCAACACTATTGTCTTCCTTCTTACTTGGCGATCTCATTTCTATTAATCTCAATCTCTCAGTTAATTTGTTGATTGTTCTGTCACCTACTGGAACACTTTCCCATACTCTTTTAAATTTAAAATATTCCGGCGGTAACGTGGACATGATTCTGCTTAGCAATAACAGATGTGGCAATTCAGTGTTCACCAACCTCTTTAATTCGAATTCAACTCAGAGAAATTCTTTTCCAGGCGACTTACATGAGTAATCATGTCTTCATTAACGTTCTTCTTTAGTGTGAAGAACTCTTCCATTAACCGATCCACTTTTTGTTCAGAACTTTGTTCATACACAGACAATAACTTCAACCAAATCTCTTTCGCGGTTAAACATGTTGTCGTCAGCTTAACGTTCGCTGAATTCATGCTTCCAACCAAAATTAACTGTGCTTGAGCATCTGACTTTTCGAATTTTCTCAACGTTTCAGTATATGCATCAATTACCGCGGGTAAGGCATCAGCTGCAGGTGCTTCTGGCTTGACATCACTTTTTACGACATCCAACACCTCATTGTGCTTCAACAACAAGTCAACTTGTCTTTTCCACGTTGTCCAATTCGACACATCTTGTAGTTTCTCAATTTGTGCCTTGAAATCCATTTTTCAGATCAAATTTTTCTCGTTTTGCAGAAAAAACAAAATGTCCGACAAAACGACTGATTTCGACTCGCCACTTTTCTCGTACAATTTTCGTCACACACAAACAACCCACGCTATTTAGCGGCCTGGGCCCATAACCTGTTGATGTAATTGGTTGAATAATGATATGATAATGATGAGAATGATAATAATAATTAATAATTACAAAAACAGAATTTATCAATTAAAATAGCATTTACTATTATCTACAAACATCAATTTCATAAACCTATATTGATAAGATTACAAAATAATTGAAATATTATGTATAATTATCTACAAAGTTCAACTTTAAGCTTTGGGTATCATAACCAAATCAAATCCTACTCACCATTTTAGTAAAATACCATTAACCGTACCTACAATGTTGAGTAGGATTTTATTTGGTTCTGATACCCAAAGATTATACCATATTTTTTCAAAGATGCAACAATTACTTTAATACTCAATTCAATGTAATTCAAAATTTCAGCAACTACTGTTTTTTTCTTTTCTTTAATGTTTTAAAAAAGTTAATGATGAGAAAAATTGCTACACAAACTATCTATAAATAAAAATCATACCCACATACAAACTATAAAAAATAAATATAAATCAATTAGGGACTTCAAGGTTCTTAATGCTTGACATTCGTTTTGTATTTTTTGGGCAACAGACAAATCCCCATTGCCTGTATTTTTACAGGATCAATTGACATGATCACCTGTCCATTTTAAAATTTCATTTATATTTTTAGTCTAAATAAATAAATGAAATAAACGAATTTCATTGATTATAGTTTTTAAAATACCATGTTCTTTGAAAGAGAACTTGTGGTGTACCTACATTTAAGCTCAAAATTATTTTTGCTATACTGACATTACATTATTCATTTGGCAAATCTGACTGAAATATTTGTTAGAATTTCTATGATTTCCGAGAATGTATTATAAAATAATTGTGAAGTTCAGACCATTTGTCTTTTGCTTTGATCACTATATTTTATTAAAAACATTTTTTTTTGATTACCGTGTCACGTAGTGCGATACAGTCATCATGACAAACTTCATAACCCATTGGAATTTTTCTCACAACCTTCCTCACCATATATCCTGCCACATAAGCAAAGGTGCCCCTCGCAAATATCGTCCTACTACTAAAATTCTAAATTTTTGTTTTCGGCTGTCAGAAAGCAAGTCCTCAGCGAATTCAGAGCAACCCAATCATCTTTTTCACAATTTGCACCAGGCGAATGTACAGATGTCAAATTGTTCACAGGTAATGTTTTATACAATGACCTATTAACAGAGATAGACGGAACTGTAAACAATATATTGTGTTGACATCATCCCTTGTTCGGCCTCGCCTCATCGCATATCAACTTCTCTCCACCATTATTTAAATACTTGGTGTTTTGGTTGTTTTTGAATATTCTATTATATTTTTTGGTTTCTAAACTTGAAAAAATGAGTAGACGTTGGAAAGTGTGCAATAAAATAGAATCCACGAACCCAGAAGTAACTTTTCATCGGTAAGTAGCCCGTCTAAATTAAAATTTGGTAACCTATATATTTGAATTTTGAAAGAAATTTATTGACATATAAACGTTGTTCATGGTCGTAGTAGAGAAATTATTACCTAATCATTGTTATTTCATTAGAGATTTTTATATTGTTTGCGCTTTTCAAATCCTGGACTAAAACAGAATTATACACACCTATTTAATAATATTGCTGAAACATGCAACTTTCGGACATTAAGTTTTTTTTACCAAGCTCCAGATTTATTTTGTGGTATTAATTATTTCGACGTATATGAAATGAAACCTAAAAGAATGAGACGCCAGTGGTGTCATTGTTTCTATGTGAAAGTGCAGTGAGGCGGGGTTTAGTTAAAACTGTTGTAACCCCCCTTCTGACCGTTTCCACAGCTCACCCCCCTGGCCCACAAAGATGTTGTCAACAAACAAAACGTATTTTATCAATGAAGTGTTCTGTCTATCTCTGTTAATAGGTCATTGGTTTTAAATGAGTATTATATAAATGACTGACACGTCATACATAGGATTAATGTTCCAAACACCAATACTTCTGATGCTAACAAAAAAATTCCAATGGTTCCTGGTTGAAGTTTCTAGTAGAAATAGATTGTATACCTTCACCAGAAGCAAGTTGTCAAATATAGCGAAATCTTGCCAAAGTATGTATCCAGATTTTGACAGAAGGGGGTGTATACTGTTGACCGTTAGATTTAATAAATTTTAAGGACTGGAAAATTTCAATAGCTTGAGAATATTCCGAGACAGCACATCGTAGGTAGATAGGTATCTCTAAATACTGTCCCGTTTACGCTGTCAAAAGTCCTGTTCATATAAAGAAGAAAATCAGCTGTCTCTTCGGTTTCTTCGGAAATCTCCTTGCTTGCATAAATTAAAATACGAAACACATCATCAAAAATCAAATTACTTACTCATCCTTGGAAATCCACGTAATAGAGATGAAACTCGTTGGCTGCATATTCGGGCACCATAAGCTACTTTCATCATTTTAGTATTTTCGCCTTCTCATATTCTCCCCGAGAACAGCATCATGGTCGAAAAGGAGGAGGGAGGATTAAAATTCTCCTCATTTCTTTTAAAAAATCGTTGCACACACCTTGCTAATCTTTGATGACTTTTGTCAGATTATCTGTCTTCATGCCTCCTTTATTAAAGTAAAATAATAAAGGCTGCTTCTACTTCATATGGATTCCTCTGGACATAAAAACCATAGCCTTATCTGCAATCAGCGAAGTCCTATCTCCAGTTCGATTATCCTGGAATACAACGAATTCATCTCGTCTATTGTACTGACAGCTCTAAGGATATTTCGTTGAAGACTTTGGTGCATAATCCGTCAAGCTGCTTGAGATCGCTGACTGATTTCTTCAATAATTGTTCAAATATTGTAGCGTTGATACCGGGTTGGAAATAAATCTTATGCGGTAGGTTATTCAATATCATGAAAGAGCAAATATTTTTTGCAAAATTTATTCATAAATGCCTTCGCCCTCTAGGAGATATTCTCTGATGTCTCAACTGAGACAGGAAAAATGCAGTTTTCTTTTTGTTGAGTTTCGAATTTAGAAATTCATCAGACGTGTAGAACTTCTCAGTTGCCTTTAACCGTTCTTTAGCATCTCTCAATTCTTGATTTAAGCGCCCTGATGTTTTCCTAAAGTCTTTTGCCATATCGTAAAAAACTTGAGATTCGGGCGACGATTGTTTAGCCCGCGTTATTTATACCTGCAAAAATAAAAATAATTTTAGAAACGTGTTGCCTGATGCTAGACGATTTAAAATCGAATATCTATGTAAAAGCTGTCCCCACGATCGATAACTCCATTTTTAGCCTATCTATCGAACATAAATAGTTAAGCCCTGTCCCATAAATGCAAAATTTTCAAATTTATCGCTCTCCCAACTTGCAAAATTTCACTTGACAAGTGCACGGCACCTAGCACCGATGCGTCAGAAGCAGCGAAAGTCAAAGTTTGCTAAGTTGCTGTGTGTGAAACCGGCTGCTGCTCACATTGCTCGCAAATCAGCCGGGAAACTTTTTTACAATTTCCAATGTAGACTTAAATTGGGTTTTCCAGGAGTTTTCTAAATATATGATGATTGCAGGGAAATCATACTAGTTTATAGTACAAAATATACGGTGATGAGCCATGTGAAAACTATTGATTACTACACTACATAAATTAAGACAATTGATACATGCCATAAATGCACCTTATATATTAATAGATTTTGTCCGCTACTTTGTGCGCGTTGAAAACTGCATTCAATTCCATGCCGTAGTTTTTGCGTGTACAAACATACAGAGAGACAGACAGGCCTGGTAAAATGGAACCTATAGGTATTCTAAGTTAGACCTCTAGCAATACATTGGTGAAAACTAAATTCAATTCCATGCAGTAGTTTTTGCGTGTGAAGCACGAACGAACATACAGGCAGACGGACGAAAATTGAAAAAAAATTGTTTTCGCTTCTGTTGCTCTAATAAAGACTCCCATATCACTTTTTTTTCAATATATTTAATGTACAGACATCGGCCTTTTACATTTGTTGACCGACGACGTAAAGCAATTTTCAAGTTATCAGCGTTTAGAAAAAATGATTTATTGCACTCTCTCTTATCACATCTATTTACGTCGGTTTGTTTGAACTGTATTTGAATTGGATTTGAATGAATTAAATATGCTGTGAAAACCAGAAACATAATTTTTCGTATTTTATAATTTTAATTATGACAACATAGATAAATAAAAAACATAAACGTTTCATTGTTAAGTTTACCAAAATTAATATAAAATTCTCAAGATAAACAAAAAACAAACATAATGTTACGTTAAATTTCTTAAAATTAAATATGAAGTCCGACATCTTCCTCCAGACAGTCACAGACCTCCATTTTTTCCTCTTCTTCATTACTAGGTGAAGATGGTATTTCTGATTCGCATAAAAGATTTTTGTACCAAGCCAAAGAGTCATCTTCCACTAAATTTATTCCAAATTGTTTGTCCTTTAACCGTTTTAGTGATTTCTTTTTCTTCTTCACGCAGTAGCGTGAGATCAAAATCCCTGTCTGATTTTCCTTTCTTTAATATTCCCGTGAGTTTTTCAGCCTGGCTTTCAAATCTAAAGTACTCAAAAAGGTTACACGTTATGGTATTTCTTTTCAATTTTTTCTTCAAGTAAATTCGTTTTAAGTCTGATATTCGAGTATTTTTTTTATTATATATATATATATATATAATAATTTAGAACTTGTAAAAGAGTGAACAGTTTTAGAAAACAAGTAAAAAAATCCCGATGGCCTTTAGTCAGCGGAAAGGTAAATTTTTCAAAATTCATTGAATTGAAATTTGAAGAACCTTTTCATTGGTGTACCTACATGTTATTACATAGCCTTGCGGTTAGAGGTTTTTGTTTTGGCTGTTGAATATAAAGTAGACAGGGTTCGAGTCAACTTCAAGGCAAAATTTTTTTTTCGCCTATTTCTTTTCAATAAATAGACTATATATTTTTTTACTCAGGGTCTATATTAAGATCTCCAGAAAATGTACAATTACATCAAATTTATATTGAGTGTTTATGTTTTATCAATATTTGTTATTTTTCTTTATTAATTTATATTTTTTTACCTGTGTATTTTATAAAAAATTGCTCTGAACAAAAGTTGTAGGTACTGATTATATCTATAACCTAAAATTATTTTTGATGATATTTACACTGCGGCTCTTTTTTGATAATTTTTTTAAATGTTTGAATGGTCGCCATTTTGAAACTTCTTTATATATATCTATTATATATATATATATATATATATATATATATATATATATATATATATATATATATATATATTGTTAATATTAGTTTAAATTTGGCGCCTCTTCTATGGCATGTGTCATGTCAACTTGTCGCGCACTCTTGAAGGTGCAGCTGATCTTAGATCACATTATTATATTTGAAGATATCCGGTTGTTAACATGTCGCCATCGTAATTGTCTTGAATAAATAATCTTATATCTTATGTTAAAATACTCGTTTTATTTAACAGGTTATGGGCCCAGTCACCCTCATAACTATTTGTTCGTGAGTTCCGTAACGTAAATTCAGTGATTACCGAAAAATAAAATACCAAACCATTTTTTCTGGTACTTCCGCCACGTGTCGGTTTTGGAATACTTATCTTTCAAGAGAAATAAATCTTAATAGAAATTAAAAATGTCATCAAATAACCACATGGCATTAATTGAGAGACTAACTGGCAGAGATAATTTCGCAAGCTGGAGGTTCGCAGTTCAAACATATTTAGAGCACGAGGAACTGTGGGAGTGTATATCCGACGACGCAGTTGTCGATGCCAAGAAAGACAGTAAGGCCAAATCAAAAATTGTGTTACTAGTAGATCCAATAAACTATATCCACGTGCAAGAAGCGAAGACTGCGAAGGAAGCCTGGAGTAATCTATGCAGAGCCTTTGACGACTCAGGTCTTGTTCGACGAGTTGGATTACTTCGTGATCTTATAACTACTTCTCTTGAAAACTGTCAAGATATTGAAGAATATGTCAGTAAAGTTATAACTACAGCACACAAGCTTCGGAATATCGGCTTTAAGGTTGATGATGAATGGCTAGGCACCTTGTTACTGGCTGGATTACCTGAACAGTACAAGCCAATGACAATGGCCATTGAAAGCTCTGGTGTCACTATAACAGCTGATCTAATTAAAACAAAACTACTACAGGAAGTCAAGCAATCTGAACGAGGCGTATTTTATGTTAATAAATGTCAACAAAAACAGACATTCAAGTCGAATATAATCAAAGGACCAAGATGTTACTCGTGTAATAAATATGGACACATTAGCAAAAACTGTAAGAGCAAGACTAAGAAGAAACAAAGTGATAACTCTTTTGTAGCTATTCTCTCAGCGGTATCAAGCAACTATGACTCAGGATGGTATGTAGACTCAGGCGCATCGATGCATATGACTATGCACAAAGAATGGATCTATGATGAGATACCACCGCCAATCAAAAGTATCCGTGTTGCAAACAACAAAGAATTACAAGTAGAGTGTTGTGGTAAGGTTAATATTAATGTACCACAAAAGGATGGATCTATCAGTACCATACAGGTAAAAGATGTACTTTATGTTCCTGATCTTTCTACTAATCTTCTCTCCGTCAGTCAGATGATTAAAAATAATTGCAATATTAAATTTAATAGCAAAGGCTGCATTATATTTAATAAAGATAATATTGCAGTAGCTACTGCTATACTTATTAATAACATGTATAAGCTTAACATAGCTTCTGTACAAACATGCTTATCTGGAAATATTAATGATAATTTTTATTTATGGCACCAACGTATGGGTCATCTCAACTACTTTGATCTGAAGAAACTGGAAAACTGCACTGAAGGTGTAAAACTATACCAGAGCAATAACATGACCTGCATCTCCTGTTTAGAAGTGTTTACCTTCTACCATTTAAAAGTGAAGGTTCCCGAGCAACAAGGTTACTAGAACTAGTTCACTCTGATATATGTGGGCCCATGGAGGTGAAGTCACTGGGAAATGCAAGGTATTTTCTGACCTTTATTGATGATTTCTCTAGAAAAGTGTTTTCATTTTGAAGTCAAAGTCTGAATGTCTAGATAAATTCAAAGAATATAAATGTTTAGTAGAAAATCAACTTGACGCAAAAATCAAAGTACTGCGTACTGATAATGGAACTGAATACATAAATAAGAATTTTTCTGAATTTTTAAAGTTATCCGGCATACAACATCAAACATCGACTCCTTACTCACCTCAACAGAATGGCTTATCTGAGCGTATGAACAGAACACTGCTTGAAAAGGCCAGATGTATGTTAATTAATGCTAATTTACAGAAAAATCTGTGGGCTGAAGCAATAATGACAACAGCATATATAGTGAATCGTTCACCGACACAAGCGTTGAATTATAAGACACCCGAAGAATTATGGTGTGGTAGTAAACCTGATGTAAGTCACATGAGAATTTTTGGATGTTATGCAATGACACACGTACCTAAAGAAAAGATTAAGAAATGGGACACTAAATCACAGAAGCTTATATTTGTTGGTTACTGTGAAAATAGCAAAGGTTTTAGATTGTTGGATCCTAAAACAAGAATCGTCACAAAAAGTAGAGATGTAATTTTTATGGAGAACAGCATAAAGAGAAATGTGGTACCAGTAGACTCATCAGATTTATAAGAAGACAATAAAAAGGGTCAAGTGAGTGAAACTACTTTATCAGATAGTGAAAACAACAGCACTGATACCTTAACACATACAAAGGATGATCTCAGTGATATTTCAAATACTGATGATGTCGATTATGTACCAGAGATAACAAAGAAGTACCCCCAGAGCTCCAGTATGACGCTTCGTCCTCGGAATAAAACTATGATGAACAATAAACATAGAACATACCTATGTCCGAATAACGGGTCATCTTCCATAACACCACAAACATTTGCAGAAGCACAATCATCCAAAGACTCCAACTTGTGGATGAAATCCATTCAAGAAGAGTTGAAGGCACATAGTGATAATGGTACATGGCAGTTAGAGGAGAAGCCACCCGACGTCAGAGTTATAGGATGTAAGTGGGTGTTTCGTATAAAGGACGAACCGGATGGACCAAGGTACAAGTCTAGGTTATGTGCAAAAGGGTTTGCACAAAAGAGCGGCATTGACTACACAGAGACATTTGCACCAACAGTCAGGTATGATTCAATTCGTTTATTACTGTCTGTTGCTGCAGAACAAAATATGACTTTGATACAATTTGACATTAAAACCGCTTTTCTATATGGTGAATTACAAGAGTAAATCTTCATGACGCCGCCAGAAGGACTTACTGTTCAAGAAAATATGGTATGCAAACTTAAGAAGTCACTGTATGGATTAAAACAAGCACCAAGGTGTTGGAATGCTAAATTTGATCAAGTTTTGAAGAAATATGGATTCAAGAATAGTCATGCTGACAGGTGTGTTTATAAAGGCGGTACAAAAGAAGCAAGAGTATATCTGTTGCTTTATGTGGATGATGGGTTGCTGCTTTCAACAGATTCCTCAGCTCTCAATGAAGTAATTAACGATTTGAAGAAGGAATTTGAAATTAAGATCTGTAAATCGCCACATTTCATAGGAATACAGATTGAACAGTGTCACGATTATATCTTCTTACATCAAACTAAATACGTTGATGAAATGCTTCAAAGATTTAATATGTATAACGCTAATACTAAGAGTATACCAGCTGATCCGCATGTTACATTGGAGAAAAGCACTGAGCCTGATAGTGACAACAAAGACTTTCCATATAGAGAAGCTGTGGGTTCTTTAATGTTCACTGCTACTGTGAGCAGACCGGACATTATGTATGCAGTGTGCACAGCAGCTCGTTTTCTCAACAGCTATGACCAAATGCACTGGAATGCAGTCAAGCGCATCATCAAATATTTACATGAAACAAAACATTTTGGACTCTGTTTCAGGTTAAAGCAAAGTAACACACTTGAAGGTTACTCTGATGCTGATTATGCCAATGATCCTGCCACAAGAAGGTCCACTACGGGTTATGTCTTCATGAAAAATGGAGCAGCAGTGACGTGGAGCAGTCAGCGACAACCAACCATTGCCTTGTCCACTACAGAGGCAGAATTCATGGCATCATGCAGTGCAACCAAGGAAGCTCTCTGGGTTCGACAACTAATGCTTGATATTGAAGAATATAAACAAAGTTCTATCAATCTTCATATTGATAATCAAAGTACCATTCATTTAATTAAAAATAATGATTTTCATAAACGATGTAAACACATTGATGTAAAATATAACTTTGTAAAAGAAAAATATGCGCAAAGAATAATAGACTTGAAGTATGTTAACACTGATAGTCAATTAGCAGATATCTTCACAAAAGCTTTACCTAAAGTAAAATTTCAATATTTTAGAGAGAAACTTGGTGTAATTAAGAATCCGAAGATGTAAATTAAGTAATCATCAGAATATATTTTTTTTATTGCTTGAGTATTTGAACTGTTTAGTTAGCCCAGCTATATTCATTTTTGATTTATATTAATAGGAATAATATATTGTTTTAGAGAGGCTGAAATTTAGAGGGAGTGTTAATATTAGTTTAAATTTGGCGCCTCTTCTATGTCATGTGTCATGTCAACTTGTCGCGCACTCTTGAAGGTGCAGCTGATCTTAGATCACATTATTATATTTGAAGATATCCGGTTGTTAACATGTCGCCATCGTAATTGTCTTGAATAAATAATCTTATATCTTATGTTAAAATACTCGTTTTATTTAACATATATATATATATATATTTTGAACCAAATGTTTTTTTGGACTAACTTCTAGACATATAACAACATGCCGTTGAAATTTTTTCGAAATTCAAAAGTGTGAACGATCGCAATAGGTACATTTCTATAAGAAATTTACCTAAACATCCCGATGGCCTGTAGCGAGCTGAAAGGTAAATTTCCCAAAATTCATTGAATTGAAATTTGGACAACCTTTTCATTGGTATACCTACATGTCATTACATATAAATTGCCGTAGGTATTTATCATAGCCTTGCGGTTAGAGGTTTTTGTTTTAGCTGTTGAATATAAAGCAGACAGGGTTCGCGTTCCACTTCAAGCCTGATTTTTTCACCTATTTCTTGTCAAAAAATATACTATATTTTTTTATTCAGGGTTCTGTATTAAGATCTCCAGAAAATGTACAATTACATCAAATTTATATTGAGTGTTCATATTTTATCAATATTTCTTATTTTTTCTTTATTATTTTTTTTGTGCATTCTATGGAAAATTGCTTCGAACAAAAGTTGTAGGTAAATATCAACAAAATTATTTTTCATATTTTTTTTAAATGTTTGAACGGTCGCCATTTTGAAACTACTTACCCGATATTGCCCAATAACAAACTCGGTCGAGATATTTAAGAAATTGATTTTTCTAGCAAATTTGTACTTGATGCGACCTCTATCGTGTTAACAAATTTCGTAATATCCCATATATATATATAAACTTTTGAACCAAATGTTTTTTTCGGACTAACTTATAGACATATAACATGTTGAAATTTTTTCGAAATTCAAAAGTGTGAACGATCGCAATAGGTCCATTTGTATAAGAAATTTACCTAAAAATATTTTATTGAAAAATAGTTTAATATTGATTTCGTAATCTACTATTCCCTTCACCTACTATATATATTTTACTGTTCTTTTCCTTTTTTATATTTTTATTTTTATCCTATAGTGTTTTCTATTTTATAGCTATATATTTAATTTATAAGAATTATTATGTTCCTCGGGTTAAGTAGAATAGCCTTCGCTAGACTGCGCCCTATCATTATAATGTTTAAGTATTCTGCATTCGGTGACGTAAAAGAATTGGTTGAACTGTGGCAATTGTATGATATTAAAAGTTTATGTTCAATTCTGAAAAAAAATACTCGAATATCAGACATAAAACGAATTTACTTGAAGAAAAAATTGAAAAGAAATACCATAACGTGTAACCTTTTTGAGTACTTTAGATTTGAAAGCCAGGCTGAAAAACTCGGGAATATTAAAGAAAGGAAAATCAGACAGAGATTTTGATCTCACGCTATTGCGTGAAGAAGAAAAAGAAATCACTAAAACGGTTAAAGGACAAACAATTTGGAATAAATTTAGTGGAAGATGACTCTTTGGCTTGGTACAAAAATCTTTTATGCGAATCAGAAATACCATCTTCACCTAGTAATGAAGAAGAGGAAGAAATGGAGGTCTGTGACTGTCTGGAGGAAGATGTCGAACTTCATATTTAATTTTAAGAAATTTAACGTAATATTATGTTTGTTTTTTGTTTATCTTGAGAATTTTATATTAATTTTGGTAAACTTAACAATGAAACGTTTATGTTTTTTATTTATATATCTATCTATCTTTATGTTTCTGGTTTTCACAGCATATTTAATTCATTCAAATCCAATTCAAATACAGTTCAAACAAACCGGCGTTAATAAATGTAATAAGAGAGAGTGCAATAAATCATTTTTTCTAAACGCTGATAACTTGAAAATGGCTTTACCTAGTAAAATCAAATTTACAATTCATTATCAGCTTTATTCAATACCTACCTAATGTAGCCATGCCAAGAAAATTAAAATACTTCGCCCTAGGCTGTAAAAGAAAATGACACTCAAAATCACATCCCATGGATTTAATGTATTTTCCAATTCTTATAAAAAATACAATCCGCAACAGTGGTAACCTCGATATAGTAAATAATATAAATAATCACAACGTAATTTTACACCAAATTCAAGGATCGAATTATCAGAGGTCTAATAATAATAATCTTGATAGAAATACTTATTTTTAAGCAAGAAATAATTCACCTTCAATATGTAAGCGCAGCGAGAGGAAATAATCTTTATTATGTTTTATGCAGAACTGGCAAAACAATTTTTTTGTTAGATACTGGAGTTGGAATAGCTAATTTAAAACGCAGTTGAAAGTTGAAATTATAAATGAAATACGAGAAGTTGAAACGATAAATTTAAGAGGAGTTATACAAGGAAATATTATTTACCAAATACAGAACAATTAATTTATATAAATATAGTGATATTTTGAACCCTGTAAAAGTTGATAAGAGAACGGAAAAAAATTGTAAATTGAAATGTAAGTTAACTAATAAAGAGTTAATATTAAATGGGCATCCAAAAGAATTTTTTGGTTTAGCGAAGGCAATTGTGAAAACTAATGAAAAGGGTGAATTTTATGTGACAGTTCTAAATGAAAATAAAGATAAGAAACTGTTTTCTGTATTTGACCAACCTGAGTTTGAACCATTCGAAGAAATTGATGAAGAAACTTTGGCTTCAGATATGACAAAGAAAAATTTGAATTGTAGACAAGAAGAAATTATAAAATCTTTGAGAATAGATCACTTAAACGAAGAAGGAAATCAAGATGCTCTCAATTTTTGGATATATTTTATTTAGATGGAGATACTCTATTTACGGTACGGTGAAACATAAAATTGATACTGGTCAAATAAAACAAACTTATATAAAAGCATATTGATACCCATATGTGCACAAGAAAGAAGTAAAGGATTAGACCGACAAAATGAAGATATAATTCAACACTCAGCTTCACCTTGGTAGTATCGAGAAAACTAGATGCTAGTGAAAAACGGAAGTGAACATTAGTCATTGATTACAGAAAATTAAACGTAGTTGACGACAAATATTAATGAATTATTAGATCAGTTAGGGAAATATTATTATTTTACCACTCAGGATGTAGCGTCAGGATTCCATTAGAGCGAGTTAGATCCTGCTGATATTGAAAAAACAGCATTTAATGTAGAAATAGGATATTTTGATTTCAAAAGAATGTCATTTGGACTCAAAAATGCTTCTGCAACTTTTCAACATCTTATGGACAAAACATTAGCAGGCATTCAAAATGAAAGAGCATTGGTTTATATGGATGATATTATAGTATATTCTGCGACACGAAGAACATATTGAAAGATCAAAAGATTTAGAAATGCGAATTTGAAATTACAGTCATACAAATGCGAATTTTTAAGAAAAGAAGTTACTTACTTAGATCATGTTTTAACAAACAAAGGGGTTAAACCGAATCCAGAAAAAATAAGGGCAGTAGAACAATTTCCAGTACCGAAAACATTAAGAGATGATAATAGTTTTCTGGCATTACTATTGAAGATTTTTGAAATATTTTGCAAGAATACTAAAATCGTTAACTGAATTGTTGAAAAACAAGGTCAAATTTGATTTTGATAATTGTTTAAAATGTTTTAATATACTCAAAGAAAAGTTAATTAATTTTCCGATTTTACAGTATTCAGAATTTAATATAAACACTGCTGCAAGTAATTTTGCAAATGGGCTGGTATTATCAGGCATTGTAAGAAAAGATTTGCCAATAGCTTCCGCATCTAGAACATAAAATATTCATGAAATAAATTATTTGACCATTCAAAATAACTTTTAGCCACAGTCTATACATCAAAAACATTCAGATCTTATATATATGGAACCAAGTTCTATTTAGAGACAGATCACAGACCAATATCATGGTTGTTAGGTATAATAGATCATGAGATTAAAATTGGAAGAATATAATTATGAAATTGTTTATAAACCAGGAAAAATGAATGAAAATGCAGATGCATTATCAAGAATAAAAGTGAATCATATATATCGGATTTAAAGGAAATATTATTGCATGGTAAGGACGATGATGTTATACATGAACATGAAAATATCGAAGAAATAAATGAAAATGATGATACAACAAATAATAATAAAGTAAATGACATAAAATATGAGATAAATGGACAAAATGATGATAATCAGAGTGTTGAAACTACGATAGACTATGAAACTATATTGTATGAATGGAATAATTTTAGGAAAACAAAATTTTTGATGCCGGTCCTGACCCAGGTCGTATCACCACGTATGTAAGATATAAAATAGTGCCTTTTTCACTGTTTCACATTTAAAGTGCCCAGTACATGTACTGGATTGAAAAACTAAACAAACAATAAAAGTGTGTGATATATTTTCATTTATAAACAACAACGGAACCCAGAGAAGAGATTCGGCCTTGACCATATCGACGAAATTCTAACGACAGCAGGTCAGGCTTCGAGCTAAATTTCAAACGGAATGGGAAAATTTCAGCACAAAATCCAAATGAGATAATCAATCCACCTCAAAATACCTCCACCAAATCTTACTCAAACATCGCAAATACTCGGAAAACACCAACAAGAGATCAAGCTATTGTTCTTTCATCATTAGATGAAATTCATGATTAGGTACATTATAGCAATCGGCAACTTAGTACAACCAAAAAATGTACTATATGCATCGAAAATTTCCATCAGCAGAATATGCATCTACCTATCTTCGAAAAAAATAGTAGATGAACTCTTACCCACTACAAAGGTCATCAATATCAATGGAACGCAAATGGAAGTTAAAAGACTAATAACCCCAGCACAAAGATTAGTTATATCCAATATTTGTCCCACCATCCCAAACAAAAAAATCGAAGAAGAGCTAAAACGTATGGGCTTGATTGCAGTTTCAAAAATAACTTATCTAAGTGTCGGTATGCCAGAATCAAAATATAGTCACGTGCTGAGTTTTCGTAGACAAGTATATATAAAACCACTAGAAAATGCAAGTATCGCAGATTCCTTAACTGTTACACACGAAGACACATTATATCGTCTCTTCCTCTACATAGACAGCTTCAACTGCTCCTATTATAAAACCATAGGACACCGAGAATCAGACTGCAAGGTAAATTCTGTTTCATCTAATGCACACGCACCCGAAACTGATATGGACCCACATGATGCCACATCTGTAATGCAAATCACACAAGCCCCCAATCTTGCAGAAGACACCGTCTTTCAAGTTAGTCCATCCAACGAATTATATCCAGTTCCTACTCCTACTCCAAAAAATCAATCCAATTCTTAAGCCCCCCAAATTTCTTCACTTTTATCACAAACAGTTCCATCCCATTCTACGGCCAAGTGGCAAATCTCAACCTCACCAGAAATTAGAGTAGATTCAAACGATCTCCCTTTTATCACCCTGAAAACAAATAAACATAGACAAAAAAAGCCAAAGACGTCAGCAGAAACCATATCTCTCACTCTAAATTCCATAAAAGATAAAATTGAAAATAAAGCACCCCCTTTTATACTAAATTTCACCGAAATATGTGATTTCTTAGAAAACACCATACATGCAAAAAATCCAGAAATAATATGCCAGAACTACACCGACAAAACATTAGAACTTACAGATATATTAAACTTTATTTACTCCAGTATAGAGAACAAGACTTTGAGAAACAATATAACAAGATTTAAGAAGAAACTGTCTCTTTCAGTCCTTTCTTCAACCGAAGAAATCGACGGCGAACCACTTTCTCAGTTAGATATTTGAAATGGCTGATTCGTTGATCGTTCAATGGAATCTTAATGGCCACTACACTCACATCGAATCACTGAAGTTACTTTTGAACAAACTCTCGCCAATAACCTTATACCTGCAAGAAACCCACTTCAAAGCGGAAGAAACAGTGAACCATAAAGATTACACTAGTTTTCTCAAAAATAGAGTCGTTCAACATTCGAGTGGAGGCGTCGCTATTTTCGTGCGGAAAGACGTTGAATCCAAACAAATTGCCTTAAATACCAACTTGGAAGCTGTCGCAGTATCAATCACTTATTGTAAAAAAATAATATCTGTAATATCTACTTACCCCAACCCTCTGAATTAGACATCCAGGAATTAGATGATTTAATAAACCAAATACCAAACCCTAAAATTATCATAGGAGACATGAACTGCCACAACGTATCTTGGGGTAGTTCGAGAACAGATAAATATGGTAACCTTCTACTAAATATGATAAATAATACAAATCTAATTCTAATGAACACGGGAAAGCCTACAATATTTAACTCCTTCAATGGTACTTTCTCTGCCATAGATCTATCGTTATGCACCCCCTCAATCGCACCCTTCATACACTGGAAAATTATTAGTGACCCGCATGACAGTGACCACTTTCCAATTTCTATAACGAAAAACGAAAAATTAGAAATTCCAATTTATCTATCTTGGAAAATTAAAAATGCAAATTGGGAAAAATTCCAACACTCTGTAGAAAATCAAGCCCAAAACTTTGTTGCTTCCAAGAATATAAACAACTCTATTACATCCTTTAACAATATAATAATAACAGCCGCATCAGATGCAAATGGAAAAACAAAGAATTGTCGTCGCCCCCCAGTACCCTGGTGGAACAATGAAATCAAAATTGCGAGAGCCGCTAGTAACCACGCCCTAAGCGTCTTAAAACGACATAATACGCAAGAGAACCTACTAGAGTTTGAAAAACTCCGTGCTAAAACGCGATATCTCATAAAAAAAGTAAAAGGAACTCTTGGATGGAATACATCTCCACCATAAACGAATCTACACCAACTGAGATTATTTGGAACAAAATACGTAGATTAAAGGGCTTAAGCACTTTCCGTAATGTAAATACACTTTCACATGAAAATAAACTCGTGTCAAACAAAAAAGATATTGCTGAAGTTCTCGCAGATATGTATCAATACAACTCGAGCGACGAAAACCTTGGCCCTACGTTCGTAAAATTCAAAAGAGATAGAGAAGCGTCAGGTATTTTCATACAGGAATCGGATTGTTATTTAAATGATTCAATAACTATGCAAGAACTGCGATTCTGCCTTTCCAACTTAAAAAATTCTGCCCCTGGACCAAAAAAACTACCATGCAAAGCAAAATTGATTCTTATTAGATTTATACAACAATATATTCCTAAATCATAACTTTCCTGAACTCTGGTCTAAAGCAATAATAGTTCCAATCTTGAAGCCAAATAAACCAAAACATGAACCCACATCATATCGTCCCATCTCACTAACATCTTGCTTATGCAAATTATTGGAGAAAGTACTAAACTATAGATTTTCTTGGCTTATGGAAAATGAGAGTCTCCTGTCCCCGTTTCAAAGTGGTTTTCGTAAAGGCCGATCAACTACAGACAACCTAGTAACATTGGAATCGGAAATACATTAGGCTTTCTTGCTTAATCAAAAACTAATTGCTGTTTTCTTTGACATCAATAAAGCATTCGATAACACGTGGAAATAAAAGAAAAAAATCCCGATGGCCTGTAGTCAGCGGAAAGGTAAATTTTTCAAAATTCATTGAATTGAAATCTTAACAACCTTTTCATTGTTATACCTACAAGGTATTACATAAAATTGTCATAGCCTTGCGGTTAGAGGTTTTTGTTTTGGCTGTTGAATATAAAGCAGACAGGGTTCGAGTCCACTTCAAGGCAGAATTTTTTTTTTCGCCTATTTCTTTTCAATAAATATACTATATATTTTTTTAATCAGGGTCTATATTAAGATCTCCAGAAAATGTACAATTACATCAAATTTATATTGAGGGTTCATGTTTTATCAATATTTGTTATTTTTTTTATTAATTTTTATTTTTTTACCTGTGTATTTTATGAAAAAATGCTTCGAAGAAAAGTTGTAGGTACTGATTATATCTATAACCTAAAATTATTTTCAATAATATTTACACTACGGCTCTTTTTTTCTTTTTTTGATAATTTTTTTAAATGTTTGAATGAAGAGATTGATGAGATTGATTTTTGTAGCAAATTTGAACTTGATACCTTCAAAACTGCGACCTCTATCGTGTTAACAAATTTCGTAATATCCCATATATATATATATATATATTAGTGAGAGAAATTTAGTTGATCAAAGATAATTATTCTCTTAAAATTCATTATATGTTTATTTGAGATTAAATGTATAATCTATTTATGAAAGATTTTCATAACATTTAATGTTTTCGAAAATATGCATGCTGATTAGTGAGAGATATCAGCTTGTTTTCTGGAAAAGTGAATGATTTTCAAAATGTTTCATTCTTATGTCGTATTGTGAGAGAATATGATTTTATATATTATTTTGAATATTTATGAATATTTGAAAGAACATTAAAAAGTGTTTTAGGATTTCAAAACATCTATTTCACCCAAAAATTTAGAGGTTGATTAGTGAGAGAAATCGGCCTTTTTTGAGTGAATAAGTATCAGTGCACTTTCAGAATAATCATGTTTATATGTTTCGTATTGTGAGAGAATATGATTACACTTATATAGAAGTTTTAAATAATATTATGTATCTTTTTCTTTTAACTGTCAGTTTAAGCCCAGATTATACGTAATTTAGTCTATGTTGTATGGGTATATATATATATATATATATATATATATATATAAGTATTTATGCAATATTCTTAAATTATATATTTTTTTTTTCTTTTTAACTGAACCTGTATCTGCCTTAATAATAATTTTAATTTAATTGTGCTCCTTGTTCAAATAGCCACAAACATATAAAGATCATTCAGTAATATTCATTTGTATCAACAAAATCTAGATACTTTTTTACTTATTGTGTTACCATGACAAATATAAATAATGACATTTGTAATTGATGGCTATGAAATCTTTCCTGTTTTTGGTTAATTTATTCTAAATTCACGATTGTAAGTATTTTTATAATACTATTAAGTTGTTGTTGAAATAATTTTGTAACGAATTGTAGTTTGCCCTGAAGAAGAGAATAAACATTCTCGAAAGCTCGGCTTCAGTCAAAGAATTTTATTGAATATATGACTGCATCCCCAAGAACATCTTTTTATTTATATATATATATATATATATATATATATATATATATATATATATATATATATATATATATATATATAAACTTTTGAACCAAATGTTTTTTTTGGACTAACTTATAGATATATAACAACATGCCGTTGAAATTTTTTCGAAATTCAAAAGTGTGAACGATCGCAATAGGTATATTTCTATAAGAAATTTACCTAAAAAGTAGAAGCAATACATTTTCTCGGTCTAACATTTGACCCTGCTCTCAAATGGAAAATACATATTGATAATCTATTACGATCTTGTCAAAGACAAATGAACATTCTCAAAATGCTATCGAACCCTAAATGGGGTGCTGATACATCACAAATTCTCAACCTCTACAGAACATTAATAAGAAGCAAATTAGACTACGGTTCCATTTCTTACAACACTGCAAATAAAACTTTTTTGAAAAAACTAGACACCATTCAAACTTCAGCCTTAAGACTTGCCCTCGGCGCTTTTCGAACGACTCCTGTCACCAGAATGCAAGTAGCGACTTACAAACCTCCATTACGTTTACGATACCAACAACTAGCTCTGAACTACGCTGCTAGAATTTCCTCAAGTGAACGTAATTTCATGTTTTCAACCATTTTTAAAATGAGTGTGGTACGTCAGGATTTCTATGAACAAAAATTGATAAAACACATCCCATTTCGAGAAAGACTTAAACACATTGGTTTCGACATTGATCAATTTAAATCTTCAATAATTAATAAATCAGTCTACCCCCTTGGCAAATCCATATACCTACCGAAAATCGATAAATCCTTATCAATTTATCCGAAGAAATTTTCAAACCCACTCCTCATTCAAACCGCCTTCCTGGAAACCGTTTCTAAATACCCTAACTTCAGCCAAATTTACACTGATGCATCGAAAACCACACAAGGACATGCAGCGGCTTATATATGTGGCAGCCACAGCCACTCCGTACTCCGTACGCCTACCCCAAATAAGCAGTATCTTCACCGGTGAAACTACAGCCATCTTAGAAGCTCTAAAAATGTGCTTAGAAGATCCCAGAAATAAATTTATTATAATCAGCGACTCACTAAGTGTAATTGACGGATTAAATCAGTTTTATCCTCAACACCCCATTCTTCTGAAGATTGAGGATGTGCTCTACCAACTACAGATCTTAGAAAAAAATATAATATTTCTATGGGCTCCTTCCCACATAGGGATCAAAACAAATTTCCATCGTCAGATCATATACCACTAATAAGAAGTTATATAACTAATCTCTGGCAATCTAATTGGAACACAACAACATCAAAATTGAAAGAAACCAAACTAACAGTCAATGAATATCTACCCCTTCCAACAAAAGAAAGAGATCAAGTCATCATCAATGGCCTCCGATTAGGACATACACGCCTCACTCACCTCCACATCTTAAAGAAAACCTCAACTCCTCTTTGCAACAACTGCAATACACAACTCACTATCATGCACCTTCTAGTGGAATGCTCACTCTACAGTAAAGAAAAAAAATCCAAAGATCTCTGTGATAATATCAAAACAATACTCAACCACGACCAACATAAAGTATTGAAATTCCTAAAAGACATTAACATGTAAACTGTAATTGTATTTTTTGTCCCCTGCTAATAACTCGCAGCAGTTGATGTGGGGGTATTTTCGTTTAAATAAAAAAAAAAAATTCGTTAAGGCATAAGGAGGGTTCTTATGGAGAGTAAAAACGTAAAAATTGCGAGGAAAATAGTGAAAACACCACTTTTCCCATACTCTTTCTTAATGTGGTGTCAGATATGCCATACATGTCAAGAACCATTATCCAAAAAACACCTAATTATCTGGAGCATTTCTCCTAAGAAGAGTGTGACCTTTCGCTATGAGAGGGCAGCACTTCTGGTAGGGACAGGGACAAATATTAAACCTACTCCATCTAACACTGTGGATAAAAGTAAATTATTTAAAATAATCAAGCAAGTAAAAAAATATCGTGTACCATAAAGCATTACAATAAAACTGTTATATTATTACTGAAGTGTACAAAAGCAGGAAGTTATTTTTGTAATTAATCGTCATTTAAAATTGAGATAATAAATTAATTAATAATTAAAGTGATTACCCTGAAATTCGTTTTATTTATTACTTTTTTCTATTGGACTGTACATGGCGAATAACCAAGATAACTATTTATTACAAATTTCATATATCTCTACAATTATTACTTCTACGGCAGCAACGCGCCGGGTACTGCTAGTTATAAATATATTCAACAGAAGAAGTTTCTTCTTCCATTTTAATTTTTTCTGATAAAGTTGTAGATATGAAATATTTCAAGTTCTATGACATATTTTTGCAATTGTAATGCCTTATGCTTTATTATATGATTAATGGTAAAAAATAAGCTTGGTTACGAACAAATAAAAATTAAGGCAGATCATTAAAATTTGGTAGGGGTTCACTCTTTCCGAAAGGTTCTCATTTCTCGTTATCATATTGTATTATCTACTCCCTGAAGCTCCCATAGTAGGTAATACCTATAATTTAACAACTGATGAAACATAATGAGAATTACAGAAATTCTATTCAATACTACGAAAGTGCAAAAAATATTGAACGGACACGTATTCATTTGAATAGCTATCGGACTATTATAAAACAACATGAAGATGCATCCGTGTAAATCGATTAGCTTTATATCATTTATGAATTACATAGGTAACAAAGCTTTCACTCACTTTTTTTTGAGATAGCTAGATAGTGCAACAGTCTGTAAAATAGAACATTATGCGCAGCTGCAGGCATATCCTACAGGACACTTTCAAAATTCGTTCATTCCGCATTTGAAGACTGACGCGGTACTTTCAAAAACTGTTTTGTTTATTTGCAAATCAAGAAAGTAAGTGTGTGTGTGTTTGAATGTTTTAAATCCTGTTTTGTTTATTTGCAAATCAAGAAGGTAAGTGTGTGTGTGTTTGAATGTTTTAAATCTATTTCCAAGAAGTGAAGGGGCATTTTCATCAAAAATTTTATCTGGAAGGATTCGAGAAAATATAATTTCTGGCAACATTTAAATCCAATACATTACAAAAATATTTAAGGGTCTCCAAATAAGAGTATTAGAGAAGTGCAAGATTGTTATCACTATATTTTCAAAGTATTGAATAATTATAACATTTTCCGATTTTGATTAACCACTGAATAATGTTACATAAATAAAAATTTAAATTGTGTGACTTGTAAAGTTGATTTTAAGCTTAACTTTTATTCTAGGCATTTGCAAAAACTAGTATAAATGGCTTTAACAATGCTCTATTTAGTTGTTTGAATGCCAATGTAACATATAGGCTGTGTTATCATTATCGAACAAACAGCAAATTTAAAGTTGAGGCAATTGACTATGTTGTGAGTGTATTTTGGTTCTTTCGTAATTGAAATCATGACGACTGTTTGTTTTATGGTTATTTAATGTAGTTGTACTGTTTTTGTGTATTTATGGCCATTAATTCTATTGCAAAGATACTGTGATGTTTGCTCAATAAATACTTTGTTGCCATTGAATTTGTTACAAGAGATTTCGTAAACGACATGTGTGTTCTTTTTTCTTAGTGAATTCTTACTTTCATATTTGTGAAAATTGTATTTTTTAACGTTTTGAACCTTCTATGACATATACTTTTATTGTATGGTTTCAAAGCCTTGCCAAGTTTTTCCGAAAGTCCTTCATTGTAACGCAATCTTATCCTGTTGTTGTGCTCCGTTTTTGTAATAATCTTAGATTTTGTTTGATTATAAAATGAATTTATTCTCTCTTTGAAAATATTATCAATGAGATTTTTTGGATAACTGTTATCGATCAGTACTTTTTTTTCTTTATTTATTGCGACTGGTCTCTGCTCTGGATCTGAGAGTGCGATAGATCTATCTGCAAGTCCAATAATAACGGATTTTTTTGGGGGAAGAGGGTGATTAGATTTAAAATTCAAATATCTACCAGACCATGTTTTTTTATTATACCATTCTGTTTTAATTGTATCTTATGTTCTATAAAGGGTTAAATCTAAAAAGTTAATACTGTTATCATTCTCAAATGCAATTCTAAATTCCAATATAGGGTCATAGGAGTTAAACATTGTTTTAATATAATGTATTTGATCTTTTAGAATAATTGAAATACAATTGCTCTCATATCTTCGATATACTGGTAATGGAAATTTGAATTTTGAGATGGTTGTTGATTTGAGGTTCTCAAGTATCATTTGAGAAATTTGAGAGAGTTTCCCCAAGTCAAGTTTTTAACAGCATTAAAATATCCACTATCTACATATTTTCAATATAAAGACAAATTGTATAACTAAATGGATGTGCCATGGGAGCAACTATATCAAGTGTCTTGTCTCAAAAGGAACTTGAGGACCTCGAATAAACAACCATCCCAAAATTAAAATTTCCATTACCATTGTATCGAAGGTAAGTGGACGAATGTATGTTAATTGTTTCAAAAGATCAAAAAGATTATATTAAAACAATGTATAACTCCTAAACGCTAAATTGAGATTTAAAATAGAATTTGAGAATGAGAACAGCATTTATTTTTTAGATTTAACCGTTCATAAAACATAAGATATAATAATAGTACACTAAAAAAACGTGGTCTGGTAGATACTTGAATTTTAAATCTTATCACGCAGATATGTCTATCGCACTCGCTGATGCCTAGGATAGACCTGTCGCAATAAATAAAGCCAAAATGTACTGTTTGATAACAGTAATCCAAAAAATCTTATTGATAATATTTTTAATGAGAGAATAAATTTATTTCATAATCAAAGGAAACCTTTGCCTTATACTGAAGGCCTTTTGGAAAAAATTGGAAAGGCTTTGAAACCATACAATAAGAGCATACATGTTAAATATTTTTTACAAAAAATTGGACCTACGTATTAATTGGTGCACAGAAAAATACAAAATAATATTTATTCTATTGGTGCTGATACTTGTGAAGTTGGTGCCAAAAATTATCAATCTAACTGCAATTGCATAACTTCAAAAGTAACAGCACCAATAGAATTAATATTATTTTGTATTTATCTGTACACCAACTAATAAGGTCGTTCCAATTTTTTGTAAAAAATATTTATCTGCTAAAATCGATCACATCCTTTTAAAGCCTCGATATAACCTGGCATATTTATATAGTTGTAATCGTAAAGAAGTGTAGATTCTGAATTTAAAATAAAATATAGGGTGTTCCATTAAGAAAAAAACATTAAATTGGTTTGTCACTATGTTGGAGAACATCCTGTGCAATTTCAATTAATTTCAAAATAAAATATGAAGCTTGAATGTGCCTAATTTTTTTTATTATGCTTGTGATAACATAGTTATCGAGCGTGGTCACATTAAAAACTCACCCTTTATAGGATTATTAATTAATAATAAATTAAAAAAATAATTAAATTAATAAAAAACCATTACCAATAACTGTCAATCTCATGAGCCTGGAAATAATCTAAGAGATTTTGTTTGGATGATTCAACGCTTTAGCTATATTTGAATATTATGTCTATGAAAGCTTTTATGAATATGAGTAATTAACGTTACCATAACAGTTATACGCACATGATCGTACTTCAAGTTTTTATTTTATTTGAAATGAGCTGTTTTCTCGACATAGCAAATTTCGAGAAGTCATTCAACTAAAAGCCTATCAACAATAAAGAAAGTTTTATGTGTTCAAGGACTATATTGTTTTTTTACTAATTAATATTATTAATTCTGGATTCTGGTACCAGTGGCACCAAATCAAAGCTTGTAAAAGTGCTCTTGATAATGTTCCAGCGGTAGTTGCTACTAACATTTTGTTCCGTAAATTCTTTTTTTTAATTGAAACATTTGCCAAAATAATTTATAGAAAAGTGAGACAACTAAATTTTACTGTTGAACTGAGGAGGCTATTCCTACTGAGGACATTTGGACAATACTTCCCACAAGTTTCTTCCAATAATCACTGAAAAATGTCACAAATATTACAAGAACCTTGTACTAATATACCTATGCTTTCCAACGTGAAATAAAATTTAGAAACCTTATACAATAAAAATATACAGGCTGATTTCTAATATTGTTCATGCTCAATTCCTCAGTATATTTTTTTGCATGAGCCCATTTTGTTTGGCTATGTAGTATTGTATTAGTTATCTATTTTCACATTATTACGTTAATTAATTTTCTTATTTTTCTCAAATGAAATACCCTGTATATTATATGATGAACATGGAGCTCAGTGATTCTATTTTGTTTTTGCATAAGCATTCCCTATATCTGAAATGATTAGTTCTAGATTTATTTTCAGTTTTGTTAAAATTAAATTATACTTTCAATTTGCCGAAACAAAAGTAAGACTAAAAATATTCATGCTATGTGCTATGTCAAATGATCTGTACACACTAATTAAGTAGTAGAACTACAAAAAAGCCTTTTTTAACATATTTTACTGATATACCTATATATAACTATAAATTCAATTTAGAAATTATTATTTGGACTTTACGTCACTTTTAATGAGACAATACTATGAAACTCAAAAAAATTATTGTTTATAATATGACATGGGTTCTAATGAGAAATGTGTTCAATTACAACATTCATTTCGTGATTGGGGATCAAAAAATGTCAGTAAGTATAGCTGATAAGTTACGGAGTTGAAAGAAAAAATAACAGACTTTGAGAAAACTAATCATGTTCAGTTACATATGAGAAATGCAAAAACATAAGTGGCTGCAAGGAAAATAGCTCCGCTAATTGTACCAAAATCCATTAAAGACCTAAATTATTAGAGAATTATATATGCGTGGTGGCAGAAAACCAGATTACAGGAAAACGAAAAACTAGTACTTTGAATACATGATGCACAATGAAAACCAGAATTTGAATCTCAATCACGAGGTAAGCCGACAATTTCATAAACATTTACCTAGGCAAAGGGGCCTATATGCGCAAGAAATTAAGTTATCACAGATTAAATTTGATAAGAAACTTGTTACAGACTATATTTCAGACAAATATTAGAAACACCATTTAATCTTTGTTTCAGATATGACCGGAAAAGTTGTGATTTTGAATGATGTACAAAACATGAAAGCTAATATAATTAAATCAGTAAATAAAAATAAATTCTCCAAATTTGTTCAATTTCTAAGCCAAACAGGTGTAGTGGAAGTAATATCAACTTGTGAAGAAAACGAATTAATTTGACATAGGTATATTATCAAATAAATAATGGAACAAAGTTATAAAAATACCAAGAAGTCTGGCTCTGTGAGTCGACATTTAAATTAAATATATTTAGAATGCCTTTATAAATTTTACTCGCCCTATCGATAGCAATGGACAAAGAGAAGTAGCAGCTACATTTGTTATGGTAAATGAAACTCATGACAGTATGTTGGATATCAACTTTATCGATAATGACTGATAAAGATTCCGTCGAACGGTCTGTATCTATTTACCGATATGTTTCTTCAAGCACCACTGTTCTTGTGATTATTCAATACGCTCAAGCTTTTTAGAAAAAAATATTACATGTGACAAAATGTAAATTTCACCAAACCAGAAAAATCTTGAGCTAGAAGTATCACAGGATATTGTTTATTAAAATCGAAGCAACAAAGTACTTTGAAGAAAACTGGCATCCAATTAAAGATCAATGGGCCCCGTGAAGTTGACACCCCCAAATGTGAATTTGACATTGAAACTCACACGTTTGTTTGTCCAACGTTTGTTCATGTTTGTGTAGCAAAAAAATTCATTCAGCCACCCTCCAATAATTATTTATTTATTTATTTATTCACGGGCGAGTGTTCATTAAATGGAACAATTTACATATAATTTCAAAATTAAAGATATAAAGATATAAATGTACTTAATATAATTAGATAAAAATTATTAAAATATACAAAATACATAAGTGTAAAAGTAATATAAGCTGATTAAATATGTCAGTTTTCTAGTCGTGATGAAACTGTTTGGGGTTAACAAGAAAGTCCAGGTCGAAATATGTACCTATTAGCAAGTTTAATTGCCCCGAAACGGGCTTCCTAGTTTTCTGTATGTATATTCTAAATTTTGAGTAGAATGCCCCATCGGTTGACTCTAGAAAATATTATAAGACTTTCTCAGTCGTCAGTCTTTTATAGAATGAGTCTAGATCTAGATTTAAAATATATCTGATATATGGTCTGGAAATAAAATGTATTTGAAATTTATGTGGACCTCCTAGGGTGGACATTCATCTGCAAATATACACCAAAAGTTCCTTGAAATCAACTGTAGAGGGCTTCTTTTTATACACTTCATTGTATATAGCCTCAGTATTTTAAGAAGCCTGATGATTTGGCAACAATGTATATAACAAATCCTTCAATTTTCTGAAGTTTGGGATATACCTACCATGATATATATGTATTTGTATCGTGGGATATACATGAATGTCAATAGTCAGAGAAAAAGTATTTTAAAGTGTTCCTAGGGTTTCAATGTTATAAAACCAAATAAAACATTTTATGGTTCTGCAAACATAATATTGAAAATAATGACACAATTTTTGTGTAATGAATATCAAATAGGTAGAGGATGCGCGTAGAAGTAGTTAAAAATATAATTATAATAAAAATGTAAATGTATCTTAGACTATTATATACTAAAGTTTTTATTCTGAATCAGTGTTTTCTTAAATCAAATTTACTATATTTTTGACCGACGAACCCCAAACGGAGGAGGTATAGAATTCGGCTGTGTGCTTTTTTTTTGGTTTGAAAGAGGAGTCTTGAGAAATGGTTCCATAAAAACGGGAATCCGACATCTCCTTCCCTCCGAAAAAGGATAGGGCAAATTTTCTCGAAAATTGAAAATCTGAGGTGGTATAATTAAAGATAGGATAATATCTGGAAACGTTTAAATTGAACATTTTTTCAAAAGAGTAACGGTTTTTGAGATAGACTCATGTTAAATTCTCAAATGTGCAATGTGGAGAGGGCGATTTCTGTCAAAAACTGAAAATCTGTGGGCAGTACATGAAGGACATAATTATTTGTAGCAACATTTATAATGAACATTTTTCCCTTAGAGTTACGGTTTTCGAGTAAAATCGGTGTAAAAATGTTAACAACTAAAATATTCAAGCGTATTTCCGCAGCGATGTTCTGAGATCTCAATAATAACAACTACAAGCAAGGAATATACGTGTGTAATAGGATAAGTACTATCTTCATTGGTATTAGTGAACATTCAACGATTTTCGTGACTAATGTTACACTCAAAAGTGTGAAATAAATTTTTTTACAAGAAATTGGACCGACGTTATTAGTTGGTGCACTTAAAAAGTATAAAATAATATGAAATATATTGGTGCTGGTACTTGTGAAGTTGGTGCCAAAAGTTATCAATTTACCTGCAATTGCACCACTACAAAAGTAACAGAACCAATAGAATTAATATTATTTTATACTTTTCAGTGCACCAACAAGGTTGGCATCTGGTTAACCAGTTACAGGTTAACCCCTGAAGATGCCAACCTTGTTGGCGAAACAATTGTCGGGTTTAACAAAATAAAGTGTTGCAGGCGTATTCATAATACATTCTTAGTTCGGTACTAGCTAGTATCGTATTAAAATAAAAAACAAAACACTATCCTACTATAACACTGACATAAGAGTCATGAAGCTAATTTAAGGTTAGACCACCGCACTTAATTTAGTAGCGTACTAAGTTTCGATTATGAATACGCCTGTTGGTGTTTATTGTGGTAATTCTGTGTTTGTTATTTTTTGATTCTACGCCAACGGTTCCAGATTCCAAATAGCACTTACAGTGCAAAAATAATGTCAGTACCTACTTGACATAATTTTGTTTGGCAAAGAGCTTCATTAAGGAGTTATGGAGAGTGAGATTTTTAAAATTTAATCTATACCTAACTTTTAAACGAAACCAAATTTAGGCAAACATATTTAAACAATAATATTGCTTGTTTTTTGTAAAATGCTGTTTAGTGAGTTGTCTTACAAATGGCTGACGAAATATCCCAGTTACATTTTTGTTATTTTTATATCGTTTATATAGCATGTTGTGCATATTGTTAATAAAGCGTATTTCTCCAGAAAGGTACAAGTTATCGATTATAATATAGTAAATACCTATTACGAAGCTCGATAGCATTTTGTATATTTATATATATATATATATATATATATATATATATATATATATATATATATATATAAAAGATAGATTATGGAGTCCCTTTTTCTCTTATCCCACTGCAACCTTTTCAGATCTATTGTGCTTTTCCATTTAATTCGGTCTTAGTATCTAATTTTATTCCTTTTATCAGAACTAGATAGAGACTTCTTCACTTAGCTCTTAGCTGCTTTGGGTTTTTCTTACTCGAATAGGTGATACTGCACCCTACCAGTCCCTTTGCGCTCACAAAATATGTGTATTGCGGTTTCCTCTTCTTCTTGACAAAACCTATAGAATATGTCTCACTCACCTGCTTGTAGTCGGAAAAGTAAGCATCAGTGAAATAATAATAAGAAGAAGATTAACAGAAACAAACTTGCTTTTTTTGTTTTACATGTCTGAGAACTTCTTCTACAGCACCGAAAAGTTGAGAGTTGTCACCACATATGGGGAGGCATTTCTTACGATGTTCTAACCTTGCAATATTCGTAGGCCGTGGTGTAAAAAACGTGACAGCTTTTGTATCAAACTGAACTAATACCTACCGAACTAATATTGATTATGAATCCGGCTGAGTATATTTTAATTGTATTATTGATCATACCTACGTATAATAAAAGTGATGTGCATAATGTACTATCTTGACTCTATAAAACTTTGTCAACAATTCCGTGATATAGCGACTCCCATACTTCAGTCAATCAATTATGGTGAACAAGTTCTACAGTCGATGCTTTTAACATGGTCTGTCTATAGGTCTAATGCAGCACTCAACCTTATTACTTACAATCTCGGAAAATAAAAATTTCATTACATGTCGAGATAGTTATTTAACCCTGAATGCAAATTGTGAATTATGAGCTTAAACGAAACATGATGGAAGTGTTTCGACAATCTTTTTATGTAAACTATGAGCTGAAACGAAACATATATATTTGTAATTACCTGATTTTGTCGTGGTCTTTCATCATTGACAATGCTGCCAACTTGGTTTGCGGAATACGTCGAGAAAAACAATAATCTAGAGTAGCCAATTTTACCCGCGATTGAAGTCCAGTCAGAATTGTATGAAGTCAAATCAAAATCAGCGAATCAGCCGAAGAGGATCATAGCCTGGAAAAGGTCTACGCTACCAAATATAATATCTACATATCTTCTTTTTTATATTCGACCGACGAACCCCGACCGGAGGAGGTATACAATTCGACTGTGTGCTTTTTTGTTGACTCGTATTGCATAGTAAATTTGCTCTGCTTTTGATGATTTTTGATTCATAAGAAAGAGGAATGCTGAAATTGGTCTATATTTCATAAAAAAAATGTTTCAGTGCCGTTAATGTTGATTATTTATTAATTTCAATATTAATTCCATTGTTATTTGATAATGTTACGAATTAGAATTCATGATAAAGTTGAAAAGGTAAAATCCATTAAATCTACTGACACTTTATTTCGATAACAGAGTAAATGAATTATGTTCCTGTGTTGGTAAGCAGCTGAAATGATAAATTAGGTGTTCTTCTCGATCATTACGTTTTGAAAGACGCGTATTAGCCCGAAAGTGGGGCGTATGAGTAAGATGACTTGGTGAGAGTGAATAACAGTATCACGAACCTAAAGCTAGATACTTTTGAGAATGGGGAATTTTACCCAAATAATGAAATATGACGTCACTTTCGGATCGTGTCATGAGATAGATCTACAATATTTAGGGTTGGGGAAGTTGTCTCAAAGTACTACTTTTTTGCTATTTTCGTGAGTCATCGAACACAATGATGCTTTACTTGTACATTAAAATTTGTGCTTGCACTTTCATCATTTAAGGATACCGCGTTGCTTCGTTTTCTTGAAGCTATTGTATTGCTTAAAGACCTGGATATTATAAATATTTAAAAAAAAAAATTAGATCGACGTTATTAGTTGTTGCACTGAAATACGAAATAATATTAATTCTATTGGTGCTGTTACCTTTGAAGTTGTGCAGTTGCAGTTAGATTGATAACTTTTGGCACCAACTTCACAAGTACCAGCACCAATAGAATTAATATTATTTAGTTTTTTCAGTGCACCAACTAATAACGTCGGTCCAACTTTTTGTAAAAAATAATAATTCTTTGAGACGAGAGGGACAGGTATAGATAAAACACGCAATGGATTGAAATTATAGATAAAAGAATCTGAGAATGATCCTGAAGTTTGAAGGTTATTTAAACTAAGTAAAACATTTTGCTTTTTTGACCGACAAACCCCGAACGGAGGAGGTATCCTTTTATATAGTAAACGAGCTCCGATTTTGATGATTTGTGATTCATTTGAAAGAGGAGCCTTGAGAAATGATCCCATATTCATAAAAACAGGAATCCGACATCTCCTTCCCTCCGAAAAAGGATAGGGCAAATTTTCTCGAAAATTGAAAATCTGAGGTGATATAATTAAAAATAGGACAATATCCGAAAACGTTTAAATTGAACATTTTTTCAAAAGAGTTACGGTTTTCGAGATAGACGCATGTTAGATTCTCAAATGTGCAATGTAGAGAGGGCGATTTCTGTCGAAAATTGAAAATCTCTGGGCAGTATATGAAGGACATAATTATTTGTAGCAACATTTATAATGAACATTTTTCCCTTAGATTTACGGTTTTCGAGTAAAATCGGTGTTAAAATGGTAACAACTAAAATATTCAAGCGTATTTCCGCAGCGATGTTCTGAGATCTCAATAATAACTACAAGCAAGGAATATACGTGGGTAATAGGATAAGTACTATCTTCATTGGTATAAGTGAACGTTCAACGATTTTCGAGACTAATATTACACTTAAAAGTGTGAAATAAATATTTTTTACAAAAAATTGGGCCGGCGTTATTAGTTGGTGCACTGAAAAGTATAAAAGAATATTAATTCTATTGGTGGTGGTACTTGTGAAGTTGGCGCCAAAAGTTATCAATCTACCTGCAACTGCACAACTTCAAAAGTAACAGCACCAATAGAATTAATATTGTTTTATACTTTTCAGTGCACCAACTAATAACGTCGGTCCAATTTTTTGTAAAAAATATTTATTTTGTATTTTTCAGTGCACTAACTAATAAAGTAGGTCCATTTTTTGTTGAAAAATAATTATTTTATTCTAAATTGTTATCATCGAATAAAAAAAGGGGATTTTGTGGGTCGTCCTGGATGTGTGGTTCCAACTGATGATCAGATATTATTACAAGATTTTCATTAAATCCCACATTTGTGAGTGTTACGAAATCAACATTTTTAGAACTATCATCTAGAATATTCATTTGCATAGATTATTAAAAACATTTTCAAAAATATTTAGGTATTTGCAAAATCGATACACCAGAAGATTCTTGAAAATTATGTTGAAAAGTTGCGTTAGTGGATACATTTTCCAATATTAAATCAATTTTTTGAATAGTTTGGTACCTATCGCGAAGTTCTGAAATTTCGGAAAATGTAAAATTATTCTTAATTCATAAGATTTCATTACTTTTTGTAAATCACTTTTATCATCACTCATAGTAACCACATCGCTCTCAACTGGTGAATTTTTCTGACAGTTATTAGATATCAGATAATTTGAATGGATAATCCCAGTCCATGGCACTTTACCATCTTTTTTCTAGCTGTTCGCAACTATGTGCTTCTTTAGATTTATATACCAGTGAAGCACTATCAATAATTTATTCAAATATTTAATTTATTTGTATAGATTTGCTGTATAATATTGCTTTCCCAGCCATTACTTCTGAAAACAGTACGAAACTTTTGAATTACCGCCGTTTCAATATGGCTGCTGCGCTTGCGCTCATCACATGATGAAAATGCCTATTTAAGAACAAGACATTATGAGCGAATAATATTTCGGAATCAATTCTGATAGTCGGCATCAAAAAATAGTTATATTTTATTGGTGGAATGTCAAAGGCAAGTTGACTGTTTATTATATTAGTATTTCTACTGAGTCTAATGAAGTATTTAAAATTTTTCTAGGTGTTTCAAGTTATGGCTTTTATTGACCAAATTTAAATGTTGGAAGCCTGTTCCAGCATAATATATATGTTACGGGTTTTGTATCAATTGAAACTTTTTAAAAACTTTTATATTTCTTATTTCACTGTTTAAGTATTACAACTTGGAAAATAACATATGTGTTTGAATTAATTATTATGACTGAAAAGTGAGTCGGTAACTGAATGAATCTGTATGACTGTCCGAAATGGACTAGATGCCTTATTTCCTCTTGTTTTGTGACATGACAATGTTTCGGATCATTATAGTATACAAAATGCAGGTGTCCTTTAGATGAATTTGCAAGCTTGTGAAAAGACATTACAACAATAAAAACTTGATAAGAGTGTCTTTGATACAAAAACGTAGAAGATTATTCTGGATAATAAATACAATGTATGAATTAAATTTGATATGTGCAAATTAATCAAAGTATAATCAATACAATATATGACGTGATAATCATATAACATATACAGGGTGGGGATGGACGATAGCGGCGGTACAGTTCTAGTTAGAAAGAAAAACTAATAACAAACCCTATCTCATTTGAAAAATTCTATTTCATAAATAGTTGGAATTACGTACAACTTTGTTATTTCTTATAGAATGTGTATAGTTTTATCTTATTTCCGGCTTCAAAATAATAATTTAATGTGACTTTGAAAATATGATTCTATGTCTATTGCTTTGTTGAATATAATTTATACCATAGGGTGCTTGCAAAAAAACAGTTTTCTAAAACTGTCGAAAAAACATCAAAAAGTCGATTTTTTCAAATGGAATGGTATATTAGGTAAATTTCTTATAGAAATATACGAATTGCGATCGTTCACACTTTTAAATTTCGAAAAAAATTCAACGGCATGTTGTGATATGTCTATAAGTAATTCCAAAAAAACTGGCATAATCGGGTAAGTAGTTTCAAAATGGCGACCGTTCAAACATTTAAAAAATATCAAAAAGGGCCGTAGTGTAAATATCTTCAAAAATAATTTTGAGTTATAGATATAATCAGTACCTACAACTTTTGTTCAAAGCAATTTTTCATAAAATGCACAGAAAAAAAATTAAAAAATAAAGAAAAAATAAGAAATATTGGTAAAACATGAACACTCAATATAAATTGGATGTAATTGTACATTTTCTAGAGATCTTAATATAGACCCTGATTGAGAAAATTTATACAGTAAATTTATTGACAAGAGATAGGCGAAAAAAAAATTCTGCCTTGAAGCAGAACGCTTTATATTCAATAGCCAAAACAACAACCAATAACACTCTAACCGCAAGGCTATGACACATGCGTTTAAAAATGGGCAATTGGCATGAAGGTATACTAATGAAAGGGTTGTTCAAATTTCAATTAAATGAATTTTGAGAAATTTACCTTTCCGGTGGCTATAGGTCGTCGGGATTTTTTTTCTTGCACTAGCTAAGAGCTCAAATTTTTGAATGGAAATAGCCAATAATAAAATGTTACACAAATTTATAGCATGATAAACACTTGTTTTTGTTTTACCAATGGCCTTCGTGAGATCATTTTAATTATTTTAAATAATAAAAAAAGTTGTACGCCAATAATATTTTGTATATTGTAATATCACAAGGATTAAGTTTTCAATTTAAAATTATTATGATAGTCATACAAATATTTATTTATTTATTTAATATATAGAATACCATGGCTCAGGCGGGATTCGAACCCGCGCTCACGATGAGCTGTGGCAAGCTACCAACGATCTTCCAGCACTTAGCCCACTCAGCCATCGTGACCCCGATATGATTTTAATAACTTCAAAGTAGCTTATCCTTCATTATGTGGCTTGTTAAATTCTAAATCTGTTTTGTTTAATTCAATCGCCATTAAATCATCATAAAATATTGCTATTATGAAATGCGGGGCTAGTAATAAGATTCTTAATCTATATAACTTTTTAACAGCTTAACAATACAATATTTTCTTATTGGTTCCATTGCTTTCCAAAAACTGTTAGATTGGCAAATTTATAATGATATTTACCGAATTCTCTGGTTGTTTTTGCTCTCATCCCCGTATTGAGCTGAATATACGTTTTCAGCTAAATATACGTTTTCAGCCATGGGGATTGTTTGAACTCAAGTATTTTGTGAATTTTAAAAATTATTATACCTTGTTCTACCGACTGCTTCAGATTTCTATAGTGCAAGATACATTATTCCTTTTATGAGGGGTTGTCAATAATTTAGAAAACTCCCCACAAAACTTTATAAAAAAATAAGCATCATCGAAAAAAATTTGTTTGCATGTGCACCTAATATCTGAGGTTTGCAAATTAAATTAAGATAATTCGCGCTATTTCATTTCGTTTTTATTTACATCACATTTGCAAAGCTAAGATATTAGGTGCACATGGAAACAAAAATTATTTTTTTCTCGAAAACAGTTCGTTTTACCGAAAAGACTAAAGAGACCATTTATGTTTAGAATTGATCAGAATATCTGTGTTTATCATGCTATAAATTTGTTTTTAGGTGGCAATAATACCTTCTAAGTTTGAAAGCAAAATCTAGAAGATTTCTTAAAAAATAAGAAAAAAATACGTTTTTTTCTGTTTCTGTTTCACCCATCATCAGTTGCATCATTCTTCTTTGGCATCTGAGCCTCTGAGCAATAGATTTAACTGCATATTCGCGATCAAATTTTCTGGAACATCTCTTGCACAGAATGACATTCAGCAATTTTATCAAGTAAATTATTGTGCACATACTTGATGAACTCATTCATAGCTTTCAAATTCCAAGATTCCCATTGAGTTTTTTCAGATTCATTAGCGTTATCTTTCAATGTATACATATAGTGCTGCACCCTGCCTTTGTACTTGATCAGAATCTCTATTCTAAACTTCCGTTTGGAATACTCATCATCCTTGAAAATGGGCACATCATTTTTGTGATCACTTGGCATGACTTCAAGTTCAAAATTCAGCTACACAATATTTTTACAAAATCACTGACCTCTGCTACCATATTGTGTTTATCAGAAAAACGAACCTCCATTAAATTGCTTTATTAACTCACTTACAAAATAATCTGACATCTCCTGTTTTCTAAAACAAAACTCCTCGCCCAATCGATAGAGTATAAGTATAAAAAAAACTACTACAGGGGATATTCTAATTATGTCTAACAGAAGCACTGTTTTTATTATTTATTATTAATAAATCTCAACGAAACAACGCCAAAAAACTTTGTTCCGCAAGATAGCACTCTCACCTCTGCAAACTATAGTTTGTTTACATTGATATTGAGGCAAATATCCGCGGGAAAGTAGTTTCAATTTGTACATATTCCAGCCGTAGTGAGAATACGAATAAAATATAAGAACCATCTTCGCTATTATGTACTTTAACCCTAATTAGTAATATTTCTCAGACGAGTCTCTTCATAGACAAAAAATAAATCAGTTTTCTTAGCCCAATCATATTTATTGTGCCTTAACTCCTTAACCTAAATGTGACAGCAAATGACAGAATGTGAAAATCCCTGTGTCCAACACACATCTAGCTAAGAAAGCGCTGCAACATCTTTGACAGATTTTGATATGAAACGCTTGCGCTTTTTAAGCTGCAGCATCAGAAATACCCCAACAGTTTTTTTAAGCTTCTTTATAAACCAGCTGAAGAGCGCAAGACGTCTAACAGCAAATCCTGTCAAAAATGTTGCAGCGCTTTCTTAGCTAGCTGTGTGTTGGACACTGGGATTTTGTGTCGCAGAATAGTGTTCAAGGAGCTCCATGAACAGCATCGGTCAGGCGCGTACCCAGAAAAGTTTTTCGGGGGGTTTTCAGTATCGGTTCATCACGATGAAGATGTATAAATCAACATCCTCGTACGTTTCATTGATGATATTTATTTATACAACTTCCTTACAACAAAATATCCATTTTCCTTGACGGTTTGGCCACTACATCTAGAACATTTCAACGTAAAATCTCAAATCTTAATCAACACTTGGTTACATTGTTCAATATGTGGCTTTTCGTGGTTATGAGCTTCTTTTAAGATCATTCAATCTGGTAATAATGTTTTTTTCGTCTTAAGCAATCTTTCTTTCGGAAGACATTTTGATGATATTTCTTCTAATATTTGCTCATCATATGTTGCGTTATGGAAATTTCCTCTTTTATCTAGTATTACACTAAAGGTACAGCATTATACAAATTACACTTAAATTTTTTGCAAGAAACAAATATTTTTTATCAAATCATCATTTTCTGCTTGGATTTCCTTTTCTCGCCTTAGGTACCTATATTAAAATTTTGCAGCTTCTCTAGCATCCCCTTTTTAAAAAATCTACCTTTTGACAGCAATTGATTAGACATCATATTATTCAAATTTAAACGCTCTAATGACAGCTCAGTAACTAACCTTGCTTGGGTCAGAAAACTTGACAAGTCTACATTGCCACATTCCGCCTCTAATGAAAAATATATTAACCTTAGTGTGAAAAAAGTACTGTACATAGTCAAAAGTTTTTGACGGATGTTATCTTTGAAAACATAATAAGTAACTAAGTACAACATATGAAACATTTAAAATATTGTCGTACTCTCTATTGAAGATGTTCTTATAGAATAAATGTATAAATATTGACGACATATTTTCCAAAAATGTTGACGCGTAGAACCTCATACATATTTATGACAACTTTTCTACAGCGCTCTACTACTGCTACATCTACTGCCATTTAGTTGGAGTTTGACAAATATTATTAATGCATTAAAAATGTACCACTTTCGAATAAGAGTGAACTTGTTTGCATGTTCTTTAAATAATAAATGATCTTACAATCATGTTCATTATTATATTGTTAGTTTACTTAGTTTATGCGACATTTATGTATTTATAAACTGATTAAATTTTAGCATCGGCTACACCGTTTTTGAAGATTGCTGTCCTGTAGTCTCAGCACCTTCGCTGACGGTCTACCAAGGCTAACAGGTTGCTCTGGAACTTTCAGGTTTTTGTGCGATGAAGAAGAAAAGGCTTCAAAACATGAAAATGCTGAACCGACACTATGCGATGCTTTTCCAGACTTCGCACATCCGCAAGACATCGCCAATTATATATTTTTGACACATTGGAGGCTTTTTGAAAATTTTTATTTAACTTTAAATGATCTTCTACAATGAGATAGATACAAAAAGTTAACCAATACATATTCCTAATACTTTTATATATTATAATTATGCTGACGGGTCATCTAATACTTGCAGTGATGCTATCATCTAAACGTGATAGTCAGCGGTTTGAGGGATTGTAACTTGTAGGTTGTTTTTAAAGACATTGTGTTTGACTCCTTTGGATTTCCTTATGCAAGGCACGTCCACCCTACTACTAAGTATCAATTAATCGGCCCTTCAGAATTGGCAATGATTCGGCCCTTCTCTTCATTTTTCATAGTCCCAGGGACTTTTTTGTTATTTAATGGAAGCCCATACTTGTTGTTATCAAGGAGATATTCACTAGTTTGAAATTTTTCAATGTTACTGGCGACAAAATCTTTAAAGAAATCTTCGCAATGACATTCATAAATTAAACATGTGTCCCTATGCAGAAGATTTATATCACAAGGATTAAGTTTTCAATTTAAAATTATTATGATAGTCATACAAATATTTATTTATTTATTTAATATATATAATACCATGGCTCAGGCGGGATTCGAACCCGCGCTCACGATGAGCTGTGGCAAGCTACCAACGATCTTCCAGCACTTAGCCCACTCAGCCATCGTGACCCCGATATGATTTTAATAACTTCAAAGTAGCTTATCCTTCATTATGTGGCTTGTTAAATTCTAAATCTGTTTTGTTTAAATCAATCGCCATTAAATCATCATATAATATTGCTATTATGAAATGCGGGGCTAGTAATAAGATTCTTAATCTATATAACTTTTTAACAGCTTAACAATACAATATTTTCTTATTGGTTCCATTGTTTTCCAAAAACTGTTGGATTGGCAAATTTATAATGATATTTACCGAATTCTCTGGTTGTTTTTGCTCTCATCCCCGTATTGAGCTGAATATACGTTTTCAGCTGAATATACGTTTTCAGCCATGGGGATTGTTTGAACTCAAGTATTTTGTGAATTTTAAAAATTATTATACCTTGTTCTACCGACTGCTTCAGATTTCTATAGTGCAAGATACATTATTCCTTTTATGAGGGGTTGTCAATAATTTAGAAAACTCCCCACAAAACTTTATAAAAAAATAAGCATCATCGAAAAAAATTTAAGTATATTTATGAATTAAATTTATAGTTACGCCTGAACGTATCATCTCTTCAAATATTTAAGTATCCTCTCAAAGAACACGATTATTTTCTAGGCTCTTACCAGCTTTAGCTGTTTTTTTCTTATTTCTTCTTTGTTTGTTGCGGTTGCCAATACACTGCGACCAATAAGTTCTATTATGCCAAGCCATTCAGGATGTCTCTACGACTAAAGCAGTTCCTCCAGTCTTATGGTTCTTAGAAAGTTCAGGATATCAGATGGCTTTAAGTTGGGTAGATCTCCTTCTTCTATATAGTGTTCTCCGAGGGATCGTACCCTGGGATTCTACTGGGTAATGCATTTTGAGAGAATGTAGACAGAAGTTTCTTCCTCTTCCTTGTAAAATCTTCATTCTTCTTCCTCTACTAATCCAAGTGTGTTAAGGTGTCCTTTTAACCAGTAGTGCCTCCTGTCATTATTGTGAGCTTATTTTTCCCATAACTTGTGCAGGTTCTTGATCTATTTTAATTATAAGTAGTATAATTAAATATTGTAGTATTTTGGCCTGTCTCATTCTTTGAGATTGTGAACTTCTCTTAAATACTTATTTTTCAAGTATTGCACTACTTATTCCGCAGGAAGGTTCAGGTCCCAAAAATGGTGTTTCAGCTTCGTTTTTGCGAGTATTCCTGCTATTTCATTACCCTTCACTCCAGTATGCCCCGGAACCCATTAGAGGTTAACAGTGTAATTCTTGCCTAGGTCATTTAGGCAAAGCACTCCCAAACAATCTTGGAGTTATTGCATGGGAGTTCAAAGCATTAATGGCTGTTTGGCTGTGTGACATGATGATAATCTTTTGTCTACCAATATTTCTTTATAGATTGAAGTTGGCACATTTTCAGATATCGTGGATTTCTGCTTGGGTAATTATCGGAACTTGCCGAAATATTTGGTTCCAGGTTCAAACACACCTATATTAGTTTCTTCTGTTGTTTTGGATCCATCCGTGTACCACTTAATGGCACTTCTCTTGAGGCTTGGGATGGTGTTTTTCCCCACTCATTTTTGCTACTTACTTTTGGGTTAAATTATTTCACAAAGCTAAACTCTTTTGTCATCTCGTCCTGGCGTATATCCCAGGTTTGTGGGTTTCCTTGGAGAATTTGAAGCTTGCTTTTGGTGGTTAACCTCTATCCATTCTGTATCTTCTTCTTATCGCTATACGTTCCATTGTTCCATTACTATATGTAGGGATGTAAGGTTTAGGATTAACTCCATATCGGCCGTGGGTCACGTTTTCGTTGTACCTGCAACTTCAACTACACAAATTCAAAATTACTAGCTCCAAATATAGTAATTCTTATTTCAGTTTTCAGTGCACCAACTAACAATGTCAGCACTATTTTTGTAAAAAATATTAAGAAATATAGCGTTTTATATATGCCAGTACTCAGCGTCAAGGTTTATTGACTTTATGTTTGCGTTCGAGCTGTTCGTTTTAGAAACAATCGTTCTGTCTTCATGGTTCAACGTCTATTCCATCTAATGTTTAATGTCGGACGTCAAAATGCAGTCTCAGATTGAATACTCCACCTAAAAGTACTGGAGCTGTATTGTTCAGTTCGAACTCCGAACATAGAGAGAGCGAGAACGGCATTTTATGCTTCTAGCTATTTCGAAACTTGCCTTGTTCGGGGTTTAGAGTTTAGTGAGTCACCTGGCGTCTATCAAGGTCAGACATGAGCTTTAAAATTTTTGTACTGGCCGCCGCACTGTCTATTTGGTACCGACATATTCTCCTGGGTTTTTTGCAGTTCATTTTATAGATCCTACTTGGAATAAAATCCGTGTATTAATAGCAAATAATAAAACAATATAAAAATAATTAAGAAATATTCACTTCTTTCAATCAACATGATTTCTTTAAATTAAAATACCTTTCAATATTCATAATGTCAAAACATATTTATCATCATACTTATATCCTTTTCGAAATTCTGCTCTAGCCTGCCACTATAACAAAAGTATCTGCGATTTGCCATAGACTTACTTTCTCACAGATCGTTAGATTATTCATCTCTTCCATCTGCAGTTTTCAACCCATTGATAGATTTTATCCAATATTTCCATGGCTAAATTAATTTTAGATAAAATATATATGTAGCAGGACACTAAGATAACTACTCTCGCAGACGTGGTTGCATCGTCTTCTGGAGATTGGTCCTATTGTAGCTTTGAAATTATTTTTTGGATACATTTGTTGGATTGTTTCCATTTTCCAAAATAGACAATTACACTAATGTAACTATTAGGTACTATTGTTATCAAAGTCAATGATTACTTGACTCCATTAATTCAAGGGCTTTAGGTAAGAAGTACCTACCTATGACATTTTTGCTGACTCTTTTGTCAACAAGGTTGCCTTCTTCTAAATTTAGGGATGCTTTCTTGTTGATAGTTAAGTTCCATAGTTTGCGTATCTCTATATTTGGAAACAGAAATATTGGTAATAGTATGTCACTTCTTGTTGCGATGAAACGTTGGTCTTCAATGGTTGTAATAAATCCCATGTGTAGATGGATGATGACGGGTCTACGAATTGTTTGGATACCACTTTGGCAATCAGGTATCGGAAGTTCATTGATTAATTAAGATGTGATTTTCTTCACTATTGGCTTAGTAACTGACATATGATGTACTGAACAGTGGTCGTAATTAGCATTTGATATCAATTAAATTAGGTAGCTTTCATCTTGGGGTTGACTTCATGGCATATGAAGGTGTCTTCAAAATTAGGGCATCTTTGGTTTGTAGCAGCGTAAGTAGTTGTGCTCATTCCTAGGTAAGTAGAAGTGGGAATTATTGTAAGGTTTTATTTAGGAACCAGGATCAGGTGGTAGTAGGAGTAGATCTCAGTTGTTAAAATTAATTACAAAAATACCTACTTAATTCTTCTGAAAAAATAACTATTATCCCAATATATGAATAATAATTCTGAAGATATTTTAGTGTAAAATACTGTCAGTGTTATAAACTTCTTCAGCTTTATCTAAAATATAGTTCAAACTTTCTTTATTACGGACAATTATTATGCAAAAGTAATCGAATTCTCTAATCTAGTAGTGTTGAATGTAGACTTTCTACTGGAGAATTAGAAGTTGTATTATGCAATGTTATATAATGTAATTTTATTTTCTGTAGTATACAAAAGTCTACGATGGTGTGATTTCTAAATTCTGTTCCATTATCGCAGATTATTTCATTTTGTATTCCTACAAAAGATATGATTTAATGGAAAAACTTGTGCATATTTTGAAAAAGGGTCGACAAACATTAAAAATAGGTTGTATTAATAAAGAAAATATCCGTGTTGATTACCTCCATAGGTCTTGAAGGTGTGTAACTTCATATGGTGGATTCTGTGGGTTGTTCCTATACGCATGTTTAAGAAGTCTCGCTTGTATTGATATCTAGTACGTCTCGGGTCATATTGGGCCAATAATAGTTTTTGTTTAATAACGCATTGATTCCTTTATGTTGTATCTTTCTTTCATGATAGTATCTTATTTTTTGATCTTCTTCATCTTGTGTAATAACAAATAAAATTAAATTTAAAATGATTAAATTAAATTTCTTAAAATTACTTTCAATTGTTCTTATTATTCTTGTCGTTAAAAGTTCATCCGGTTTAGTTCGAAAGAATAGGCAGTACTGTTTATTAGGTTGAATAATTACTTTTAGAGTTCGTATGATATCTTCTTCTAGTGCATTAAATTTAATTGTTACTTTATATCGATTTCTATAAAATATTTTTTCATGGAAGGTAAAATTTATAGGATTATTAGTTCATTCTGTAATTAGTACCTATTTGATGTTAATATTGATTGATATATTTTTCTGCATCTGGAAGATGTTGAATTGGATTTTTCTGTGCTGAGTGTATTTTGTCCACATCATCTGCTTCTTCTTGAGTAGTAAATGATGATTAATCTTCGTCTTGAAGTTCAGGTAATTCTCTTGGTGGTTTACCAATTAAATCTAAACTGAGTACCTATCTCATCTAGATTTTGTTCATATATTTCTGGTAGTTCTTTTTATGTATTGAATAGGTATTGCTAAAAGATCATCTTCAAGTTTAGTTGTCTTAGATCTTTTTGATACATTTATTTTGCATGGGTTTTCATTAATCTTAAGTACTGAAAAGATTAAGATTAAGCCATTCTAGTGGTTTATGATCAGTAAAGATTGCAACTAAATTGTTACCAAAGATTAATTCTTGATGCATATATTATTGGATGTCCATCTTATGAAAGTACAGCTTCTATTAAACAATTTGATAATTCGATCTCTCTTTAAAAAAATGTTGAAGGTTTAGTCAGTTTTGCAAAGTTGTTTTTTTTTAGTTCTAGATAATATCCTAATAATCCTAGGAATGATTTAATTTCCTTATGACTTTTTAATGATTTTCAATATGGTTTTAGAATATCTGGTTTTGTGCCTCAAGCATTAGGTACTAGAGATTGTGGAAGGTGTGGTCGAGGGTCTTGAAGACGGAAAACAGAATGGCACAATGCTTTGTCTTCTGTAGAGACAGGGCTATTATGGGGTTAGAAGTCTTCCATTGGTAGTCATTAAATCATGTAAGATATTAAAGAAAATACTAGACATTGACTATCCATAGCTTTTTTCGGGTTCGTATAAGAACTTTTCCAGAACCGTCAGGAGTGTGCGCAGTTCAAATATACATGTTCGAGTTTTACCGAACTAATTCAAGGACGGTTCTGGAACCAACGCTTCACGTTCGGGTTGAAATTGGAACTATTCTGGAACGGTTCCAGAACTATCAGAAATGATCCCAGGATTAGAGCAAGAACTGTTTTTCGCTTATTGTTCACTCATGGGCGTGTTCTAGGTAGTGCTCTCTGGCATGTCCGTTCTATGTTTATGTATGTTAATAATCTAATAACAGAGTAAGAGGTATGTTTTCCGTGTTCAAGTTTTTTTTATGTCGCTGATAGTTCTTGAACTATCCGAAAACAATTCCAGGTATTGAACTATCCGAGTTTTCGAACCCAAAAAAAGCTCATAAAATCCTCTTCCAGAAATTAATACTATAAGCAGTAAGAACAAGAATCGATAAATACAACTGTTATTTGTTTCTGTGTTTTTTTCTCATTTCTATACTATATTTATGTTTACAAATTATGATTGTCTTGATTTTATGAATAATCAAATGTTCATGTCAGATAAAATCTGTGCTGATATTGATAACAAGAATTCTTACGGTAAAGATGAGTTGATACTTTATTTAAATATAAGAAACTTGAATTTCAATTTTCCGAAACTTGAAGTTTTTGTTGAGAGTCTTGTATCAAAACCTTTTTACATTGTTTGTACTGAAACATGGCAATTGAAACATTGTAATTTTTTGTCTTTACAAGCTTATAAAATGTATTATAATGATGGTACTCTAAATCAGGCAAATAGAGTTGTGGTTTATATTAGAGAAGACATAATATAGAATACAGAAATAATTATTGTGGATTGATTAAATATTGTGAATGCATTCAAATGAGTAATGGAAGCAAAACTGAATTCTCTTCAATGTACAGGACTCATGAGTTGACGAAAACAGTATTTGTTTATAGTTTGAAAAAAAAATTACATTCTAAAAGTAATATTGAAAATCATTTTGTTTTGGGAGATTTCAAAATAGATATTAGTGGATATAGATAGTTTGACCCAAGAAATCTTAAATAATTTTCTGGAAATGAGTTTTAAGCCAGGTTTCTTCAAAGTTACAGAGCCTTTTTCCAGAAACATTCAGAGTGGTACTTGTATCGATCATATTTTCAATAAATCAGAATTAATTGTTAACCCTTCTTACACATTAGAAAACTCAATCACTGATCATTTCACACTTATTGCTAAAATAAAGAAACACCATTTAGCTAATAACATTTCTGATAAGATGGTACCTATTTGTTGATTACAATAAATTGAAAATTAATGCAACTAAAGTTAATTGGAATTTTATATGAAGTATTCAGGATCCTAATGTTGCTTCATACAAAATATCAACATCTGCATTGATAATTCTAAAGTAATCAAAAAAAAGTATTTAGAAGAAGAAACAAAATGGATAACTAGATGCATATTGAAATCTTGCAAAACAAAAGAAAAACTGTATTTCTCTATGAAAAGAGATCCCGATAATTAAGCTTTGAGAACAAAATATAAGCAATTTTCTAAAACACTTAAGTAAAGTTATAAAAGAGACCAAATAGTTGTATGAAAAAAATTTGATTGAAAAAAAAATTAAAGATCCAAAAAAATTGTGGGACATTATTAACCTCAAAGTAAATCAGAAAATCACAAGACCAACACTATTATTAGTTGTATTACTGGGAAAAATAATGAAAAAATCTTTGAAAATTCAAAAATTGCTGGTTGGTATCAGCCTCACTGATAAGATTGAAAAGCTATCGGGCATTGAAATAAAACTGCCTCAAATGAATAACAAGTCTATTTTCCTCAAACCTACTGATTATCTAGAAATTCAAAGTATCATTGATAATTTTAAATTCAAAAGTGGAGGTGTTGACAGTATTAATACTCAAGTGTTGAAATGCTTATATATATATATATATATATATATATATATATATATATATATATATATATATATATGTTATATTTTATTGTACCCAATATTTACTTAACACCCTGTATGACATTGCACCATATACGCATTATGTAATTTGATACTTATTCTTTCTTATCAATCTTGAAAAGACGTAATAATTTTAATATCAAAGAATAATAAGTCTTTGTTATAACTATTGAAACAATAACTTATTGTTAGAATTAAATATCATGTTTCTCTGCTACTAAGAATAGGAATTAGCAGTTTATTATCAAAAGACGTAATTACATCTTAAAGTGCAAAATATGCAGTCTCGTACAAAGTAGTTCACTGGGAATAGGAATGTATCAGCAATTCTTCCAGAAAAACTTCTAGAACATTTAATTATTGTTGTGCAATATTGTGAAATAGTGGAATACTATTTAAAGGCAAGAAAGAGCCTCCCTAGATTATTATTACTAGAATACTGCTTCACATAACATCAAGTTAAGCCTAGCTAAGCCTAGTTAATAATCAAAATATTATGTTATAATATATTATTTATATTGGTGACAATAATAAGTTTAAAAATAAAGTTTTTAAAAAATATAATTGTTGGCCGTGATACGTAACAATTTGGCGCAGTCAGTAGGATTGCTACAACGTGTTTGATTGGTATTTACTGGAGCTGGTGCCTTACAAAGTAGGATTTCATCCCTCGAAGAAGACGACATCTCCTGAGTGGACGGTCTCTTTGACAGTAAAACATCCAACAACACGGTGGTTTTCAACCTTTAAGGTAACAAGAACCTTAAGATTTATTAATTTGCTGGATAAAAGTTAAATCGACTTCGCAACATTGCAACGAAGAAGTTCCCCCTCACTATCATACATCAATTGGTAGAACAAGGCTTACTTCCTAGAAGCAGTGGTCAATTCAACTTCAATTCAAAGGAGCAAATGATCAACTTCAATTCAAAGGAGCAAACGATCAACTTCAATTCAACGGAGTAAACGAGTACATCCAGAATTCCAGCCCATAGTGCAGGAGACGAGGATAATTCCAACCAGAGGAATTGCAGAAATTGATATAAGGTTAGTGTATGACATTGAATCATCACACCTCAATATATTGTCACTAAAAAATATTTTAACGATAATAAAATGTCGGTAACAAATCCACAATCACCAAATCAGAGTGATGAACATAATATTGAACCATATAAATTAAGCGAAATATTTTCCTTAATCCCGGAATATGATGGAAATTCAATATTCCTCAATACTTTTATTAATGCTTGTAATACAGCAACAGAGATAAGTGTAGTCAACCAAAAATTATTTTTGACTTTACACATAAAAAACAAATTACATTCTAAAGCAGCAGAATTGATAAATTCTCGAAATCCAAAAACATGGATAGAAATTAGAACTCTTCTTGAAACACATTTTGGAGATACTCGAGATCTTACATCCCTAATACAAGATTTACAAAGAATGCGACAAAATTCATCTGAATCTCCTTTATCATTTGTAACAAGATCAGAAACCCTTCAATGTTATTCTGCAATAGCTAGACAGAATATGAGTGCAGATAAGAAAAAAGCACAAAATGCTTTAATTGATACAATGGCCTTAAATACATTAGTGGTAGGTTTACAACCATCATTATCTACTATAATACGAGCATCGAATCCACCAGATTTGATTACAGCTAAGAATAGATTAAAACGAGAGTTACAATTAAATTATTATGAAGGACAGAAGAAAAGTTCATTGAATACAAATAACTTTTCTCAGAAAACGAATTTTGATAAATCAAAATCAAATTATAATAAACCATTTAGATCTGGAAACACGAATTATTCTAATCAAAGTCATTACCATTCAAATAAACCTTCGACAAGTACTTCTGGTAATAATCAGAACAGTTTTATAAACAGATCACCAAGTTCTCAGAATCAGAGTTCTAGACCTCAAGGTTTTCAGAATCAAAACTATAGACCTCAAAATTATCAAAATCAGAGTAATAGACCCCAAGATTCTCAACCTATACAGTCTAATCAAAAACCGAATTTTACAAAACCTAAGACATACTTAATCAATGAAAATGATACGGATAATGACGAAACTGAAACTGAACAAGATTTATCGAAGATGGATTTTCAGTTTGTAAGTCTCAAAGACGAACCTCCGATAAAGAAGTAATTATTAATACAATATCATAAAAAATTTATATTATATAGAAGATGAAAAGAGGAAATTTAAACTATTGATAGATACTGGAGCAAGTATATCAATTGTAAATAATAAATTAGTTGGAAATATTAAAAAACGACGTAAAGAAAATATACGAATACAAGGTATTACTCTTGAAACATTATTGCTTACACAATCTATTGATATTGAATTTAAAGATAATGATCCACATAAAGTCTATGTTTATGATCTAGATATTGAGTTTGATGGTAAACTAGGCGCAGATTTTTTACAACATTATGATGCTGTAATTGATATTAAAAATCGAAAATTATTTACAAATTTTGTAGTTACGCCTTTAATGAAAGTGCAACAATATCCAAAAAATATAAGACGTACTGTGTCAAATAGAGTAACTATTGAACCAAGAACCGAAGAAGTATTTAAATTAAAATGTGATTTAATTAGTACTGAAGCAGTTCTGATATCACAAGAAATAGATAGAGTTAAGATACCAAATGCGCTTGTGAAAACAGATCAAAACGAAGAATTTTTGACAACAATTTTAAATGTAAATGATGAAAAGAAAGAAATAATATTCCAGAATCTTGAATTTGATGAAATTCAAAATACTCTGAGCGATAAATATACGGATAATGTAAATTCGATAATGGAAATTAACCGTATAGATAAAATTCAAGAATCATTACGAGTCGATCACCTAAATGAAGAAGAAATGGATTTAATAACAAATCTTTGTCGTGAGTATATCGATATTTTTTATATAGAGGGAGATAAACTGACATTTACAAATGAAGTGAAACACTCTATACCAACTCGAGATCAGAAACCAATCTATACAAAGTCCTATCGATATCCTTATATTCATAAAGAAGAAGTAAAAAAACAAATTACAAAAATGTTAGATGAAAATATAATCCAACATTCAACATCACCATGGTCAAGTCCGGTTTGGATTGTTCCTAAAAAATTAGATGCTTCTAATAAACAAAAATGGCGAATTGTTATAGATTACAGAAAATTAAATGAAATAACAATAGGAGATAGATATCCTTTACCAAATATAACAGATTTATTAGATCAACTTGAAAGATGTGAATATTTTACAACTCTAGATTTAGCATCAGGCTTCCATCAAATAGAGATAAATGAATCGGATATACCTAAAACTGCTTTTCGCGTAGAAAATGGTCATTATGAATTTTTACGGATGCCATTCGGTTTAAAAAACGCACCATCTACTTTTCAGAGAGTAATGGATAATGTACTCTATGGTTTACAAGGAGAAAGATGTCTTGTATATATGGACGATATAATAATTTTTTCACCTACGTTAGATGAACATATAAAACAAATTTCAGAAGTATTTGATAGATTACGAGCCGCTAATTTAAAAATACAACCTGATAAATGTGAATTCCTAAGACATGAAGTCATTTATTTAGGACACATTATAACAAAAGATGGAGTAAAACCAAATCCTGAAAAAATTAAATGTATTCAAAATTTTCCACAACCACGATCACCAAAGGAAATTAAATCATTTTTGGGATTAGCAGGATATTATAGAAGATTTATTCCAAATTTTGCTAAAATATGCAAACCGTTAACTAGACTTTTAAAAAAAGATGAACCATTTGATTTTAGTAAAGAATGCGGTGAATCATTTGAAACTTTGAAGGATTTATTGACTTCAAGTCCAATTTTGATATATCCAAATTTTGATGAAGAATTCATTTTAACAACAGATGCTAGTTCATTTGCTATTGGAGCAGTATTAAGTCAAGGATCTATTAATAAAGATTTACCTATTGCCTTTGCATCACGAACTTTATGTAATTCAGAAACGAAATATTCAGTTATAGAACGAGAATTATTAGCTATTGTTTGGGCGGTAAAACATTTCAGACCGTATCTGTATGGAAGGAAGTTTAAACTAATAACAGATCATAGACCATTGACCTGGTTATTCTCAATCAAAGATCCCGGTAGTCGTTTAGAACGTTGGCGATTAAAATTAGAAGAATATGATTACGAAATAATTTATAAGCCTGGCAAAATTAATAAAAATGCCGATGCATTATCACGAATTAAGATGAACTATTTTAAAGAATGTTCTAAATATCAAAAAATACTTTCAGCAAGTTCTGAAAATTCAGAAACAGAAGAGATAGAAGAAGACTTTAATATTATAAACAATGAATTCAATAATTTTGTTCGACTATATCAAACCACTTCATTAATCGATTATTCTCGAATAGAATATACTAATGAGCAATTACTTGATAAAAGACATAAAGATATTATTGCCGTATTTTGGGAATCAAAAACAATGGATTTGCATGAGGAAATGTTAGAAGATATCGACGATGAAAATCCTGATATTCAGTTTAATCAATTAAATATTAGTACTAGCTTAACTGTTAAAAATAGAACTTATTATACTATTTTTATACCATTTCAACCTGATGAAGTAAATGAACGACTGTTCATATCATTATATAAGTCAAAAAATATTTTGAAACCAAAAACATATTTTGTTGAGAATAATATTGATTTACCAACCTTAGAAATGTTATGTTATATATTCACTGAAGAAAATTTTAAATTTATTATTTGCCAAAATATTATAAAACAAGTTACGGAAGAAGATGAAATACAAATAATTTTGGATGAATATCATTGAGGAAAACGAAATCTGCATAGAGGTATAAACGAAACCCTACGTAGAATTAAAGAAAAATATATTTGGAAAAATATGAATAAAGATGTTGAAAATTTTATTAAAAAATGTGAAATTTGTCAAAAAACTAAGGTCTGTAGGAAAAACCTCAGTTCGCCTTATATATAGTTATACCTACTTACAATACGAGATGAACTAACAAAGCATACTCAAGCTTATCCAATTAAAGATAAATCAGCGAAAAATATAATTAATACTTTATTATTATATTTTCAACATTATGGAACTCCATTAAGAATCCATTGTGATTCTGGAAGAGAATTCAATAATACATTAATGAGAGATTTATGTACTCTTTATAATATAAAGCTGACATTTTCAAGTACTGGACATCCCCAATCAAACGGATCAATTGAAAGATTTCACTCAACTCTTTTAGAGATGATTAGAGCACACATGAGTGAAAATCCAAATCCAAACACCTTCATAACTGTTTACCATATGCTATTATTTGTTATAATAATACAAAGAATAAAACCCATGGATTTACACCATACGAATTAATTTTTGGACATACTTCTGTAAGACCACCTGAAGTTTTGTACAATGAAAAGGACATAATTTCAAAGTATATGAGATACTTAAATGCAAGAATAAAATTTGATTACGAAACTGCAAGGAAAAGAACCCTACAAGCAAAAGAAAAATCTAAAGAACGTTTTGATGAAGATGTACAATTTTCACAACACAATTATCAAGTAGGAGATAATGTGTATGTTAAAGAATCTCAGATAGGTCATAAATTAAGAAATAAATTTAATGGACCTTTTGAAATTATTGAACTAAAGAAAAATTCAGCAATAGTCAAAAATCTTGAAACAAATCAGACGTCTCTTATAAATTCGAATGAAACCATATATTGAAACAGATTAATTTTGTTGCAGGATGGCAGCATACAAATTAATGATTTTAATCAATATTATATTATTATTTAATTTTACAAATAGTCAGTATAGCTTAGTGCATGTGAATAATACTGTAAGTATATATTATAACCAACTTAATTATTTGAAAATATCTAATAATAAATGGACAATATTAGTTTATAAAGATTTGGAACAGCTAAGTACAATTCTTGAAAAGAATGAAAAACTTATCGAATCATTGGAAACACTAATAACACAACCTTATCAAAGAATGCAATATTTTTATTCGAATGCTAAAACACATATTAGTTTATTGAAGAAACTAGCTAATGATGTTAGTATGAAATATCATGAAATATATTATGATACCGAACCATATCATCGTAAGAAACGTGGTTTACTTGTTGGAGTAGGTACCGTTTGGAAGTACATTACAGGAAATCTAGACGCAAATGATGGCCAATATTATTCTGATAGTATCAATAAATTGAAAATGGATGAACACGAAATCCAAAATCTTTTGAAAAATCAAATTTCTGTAACTACATCAGTCATTAAGGAATTTAATGATACAATTCATAAAATTCAAATAGATGAAGTAACATTTAACAATGATTTGAAGGAAATTGAGAAGGGAATTATAAATATTACTGATAATGTAAATTTTTATCAAACACAAATAGATGTCATTAATATTTGTGAGACATTAATGGAAAGTTATGCTTATCTTGAAACCTTTTTAATTGATGTATCCAATTCAATTACTTTCGCAAGATTACAAATTATACATACTTCCATCATTACTCCGAAGGATTTTGTCAAAGCTTTAGAAGAGATTTCAGTTCACTTACAAAAAGATAATTTACCTTTAAACCCAACATTATCTAATATTGCTAGATATTATCAATTAACAGAACTACAAGCTTTTCAAACGAAAACAAAAATTATATTTGTGTTAAAGATTCCTCTAGTAGAATCAGAACTATATACTTTATATAATGTCTATCCATTACCCATTAAAGATGAGAAAACAGGACTTCATCATATTACTACAAATGTAAAATATATAGCACGTGATGATGATTCTATGTTATATTTAACCATGTCAGATTTACAAAATTGTAAAATTATTGATGAATATCTGTTCCAAATAAGTAGTAACATATTACCATTACCCATAGATAATAATGCTATTTGTGAAGCACAACTTTTAAGACAGCAACTTGAATTACCCGGAACGTGTCAAACTTCTTTATTATTTGCAAAAGGATACAATGTTCAAAAACTGAAGACAAATGTATGGTTAATTTCAGTAGCCGAACCAATTCCTATAACAATTAAATGCAGTAACAGAGATGCACATACTGAAAGAGTTTTTGATAATACTATTTTAAAGCTACAACCAGAATGTAGTGCTTTTATTGGTATTACGAGAGTGAGATCTCAATATATCATAAATGAAGGTGAAAGAATCACTTATAAATTAAATCCAATAATCATTCCTTTTGAATGTTGCAAAAATTTACCAGAAAAGATCTATTTACCAAAACTTAAACCATTAAAATTGAATAAACTCAATACAGATGATTTGAATATTGCTCAACATAAACTTGATCAGTATTCAGATGAATTAGATAAATTGATAAATGAACCTTTTATAACAAAACATATTTCATGGTTTACTTATTTTATTATTGTTTTAATTATTGATTTAATTTTATTATATTGCTATGGTAAATGTAAAAGACGAAAATCTAATCGTATTAGTATAACTGCTGGTTTTCGCCCAGATTCACCACCACCTCCACCACAAACAAAAAGATTATCCAGAACTTTTCAGAAATTTTTACCAAGTAAACGTCCTAATATTCGATCTTCTGAAACCGAAAATGATGAAATTGAACTAACTTAAACGTTGTGCTTGTATTTTACAATTATTATAAAATTCTAATTTTATATTTTTAAAAGTTACTGCACTTTATAGCACTAACTTTTTTTAAATAAGGGGAGTAATGTTATATTTTATTGTACCCAATATTTACTTAACACCCTGTATGACATTGCACCATATACGCATTATGTAATTTGATACTTATTCTTTCTTATCAATCTTGAAAAGACGTAATAATTTTAATATCAAAGAATAATAAGTCTTTGTTATAACTATTGAAACAATAACTTATTGTTAGAATTAAATATCATGTTTCTCTGCTACTAAGAATAGGAATTAGCAGTTTATTATCAAAAGACGTAATTACATCTTAAAGTGCAAAATATGCAGTCTCATACAAAGTAGTTCACTGGGAATAGGAATGTATCAGCAATTCTTCCAGAAAAACTTCTAGAACATTTAATTATTGTTGTGCAATATTGTGAAATAGTGGAATACTATTTAAAGGCAAGAAAGAGCCTCCCTAGATTATTATTACTAGAATACTGCTTCACATAACATCAAGTTAAGCCTAGTTAAGTCTAGTTAATAATCAAAATATTATGTTATAATATATTATTTATATTGGTGACAATAATAAGTTTAAAAATAAAGTTTTTAAAAAATATAATTGTTGGCCGTGATACGCAACATATACATATATATATATATATATATATATATATATATATATATATATATATATATATATATATATATATATATATATATATATAGATATATATATAATGTCACATAATTAATATATATATATATGACAACCGCTATATGACCTGATGAACTTAAAAAAGCTGAAGTGATTCCTAAGCGCAAAACTCGAGAACAACTCGACTAATTCGGATAATTTTTATTTTAATATTTTCGCTAAGGCATAAGGAAGTTTCTTAAGGAGAGAAAAATCGTAAAAATTGTGAGGATAATAGTGAAAACACCACTTTTTCCATACGCTTTCTTAGTGTGGTGTCAGATATGTCATACACGTCAAGAACCATTACCTAAATGACACCTATGTCATCTGGAACAATGAGCCTTTTTCCTGAGAAGAGTGTGGCCTTCTGGCAGTACTTCTGGTAGAGACAAATATTAAACCTACTCCATCTAACAGTGTGGAAATATAGGAGATAAAAGTAAATTACTTAAAATAATCAAGCAAGTAAAAGAATATCGTGTACCATAAAGCATTACAATAAAAATATTATATTATTACTGAAGTATTCAAAAGCCGGAAGTTATTTTTGTAAGTAATCGTCATTTAAAATTGAGATAATAAATTAATAATTAAAGTGATTACTCTGAAATTCTTTCTATTTATTATTTTTTTCTATTGGACTGTACATGGCCAATAACCAACATAACTATTTATTTCATATTTCGTATATCACTAGAATTATTACTGCTACGGCAGCAAAGCGCCGCGTACTGTAAGTTTCTCATAAACAATTCGGATTTGTGAAAAGTAGAGGTACCAAGTTGCAGTACAATATGTTACTAACATTCTTTATAATAATTTAGATAAAAGTCTATTATTATAACATTTTTGACAAAGGGATAAAAATTGGTGTTCCACAAGGAACTAATTTAGGCCCACTTCTATTTACATTCTACATAAATGATCTGCTTATAGAAATAACTAATGATGATATTATATCTTACGCGGATGTTGATGAAACAGTCTCTATGGCTTTTGGCAATTACAGTGATAGTGTACCAGATCATATGGCAATACATGTCAAAAATAAACAAATTAATGTATTTATCATTTATATATATATACATATACAAAATGCCAGATTAGTGCGTTTTCGGACGATTACGGGGTTATTCTAAAGATAAGGAGAAAATGTTTTTTACTAACCCCATCTTATTTTTAACAGTCAACAATATGAAAATATTTTCAATTATACCGGGTGTTTCTAATTAGTTGGAACTGTACTCAACTTTGTTTTTTCTTACGGAACACCCTATATTTTATTGCATTTTCAGATTGTCCCTAAGAAATAAAATACTCTATCATGAGGGTTCCCTATACGTAAGTAAAATGTGAACTCTGCGACAAAAATCAATTACTAATTATTATAACAAATCATAGCCAATTTTCCTATACATCTAAATAGTCGGGCATTCGTCGAATGTATGCCATGATTGAGTACTAAACATATCTTTACAGGGTGTTCCGAATTTACAGTTATATCGGATTTATTTCAAACGAAACACCTGTATTTTAGTCATCATGTCAAATCAAATGTCCTCTTTCGAATGGTATAAGGGTGTCCTATATCATATTTCCGTGCAATATCCAATTTTACTAACCTTACTAACAATTTTGATGGAATTTTAAGAAATGTTTATATTTAATTTAATACTCTGTAATCTGATCTGCCATGGATTTCGTGACAGAATTAATGTTCTAAGTAATTGTTTTCAGTTGTCAAAATAGCATTTGTGTAGGTGAAAATTTATAATCAATTTATTTTATAATTAATTTTACTCAAGAAGTATTAAAGGAATATGCATTGACTTATTGGCATCGAGGGCGTTCCAATTTTAGAAAGGAGGCACCCCGAGCCAATCTCGTTTCGGAGATTGCAAGATCGTTTCGGACAAACTGGTTCAACAGTCTTCAAAACAGGTCAGGGAGAAATTAAAAATGAATGAAGAAAGGCAGCTCAGGGTATTACTGCATGTTGAAGAACATCCACATGACGGACAAAGAAAAATTGCTAATGAATTTGACAAAAGTCATTTTTCAGTCCCAAAAATTCTCAAAGAATATCATTACCACGACTATCACGCAATGAGACAGCAGCAGTTGGCACCACAGGATTTTATTGGAAGATTAGAATTCTGCAACTGGGTAAGGATCCAGCTAGACATGGAACCTAACTTTTTAGATTTTGTGATATTTACGGATGAATCAAGTTTCACGAATTTTGCGCGGTATAATCTCCATATGTATAGTGCTGAGAACTGTTGATAACCAGCATCAGTGGAGACTCAATGTCTGGGGAGGTGTTAAAGGAAAGAGGGTTGTAGGGCTTTGTTTTTTTGAAGGACATTTAAATGGGGGTATGTATTTAAACTTTCTGAGAGAGAAACAAGAACCACCAGAACTCCTAGAAGATTTACCTTAGCATATTTTGAGAAGACTTTGGTACCACCAAGACGGCGCTCCAGAACATGTCACGCGATTAGTTAGGGATTTTTTATAAATAGAATTCGGTCAAAGATGGATTTGTTTGGGAGGACCTGTTCTATTTGCTCCTCGATCCCCTGATTTGACCCCATGTGACTTGTTTTTGTGGAACTATATTAAAGAAATTGTATATCAGCAACCCCCAACAGACAGAGACAACATGAAAATTCGCATTACTAATGGATTTTAGTTTTTTTAGTTTGAGACACCAGCCCATGTACATGGACTTATTTCCCTCTTTGGTTCAATAAATAAATGTAATATTTATACTGTTTAAATAAAATAAATAAATAGAAAGCATTTATCCTAAATGGTCATTTCTCTCTGTTTAGTGCAATGAATCAAGTAGTTCCATAAGGGTTTGCTATGGGACCATTGTTATTTATCATTTATATTAATGATCTGAGCTGCTTTATGAAACTTCTATCTTTTCGATGACGACACGCCATTCCTTGTCTCAGCTGAATATACTTCCGATTTTATAACCGCCATTGATGAAGTTACCACTAAATCAGACCAATGGTTTACAAGCAGCAAATTAAGAGTATGTGAATGACGATAAGACTACTAGTAATCATGATAATACAAGCAATGGAAATTGAAGGAAAACGGAAACTGTGAAAGCTCACTTTATACGCCAGATAAACAAAGTAGCACATTTCCCAACAATTAAAAGTATTTACTTTTCCTCATTTCATTCCCATAAGGTATTTTTCTGTTTCTTCGAACGCTATTGAAAAATCTCGAATTCAAAAGAAAGCAATAAGAATTAATTCGGAAATAGGTTCTTTAGATAATTGTCACGAACACTTTATGAAATTAGGAATAATGCCATTGCGTTTCTTATTTATTTAGGTATATCGTTCTTCTTGAGCTGCATTGAAAACATGAAAAGTTACAGAAACAGTTAGGTAGATGTGCTCGGATATAAAAAATACACAATTCAAACTAAATGCTTGTATAAAATTCCAGTTTGCTTCTTCTTTATTGTAATTGATTTTAATTTTTTGACCGACTTCCCAAAAGGAGGAGGTATACAATTCGACTGTGTGCTTTTTTTTTTTTTTGGTTTGTGCGCGCCTTTCATATAGTAAACGTACTCCGATTTTGATGATTTTTGATTCATTTGAAACAGGAGGCTTGAGAAATGGTCCCATATTCATAAAAACGGGAATCCGACATCTCGTTCCCTCCGAAAACCGCCCCCGAAGGGGGTGGAGGGGGCAAATTTTGTCGAAAATTGAAAATCTGCGTTGATATAATTACAGATACGGAAACGTTTAAATTGAACATTTTTTCAAAAGAGTAACGGTTTTCGACATAGAGACATTTTAAATTCTCAAATATACCTATTTTCGCTATGTGGAGAGGGCGATTTCTGTCGAAAATTGAAAATCTGTTTGCAGTACATGAAAGACATAATTATTTGTAGCAACATTTATACTGAACATTTTTCCCTTACAGTTACGGTTTTCGAGTAAAATCGGTGTTAAAATGGTAACAACTAAAATATTCAAGCGTATTTCCGCAGCGATGTTCTGAGATCTCAATAATAACAACTACAAGCAAGGAATATACGTGGGTAATAGAATAAGTACTATCTTCATTGGTATTAGTGAACGTTCAACGATTTTCGTGACTAATGTTACACTCAAAAGTGTGAAATAAATATTTTTTTACAAAAAATTGGACCGACTTTATTAGTTGGTGCACTGAAAAGTATAAAATAATATTAATTCTATTGGGGCTGGTACTTGTGAAGTTGGTGCCAAAAGTTACCAATCTACATACAACTGCACAACTTCAAAAGTAACAGCACCAATATAATTAATATTATTTTATACTTTTCAGTGCACCAACTAATAAAGTCGGTCCAATTTTTTGTAAAAAATATTTATGTTCTTTACTATTGACTTTTTTTACTTCTACATGACATGCTACCAACTTTTCATTATTGTATTTTAGTTAAATATCTATCTATCTAACTTTTGCTAAGCAAAATCTAGTATTATATAGCGATTTTGACACATTATTAAGAGAAATTATCCTAATTACTTTGTCATTATATTACAGATAAAATAAAATCACAAAGTGACCAACATCAGAATAACGCAAAACTATGAACCAGGATAAACAAAAAGAATTGCTTTTCCACCGGGAATGGAAAATTGTTGATGGGTAAGTATGAACTCATAATTATTTATTTTAGTTTTGATAATTATTGTAGAGAACCTGTATAATCCTATACCTTTTTATTAAAGTTTGGACCTCGAAAACGGCTCTAATGATTTTGATCAAATTTGGAATATAGATAAGGTTCTAATTTTCAAGATTATCTATATAAGTGGCTTTCCTGACAAAACTACACGAGAGTGACACCTTCGAGGTACATAAACTTTTTCTTGAATGGTTTGGCAGATTTGGATAAAAATGGGTCTTAAGAGCCGAGAAATCGATTGACGATACTTGCATTTTCAATAAGTGTGACCCTCAAGGTCCACAGTAGCTATTTCAGGAATGGCTCCGCAGATTGTGATAAAAATTTCAATATGGGGTTTGGTGGTCGAGAAATCGATTGATGATACAGCTGATTTCTGGTATGAAAACTCGATTGGCGATACTTTCATGTTTTAATGGGTGTGACCCTTGAGGTCCACACTAGCTATTTCAGCAATGACTCCGCAGATTGCGATAAAAATTTCAGTCTGAGGTTTGAGCGTCGAGAAGGCGATTGGTGATTGGTGATAAAGCTGAGCTCTGGTATATTTCAAATTCATATTTATTTCGAAAACTGTAAATTATGAGCTATGTGAGCGATAAAAGCAATATTCACCAATCTACCGATCGCAATACTTTTTAACTAGAAATATGAACATTTTGGAACTGAGGTTAAACATCCTTAGCAACTTTTACAGACACAATCTAAATCCTGTGTTACACGAGCAAGGCTCGGTCGCCCAGATATTATGTTGAATACGAGTATGAGACTTTGTAAAACAGAATATTCAGTTTTTTTATTATAGTTATTAAAAGAGGAATTAAAGTAAAAGATAATAAGAAAAACAAAAATGAAACATCTCATGCGGGTTTATAGTTGACTGATATTTTTGTATGAGACGTTTTTAGACGCGACTAGTGATGGGCAAAGCAAGACCAAGACCGATATGATCTTGGTCTTGCACCCTTGGTATTGGTCTTGCTCTTTCATCATATCCTTAGTCTTGGTCTTGGGTTTTGGTTTTGCATAGACGGTCTTGGTATTGGTCTTGTTCTTGCTGCACGACTTGCAAGAATTCGCAAGACTCTAGCAAAAGGTTTGCTCTTTTATAAGTGTGAAAAGTTTGCGCAATTCTAAACCCTAACTACCTAATTCAAATGAAGTAGAATCCTGCAACCTGGGTCAGAAGTATCTAATTGACAATCTTATAAGATTACCTATAGTTATTTTATCATTCGAAATGGATAAATATCGACCGTATTAAAAATTCCGGTCATGGTCCAGGAACAAACACGTCTTGTATTGTAATGGTACCAAACCATTATAGAATAAGTACTGAGAATAAAATTGGATGTGTAGAATGAATTTAGAGCATGGGGGATGCATAACTGATTAAGAAAGTTTATAAATTATTATTCACCATTCACACATGAGAAACGTATCTTACTAGCGCGACGTGTTCTGCTTGTTCTTTCTTGGTATCTACCTCGCACCTGATCACTCATTTTACTACTTTTTAGCCATATTTTCATAAATGAAGGTCTCCCTTGCCATGCTTTATGTTTGCGCATCGTACTTCTACATCAAAACTCATTTTATAATGGTTTTGTACAACTTTCTTGAATAAAATAGACAAAATCTCTCAGAGTGGCCATTGAGTGAAACTGATCAAAAGTATTTCTGGTTTATAAAACTAACTTCAACTTTTGTAAAATCTTTTTCCAAAAAATAAGGAGAATTAAAAACCGGTAGAGATTTGTTGATAAGCACATTTAAAAGTAGGTATCTATTTCAAAAATCAGTCGTGTGGATATCTCAGTTGTGTTAGTTAATTAGCATGATAGAAAAAATACTTTCAAAATAAGGGCAATCTAAACTTAGAAAAAAAGGGGCTACTGGATAAATTTCATCAAAAAAATATCAGATTTATAGATGATTTTGTAACGTTTGCTCAAAAAATTCTGCACGATAGAAAAAAATAAATAACCGTGTAATTTACCTCCCCTTGGTTACGAGCAGTCGCGATTCTTTGGAAACAGCTCAATAAGGGACATCTTAGAAGCGTTGAAATTGCAATTTTGCAAGACCAAGACTGTAAGACCAAGACCAGTCTCGCAGCATCACTAGAAGCGACGTTATTAACGGTGACATTTTAAATCGCGATGTTTTTATATGGCGACGTTCTTACCGGGACATATTGGTCGTGCCGTTGTTGCGGCCACATTTTGTCATGGAACTATAAAGGCCATTCTCTACTGAATGAATAGGAAACAACTGTTTCAAAAATCTTACCTTAGAGTGCATTCCATCTAGATATATCTTGGGTCGAGAACCTAGATATGTCATATTTGATATATACACGAATAAATAGTAATTTTGGATTTACAGCGATTAAATAATAAAAACTGTTCCATTCTGTATAGGTTATACATTCTACATTTGATACGCACAGGAAATAGAATGTATTCTCTGTAAATTCAAAAATAATAAGGCTCCTATGAATTTTTAAAACATTTGCCCCAAAACTGGCTTCTTCAATGTTGCACACTTTTTCCAATATACTACTCTTCTGTAGAGTGCCATCGGGTAGGAGTGACATTATTTTTTAAATGTTACAGACCAATTGCTTTAGTAGTCAAGATATTCACCTAAATTTTGCTCGAGAGGCTTTTCACCTGGGAGTCTACAAGTGTTGCTATAACGGAGGCTCAATTAGTATTTCGTAAGAGGAGCGCGTAGCTGTGGGTTAACACTGACCGACTTCGATCATCGAAGTTAGCAGCGCAATACGATGGAAACGGCTTGGACGAGTGACCGTTGATGCTGGCGCGCGTTCGAGTCTCTGTCGCATTGCATTCTCCTCCTCTCGCAAGGCAACGGGAAACCAGTGAGAGTATATATTCCGTAGTACAGCTCTCTGGAAGGGTGTGCCCTCAAGATTTATCTTGGGACACATCGGTGGTTCGGAATCCACGTTAAACTGTAGGTCCACCAACGCTCAAATACGAGTACGGCACTCAAAGAAGAGGAGGAGAGGCTGCATGGCTAATGTCTATGTTTTGAGCGGAGTTACACAATTGCGCATTTGCGACTGAATGGGAGGAAAGTGTTTTTGTAAATTTCCATTTCCGCTTGGAACACAATCAAATATTTGGACGGTCACTCTGAAAAGGTTGGTCGTCACATATGGTGTGTTGAAATGTGATTCTTTGAGCTCTTGTTTTTCTCACTTTTTCTGGCAGACATTGTTGACTTTTTCAAACAATACGGTGCTCGTGGACTTTCCATTGACAGCGTCCTTATCCTATTTTACCCAAATGATCTTGTCATGTTTGGTGGCTCAGAGAGTGTCATTAGAAAGAATGCTGAAGATTTACATTGGAACTTGGAATAAGCGTTCAAAAAAACAAAATTCTTTTTGTTTTAGTCGAGGAGGAACTAATTCCACAGGTCAACATTTTTACCTCAGCAATATTCATACTGAATTGGTAAACTTAAGATCAAATCAAAATTTCGGCGGGTGAAGACAATGAAAGTCAAAAACATTTTGTGCAGCCTTTGTTACAAAAAAAATTGACTCAATGAATTGTATCAAATTCAATGCAATGCAGCATAAATCATGCTGGAATAAATCCAAGAAATCGTCTAAAATTGAATATCTGGAAAGTGCATCGCACAAAAAAACGAAAATATTCTTTAGATTCTGTAAATAATCCAACATTGACGCAGCTCATCCAGGGAACAGAGTCAGATAAGTTATCTTTTACATCTCCATCAGTCTCAGTATCTGCGTCAACGTCAACGTATGTAAACAATACAAATGGAAACAATGGTACTACCGAAGGGGACAATAAGCAACCATGATCCACTGTAGTAAACAAGAGGCATATAGACTGACCACGTTCGAATTTACCTGTTAAGAAACAGTACTCTTCAGACAATTTCAAAAGCAAACAAAAGATGATAACATGCTCTGGAACACCTAATATAAGCGTAATAGTTAGAGGAGATGTTCGGAAGAAGTAGCTATAATATGTGGGTCGAGTTGGAGGAGCGAATATCAGTGAAATGGATATTAAAGATTACATGGCGGACTTACGGGCCGGAGAAAGGGTGGAAGTTAAGAAATTACCAACAAAAGGAGAAAATTCTGCTTTTAGCATTGGTATATAGGATGATGTTACGTTTGATAAATTAAACAGTCCTGCTTTCTGGCCATTTGGCGTTATTTTAAGAGAATTCAATATCGGTGTTTTTTCCGGAAACCCCCGGAACAAAAAGAAAGATAGATAGATAAAAATGTATGTCTCCTACATAAAACATACAGGCTATTAGAACCTCTTGAACCTAGAATGTGTATTGCTGAATTATTATGTGAATATAGTCTGTGTGACGGAACATTGGAATTCCGATGAAGAACTTGAATGTACCTACCCGGATGATTTATGTTGGTGTCTTCCTACTGTAGAGAGAGAGGCCGTCAAGCTGGATGGGCAATTTACATAGTAGATGGTAAAGATTAAGATTTGATTACAAGTTGTTAATTGAATAGAATAGAATAGAATAGAATAGAATAGAATAGAATAGAATAGAATAGAATAGAATAGAATAGAATAGAATAGAATAGAATAGAATAGAATAGAATAGAATAGAATAGAATAGAATAGAATAGAATAGAATAGAATAGAATAGAATAGAATAGAATAGAATAGAATAGAATAGAATAGAATAGAATAGAATAGAATAGAATAGAATAGAATAGAATAGAATAGAATAGAATAGAATAGAATAGAATAGAATAGAATAGAATAGAATAGAATAGAATAGAATAGAATAGAATAGAATAGAATAGAATAGAATAGAATAGAATAGAATAGAATAGAATAGAATAGAATAGAATAGAATAGAATAGAATAGAATAGAATAGAATAGAATAGAATAGAATAGAATAGAATAGAATAGAATAGAATAGAATAGAATAGAATAGAATAGAATAGAATAGAATAGAATAGAATAGAATAGAATAGAATAGAATAGAATAGAATAGAATAGAATAGAATAGAATAGAATAGAATAGAATAGAATAGAATAGAATAGAATAGAATAGAATAGAATAGAATAGAATAGAATAGAATAGAATAGAATAGAATAGAATAGAATAGAATAGAATAGAATAGAATAGAATAGAATAGAATAGAATAGAATAGAATAGAATAGAATAGAATAGAATAGAATAGAATAGAATAGAATAGAATAGAATAGAATAGAATAGAATAGAATAGAATAGAATAGAATAGAATAGAATAGAATAGAATAGAATAGAATAGAATAGAATAGAATAGAATAGAATAGAATAGAATAGAATAGAATAGAATAGAATAGAATAGAATAGAATAGAATAGAATAGAATAGAATAGAATAGAATAGAATAGAATAGAATAGAATAGAATAGAATAGAATAGAATAGAATAGAATAGAATAGAATAGAATAGAATAGAATAGAATAGAATAGAATAGAATAGAATAGAATAGAATAGAATAGAATAGAATAGAATAGAATAGAATAGAATAGAATAGAATAGAATAGAATAGAATAGAATAGAATAGAATAGAATAGAATAGAATAGAATAGAATAGAATAGAATAGAATAGAATAGAATAGAATAGAATAGAATAGAATAGAATAGAATAGAATAGAATAGAATAGAATAGAATAGAATAGAATAGAATAGAATAGAATAGAATAGAATAGAATAGAATAGAATAGAATAGAATAGAATAGAATAGAATAGAATAGAATAGAAGAGAATAGAATAGAATAGAATAGAATAGAATAGAATAGAATAGAATAGAATAGAATAGAATAGAATAGAATAGAATAGAATAGAATAGAATAGAATAGAATAGAATAGAATAGAATAGAATAGAATAGAATAGAATAGAATAGAATAGAATAGAATAGAATAGAATAGAATAGAATAGAATAGAATAGAATAGAATAGAATAGAATAGAATAGAATAGAATATAGTAGAATAGAATAGAATAGAATAGAATGGAATCGACGAAAGGCTTCGTACTTATATTTGTGTACGTGCGAGTGGTAATTTTTGATGAAGGGTTTCAGACCTATACCTCCCAGAGCTTTATGGATGGATTATTGTGGAATTTTCGATATGCATGTGCGTTGGGGGCATTGCGATGGAATTTAAGAGTGAGTAGGAATGTGAAAAAAATTAGAAAATTTATAAGTACACTTTATTGATTTGATTTTATCAAAATAAATAATAGTTTAAGAAACTTAAATAAAAACTAAAAAACACGCTTTAAACAAAACCACGTGAACAGAACTGAAAATTAGAAAATAAATATTTTTTTAAAAAACTATAAGTACACGCCTTAATAGCAAACGAAACATAAAATTAGAAAATAAATAATAGTTTTAAAAAAACCTAAAGACACGCTTTAATAGCCAAACCAAAAATTAGAAAATATTTTTTAACACTTGAAATAAGATTAGAGTGATTGATAAAAGATCTTATTTTAATGTGGGGTGGGGTGGGGAATAGATACTGATATAAGTATAGTCACTATGAAATTATCTTAAAAAGCACCCCACGCATTTTTTACATTAAAATGATATCTTTTATTAGTCACTCTACCCTTATTTGAACTGCTAAAAAATATTTTCTAATTTTTAGTTTGGTTTGCTATTAAAGCATGCTTTTTAGTTTTCAAAATTTTCGAAACAAGATGTTCGGATTTAGCCATATTCTTTTGGACGTATATGCAAGTTGACTGAATAGTTTAAATATTCGAATATAATTGCTTTTTAAATGGCCTCCGCGTCTGCGGAATAGAATAAGTATAGATATTTTTCACAAAAAATTGGGCCGATGTTATTAGTTGATGCACTGAAAAGTATAAAATAATATTACTTCTATTGGTGCTGTTACTTTTGAAGTTGTGCAGTTGCAGTTAGATTGATAACTTTTGGCACCAATTTCATAAGTACCATCACCAATAGAAGTAATATTATTTTATACTTTTCAGTGCATCAACTAATAACGTCGGTCCAATTTTTTGTGAAAAATATTTATTTCACACTTTTGAGTGTAACATTAGTCCCGAAAATCGTTGAACGTTCAATATACCACATCAATGAAGATAGTACTTATCCTATTACCCACGTTTATTCCTTGCTTGTAGTTATTATTGAGATCTCAGAACATCACTGCGGAAATACGCTTGAATATTTTAGTTGTTACCATTTTAACACCGATTTAACTCGAAAACCGTAACTCTAAGGAAAAAATGTTCATTATAAATGTTGCTACAAATAATTATATCTTTCATGTAGTATCGAAAAATGTTCAATTTTCTAAAGAAATTGTCCTCTCCACATAGGCAAAATACATATTTAACATGCGTCTATCTCGAAAACCGTAACACTTTTGAAAAATGTTCAATTTAAATGTTTCTGGATATTGTCCTATCTTTAATTCTACCAACTCAGATTTTCGATTTTCGACAAAATCCGCCTTCGGAGGGAAGGAGATTTCGGATTTTCGTTCTTATGAATATGGGACCATTTCTCAATCCCCTTCTTTCAAATGAATCCAAAATCATCAATATCGGAGCAGGTTTACTATATAAAAGGCGCGCACGAACCAAAAAAAAAATAAAGCAGACAGTCGAATTGTATACCTCCTCCGTTCGGGGTTCGTCGGTCAAAAAGGGTATATTTCATCTTCGCGATAATCGAGACTTAAGGATTTCGAAAAATGTTTTTTTTCTTGTGCACTAGATAAGCTTTAAAGAAGATGTGTAATCAATATTTTGTTTGATGTGGGCTACTTTTGTTGTGATAGCTTAATCTGCACCCTGCCAATAAAGATTTTCATTGATTGTGTGGTACATTTGTAGATTTGAGTTTTATTTGCTGGATCTATTAGAGTAGCAAGCTTGAATTATTTAAAATTGTAATTAAATTATCGGAATTCTCGTGATGTGATTTTGAACATAATAGAATGCCATGAAAATGAAAAAGCTCTATGATAAGAAAGCTTTCAAACTGATTCCAAGGGACATGTTATACATTATATATATTTAAAAAAATCTTAACCTGACGGCAACAAGAAAGAGAATAAATTTAAAGATCTGTTCTAGTCTGAATGAAAGATTTCTGAAAATTTGCAAACACAATTATCATTCATGTCTTATCAATAAGTATTCAACAACAATTTTGCATAAACTTACATGACTTTAGCATCTACCTACAATCCAAAATAACTGATGACAGTTTTATTACTACTATTAGAAGAAGCATCGATTTGATTGTTGGCGGTATATTAAAAATAATGTTCATTAACACTTACCTCTGTGAAAAATTATTTGAGAAAAAGAATTTAAACCACACATCTACAGTCCTACGCTCTTTTCTTAAGCCCTCCTGTATATTAACACTAAAACTCACTATTATTCACGAATTATATCATAGGAAGTTTTATCCGAAAATATCGACATAGGAAATGTTCATCCAGCGACCTTCGGATGTTAACTCCGAGACTCCGAGCGTTGTCTGAACAACTTTGCAAAGTTTACAAGGGTCAATGACCTCAGGGGCTGTTTCCATTCACGGGTCCAATGAGAGAAATTTGTCGAAACGAGCAAGCGCTGTTGAGATATCTGGCGCTATTGAAAATAAATAGATAGGTATATAGATATTATGTAGAACGATTTTAGAGTAAAAAAATTGTAAGCAATAAATTTTTGTTAATTTGAAATTTTGTATTGTTTGACCGACTTCCAAACGGAGGAGGTATGTAATAATTCGACTGTACGCTTTTTATGTTCGCACGCGCGCTTTGTATAGTAAACGTAATTCGATTTTGATAGAAGAGGTTTGAGAAATATTAAACAGATATAAAATCCAGAGATTTCCTCACCCAAATGGGGAAGCTGGGACAATATTTTTCGTAAAAAGAGACCATACCCAGCAACATTTAAATTGGTAATTTAAAAAAAATACGGTTTTAGATTTACAGCAGTGGTAAAGTCTGAAATGGGTGACACAATAATAGCACAAACAAAGAATCATAGGTAATACGCACTGTCTTATTTGGTATGAGTGAACCTTCAATGATTTTGATGATACTGTAACGTTTAACCGTGTGCTAAACATTGTGGGGTGAGTTCACTAGCGTAATACTCCAAAATTCACAAATTACTTCCAAAACTTTTATTTCCAACACCTTGTACACGACCTTCGGTTATGTAGTAGAACTGTCATAACTTGTCACTTTAACAAGAGCCCTATACAGCGCTCTACTTTAACTAGAGCGCTATCTACTTTAACTATCGCGGATCGCGTTTCAACTAATATCGAGTTATGTCTCCAATTGGCTGATACAATAAACTGACATAAAACTAATTTAATAACAATCCTAAATATACTTTTGAAGAATTATATTCCAATGAATATTATGAATATGATACTGATTCATACGTAGATACAGGCTATAACCAATTCTCAGAACCTTATGACGATAAATATTATCTTCAAATGCACACAGACTTCGATTACATAAGCCACCAAACCACAAATTCTGACAAAGTAGACTCCGAAAATAGTACGGATTTTCCAGAAAATGTTCACCAGGATCCACCTCAAAACCGACAACTATACCAATCATATTCAGAACTTATAACAGCTATAGGAGGTACGAAAATTCGGTATAACGCACTAGTACCAGCCTTTTCAGAATATAACTGTGATTATGAAATAAATTTTCTTTTAATCGATTTTCATGATTACTTCGACGGAGTTATAGGACTCATTGATTTAATGAACATGAATCAGAGATTATGTAATGAATATGTAGAAATTCCTTTTAAATTTAGAAACCCTTCCGATGTAACTTTTTCTTTTTCATTAGATGCTCATGAGAAAGCTATAAAAAATCTCCCAGTTAATATATATGATGGAGAAATTATAATAAATAAAGGTACTTTACGAGAACTAATCATTCCTTACATTCTTAGTACAGCAATAGATGGGTATGCTTTAGTTGAGTTAGAAAATCCAACAGATAACTCTATATCAGTTGTCCTTGACAAGCTCTTACCAGTACAATTATTCGACTCTAAAGCTGCATTTACAACCAATTTGGTAGAAGCATAATTTGCAAATGAATCCTAAATTATAAGTTAACCAATAGTAAATGTTAGGGTGAATTTACATCAAATTCAACTTTAAAATGTGCGTAAAACTCAATTCAGAAGCAGCCTCAAAGCTTGCAAACTTCATATAATGAGGTCAGCTCTGAATTGCAATTCATCTGTATCGATAACCTAAAATTTCGGTGACATCTAGATAAAATACAATATTTTTCAAAATATAACGTTTTTAAAGATCTATAACTAATTATTTTCACTCTCCAGTAAGTAAAAATAGTATTTTCACCAGCAATTTTTTTATTAATATACTCTTTTAGTAATGGATGATGCCTAAACAGTAGGTATTATTTCTTGCAACAATGGTTGGCTCAATAGACACTACAGGGTTCACCCCGTGCTTATAAAGAGAAGGCAACAGGGGTGGTTTGAAAATTTGGTTGACGAAACGATCTTTTTTAACTTTACAAGAATGTCTATTGCTTCTTTTGACAAATTTCTCGGGAAAGTCGGACCCCTAATGAGAAAACCTGACAAGAGAATCAATATCCCCCGGATGGCTGTAATGCTGAGATTTCTAGCGAACGGTGATTCCTACATTCCTACCCCAGTTTGGCGTATGCTTTTCATTTAGGTGTTGCCACAATTCATCTTAATAAAAGAAACATGCTGCGCTATATGGGATACGTTTGTTATCTTCATGATACCTAAATGTCCTGACCAAAAAAAAAATCCTAGGAATTGCGTCTGAATTTAACAATCGATGACAATCACCTAATTGTCTTGGAGGTATTGACGGTAAACATGTTCTTATTATACATGATGAATTTTAAGTCAAAGTTTAATTGTGATTGTAAATGGGCAAAATTAAATCCCAGCAAAATTCACAATTCACTTACGAATTGTGCTAGAATCGAATTGGTTGTAAAAAAGCTTAATTCATATGAGATTTTTAATTTTGAACAAATATCCTATTGTTTTAAGAATAACCGAGAATCGGACGTCCATCGTAAATTTAATCCGTACGTGTCATATGAATACCGAGGAACGAACAGCTATACACAAATTATGCAAACAATACAGCGACATATTTTTCAAATCTGAGGACAAATTATCTTTTACGTCTCGAATAAAGCACACAATTAAAACAACTGACGAAATGCCGATTCACGCAAAATCTTATCGTTACCCACATGTGCATAAGCAAGAAGTGCAAAGAGAAATTTCGGACATGTTAGATAATGGAATAATTAGATAATCTACCAGCCCATTCTCATCACCAAATGGATTCATCCAATAATCAAAAATGGCGACTTGTAGTAGATTACAGACAACAAAACGATAGATGACAGATATCCCATTCCAAACATTAATGACATACTAGACAAACCTAGACCTTGCTAGCGGTTTTCACCAAATAGAAATGAGTGAAGATTCAATCGCAAAGATGGCTTTTAGCATTACGAGTACTTACGAATGCCGTTTGGATTCAAAAATGCCCCTCCAACTTTCCAACGTGTCATGGATGAAGTTCTAAAAGAACTTCAAAATAAAATTTGCATGATATATATGGATGATATAATTATTTTTAGCACAGGACTACAGGAAAACTTTCAAAATTTGAAACTCGTATTTGATAAATTACGTGAAGCAAGTTTTAAAGTACAGTTAGACAAATGCGAATTCCTTAAGAAAGAAGTGGAATTTTTAGGACACGCTATCGCACCTAATGGAATCAAGCCAAATCCAAAAAAGATAGAAGCAATAAGAAAATTTCCCATTCCAAAAACACGGAAACAAATCAAATCATTTCTAGTACTCTTAAGTTATTACAGAAAATTTATAAAAAAATTTCACGAATCACCAAACATAAACTATTTAACTTACTACCTGATGACATAAAAAATACACCAGGAATAGGAGGCTTCAAGAGCAGCTTATAAAAGTTTCTGTTAGAACATGTTTTTATAAAAATGTTGTTAATCTGTTTGTTACATTTTTTTATGAATATTTTTTCTTTATACAAATGTAATTTGCAATGAGTTGTGACATGTCCTATACTATGTAATATGGTCTTATTGGATGAAATAAATTATTATTAATATTATTATCACAAATTGTCTTAAGAAAGATAATACACTCGCAAGAATTCATTGAATGTTTTGAAAATTCCATGAATTTATTAATTTCAGAACCAGTACTTGATTCCCTGAGGGCCTAATTCATAGTCGTCACTCTTTCTCCACTCACCCTCAACTTCCACTCAAATCAACCCTACACTCAAATTTGGGAGTCATAGTCGTCACTCATTCTCAACTCACCCTCAAATTCCACTCAAATCAACCATACACTCAAATTTGGGATTCAAGAACGAAACTACACTCAAAAGGCCCCTCAAATGATTCTCAATATTGAGTATAAATTAAGGTGTCGAATTTTGGCACTCAATTCGATTTAACGTCACTTTTTGAGCTTATATTCTGTTTTTGTTCATTGCGTTTAATATTAATTTATATATTTAAAATAAATAAATGTGTATAGTATATTCAGTCATTGAAAATGAATAATTTCAAGGAATTTATATATTTCACTGATTATGTGGAAGATAATATTTAATTAGCTATTCCAAGGTAAGACAGTATTTGTGAGTTATATTTTGAAATCATCAATGAGAATTTTAGACAATTTTGAGAGATTACAACAATCCTCTTGAGAAATTTAGTAATATTGAACGTTTTATGAGATATAGATTCGATGGAAATATTATCCCTTTTTTGATAGAGTGGCTCATCTGTTTTTTACAATTTATAACCACAGAATAAAGTTATTTCTGTTATATTTGCTGAATAGCGGAAGCATAGCTTCTTTAAATAAGCATTTCTCAATTGCTGACATATATTTTTTCTGGTTTTGCGCCATATCAAATATAAAGTTCTTATTTTTATTCATATTCAATTTGACAATGACAGAATGGCAGGGTAATTATAAATTATAGTTCATGGTTATCTACACATACCAAAGAACAAAGAGATACTTCAATGCTATAAATAGATAAAAGAAGAAAGAAGATAAAGCCCAAAAGGGGAAATATAATAGGTTAATAGCTTATAAACTAAGACTAAGCATACACATTTAAAAAGGTTTTTTAACATAACATTTACATTATATAGGGCTATCACCAAAATATTCCTCCAGTTTATATTAAGCCTTTTGTATCAATAAATGCTTGAGGTGATGCTTCATTTTACTTATTGGCATTTTTTTAAGATTGTCAGATAAATGATAAAAAAATTTCATTACTGAAAATTCCACATTTTTCTGAATATAATTATATTTTTTTTATATCTGTGATTAAATGTTCTTTGTATCTAGTATTGTAGTCATAGTTTATTGATTTGAAACGTTTATTATTTTCCTTAACAAATATTACCGCTTCATATATATACAATCCTACCGGAGTACATTTACTTTTGGTAATATATTTTTGCAACTAACTGTTTGTTTCATACTCAGTATGTTCCTGAGACATCTTTTTTGGATCACAGAAATTCTGCGGGAGTTAAAGTTTCTCCTTTGATTTTTCACTTTTTAAAAAATCACTAAGACTTTTTAACAATTTTATTTACGGAATAACGTTACAAATAAACACAAGAATAATTTTCTACCAACTGGTTTACAACATTTACCTTAGCTATATTTATAATATAAAATGTACTGACTCAGCTTTAAAGCTGCACGATATGCATTATAGTCCATTTGTTAGTCCCGTAACTCCTCCCGACGTGGAACGAAACTCCGTTCAGATGATAATGTCTTGGGGTTGGTCTTCTCTTTTCTTACAATATTTTTGACATATAAATTTTGCAATGAAATACATAGTAACAAAAGTGGCAATTATATAAAGCAATATAGTCCACACTCTAACACTATCTAAGTCTACTGGTTTATTATGAAAGTCTTTGATTCGTTGATTATGTATTTCCAGAGCGGTTCTCACATTTTTCATCGCATATAAGTTTAGGTGGTCGATGTTAAGAGGTTTCATTTCTTCTTGTTCCTCTTTGTCTGTCTGTTTATCTGTAGCGAAGCTGGTTTTTGGTAATTGAATTTTTCTATAGTTTGTTCTTGTTGGTTTCCGGTTCTTTATCAATATTTGATTCAGATGGATTTCGCATGATGGGTTAATATCTAACAGATATGTGCCTTGGAGTATGATTTTTTCTTCGGATTGATGGCAATACTGTTGTGCTATTGTTTTCCTTGGAACGACAACGATCCATTTTTCTTCTTCTATTTTCCTGGCTTGAATTGATGTTACTTCAATTGGGATTTCTGTGCAACTTATAATCGTTTTTGCATATTGCAACATTTGAATTTCACAGGGTACATTTCTTTAATAAAGATGGGGTTGACACTGTGGCATATGTGTTGGTCATATGAAATTTCTTGGCATCTGGTATTCAGGAAGACGTATTTGTGCTCATTAAGCATAAGGAAATTTGCTCTCGGTATGATAGTTTTAAAATGATTAGATTGTGGGACAGGTAAGGGATAGAGGTGGTAGTAATTATAGTTTTCTAGTTCCATTAAAGGAATTTCTACTATGAATACGACTTGGTTTCCTTTGCTATAACTTTTGATATTCAGTATTTTTTCGTGATTTAGTATATTTTCGAACTTGGGTTCAAATGGTAATTTAACGTTAGTTAAATGAATAGATATTAATTTGATCTCCTCTAATAATTTGTGAGGAGTTATTAAAGAGTTATGGAAAGTATTCAATTCTGAAAAAGATATTGATATTTCTATTTTTTCTAGGATTTCGTATATATCTCTAAGTAATGATAATATTTGTGTGAGAAATGTCTGCATAGCAAAATATTCGTTTTTGTGAAGATTTGAAAGTTGCATGTTGTTTTTTCTATTTGCAGTAAATGTGACTGTATTGAAATTTCATTCTTCGTTATATTTCTAGTTATATCTTCAAAATTGTTGACTGTTTGATTGAGAATAGTAATTTGTTCTTGAACTAGCGTTTTCATCTTTCCTTGGTTTTTGAAAAGAATGTTAATCGCTTCATCATATTTTACAGCATCTTCTTGATCTAAGTTTCCAGTGAAAACTTTGATAAGACTACCTAAACCGTTTATCAAGCCTCTTCTTTTTCTAGAATTTAATAGAGGGTTTACTTGCAGCATCTAATTATGTACTTTGCTTTGCAGAGATGTCATCAAATTACAGAAATTATAGAAATCTTCCGAAAGTTCTTTGGAACTCATCAAATAGTTCGCTTATATAAGTGAAATGTTTTAAAATAATTGAAATATCGAAAACTTGAATGAAAGACCAATTATCTATAGCATTTTGAGCATTACCGATTTTGAAAGGGAGAAGACCTGGATTTTCGTTCAATTCATGAAATTCGGGATATGCGAATTCAGTTCCTAATCCTCCGCAATGGGTGAAGATACTGAAATCAAATTTGGGGGTTTCAATTCTTTCATATGGATTATTTGAATTTTATTGTTCTTTTTATTTTTCACTTTTACTTTATGATGTTCTAATATTTCAAGAATTTCGTACGGCCTTAAAAATTTGTTTTCACGTTTGTTCCGTCTGTTGTTGTATTTATAAACTGTTTGACCTACTTGAAATTCAATTTGTTCTGAGCCTCTATAATTTCGTTTTTCAATAACTTTTTCTTTCTTCTCAAAATTTTTTTTGGAAATATTTTGATATAAATGTTTCATCTTATTTCGGTGTATTGCTACATAATCTGAATAAAATGATGTTTGAATTAACTCTGATGGATCGCGAGATTCTGTATGACCAAAAGTCAGTTCGTATGGGGAATAGTTAGTGGCTGAATGGAAACTACTATTGTAGGCTATAATTGCATAATTCATAAGTTCGGAGATGGTATCTTTTGGATATTTCTGTCTAAGAATTCTGAGATGTTCTATTAAGCTAGAGTGAAGTCTTTCGATAGGAGCATTGGATTCATGATGAAGAGGTGTTGTGAAATGAATATTAATTTAGTGTGATTTGAGTAATTCTTGAACAATTTCATTTTTAAACTCAGTACCATTATCGAATATTATTTCTTCTGGTAAACCGTAATATGAAAAATATTGAACTAGACTTTTGCAAATTTCTATAAAAGTTTTTCCTTGAATCTTTATGGCTTGACCTAATTTTGAGAAGGCGTCAATTATTGTAAGGAAGTTCTGATTGTCAAATTTGAATACATCTGCGTGAAGTAGTTGAAAAGGTCTACCTACACTCTTTGTTAGATTTAATGGTACATATGCAGTTCATCTTGAATATTTAGACGTCTGGCAGATTTCGCAATCGTTGATATATTTGGTGATATCTTTTTTCATAGAAGGCCAATAATATTTTTTCTTGATTTTTTCCAATGTTTCGTTAATTCCTCTGTGATTGCATTTACCTTCATGTTGATATTTCATTATTAATATCTTTTCCTCGTTATCCTTAATAGAATTTATTAATTTCGTACATTTTACTAGTTTTAATAGATTGACATTGAAGTTTTGGATGAATATTTTATTGAAATCTATATAGTGTCTCGTCATTAAAATACATATAATATGTTCTATCGGCTGTAGTATAACAACGAAGAAAGTCCATGATAGCATCATCTGATTTTGGAATTTTCACATGTAATATTTTGTGTTTTTCGAATTGTTCTTCTCTAATATCTATTTTGTTATGTGGGTTTTTTGTGATCATAACTTGTAGGGGTTTGTTATTAATTATTTCATCGAGTATTGGGATACCATCGTTAATATTATCATTTGCATCAATTGAATGTGCACTTTCTGTGCTTTCATCTGTCTGTGCTATTTCAATATCGCTTATTTCTTGGTTAGGTGGTTTTAACTGGATGTTTTGTAAGATTTTGATTTTTTTATTTTTGCTTCTACTTGTTGATGGTTCTGAGTGAATTTTGTTGAATTCTTTCAAGATGTCTTGCTTAATTTCATCTATCTCTTCTATTTTTTGCTCGGATGGATCAAAATTATTTTTTTCTAGAAAGTCTGTAATTTCTTGATTAATATCTCCTGGGTTATTATGTGTACTCCTTGTTTCAATAGCATTGATCTTAACTCTTGATAACGCATCGGCATTGGTATTGTGGCTTCCTTTTTTATAAATGATCTCATAATCGAGTTCCTCCAATTTCAAACGCCATCTTATAAGTTTACTATTAGGTTCTTTCAAGTTAAAAAGCCAAACCAAGGGTCTGTGATCAGTGTAAATCTTGAATTTTCTTCCGAATAGATATGGTCTGAAATTTTTACAGGCCCATACAATTGCTAATAACTCTTTTTCAATAGTTGAATAACGGTGTTCGGTATCATTTAGAGTTCTACTTGCATATGCGATGGGTTTGTCATTTGGTACAATTCCTTGGCTTAAGACGCTTCCAACAGCTTGATCTGACGCATCTGTTGTCAATATAAAGGGTTTCTCAAAATCCGGATAAGTTAAAATAGGAGCATTTATTAGAAGTTTCTTGGAATGTTCAAATGATTCAATAAATTCTGTTGTATGTTCTATTTTCGATTCTTTTTTCAAACACCTGGTCATCGGTCTTGTAATTTTCGCGAAGTCTTTGATAAATCTGAGGTAGTAACCAATTAGTCCAAGAAATGACTTAATTTCTTTTCGGGTCTTCGGAATTGGAAAGTTCTTAACTGCTGAAATTTTGTCAGGGTTCGGTTTAACTCCTTCGGGTGTTATGATGTGACCCAAATATTGAACTTCTTTTCTCAAGAATTCGGATTTGTCCATTTGAATTTTGAAGTTTGAATCACGAATTCTTTTGAAAACTTTGAAATCTTTCGATGTGTTCTTGTAAAGAGGTACTATATATTACAATGTCATCAAGGTACACAAGACAAATTTCATTTTGAAGTCCTCGTAATATGTTATCCATCACCCTTTGGAATGTTCGAGGTGAATTCTTCAAGCCAAAAGGAAGTCTTCGAAATTCGAAGTGCCCGTTCTCAGTAGAAAAAAGCAGTCTTCGGAATGTCTTTGGGTTCCATCTCTATCTGATGAAATTCACTTGCTAAGTCGATTGTAGAGAAATATTGGCTTCTTCCTAATTTATCTAAGATGTCGATGATATTTGGCAACGGGTATTGATCACTTATAGTTTTCTGGTTCAGTTTGCGATAATCGATTACAACTCTCCGTTTGCTTTTTCCGGATGCGTCCAGTTTCTTCGGTACGATCCATATTGGACTGGAGTAAGGGCTTGTTGAGTGCTGAATTATTCCTTGATCTAGCATTTTATTTATCTGATCTCTTACTTCGTTTCTGTGGATTTCGGGATAACGGTAGTTCTTAGTGAAAATAGGTGTTTCATCGGTTAAAATGGTATTTTCTCACTGTGGAAAATATCTCTGAATTTGAAACATAATTTCTTGATAGCGTCTGACTCTTCTTTATTGCAATGATCTAGTCGAAGATTATTTAATTTTCTTTGAGTATTTTATCTTCAACAGATTTATTTATAGTAGGTGTATCTATGTTTAATTTCTCACAAAAATTGAGTTCTATTGGATTTATAGGTTCAATTTCTAAAGGTTCGAATATTATGAGATTAACTGGATTGTCGTTAATATTCAAAATTGTTGTTATTGTGTTATTATCTATAACATTTACTAATGCTTCAGACATTTCTAAGTTTCCTTGTAAAATAGTATGCTTCAGAATTCCTAAGCCTTTATTTAGCTTTACAGGTATTTTTATTACTTTTTCTACTCTAGGTTCTAAATGTATTCTATAATCATTAAATTTCTTATGAGTGACGGGTTCATGATCATTAGTTTAGTAAATTATTGGAATCTTAGCGTAAGGTGTTACAATACATTTATTTTTAAGATCTATATTGGCTTGCAATTTACTCAATATATCTGCACCAATTAATCCATTGTATTTCAGAGAGAAATTAAAAAGTTAAAATTTGTGAAAATCATTGACATTAAAAATGTTAAATGCTGGGATTATTGCAATTTCGTTATCGGATGTTATACCATGTGCAGTTTGAATATTAAAATTCTCGAATTGTATATATTCAGTAAAGAAATAATTTGCTAAATCCGGATGAATTAAACTCTTTGAACTTCCAGTATCTATGAGAAAATTAGCATTTAATTCTGGAATTTCTATGTATGGTAAATCAGCACGTATATGATTCATTTGAATTACTGTCATTCCTGTTGGATATTTTGATGAGCTAATTGAAAATTTTCCTCTTCAGAAACAGTCGGATAAAATTGTTCATAATCATAAAAGTCTGGGTAAGCATTTTCTTGAAGGGTATATGTGTCATTTACAAAATTTTCTTGTGTTTCTACAACTTCATCAGAATTTGCTTTGGTTGAATAATTGTTATCTTCTATACCGCTGGCGCCAATCTCATGATTATGTAGTTTCGCATTACTTTGTTGGATATGAGGTCTTGTATTACCAGACGACGTGTCCATAGGTTGGGGATAAATGCTTCACTTTGAATTTGTGCGAGCGTTTGAAAAATTTTTAGAATGGAAATTTAGTATGATATTACGAGGGGTCTGAGAGAAATTCGTTGGAGGTGAATAAATTGGACGGAAATTTGGTTGATATAGATTTGGTTGTGAAAAATTTGGTTGTGAGAATCTTGGTGGTTGAGAATTAAATGAGTTTAGTGGACGCATATTCATTGGCTGAGAAGGATATGGTCTCTGAGAAAAAGAATTTGAAAAATGAGGTGGCATCGATTGGAATGTACGTGTTGGTTGGATAAATTGCGAACTTGATTGATTTGTAAATGGACGTACAATCGTTTCAGGTTTTGAATAATTAGCGTTAATTTGCGAGAGCTTGTTCTAAAGAAGTGGGATTTCGTAATCTGATTACAAGTTGCATATTATATGGTAATCCACAAATAAAAATTTTCAATGCAAAGTCGTCATAATGTTTAATTTTTATTTGTTTTTCGATAGCATCTGTTATGGTAGAATTCAATTTAGAAAATAGAAGACTCCTTGCATCTTGTATTCTCTCACGATGAGATACACCAAACACTGTCCTAGCTGAATCTTACTGACTGCGCCAGTTAAAGTTTCTCCTTTGATTTTTCACTTTTTAAAAAATCACTAATACTTTTTAACAATTTTATTTACGGAATTACTTTACAAATAAACACAAGAATAATTTTCTACCAACTGGTTTACAACATTTACCTTAGCTATATTTATAATATAAAATGTACTGACTCAGCTTTAAAGCTGCAAGATATGCATTATAGTTCATTTGTTAGTCCCGTAACTCGGGCATCTGCAGAGTTTTTTTTATGTTACTAATTAAGATATTTTCAAATTTGTTATACGCTGTATTTGGGTCAGTTTCCGCCAGCACATTATCCCAATTTTTAATTTGAGCTTTGATTTTCAAACCATTTAGTTTGTTTTTAGAAAATATTCTTACTTTCTGGCAATTTTCTGTTTGTTTTTTTCTGTATAGCTTTTCAAAAAGTATAATTTGCCCCTGATTTAAAAAGATATTATCTATTAGAATTGCTAGGGTTTTTGTTACTCTCGTAGACTCAAATATAGTTTGAAACAAATTGAAGCTTAGTAATAAAGTTAAGAAGTCATCGGAAACTTTGTTTTTCTGCATGAGATTTATATTGATGTCACCGAAAAGAGCAATGGTAAAAGACTTTTTTATACAATCGTTTAAGATGTCCGAGTTGCAAATATTTTGGACCGTACTTGTTCGGTAGAAAATTTATCATCAATTCGATCAATTTCGATCTCGAAACCTTTTGTAAATTACATCGAATTAAATTACATTACACCACTGCAAAGAATAATAACTCGAATTCACCAGTTGAACGTTTTCATTCCACAATAATGTTTAAGATGTTTAAGAGAAGACAACAAGACATTTACCACACACCAGTTAATGAGACGAGCTATATTAGGTTACAATAACAGCATACAAAGTGTTACGAAATTTACACCATTTGAAGTGATTAACGGACATATTAATAACATTAACCCGTATGACCTAAATGATCACTTTCCATAGCTAACAGTTGTTGTAGAAAGATCATTTATTGTAAGAATAAATCTTTTAAAAAAGTCTGCATTGAGTCAGAAAATATAATTACCTCATGGATGTTGAAAAGTTGATAAAAATATAGCACACAATATTCACATCTGCTATACATAGCTATAGATTGTTCTCATTTGGCACAAAAACCGCAAACTTTAAATAGTTCCAAATACTATGATTTGGCTGACAGCATCGATGATAAGGACCATACTTTCATTGTCTGGAGTAGAACTCTTATCATTCTGGATCATTCAATAAATACGTTCATGAGATTCTGCGATGTCACGTGGAATAGCTGGAAAATCTTTTTGTGAACTGCTTTTCTCTTAATACTGTTTGCAATAAAATCTCTTTCTAGATTGCCAACAGTTACATGATCATACTCGTTTTGCACGCTCTTTCCTATATCTACAGTTGTTATCGATCACAAGTAACTCTTTTCCTTTCGCATTTAACACAGATAACATGGTTGAAAATTAAAATAAATAGCCAGGATGAATAATGAGTAAAGAATAATGTTGTACCTGATATTTATACGATTCATTAAACTGATGGCATAATCAATGGTCATCAGCCATAACCAATAAGGTTAATTAGCCACCCCTCTCATAAGATCAACAGTAAAAATTAACAATGGAGGGAGATAAGCATTCGTACTAAGAATGACCAGCAGCTAGGCATGTATAAATATTTTTTACAAAAAATTGAACCGACGTTATAGTTGATGCACTGAAAAGTATAAAATAATATTACTTCTATTGGTGATGGTACTTTTGAAGTTGTGCAGTTGCAGTTAGATTGATAGCTTTTGGCACCAACTTCACAAGTACCATCACCAATAGAAGTAATATTATTTTATACTTTTCAGTGCATCAACTATAACGTCGGTCCAATTTTTTGTAAAAAATATTTATTTCACACTTTTGAGTGTAACATTAGTCCCGAAAATCGTTGAACGGTCACTATACCATATCAATGAAGATAATACTTATCCTATTACCCACGTATATTCCTTGCTTGTAGTGGTTATTATTGAGATCTCAGAACATCGCGGCGGAAATACGCTTGAATATTTTAGTTGTTACCATTTAACACCGATTTAACTCGAAAACCGTAATTCTAAGGAAAAAATGTTCATTATAAATGTTGCTACAAATAATTATATCTTTCATGTAGTATCGAAAAATTTTCAATTTTCGAAAGAAATTGTCCTCTCCACATAGCAAAAATACATATTTAACATGCGTCTATCTCGAAAACCGTAACACTTTTGAAAAAATGTTCAATTTAAACGTTTCCGGATATTCTCGTATCTTTAATTATACCAACTCAGATTTTCGATTTTCGAGAAAATTTGCCCCCACCACCCCTTCGGGGGCGGTTTTCGGAGGGAAGGAGATTTCGGATTTGCGTTTTTATGAATATGGGACCATTTCTCAATCCCCTTCTTTCAAATGAATCCAAAATCATCAAAATCGGAGATCGTCTACTATATAAAAGGCGCGCACGAACCAAAAAAAAAAAAAAATAAAGCAGACAGTCGAATTGTATACCTCCTCCGTTCGGGGTTCGTCGGTCAAAAAGGTCGCGGGTGCAGACATACGGCACGTATACAGCAGGTAGCTCGCGCGTTAGTCGTTTGTCGTATATCGACTCGGTTGTTTAAAAAGGGGATTATTTTTGACGACGACGTGTTTTATATATTATATGTACTCCGATTTTGATGATTTTTGATTCATTTGAAAGAGGAGACTTGAGAAATGGTCCCATATTCGTACAAACTCAAATCCGAAATCTCCTTCCCTCCGACAACTGCCCCCTATGGGGTGAAGCGGGCAATTTTTCTAGAAAATCGAAAAGCCGAGATGGTATAATTAAAGAAAGAAAATATCCGACAAAGTTGAATTAGACATTTTTTCAAAAGAGCTATGTGTTTCAAGTTATTGCGATGTTAAAATCTCAAATATGAGTATTTTCGCTATGTGCAGGGGGCAATTGCTTTCGAAAATTGAAAGTCTGAGGGGACTTTATGAAAGACCAGATTATTTGTAGCAACATTTATAATGAACATGTTTTCCTTAGAGTTACGATTTGCGAGTTACAGTGATAAATTCAAAATTACTTATGCGTATTTCCGCCGCCCTATTTTGAGATCTAAGAATAGCAACTAAGTACAAGTAAAGAATATACGTGGGAAATAGGCTAAATACTATCTTCTTTGGTATTATTCAACGTTTAACGATTTTCGTGACTAATGTTACACTTGAAAGTGTGAAATACATATTTTTTTACAAAAAATTGGACCGACGTTATTAGTTGGTGTACTGAAAAATACAAAATAATATTATATATATTATTTTCAGTGCAACAACTAATAACGTCGGTACAATTTTTTTAGAGAAATATTTTTTTTATATACAGATAGGTTTATATCTATAATACATTCACAATATGATTAAGTTTTTGTACGGTTAAGAAAAATCAATGTTTCATAAATCAAGTCGTCAAAAAATCTGTTTTCGGGCGCTTACATAGTTTACGCTAGCTAAACCTTGAAGATATATCTAAATAGTTTATTGAGGAAATTTAGTACTTCGAAAGTTCAGGGGAAAATCCGCGATGGTTTATATCTATCTTCTTGGCAAAACCACAGTAACCATTTCCCTATCTTGAATATTGGAATCAGCTGTAGGTATTTGTAGATTATAGTCTCATTTTCTTCGGCCTAAACATAAAGGAAGAATATTATATAGGTATTATGAAAAATTGTACCGACGTTATAAGTTGGTGCACTGAAAAATGCAAAATAATATTAATTCTATTGGTGCTGATACTTTTAAACTGTGCAGTTGCTGACGAAATTTTTGGAACCAACTTCACAAGTACCAGCACCAATAGAATTAATATTTTAGGAAAAAAGTTCATTTCTCAAAGTGGAGTAGATTGATTCATCTCCACAATTTAATATAAAAAATAATTAGAGATTGAGACATGTTTCGAGTGTATATAGACTCATCTTCAATCAGAATATATACAAGGAATATCAGAAAGATGGAATAATTAACAAACTTATATGTAAAAAAGAATGTGGCACAATAGGTAATATAAGATAAATACTCACGTGGAGGGAAACAAAAAATAATATAAACATCAACAAAACCCGAAAATTAAAACATTGATTCTAAAGTTATTTAAGTTTATCTGGGTGTTGCCTTTTTAAAAAGAACAAACTCTAATAATAAATTTATATGTGTGTACAATAAGAATGCTAACTGAAGACTAAAGGTGAGTTTATACAGTAAATAAAATAAAATAAGAAAAAAATTAAGATAAAATAAGAAAGTTGAACATGCTCGTTTCCATGGGAGCGTTTATACACGAAATAAGCTAAATTAAGAAATAAGAATAAGAACTAAACTAAAACCAACTTTCATCTTTATTTCTTATTTTATTTTATTTAGTTTGGAAACTGATAATGCGCATGATCAACCACCAGAGAACACTTAACTTGCATACAACACAAAAGTTTTTGTCAAAAAGCTGTGATCTGATTGGTTCATTCTTATTTTATTTTCGTCATCTGTATAAACCAATCTTTTCTGAGGTCATTCTTATTTCAGTCTTAATTTGTTTCTTATTTTATTTTATTTACTGTATAAGCTCACCTTAACTTACATCTCTACTGTCGCCTATTTATACATATCTAAGTTCTGCTTACACAGCACTATGTCTACGGGTAACATTATATCTATAATAAAAACTACCTCATCTATAATGACCATATAATTCTAATAAAACTCAAATAAACAAAACATTCTAAAAATAAAATGAAAAGAAATAACTACCCTCACATGACTGGAATTACTTTAAAATTATTCGGCTTTTGGTGATGTTTATATTATTTTTTGTTTCTTTCCATGTGAGTATTTATTAAAGGTATGCTGAGTTCCCCAACATTGATTTTGAGCTGTCTATAAAGGGCCTTAAATTATAATTGAGCTGAGCTCTCTTAAAATAATTGTGCGCTTTCTATCAAATTTCTTAATTTACTGTTAGGCTTAGTCCCTAATGATGATGTTCGGCAGTATATAAAGGTCCCTAACTGATAGTTAGACTGAGATCTCCGAAAGTAATTTGAGGCAATTTATAAATGACATAATACAGGTCCCTAACTTTTGATTAAGCATAAACTGTTCACTTTAGGCTTTTTTTTCTACTTCAATTTGTTACAAGAATCTCAGTTGTCTTTTTTTCGTATTTTATTTCTTTAATGTATTATTAGGCTACTGTGCGGGCTGACAGGAGAAGCCCATTTTCCAGGCATCAAATAGTCGTGGACACATTGTGATTTCAGAGAGGTATAATGAAAATTGAACATTATTTCAAAAGAGTTACGGTTTCGAGGTACAACAGTAAACTCTGAAATATGTATCTATTTTATATGCGCTGCGATGTTCAAAGATCTCTGAATAATAAATAACAAGTACAAGCCTACACATGGGTAATAGGAAAAGTAAAATCTTCTTTGGTATAAATGAACGTTCACCAATTTTCATGACGAATGTTACACTTAAAAGTGCGAAATAAATATATTTTAATGACTTTATTCTTTGGTACACTGAAAAATACAGAATAATAGATATTAATTCCATTGATGCTGGTAATTTGGAAGTTGTGCCGTTGTAGTTTGTTGTTGTAGGTACCGACCACCAATAGAATTATTATTATTTGGTATTTTTCATTGCACCAACTAATAAAGTCGATCCAATTTTTCCTAAAAAATATTTATTTAAGTAGAATACTACATAAATGTGATATTCAACCTTAAAAATTGTTCTCGAAATATTTTCTGATTTCTAAGCTTTTATGTAGCATTTTTAAAGAAAATCGAAATATCTCGAAAATGGTTATAGTCATGAATAGGGAATTTCTATCAAAGTATAGTTTATTATTTATATACAAACGAGATCACGGTGGTAATCACGCGGTGGCATCTAGCCTTTAATCTATTTTTGTTGTATATTTTTTGATCCAAGACTAATAATTCTGTCTTTTTCAGAAATAAGAACTGGCCACCTGAAGATATAGTTATGGTTTCAATTTTTATTATTTTTATGCTATTTCTCGTTTTGTGGTCAATCATAGAGATTTGTCAACGTCGTCGAAGGGCAAATGATGGCAGAGAAGAAATACCTGATATAATTCTGGATTTACCGGTAAGCATTTTTATTAAAATTTAAATAATAAACAATAGCCAGTTCCACAGCATCAAAGATAATGGAACTAATTTTATTTATTTTCTTGCAACTTGTCTTTTTTTAAAAACTTTATCTTAGCAAGAATACAAGTGGTACTGCTACGACAGAGCTAGCTTAAAGACTAAAATATACATGCAACTGCTTAGTGTATTTATAGTGTAAAAATGCTGATTAAACTAAACATGATCTTTCGGGTAATACAATGTTCTTTTATTAAAGCAAATCATCTGAAGTGGCCATATAATTATTTATAATAAAAATGCTGATTAATCTAAACATAATATTGTGGGTACTACAATGTTTTTATTTAGAGGTAAATCATGAAGTGGCCGTATAATTCCTCCCTCCGTAAGTTTGAGAAAATCGGGGTTGATTTTCGAGAGTTTTTAGTTCTATGTCCACTTTTACAATTTCCTTTTTTATTTGATAATAATGATAACAAAAATACAATACGAATCCTATTACTATGATTATTATAATAATTATTAATGTAATTGATACACTAGAACTAACTATATTTAGTTGCTTTAAAGGATGTCTCATTAAATTATGAGCGTTTACCAAATCTTCTTTTATGCTTTCAAAATTTATTTCTCTTAATTGCAAGGGTTCACTTTTTTCAACTAAAGTGTCGTCAATAGCAATTGATGGAAGCTTTAATCTTAAATTGATTGTATCTATGTTCTGAGAATCGTAATTGTTGTTACGAATTTTAACACTACATTTCGAAGGCAAAATTAAGGATGTTTTATTTATTACTTCAATATTGTGTTGATTTGGGCATAAAAGGTCAATACTTTCTAGTTTTAAATTCTTGATACTTAAATATGCTGCGATGCATTGCTTTTGTTCCTGCAAAATTAATTGCAGTTTGTACGTTTGATTGTATTTCGTGAATGACGCGGAGATTATGTTCCAAAGTATCAAGTAAAATGATAAAGTAAGAGGTCGTTGATACTGTCATTCTTGTAAGGTCGTTAACGCGGGTATTTATTTCTTGTTGATTATTTTTTAAATTACTTAATTGAGTATCTATATCTTTTGTTAAATTTTTAACGACTGTTTGGGCCTGTTGTTCGAAAATAAATGACATCGGCTAAGCCCGTGCTAAACACACGCTAATCTTTGACGTGAGCTAAAGCGTTGTTCGAAGCAGACTTTTCAAAAGTTTAGCGCGGTCTTAGCCGGTGACCTGTTTGACCTACGTATACGGCGATTTTGCGTTGTTCGCACGCCAAACGCCGCATTAGCCAGTGATTAGCCGCCTGCTTTTTCAACCAGGTCGGGGGTTGATTTAAGTAGGTATTTGACAGCCGGCAACAATTTCGTTTAAACCTTCGATCGAAGCGGGATTAACGGTGGCTAACCTTAGCCGCAGCTAAGCCATTTGTCATTTCGTTGCAAACTTCACGCTACGTGAGCGGGTCGTCATATGTCAAAATTTTATTGATTGATAGGTTAAACTAGTTGTCATCAATGTTTGTTTTGGTAGTGAATAATGAAATCTAAATATTATCTGTGAAATATATTTTGAGAAAATGGAAACAGAAAGGAAGAATTTTACTCTTGTGGACCGAGCTACACTCCTGCGGCTTATTGAAAGGTAAGTTAATTATTTTCAAGTGTATATTACAGTGAACATAAAAAGGTATTGAAATGATAAGATGCATAAATAATATTATTATTTATTATACCCATAAGAAACATTACAATGGAATATACAATTATTATTTTTATAAAAAGATATATAATTTTGTAATTACAACTCAAAATATACAGAAAAAAATATTACCAATATTTGCATATATTTATTACAATATGTATATCTTGCAGTTTATAAGCTACACTTAAAACAACTAGCAATTATTGTATATAATTTCAAGACTAATATTCTATATTATTAATTTTCAGGAGATATTGATGTTCCAACATCCCTGTTGTTATTATAGAGGCTCTGCCATGTCCCGTTTCTTTGGAACCAGAATGCCAACTCCCAGAACCTCGAACCACCAATACTTCAGCTGCATCTCTCAAACAAAAAGATCCATCTCATCCTCGATCCAGAAAATGTCCTGTGCAGAAAAAAAATATTAGTGTGGAACAATATAAAAGAAAATATTATTAGGAAAGCATAGAAAAATAAAAATTCATTAGAAAAACTTTGAACTGAATTCAATACTAAGCTTTTGCTCAGCTGACATTCATATTTTGTCATTTTGATTTCTAATTACAAAATGGTATGTTTCATACTAAAGTATTTCAACTGTTTGAAAAATAGTTTCCAATGTGAAAGGCTATAACTTTTAACTTGAATTTGAATATTGTCAGAAACACATATCTGCTTGTTTTCATCTTTTCGATTAGCAGTAAAATTCTGGTACTGGGAACTTACATTAGAACCTTCATATATAAGCATAAATAAAATGATCAGCTCTACTAAATTACAATATAGCTTTTTCTGTTCTACCCACAGACATATAAACAAGGGAGACAGAACTGTTTATATTTTGCTGCGATCACACATCTTTTTCAACAAAAAGCAGTGGACTTACGCGGTCTGCCCTAGATTTGCCGATTGAGTTCGGAACGAAAGCAAAATTATTGTTTTAAAATAAGCGCGTATAAGTGATACTCAAGTAAAACTATTATATTAAATAAATGTTTACCTTTCTTTATTAAAATACGTTTCTTGTATCCCCAAAATTATGTATATTTTCATAATCAAATTAAATTGTAAGATACTGGGTAAATATTTGTGGCCAAGCTGGACGGTTGTATTTACTCATTGTTTTAAATTCATTCATCGTTAGATTTACAGCGTTGACTTGCGGTTTTTGTGCCATCTTGTGATTCTCTTCGATTTTGAGTATATTTATAGAAATAAAACTTTTATTTATCTATATTTGCTCTACACTATGGTTCTCCAGAGCGTGGTGCGCAAGAAAAATGGATATTCCAACCGCGTAAGTCAGATCATATACATATGAACAGTGGTGTAGTTACAAAGAAGTTAAAGGGCCTCCAAGACGTTTAATAAATTTTGCACAATATTTATATTGTTAGTCAAGCAAGTCATAGTAGCTTTATTATCTTGCTGAATCTGAATATGTACTTAAAAACTTATAAATAACCAGATTCGCAATCATTGCATCAAATAAATTCAAACCAGCAGAAACTTTCTGCAATAATATAATTATTGCGTTTATTCATCAACATCAGTCCTAAAAGCTCAATATAGTTGTGTAATGCTAATATTGTGATAAGTGATATAATTACTACTGAGATAACCGGGCGAAGACAAATAAGACCAACTGCTGAGCCCCAATTTAATACCACCGTTTTTACTCAGCCCTTGTCTTCCAGGTAAAAAACACTCCTTACCTGTTGTATATTTTAATGAAAGTATTAATTTTTTTAGTTCCGACTCAACCGTCAGTGAGTTATCATATATAAAATCTCTTGGGTAAGTTAATTTTACATTGTTGTATATGGTAAACTCAAGAATTTAAAATAAACAATTATTTTTGCAAGATATTGAATACATTTGTAGGAAAAGTATATAAAGTAATAAAATACTGGTCCAATTCTAGAAACGGCTCATTACTACAACCAGGTGCAATTAAATTTGATTAGATTTTATACTTGTATGTTTTGTTCTTATAGACGTTTTCATATCTGACAGGTCTTTAGATGTCGATCCGAAATTTTCTGATCCGCCTAAAATCCCCGTTGAGCAGAATACTGCTGGACCCACAAATTTGTAAGTATAAAGATATTTTATTCTTACAAGCAATACAGTTGATCAAAACATCTACAGAATTTTGCGTCAAACCGATATTGCCGTGTCCTTAAAATCAGGTATTATCGAATTTTTCCCAAAGGAAACTTATAGTATCGCTAACATTTTTGGTAAGTATTTAGGTTACTAAACGAACCTAGAATTTTTATAGCTTCTACTAAAATTGCCTATCCGAATTTTTTTTGCAGCGTGTAGTACCTACTTCTATATTTTGTTCTCACTTACTTTGTTAAGTTCCACTTGATCAAACGAGTTATATATTATATAGGTATATATAATATATACACCATCGTTCGTGATCGAATACTTAAAATTTGTTCCTAATTCCACTAGATTTGTAAAATCTGCTGCCAATGTCTTTACCAAGTTCAAATCTGTAGGTGGTCCATCAAATGTCAAAGAATTTACAATTATGCCAGCATTGAACTGCAAGCATTTTCTGACTAATGTGACTGTTCACAAAACATAAAGTACCAACAATAATTTATGGTCTCTATATCCTAGAATCTATTATTTTTGTTAAGAAAAACCCCGATTTGTTTGAAAATAGCACAGGTATACATGGTTAAAAACAAGATTTAAAGACTAATATAATATAATTTAGCTACATAAAAAAATGCTGATTTTTCCACCAAGAAAATTTTGAAATAAACTTTCTTGCAATTAAAACTGCCATTGGAACAATTAAAAGCAAAATTAAAGAAATTTCTTCTAAACAAAGCATATTACTGAACGCAAGAGTTCCTAGAGTTAGGCAGTAAAATGTTTTTCTTTCTAGATATTATATTTTTTTGGCATATTCTACCTTATTCAGGAGATTATATCTGGAACAATAAAATATTATCTATCTATCTATCCTCAGCAAGTTCTAAGAATGAAGCCTGTATAAAATATGTTTGGGTACCTAAATCTACTATCATGTATATGTCTAACATCCATACATTTATGTAGATTGTGATTCATTGTTTCAACTAAACTGTTTAATATGATAATCTATAGTTTGAAGTTGCTTAAGAACAGGCTAAAGATATGCATATTTATTGATTTCTTGTTTTATAGAAATATACATAACATGTTGAATTAGTTTCTCTACAAATGTACGTAGATTTATGAATAAAATGCTAAATGTTTTTTCTATTTTTTATTAACCCCTAAAAACTGCACGCCATTGGCAAAGATGATTTCAACGGTAGACGCTAGGGATACAGTGTTGTCGTTTTTTAAAGCGATCTCTTTCTAACTCGTTTAAGTTTGGAAAAGATGTCTGATTGTAAACAAACGAAATTCATGAATGGAAAGTTCTGTCTCCCTTGTTTATATGTCTGTGGTTCTACCGCAGGCTGGTAAAGCAGTTGATTAAAATTATGTTGATAATTATTGCAGTATTGTCTTACATCGTTCGACGATTGCAAATATAATGATATAACCGTTTGTTTTATTGACCGTCGTGCGTATGCTATACAAATTTTGGTAGTAACCTTTAAAATGTATATATTCACTTAAAGATTTACAGAAGGATGAGGTAGGTTTGCCATTTCTAGCTGTGGGACCCCTGAGTCATTTGGTGCGCCCTCTTCTTCTTTAAAAATTGAGACACGGCTCCACTCGGCCAGATACCTCGCTTCCAGGCTTCGCGAAAGTTTTCTATCGTGATCTTCTTACTAACCAATACACATATTTAACAGTAAACATATTCGCATCCATGATTCTTATAACGCGAGTTGAGTACAACACAACACGACAAACCACTCCACAGATTATAAAGGTTAGGTTAGGACACACTACTCTACTGCTTGCGACTGCGCGACTGCCGTTTCGCCCGTATCCCCCGCCTACCGTCGATGATACTAATACTAACACTAACATCATTTAATCATTTTCTCCGTCGCGTCTCTGTGACTGTGGTATACGTTATACATTTAACTAATATTTGATATAAAAGTTGTGAAATGTGAATTATGTAATAACTGTATAAGAACGTATGCGGAGCAAGGGTTGTCTCTGGCCGAGCGGATAAATGTTCCCACATTATTTTCTTCATTACGTGCAGATGTAGACTAATTACTGTACCGAGAACCGAGATAGATCTCGTAATAGATTTTTATTTGTATAAAGTAGGCATATATTGAGAAACTCTGCCTTTGTAAGTCATAGCAATTACGTGTATGCATAATATATTAACAGCAAATACCAGCCTCACGGAACTTGAGTCAATGTAAATACTTACTATAAAATTACAGAATTTTGCATTATAAAAAGGGTAATAACAAACTTACCTTATGTCGAACAGTGTAAATTGCATCCAAACACAAATTTTGTTGCACTTATTCACTCATAACTTCGATCGAAGGTTTAAACGAAATTGTTGCCGGCTGTCAAATACCTACTTAAATCAACCCCCGACCTGGTTGAAAAAGCAGGCGGCTAATCACTGGCTAATGCGGCGTTTGGCGTTCGAACAACGCAAAATCGCCGTATACGTAGGTTAAACAGGTCACCGGCTAAGACCGCGCTAAACTTTTGAAAAGTCTGCTTCGAACAACGCTTTAGCTCACGTCAAAGATTAGCGTGTGTTTAGCACGGGCTTAGCCGATGTCATTTATTTTCGAACAACAGGCCCTAAAAATTTTTAAGCCTCCATGCGATCTAAGCACTGGTTAAACTTAGCACATGATAAGCCACTGTTTCGAACAACAGGCCCTTTAAGTTGAATATAGGTCTTTATTAAGAGTGTTTTGATTTTCTTCGAGTATTTTGATATATTTATCGTAACGTTCGCCATCATCATCATCTAAAGTCCCGAATAAGTATTTTTCAGCTTTTCCGAAAAAGTCATCTTTTGGCTCTTTTGCGTGAATCAGTATAATGACTAATAAATGCTTTGATAGATTCTGCTTGTTCAAAAAGGTAAGTCCGTGTAATTAATAGATGGTTTAGAGGTGTTGTTAAATTTTGTAGGGTTATATTAATTCGAGAAAGTGTTGATTTGGTTGATTTTAAACAATTTCTTATGTTAGTTAGATTAACATGATAATATACATGGTGGTAGTTAGTTATTAAATAGCTAGTTCCTTGATATACTGGTAATATGGGGTTTGTTATTTCTTCTATTTCATACTGGGCGTTGACTAGTAGCGGGATTAGAAGTATAATAGTCCTCATTTCCATGCCTGCAAATTATGAATGTCTTTTAACGTCTTTAGGATGCCTTTGATTTTTAAACGTTGTTATTTTATATTTTGGTTGTAATTTTTGTGGTAATTTTCTAGGGGTATTTATAAGTTGATTTTTGCCTTCTGGTATTTCTGGGTCGTTTTCGCGTTTTTCATTTCGTTTGGCTAAGACATTAGCCTTTTTCGCGTTTAATTTTGAAATAATTTTTTCATCGAGTTCTTTAAAAGTTTGAGCGAATTCGTATACGTAATGCCTTTTTTCATTTTTAAATCGGCTGCCACACAATGAGCTAAAGAGTAATCGTTTGGTTGCACAAACAGGTTACTAATAATTTCTTTAATTGTTTCGGAATCTACAACAGGTTTCCAATTTTGTTCAAATTTTTTAAATTCAGTATTTGTTTTTACGAGAGGTCCAAAAGTAATGAGAGTTTCCTGAGTTTCGAAGAAGTGTTTAATTCTATCGTGCCAAAGATATTGGTCTTGTCATTGTTTTTAGGTTTTTCGCAAGCTGCTGACATGTGCGATGGAAGATCATCTTTCTCAACGGCGTGAATGTCGATAGGTGGTCGAGACAGGGCATCGGCGTTGGAGTTTTGTTTACCTTTTTTATATTGGATAGTGTATTCGTATTCTTGTAGTTTTAATCTCCACCTGACTAATTTTGAATTCGGTTCTTTAATCGAGAAGAGCCATTGTAATGGTTTATGATCAGTTACGATAGCGAATTTTCTGCCAAACAAGTACGGTCGAAAATATTTGGTAGCCAACACGATAGCGAGGAGTTCTTTTTCTATCGTGGAGTAATTACACTCTGCAGGATTTAGAGTTCTGCTTGCATATGCTATTGGTAAATCGGTTCCGATTGTTCCTTGTGATAGAATGGCACCGATCGCGTAGTCTGATGCGTCTGCTGTTAGTTTAAAAGGTTTGCTGAAATCGGGGTATTGGAGTATCGGGTCATTTGTTAAAATATTTTTACAAAGGTTGAAGGCGGTGATAAAGGGTTTGTCATGGGTTATCTTAACATTTTTTTTAAGCAATGGTTAGTGGTTTTGTGATTTTAGCAAAATTTTTGATAAATTTTCTATTGTATCCAACAAGACCAAGGAAAGATTTAATCTCTTTTGCAGTATTAGGAATTTTGAAATTTTTTATTGTTTCTATTTTTCACGGGTTTGGTTTAACTCCGTCGGGGGTAACTACGTGTCCTAAGAATTCTACGGGTTTTTGCAAAAATTCGGATTTATCTAATTGTATCTTCATATTAAATGATGCGAGTCTTTCTAAAACTAATTTTAAAGAATTTAGGTGTTCTTGAAGGCTGGTTGAGTATATTATGATGTCATCCATATACACTAGACATACTTTTCCCTGTAATCCACGAAGCACGTTGTCCATTGCACGTTGGAATGTGGAAGGCGCGTTCTTAAGGCCAAAAGGCATACGTGTGTACTCATAATGCCCATGTTCGACATTAAACGCTGTTTTTGGGATGTTTTCAGGGTCCATTTCAATCTGACGGAATCCGCTGGCAAGGTCGAGTGTTGTGAAATACTGACATCGTCCAAGCTTGTCGAGTATATCTGCAACGTTGGGTATTGGGTACTTGTCATCGATCGTTTTCTCGTTCAATTTCCTGTAATCTATAACAAGTCTCCATTTTCTTTTTCCTGATGCGTCAGCTTTCTTCGGAACGATCCATACTGGTGAACTCCATGGGGAACTTGATGATTGAATGATGCCTTCTTGTAACATTTCTTCTATTTGTCTGCTCACTTCGTTTTTGTGTACATATGAACGGGGATTTCATCGGTAGTTCTTATGACATGTTTGACTTATGTAGAATTTTACCGAATTTTTTAATAAGTTTAAAAAGTTGGTCTTTTTCTTCTAGGTACTAAACGTCTAGGGGCCAAAACATAGGAAATGAAAAATAGTACAATACAAAGAAACAAAATGTGTATAAGAATATCTGAATTTGAGTAAACTATTATTATTATTTGTATTATTAATGTTAAAGAAAATATACCTCTGAGGGTGGAGATAGAAAGTCCTGAATAAACCAAGATATAAAAAAATTATCACATTATATGAAAAGTATCTAACAATTCGTCAAACAGATTAATACACCTAATTTGAATCAATTGTAGAGACAAAAAAATCATATAAGCTCATTGCAAAACGCCCCAAATAAAACACGTGCCGCATGGCAAATATTGAATAGTCATGAAAGCCTTCTAATTCGCTCACAAAAGTTCCAGAAATAAAAAATCTGGTATGTCCACTCACACGACTTTCCTACCGCTCGTAGGCAAATTCCAGTGAATGAAAAATTTTACTCTATTACAATACTTTCCTTGCATAGCGACGATAATAGCGGTATTAAAGTAAAAATCCTCTGGTCAAATCGTGCCACCACTCATTTTTTTTTCAGCATGTCAAGACAAACAACAATGGTCATGTAACATATTTTCGCAAGATGAAACGTTTAGCCAGAACCTGAAAAAACATGTGGAAAATATGAAATTATATTCAAGCATAACTTTTCTTGTGCTTTTTCTCAGATATGGTGCAGTGTGTGGGTGGTTAAGGGGTCTCAGAAGAATACTCTGGCAAGTTTAATCAAAATCCTTAGAGCCATTTTTGCGCTACAGTCTTGAGCAAATCACGTTTTTTGGCTATAGCTCAACACCCAGTGTTTACAGGATTCTCATTCAGTGCCACCGGCGAGTGATATTGGTACCAAACAAAATAAAAAAGAAAGCAACAAAATATACCGATCGTTCCCGAGATAATGCTGTCACAGACAGACAGACAGACCAATGGCTGAAAATATGTTTATTAGACTTAGAAAACTCTGAAACGTCAACATTTCTAAGAATCTTGATACCGAAAATTTCACAAGATTACAATACTTCCCTTATACAGCTACTTATAGTAGCGTAGGTAAGTAAAAACAGTGATGGTGTGTTGTTGAAAAAACCCTTAGATGCAGCGAACGAATAGACGAAGACTCTTAGCTTCAGTCACAGTATGAGGGAACTGTTGTAGCAATAGTATGTTTTTACGCCAGATCAGTGAGGATAAGATACGAAAAATAGGTCTCTCACTAAAAGCGCAGAATTCACAAAGAATTGATGGTATATCCGGTTTTATCCTAAAACAATGCTTCGAAAGCATAACATTTCCACGGTTATTTTTGATGGACAGATCTTGTAAGTACCGGAAATTTTCCAAAAATGCTTAAATGTTCAAAAATAACACCAATATTCAAACAATTCTCTGTATAAAAGCTACCAGCCTATTGCCGTTCAGTCTCAAATCGGTAAGGTTTTCGAACGAGCGTTCTAAAATTTCTGAATAAAAATAGAATAATAAGTGAATACCAGCATGGTTTCATAAAGAACAAAAGAACAGAAACTGCCATTCACAAAAGCGTAAAATATGTTCAGAAAACGCTAGACCTTAGAAATGAAACATTTGGACTCTTTTTGATTTGAGCCGTGCTTTTGAAATGGTGCGACACGAAATTATATTGCATATGTTGGAAAGGTTGGTGATGGCGGAGTAACCCTGAAATGGATCGAATCTTACTTATCAAATCGCTCACAGGATAAAAGATAATACCACAACTAAGCCCCTATTATATTTGGTGGGTGTACCTACCTCAGGGTAGTTTGCTGGCTCCTACACTTTTTCTGATAATAAATAATGACTTTCCTGTTATAGCGGGCAATATTTTCAACTTTGTACCTGATGATTCAAATTTTATTGTGAGGACTACGTGTGGTGTGGTAGCCAACGATTGTCAAATCATTATAGAAAATATGTTAAATTGGGCAGATAAAAACAGATTATTACTAAACACAAAAAGTCACATATAATGACATTTCCTCCAAAAGAATAAATCACTAGACCAAAGTTTGCTGATTAGATATGCTTCCGGTGATAGTATGGAACAGGTTGACTCTTCTGAGTTTCTTGGGATAAAATTTGATTCCAAACTGTTATGGAATCTACATGTTGACGAAAAAATAAATTCCGTATCCATATCACTGAAAAATATTATTAGGCAAATTGGGCATATTCCTAGACGAGAGAGTTGCAGGAAATATTACGTTAAATATAAAATTCTCACGGTTATATCTATTTATATATTTTCCAGTGCAATCTATGTGAAAACGCACTTATCAATCAATCAGTCAATCAATATATTTCATGTAAAATAACAAATAATATGTTTAACAATCGTCAGTTCGCATATTGTATACTAATACATTTTAATATACCTATCTAAACATATAAATATACATATATTACAAAAACACACATAAATAAAATAATATATAATAATATGCAAGTGTTTCGCATAATACAAAAATACAAAAGACGCGTTAAATGTTTAAAGCCCAATCATGAGTCAAACTTTCGGTTAAGGAGAAGAATGCCGCGTTTACAAGGTATTCTCTTACTTTGGTCTCAAAAACCTTCGTCTAAAGGGTCCTAACATTGTGGGGCATTTTGATGACAAAAGATGGTCCATAATAATTGGTGGCATTTCTACTTGTTTCCAGCCGAAAAAACTACAACTTAATCAATTTACAGTTTCTTGTATGGTACCACAAAAGGAAGTTCGACTTTGATTTTTTTCCAATTTGCCTACTTCACATCTTCCACTTTGAGCTATGGATCTATCTTCATATTTATCACCTGTAATAAGCTCGTTAGACGGTAACAATGAAGCTAGATTTCGGATTAAAAAAATAGTCTTGGATAACTTATTAGATAACATATTTATATGAGCGGACCAGTCGAGCTTAGTGTCTAGATATACACCTAGGATTAATAAGTGTTGTGTCCTGTTGTTTTAGGGAAAACGTAAACTGATTCATCTTAGATCGGCTTAGGCTGAGTTGATTTGCTTGACACCATTCCGTAATATTCAATCTGGTGGATTCAGTGAATTCGTGAAGCGAGTGTAGGTTATTCATCGATTTAAACAGTGAAGTGTCATCAGCGAAAAGGATATTATTTGTATCAGGGGCTGCCGTGCCAGTATAGTAAATGTGGATAAGAAAAAGAGTAGGACCCAGAACAGATCCTTGAGGGACTCCATTCTCACCCAACACAGTGATGGATCAGACTTCTGCCCATTAATTTGTGTGTACGCAACCCTATTTCTCAAATAAGATGCTATCATACTTATGCTTTGGAGTTTAAAATCATAGATTTTAAGCTTGTCTAGTAAGATACTTTGAGAAACACAGTCGAAGGCTCTTTGCAGATCACAAAGCAACACCTCACAAAAATTACAGGATTCGAATGCCTCCGTTATGTGGTTTGTAAGTTTTAAAATTGTGTCCGCCGTGCTTCTTTTTTTACGAAATCCTAATTGGTTAGTGGAGAATAGGGCATTATTTTCAAAGTGGTTAACTATTTGGATATACAAAATTGTTTCAAATATTTTAGGTAAGGTTGGTACTACAGAAATTGGCCTGTAATTTTCAATGTTTTCTTTATTGCTTCCTTACGGAGCAGAGGCACCCTAGCAATTTTAAGTGAATTTGGATAAACACCGCTACGGATAAATTCGTTAATTAACTTCGTTAAAGGAAGTACAAATATTTCTTTCACACATTTTATCAGTTCAATATTAATTCCTTAGTGATCCTTGAACTTTTTATTTTGCATTCCGTTTATAAAATTTCTTACAGTGACAACCGAAATTTCATGGAAATTTAAAAATGGAATATTTGTGTCAAGATTAGGCAAGTAAGCCTCAAATGTAGTATCGCATTTATCGAGACTTAAGAAGTTATCCTAACAGACAAACAGTCCATAGTTATGATACCAGATAGAATAGTGACCTTTGCCTGCCACAATGCCTCTTAAAGTCTACATTAACCAGACCATGTGCAATGTCAATTCGGATATACAACAAGATACCGATGTCAAAGAAGATAGTTCTTTGCCGATGCATATAAAACAATTAAATAATATAGTTTCTTTCAAAAGAGAACTTAAGAATGTTTGAGTAACTGGGACTTTCTATTCTCTTGATGAATATTTTCACAGTAGTTAGTATCTGTAATGTTAATTTTAGATATGGATTTCATGTTATTTTGTTTTCACTTTTTACATCCCTATTGTAAATTACCAGACGTAATCCTTTATCAAATATTGTATGTATATTTACTGTACCTACTTGATGTCTGGGAAATAAACTTATTATTATTATTATTATTATTATTCTTTCACTGATAATGATGTTGGTTCAATATTAGAAGAAGCAAGTTTTAGATTGTAATGTATTACGTGTGGATTCATCGAATATATGGCTTGCAGTGCCTTTGGGGCTTCTGTAAATTGAAATTATCCAGACTAATGCTGTTTTTTAAAAATTATCTAATTTTGATATACATGCTTCAAAATTATACCTATTTTTTTAAATGGAACTTTTTCAAAATTTAACTAATTACTAATAAAAATACAGACAACACCTCTGCGTTTCTTTATTTTACAATAGTTAGGGACTCAATTGAAAGTTCTCGATATTTGTAGACATCAATTCGTCTTCTTTCAGCCACTGCTCATCAATGCATAGCACGTCATGAGAGACTCATATTTTCCCTCAATGGCAGTCTTGGCAACATTGGAATTGACAGTTCTTAAACGTCAAATACACTGCACAAGTCAATCATCAATTCGTTTTACCTAACTTTTTCGCGAACTTATATTAAATTACTATTCTGACGCAGATTTTTGATTATTTTGAAGGATGTTACTGTTTAATAGAATGAATGATGATTATATACTATTTAAGATTAAAAATATACTTCCAAATTGAAGAAGGCCTAAGAACACTCCCTCTTTCATTCATCATTAAAAATAGCGTCTTCCGCCTCCACTTTATTAAAAGGTGTGCTATCTATTTTTGCAAACATATGATTTTCTTGGGCGTTTATAGCAAAAGCCGCTAATCTAGACTATTAACATTTAATTTTGAAATTAAAATAAGTGAGATAATCAAGTACAAAAATTGTTTTTTTTTTAATGAAAACCAGAGCAACAGATATAAAATTGGCGCAATCAGTAGGAATCAGTTACTAAGGCAGAACAAAAGTACTCTAACTCTCTGCAGTGGTTTCCAAGCATTAACAGGAACAACGATCCGAGCACCAGGGAAGAATAATTTACTATCCCATCTCCAGCGACAAGACTGCTCTCCAGCAATACGGAATACGCAACCAGATGCTCACCGTATTGTACCAACCGAATTGGTTGTTAATGTACGTACCTTTGAGTTTTATACATTCTGTAGGTATTGAGGTTTAGATAAGAAAGAACAATGTTTTGGACTTGCAGCCTAGTGGGAAGATTCTTCTGTTTTATTGTTGAACAAGAAAGCCTTATTGTTTTGTGATGTTCTTCAATTGTTTGGTCGTCTCTTCTTCTTTAGCTGGAGGAGCTCTTGTCAGTGTGTATCTTTACGCTTGCCTTCCGATGAAGACAGGTTACAGGGTGGTCTTATTGATCTCCCTTTTCGATCAACCAAATATTTCACCGGACTACCACTGCCTCCTCTTTGGGGTGAACGTCCTCGAAGAGGTGATCTGCTTTAACCTAAGCTGCCACGATCTCTGGGTGCTATACGATCTTTACCACCATGTGATGTTGAATTGTGATCACGCGATCTGGATATGTAGTGGTATTGCCTACACCTTGCCTGGTGTTCCTCCAACCACTGGATAAACAGCGCCTTCTCTATGGACTCCTTCTAATTTTTGATGTTCTTCTGAAGGTTCTACATTTCTTCAATCTTTGGCTGGAGTCTTTGTGGTGACAGTTTCTTCCTACCTTCAAGAATTATATCTGGCTGTCATTGAGTGATGAAAATATTCTGTTCTTCTATTCTGAATTTCTAAGTTTTCCTGCACATTGCCAGTTTGAAATTCTGGACAATTCTCCATCATGTGTTCGGTTTGTCCACATTTCCAACACACCTTCTGAGTTTTATATTCAGTTGTTTGCCCATACAGTTTTTGTAACATTTCAATAATTTGTGAATTGGAGGAACTGGCATACGAATTTTCCTGGACTGGTTTAACTAGTCGTATTTATCAAAAATAAAATTAATTTAATTTATCTTTCTCTTCTAATTTGTTCGTGTTCTTCCTTATCTTGTATTTTTATTGACTGTTCTAATATTTGTCTTATTTTTGTTTGTTTATCTTGTTTTATTCTTTCATGTGCTACTTTATCTTGATGTCTAATTGTTTCCTGTTCTTTTATTTTCATTTGAAGTTTGAAGGAATTCCATTAAACCTGTAATATTTACCATTTCGTCCGAGGGGATTACCACTTAGTATAATTATGGGACAGTTCCCTTGAAATCACCTTGAAATTACGTGTAATCATAATGTAAAGCAAAAGTTTGCTAGAAAAGAAATGAAAATGAACAGGAATATTTTGACAATTATTATATTTGCTCAAACAAATTTAAAGTTGAATCATAGTAATTATGTTACAGTCATGGTGTAATCAAGTGAAATCATGTAATCATGGGATACCTTTTATGATAGTGGTAAACCCTTCGATCTCGTCCTAATATTTCAATGTGCTATTCACTATGTTTCTCAGCAACTTCAAAGGGATCCCTGTTTTGATACCAATTATTGTAACGTTTAGCCCCCTGTTGGACGTGTGGAAGCTTCTCTGTTTTATCGACTTTCCAAACGGAAGAGGTATACAATTCGATTGTCTAGTTTTTTCTCTTTGATTGGATTGTACGTGCGCTGTATATAGTAAACGTACTCCGATTCTGATGATTTTTGATTTATTTGAAAGAGGAGAATTGAGAAATGGCCCCATATCTAGAAACAGTCAAATCTGAAACTTAAAAATATGAGACGCCCAAAATAAAGAAGAGATTATATGTAACCACATTTGAATTGGAAATTTTTCAAATGAAGTTACGGTATTCGAGCTACAGCAGTTGTAAAATCGAAAGTATGTCTATTTCAGCGACGATTTTTTGAGATCTCTGAATAATAACAAGCACTAGCAAAGAATATACAAGAATAATAGGTAAGTAATAGGATAATTAGTGAAAGTTCAACGATTTTCATGACTAATGTTACACTCAAGTTATATGCCTAAATTCCGATACTCAATGCATTCCTTATACTCAAGTGCAACGATCATCTAGATATCATAACATTGTAAATGTCTAGACGCTGAGCTTGCAACTAAATACTATAAAGCCGCTCCCATTTGTGAGGAGCTTCACTTATAATTTTGTACAGGCATCATAACCATTGTGACAAGTTACATTATATAAGTCAGTTATAAAGAATCAAATAAATCTTTTTTTAAAAACGTAATTTTGGTTCCTAATAACTTAACTGGCGCAGTCTAGAGGATAGTTTTTCCGATAGAAGTTACCGGAAAACAAGTTCCAAAACCGAATATATTAGCTTTTCCAAAAAACAAGTGAAATAGTGAAATACATCAGCAACCTACAGTGCCCAGAGAGAAAATCCAATAGCAACAAGTAGTAAGTGCCACATCCTTTTATCCCATTCTTGTGCTTTTCCATATATATATATAATAAGATATTATATGCGAAAACAAACAGTATATAGCGGATAAAAATCACTTTATTACATTGTTCTTTCGATTTTATCTTAATTTATGTCGGATATTATCCATACGATAGAATCTTCTGACAGTGAAACCAGAAACTCAAGATTTTCATTGCAATCACTGAATTTAAGTGACTTACATTCGGAGCAGAGCCTACTTGAATTAGATAATTCTTACAACGATATAGATCTAATTAATAATTCAACAATGTCTCCTCCACAAACCACAGAAACCCTAATCGCAGCTGCCAGAAATTATGGCGAAGTACTTCCCAAATTTGATGGAAGTACAGACTCTCTTGATGTCTTTATTAATCGAGTAGATGTATTCATTAATAAATACGGAGAAGCTACAGACGACACTTTGAACGAATATGCACTTTGTTTAGTTATGAATAAATTAAGAGACACCGCAGAAAAATTCGTAAGTACGAGATCGGACATCTCTAGTTGGAATGAACTAAAGACCTGTTTAAGAACGAAATTTGGAGACCATACCGACAGACAGACGATTGCCCATAGGTTCAGATTTTTGAAACTGAATTATAAGGAGAATCTTCCTGACTTTATCGAGCGTATTAAATATTTGGAGACGAAACTTAATTTAAAGATCAACGCTGATCCTAATCTCTCAGCAGAACAGAAAAAGGTTCATTTTGAGATAAATGAACAAACCGCGTTAGAGGTATTTTATAACAACGCTCCTCCGATGCTCCAGACAATATTAGAAGTAAGGCAGTTCACCACGCTTACGGAAGCAGTTCCTGCAATTTTAAAATATATTTCTAAATATCCTACAGATATATCTAGTAAAAGTATCACATATAATAAGATTCCTATCACATAATCAGTTTAGACCTAACGTTAATAATAGACCAGCTACAGTATCAACACCCACAAGAAATTATTATCAACAAACGAATTCGGCTAGTCAACAAAATCCAAACATAAGTACTACCCACGGTACTACATCAGCGGCGATAACACAACCTCGTCAGCAGTTTAATACTATGAGTAATCAACGACCGACGCAACCGCGACAGAATAGTTTTAGTGCAATCAATCGGTCCACAAATCCATCTAGTAGTAATTGGACTAATAGAACAACTAATTTTAATAAACCACAGTTTGAACAGTGGAGAAATCCACAAATAAACTTAAACGAAGTAGATTTTTTAGATCCTAGTTATGATAACCATGAATATGATAACGATAACGATGATTATAACAGTAACGATCCCGATGAAATACAATATACTCATGAAAACGATTTCTACGAGGATACCGAATATTTTCAGCAAAATGCCTCGGAATCAAACAAGTAGAAACCTATCATAATATGATATCTTCTAGCTTACCTTACATAGACATAAACGGCCTTAAGATATTAATAGATACAGGTGCGACTAATTCATTATGTAACCCTCGCATAGCCTACAAGTATTTTTCTAAGGAAATTACAAAAGAAGTGTTCAGAATTAAAACCATTTTGAACCAATCGGAACACAATGAAGTTCTTGTGACTGATCTACTCCAACCACAACAATTTCTTAAATTCTATATTCTTAATTTTCACCAACATTTCGATATACTTTAGAAAAACTCAATATGATATTGGATTATAACAGCGGTAAAATATTATTAAATAATGTAGAGTATAATTTGTTTAGATATGAACCTATTTTCAAACACAGATTGAACCTAAACAAGAAACCATAAGCGTACCAACCAATATTCAAAAGGGTACAGTTCTTATTCCGAAACAAACAATAGGACATTACGAAATACCTGCAAACATTAATACTGTCAGAAATTTTGAAGTCTGTGTACCTATTGAAAGAAAATTAAATGATAATGAAACTCAGATACTCAGTCTAGATAAACCCATTTCAGCCAATCATATTAATTTAAAAGAATACGACGTTTGCCATGCACACGTTGTAAGATATGGGAATGTTGATAAGACCAATATAACATTGAATCAGAAACTTGACCATATTCCAGATGAAGAAGAACGATTTTTAATTTTTAGTAAGTTAAAAGAATACCGAGACACATTTTACGAAGACAAAGACAAACTGACATTTTCCTCAATTGTTAAACATACCATTCCTTTGAATTCTAACGACCCTATTTTCACCAAGCCCTATCAATTTCGGCACTCGCAGAAAATCGAAGTTGACAAACAAGTCAACGAGTTGCTAGAACATAACATCATCACGGAGAGTACTTCCCCGTATTCCGCCCCAGTTTTCCTTGTACCTAAAAAGGAGGGAAAAGATGGAAAGAAGCAATGGCGAATGGTTGTCGACTTTCGCAAACTGAATGAAAACACCATCGAAGACAAGTATCCATTGCCCAATATAAATAACATCCTCGATATCCTAGGAGCGTCGAAAATTTTCTCCAAAATCGACTTAAAATCGGGTTATCACCAGATCGAAATCGAAGAATCGGATCGTCATAAGACAGCCTTTTCAACGGAAAACGGACACTATGAGTTCCTTCGCGTTCCGTTTGGACTGCGAAACGGTCCAGCGGCATTCGCACGGGTGATGAATCAGGTTCTTAAGGGTTTGTTAAATAAGATTTGCCTCGTTTACCTTAACGACATAATAATTTTAGGGAAATCTACAGAAGAACATTTGAGAAATTTAACAACAATATTGGAACGACTTAGACAACACCGGTTCAAAATTCAATTAGACAAATCGGAATTCTTTCTACAGGAAATTGAATACTTAGGTCACATTATTACCATACACGGTATTAAACCTAAACCTAAATTAATTGAGAAAATAAAGAACTTAAAAGCACCATCTACCCCCAAACAGATTAAGAACTTCTTAGGACTGTCAGGTTATTACAGAAAGTTCGTGAAGAATTATGCGACTATAGCAAAGCTATTAACATCTTGTTTAAAGAAAAACTCAAAAGTTGAACATACATCAAAATTTATCGAAGCGTTCGAAACCATCAAAGAAATTTTGTGCAACGAGCCTGTTTTAGCATATCCAGACTTTAAGAAAAGCTTCATATTAACAACAGATGCAAGCAATGTAGGCCTGGGAGCTGTCCTCTCACAAGGAACAATAGGTAACGATAAACCGGTCGCATATATTTCTAGAACATTAAACGAACATGAGACGAACTACAGTACAATCGAGAAGGAATGTTTGAGCATTGTTTGGGCAAGTAAACAATTCCGTCCATATTTATACGGTAATAAATTCACCATAGTATCAGACCATAAACCCCTCCAATGGTTATTTAATATCAAAGAACCAAACTCTAAATTAGTGAGATGGCGTCTGAAACTAATGGAGTACGATTAACATATCGTATACAAAAAGGGCAAGTTAAACACAAATGCAGACTTTCTATCGCGTCTAGAAGCGCATCCTCTGCAAATAAACGAATCACCGGATGATCTACTATCCATATTCGCAAATCCGGGCGATATCGGCGAAAGACCTTTACCAGAATTGACTGACTTAGATGAAATCTTTAATGATGACGACAAGAAAGACAAACAAACACAACATAAAATTAAAATTATTTCGGACATTCAAATCAAACCTCCCAACGATAACAATAATGATCCCATACCGAATAATATAAGCGAGAACCTATCACTTACATCCCCCGATAGAATAGTTTCGGACAATAACACCATTCATACACAAGACGATGACATCTCTGCAGAATTAAATATTACTGACAAACCGTTGAATCAATTCAAACGACAGATTATCTTTAAACTAGACAACGAACCCAAGATCAAAAATATTAATATATTTAACAAAGGTAGAATCGAAGTACAAATTTCAAGGGATAATTATGTAAATGAAATACAGAACATTTTACAGGAATACGCGAACCCGGATATAGTTAATGCAATTTATTCTCCAGACAACGGCATGTATGAAGAAATTGCTACTATAATAAATAAATATTTCAACAATAATTTAAGATTTGTATTTACTAGACTAATACTAAGAGGCGTAACAGATAGGAAACAACAGACAGACATACTCAATAAATTGCATAACGTTACACACAGAGGTATACGTGAATTGCAATGACAAATAGAAAGAAATTACTATTGGCCCAACATATCGCAAGATTGCCAGTTCCACTTGAACAACTGTCCTATTTGTCAACAGGCAAAATATGAACGACACCCAAAAAAATATAAACTAGAAACTACGTTTACAGCCAGAGGTCCTTTTGAAATAATATATTTAGATATTTTCTCATGCAACAAAAATAAGTATCTAACATGTATAGAGAATTTTTCGAAATTCTTTATGTATGAAGAACTTAGTTCAACAAATATGGTAGAAATATTAAAGAAATTCTTAAGAATCTTTTCAAGGTATAAATTACCTAAAAATTTAGTAACAGACGGTCAATTTAATTCAAATTTATTTAAGAAACTTTTGGAATCCTATAACATCAAACACCATGTAACGACCCCATTACATCCCAATGCAAATAGTCCCATAGAGCGAGTACATGGAACACTTGTAGAATTAATGAGAACGCTAACTCTCCAAAACCAAAAGGCATTATCGCATAACGTTTTTGAGAACGCGGCTATCATTTATAACAGGACTATACATAGTACAACCAACTTCCGACCAACAGAACTGTTATTTGGACATCTCGACAATAGAGATATTCTAGAGATAGACTCAAAAAGACAGTATGACAATTACATGGACGACTTAAGAAAAAGAATCACAAACATGTACGAACATGTTTACCAGAAAACAAAGAAAACAAAGGACAAATACATTGAAAAACAAAACGAAAAGCGCATTGATCCTCCCAAAATAAACACCTTAGACGCTTACATTTCCACAAGACCGAGGAATAAGATAACACCCCTGTACAAACCGGTACAGGTAAGAAAAGACTTAGGTACTAAAATTAAGACAACCAAAGGTCATGTGTATCATAAACAAGAAGTGAAACCGTTGAGGAAATTTCAGAAGCAATACGTTCCGTTTGTTTCAGATGGATCCCCTCGTGACAACTCTGACTATACTAATACTGACACACTACAACCAAGCACTAGTACCTAAAATCGAGATAAAATCACTCGAGAACAACCCTGGGATTTTACCACTGAAGTTAGGACCAACTAGACTTCAATTTTCCCATCATACCTTCCTACACAATTACCCTATTAAAATCATTGGCAATAAACTTTTAGAACTAGACAATCTTATAACAAGCTTTCGTGTAACAACCCATAACAAACTATACATGGCCGATCAAATAGAATTAGAATATGTCCTAAATAAAGCTAAGCAACTAAAGGAACAAGTGGTAATGATTCACCCTGACATCATGCGTAAACGAAGTAGAGTAAAACGCGGAATGACAAACGCTCTAGGATCAGTTTTTAAATTCATTTCCGGATCGCTTGACGCATCGGATGGGGAAAGATACGACAAGGCGTTGGAAAACCTCAAATCCAATCAAAAGAATATACTTACTCATTATAATAGACAATTTTCTATAAATAAGCAGCTTGTGAAGCATTACGAAGAAACTATTAAAAATATGACAACAAATTTCAAAAGAATCGAACAAGTTCTAAGTATGGTTCGTGGAGAAGATCAAAACGTTACACTCACACACTCACAATGTTTAAAATTAGCATTCTAGATCTATCTCGAGTTGTAGACAATCTAATAACAGCTATAAGCTTTGAGCTTTGCAAGCTTGAAAGTTTTACATTTATCTATTATTAATGAAGTAGCAGTAAAATCAATGAAAGATGAGTTATCAGGTTATCACAGCCCGGATCATTACTATTCAAATGATAATATCCTATTCTATCCTATTACATATACCCCTTTTAGATCCTAAAACATACAACCTTTACCACCTATTCTCTATTCCTACCCGTGAATCAACCACAATTATTCCCCCTACCTCTTATGTGGCCATTGAAGATGATTCCATCCGGTACCTCAAAACCAAATGTCTGAAGATACAACAACAATACTTCTGCAAATTGTCAGATATCGAAAGGAACTACCAACAGGAAACATGCATCAGAAACCTCCTGCAAATTAAGGAAGATCCCCGTTGTACCCATGTTCCGGTACAAATCTCCGATATCCTGGTCGAGACTATCAGCGATGAGAAATATATACTCACCACACCCAACGAAACATTAGTGCACGAAAAATGTGGCAACGAAGAAATCCACAAACTAAAGGGCACCTTTTTATTGACGGTCCCTTACTCTTGCAAATTTACCACCAAGCAGTTCGAGTTTGCCAAGGAAGGAGCAATTCAAGAAGAGCCAGTATATTTACCGCATATACCCAGTGCAGTGTTCAGTGCAAAACCATTTCAGTTGAATTTAAAATCTTTTGACTTAGACCAGTTATCTAAGCTAACTATAGACCAAGAAAGTGAAGAATCCATTTCTTTTGCAGACAATATTTGGACGCATTCTAACTTACCCATTTATATAATTATTATTTTAGGAATAACACTTACCATATTGTACCATTTTAGAGAGAAATTGTATTTTATACTTAAGAAAGATAATTCTAGCAGAATGAAGGCATTTCCAGAAACCCCTAAAACCAATTCATAATATACAAACGTATTTAACGTCAAGTTTGGACTTTGGAAAAACCCCAAAGTTTCCTCTTAAGGATGGAGGAGTTATATGCCTAAATTCCGATACTCAATGCATTCCTTATACTCAGTGCAACGATCATCTAGATATCATAACATTGTAAATGTCTAGACGCTGAGCTCGCAACTCCCATTTGTGAGGAGCTCCACCTATAATTTTGTACAGGTATCATAACCATTGTGACAAGTTACATTATATAAGTCAGTTGTGAAGAATCAAATAAATCTTTTTTTAAAAACGTAATTTTGGTTCCTAATAACTTAACTCTCAATATTGTGAAATAAATATTTTTTACAAAAAATTGGACTAACTTTATTAGTTGGAGTAATGAAAAATAAAAAATAATATTAATTCTATTTGTGCTGGTACTTGTGATGTTGGTGCTAAAAGTTATCAATCTAACTGCAACTGCACAACATCAAAAGTAACAGCATCAATAGAATTAATATTATTTTGTATTTTTCAGTGCAAAAACTAATAACGTCGGTCCAGTTTATGGTAAAAAATATTTATGTTTTCAACACTTTGTATACATAAAACTTTCCTTATTGATACTTTTTGTCACATCTTGTCACATTAACAATGTAACCTTTCACTGTCTTTACCGACTGAACCACTATTAACTATTCACAACCCAACCCATAAACCCAACTTTTCACCGACTACACCATCTGTACTTCTATCAGAGTCAACACAACTTGACTGACTGAATTCTGATGATTTGTGCGGCTTTATTCAGGGTCCTGACGATTTCATAGGGACAGTATTGCTATATATTAAACGCCACTGTTTTCAATATATTTTGTGTTCTTAGACGCAACTGCCCCAGTGCACTCGATATAATGTCAGGTATCTCTAAAAGCTGAAGTAAAACTGTAACACAATTATTCAACACTATTAAATTAATTGTGATAAAATTTAGTTTTCAGGAAGCCCAATAAAACAAAGCTAATGAATTAAGATAAGGCGATCTGGCAGACCACCTCACACGATCATGAGTTCCGATCCATTTGTCAGGAGAACTTGTGTTTGAAAAATCTCTTGCATAAACTTTTTAATAGGTATTTTTTCCATAACTTCCAGAATAAATTAACGTAAGCGATTCCATTAAAATTTCGCTCAATAGTTTTGTAATAATAATTTCACATCATACATTAATGCGAATTTGATTTCTAGTCTGCTGCATTAAAAGAGGATTATCTATTGCATAAAAATGTTTGTTTCCTCTTTTGAAACCCCCACTATTCGTGAATGATATTTCATCTGCCAATGTATCTTGAAATAATAATTGCTCTAACATGGTTAGGTACAAATTACAAAATTCATGTCGGTTCTCGAAATCTCAGTTATGTAAATTGTTAATTATTTTAAATTTAGGTATAATGATGGTACTTGTACTCCTTTCTGAATACACGACGCTAATTCCAAAGTTGCTGCCAATAGATTTTGAAGAAAATTCTGGATTGATAGTCACTAGTGCCAATACGTTAATTTCATGGTGTGTATTTATGACACGATATTTTCTAAACGCATCCAAATTCTTAAAATTAGGTAAGTGAAGTGTTTTCCTGGTTGGTGCATTTCCTTCTGGTTACAATATATATTCTTGCACTGCTCTATCAACTTTTCTATAAAATCTAATATAAACGTCATACATATCCTTTTTTTCACTATCACTATTATAACGGAACATTTTCTATAATCTTTAACTCAATAACCATATTTGGAAGAAACTTTAGAATGTATTAAGACTTAAATGTCAAAGAAGTACATATTGATACTGTTGTCATGGTGATTGAAATATTTGGTTTTCTTATCGTGGCCGACCACATTCCAAAATATGTTTAAATGGCTTCAAATGTCAACATGTTGCAAAGGAGATTTTTGGCTTCGTTTAATGATATAAAAAACAAATACAGCGTCCATGAGAAAAACAAAAGTTGTAAAATATTTCTAACCCCAGCTAGTTACCATCAATAACAAGAGATTCCAACAAACATTTTTATTCACAATGTCCCTATTTGTATAAAGTTTCTATAAGTCTGTTTAATTGGTGCAGATCAACATTTATATTAGGTTATTTTGAGGCTTTACGAATTATCTCAGAGATAAACTGAACAAAACAATTACTCGACAATAATTAATATATACGTTGTAGGAGTTTTCAAATTTTTAATTAGATTTAACAGAACTAGAATGCAATAAGGAGCAGATGTTCTTTTGTAGCTTTGGAAAAAAGCGAATGGGTACGAAATAGTTATGAAAAAGTTGCATGTGAAACATTGATGAAGTTCACGAAAAACAATTATAACAATAATGTATACATTTGAAATAAGTCCCTTTTGAGACAAAAACGTAGAAGTTACTCTTAGAAAAGCTCAAATACAATGATTAGCATTTGACAAACAAATTATTCAAAGTACATATTTGGCAAGAAATTAAAAAAATAATAAAATATATTTTTAACAATTAACATATATAACGATGCCCCTTATGCAAAAAATGTATTGCTATGCTAACTTTTAAAAGACGTTAAACATACTAATTAATTTAGGCTGTGATTAAATGTAAAACAAACAAAATTCAAACAGAAGTGCGAATTAAAAATATCGAAATTTAAAATCAAATAGTAGTAAAAACATTCAATTTCTACATTTTCTTCTGAATGGAGACTGGCTATTCTTTTGGGTAGGAAATTTTTCCATAACAATACTTTTTTCTGGTAATGATTGTAGTAATTATTAAAGCTATGATTAGATGAGTGAGCTATGAAAAATGTTTTAAGTTATAAAGGCATCATTAATTATTTTACCATAATTCTTTGGATATTGATTCTGAAAATGAATCAATACCCAAAGGTATCAGGTAAAATATGTTTCTTGACAAAATTAATATCCTATCCTAGTAGGTACTTCCCTAAACACAAAAGGATGGCCCAATCACTTTGCTTCAATGTTCGCCACTTGCTCGCAGTAGCCTGAAGTCACCGCGATACCTCTGATATGGCTCTCACGGAATCATAGAACCGTTCAGATCATAGATTTAATACTCCGGTACTTTTGGAGTTTTGCCAAAAGTTTTCAATCTAACTGCAACGGCACAACTTCAAAAGTACCAGCACCAATAGAATTAATATTATTTTGCAGTTTTCAGTTCACCAACTAATAAAGTCGGTCCAATTTTTTGTAAAAAATATTTATCAATAAATTTCTCGACATCTTTATTTAAATTTGGCCTTTTTTTTAAGTCTACGTATGATTCTGCTCAATAATTATTCGTCGTTCCTCTTCATTTGGGGTTATACCTAGTTATTATTACAAGTTGTAAAGTCAATTTCATCATCTGTGAAAATATATGATAGCGTTTCTACTATTCGTAAATATTTTGTTCCTTCTAAGAAATATTTGTCACAAATAAGCAATAATTCATATTTATTATATAGAATTTCGAATACTGCTTGCTCTTGTTGATACTGCGGTAGAATTATATATTTCCTATTCATAACTTGTTCAAGATTATGATATGTTTATTTTATATTTTTCATAATCTTCTTCATCATTCAGAATATCATTCATAATCTTATACTGATTATCACACAAATTGTCTAACTTGAAAAATGATGTTTTTCTGGGATTTAGATTAATATAAAATTCTCAAGTTAAACAAAAAACAAACATAATGTTACGTTAAATTTCTTAAATTTAAGTATGAAGTCCGACATCTTCCTCCAGACAGTCACAGACCTCCATTTCTTCCTCTTCTTCATTACTAGGTGAAGATGGTATTTCCGATTCGCATAAATGATTTTTGTACCAAGCCAAAGAGTCATCTTCCACTCAATTTATTCCAAACTGTTGGTCCATTTACCGTTTTAGTAATTTCTTTTTCTTCTTCACGCAGTAGCGTGAGATCAAAATCTCTGTCTGATTTTCCTTTCTTTAATATTCCCAAGTTTTTCAGCCTGGCTTTCAAATCTAAAGTACTCAAAAAGGTTACAAGTTATGCTATTTTTTTTCAAATTTTCTTCAAGTAAATTCGTTTTATGTCTGATGTTCGAGTATTTTTTTCAGAATTGAACGTAAACTTTTAATATCATACAATTGCCACGGTTCAACCAATTCTTTCACTTCACCGAATGCAGAATACTTAATGATAGGGCGCAGTCTAGCGAAGGCTATTCTACTTAACCTAAGGAACATAATAATTTTTATATAGCTATAAGAAATAGAAATCAACATAAGATAAAAATAAAAATATAAAAAAGAACAGTAGAATATATATATATATATATATATATATATATATATATATATATATATATATATATATATATATAGCAGGTGAAGGGAATAGTAGATTACGAAATCGATATTAAATTATTTTTCGATGAAATATTTTTAGGTATATTTCTTATACAAATGTACCTATTGCGATTGTTCACACTTTTGAATTTCGAAAAAATTTCAACGGCATGTTGTTATATAAGTTAGTCAAAAAAACATTTGGTTCAAAAGTTTATATATATATATATATATATATATATATATATATATATATATATATATATATATGTGTGTGTGTGTGTGTGTGTGTGTAATGGTTGTTTTGGGGACGTCAAGATTTTGTTCATTTTGGTGCATACATTAGTCATATATCTTGTTAGGAATTGATGTAGGGGAAAGTGGGGTAATGCAGCTATGCGAGGTAACTCAGCCATAGGCCCTCTGTCTGTAACTGACAGATTCAAATGTAAGATATTGGTGTTGACCTCTAGGGGACAATAATCTTAATAATATTCTAAACTTGCAGAAGTCTGCTGCAAGTTATAATATACGAAAATTTAAGTTACCTAAAAAAGTGTGTACAGCTTATAAAATTGAGGTGCGGTGAATTAACAGTAAGTCATATTTTAATAATAATTTTTGCATGCACTATGAAATTCATTCTATCAAATGACTTTAGGGGCGATGGTGTGCTATTCGTTTTTCATAAAATTTGCAAACCAAAGAGATAGATGAGCAACAATATTAAAATGGCAAAACAGGGTAATACCGCCAAAGATGTCGGGGGCAAGTCCGCCATATGGCGGTATAACCCCGTCAGCGTTACTGGTTGTCATTCAGTAATAATTGATTTTAGACCATTACTCGGACTCATAAGTGCACTACTGAGAAAATACAATGGATTTCGGAAAGTTTGGAGGCTGCTATGATGGCAGTTGCTGAAGGAAAGTCAGTAAATAGTGTATCAAAACCAAAACAGTTTAACATTCCAAGAAGCACACTGAGAGATCGACTAAAACATGGGAGTAAAGAAGCCGATCTTTACGAAGGGAACAGGAGATATTATTTGCTGATCCTATCATATGTTTATGGTGTAACGCCAACGGAACTGGGAAAAATGAATCTTACCGGTGCGTTATGTGTGGCACATTGACCTAAAAAGCCTGCAGTGGCATGGATAGTGCCAAAACTTACGTGAGCGACTTTTATACACCATATTATTAAACTATTAAATTTATTAAATTTCCTAATTTATTTCATTAAGAATTTTTATTAAAGTTATAAACGTATATTTTATATAGTTTTGTTTTATAAATTTGTCTATGTTTATTTTATTTTCATAATAAATGCGTTATTTTTCCATCTGACCAAAAAAGTTTTTAACATTATCACAAACTACACCTATAGCGGAATTACCCGATATGGGTGGCGAAATTGTCCCAGCAGGTCTGGGTAATACCGCCAGGTCAATGTTCCACAAAAAAAATATTTTCGTACAAACTGTTCTGGGATTCATCTGTCGCGTGATGTAGTTGCATTAGGAATGTTTCTGGGAATAAAACAAACCAAAGAAATCTACGATAGCTTGTACGATTCGCAAATGGCAGACATTTCCTCTTAAGGTGGCGGCATTCCCCTACTCTCCCCTATATAATTTTTGTTTAATTATTTGTATTATTAACAAAGGTATACTTTTTGTTTGTGTATTAGATGTTTTGAGAACATGAATTTTTTTGGCTTATATTCTCATTTATACGGGATGATTCTGTCATAAAATGAAAGCTGGGCTATATAACAGCCTGTGCCAAGGTAAGTGGTTGTTACAAAGGAAACTCTGTATAATAAATAATAGTGAAAAAACTAAAACAACACGCTTTATAAGAAAACCAAAACAAAAAATAAAAAAATAATCTACAATCAACAGCGTGGGGTGCGATATATCATTTAATATATTTGATAAGTATCCAAGAAGAAAACGCAAAATTCTTAAAAAGCACCCCACGCTTTTGATTGTAGATTATTTTTTAGTTTGGTTTTCTTATAAAGCATGTTGTTTTAGTTTATTTAAACAATTATTTACTTTTCAATTTTTAGTTCAGGAAATATGGTTTGAAACCCTCCATCAAAGAGTCCCACTCGCACTTACACACCATCGCACATCCTCCCAACACACATGCATATCGAAAATTTCACGAAAATCCATCCATAGAGCTCAGAGTTATAGGCATGGAAATCTCCATTAAGGAGACCCACGCGCATGTACACAGATCCGATGTTTTAAGTAGGTGAAAATTATATCCAAAAATTCCGTTACATAGATACATACATACCTACATACATACATACACACAGGTCAAGATAATAAAGAGCGTGTTACACCAGGGTATTAAACTTCAGTGATTTCAGGACAGTTTTTCCATAATAATTTATATTGCTTTGATATGTATATAACATTTAAAGAAGCAACACAGAATACATACTTATAGCAAAGATTAGATTTATAGTTTCTCTTGAATTTATAAATTCATCAATATATAACTTATTTTAGTTAGTACTAAAACTACTTGTTCACAATATTCTAAGAATGAAAGACATGGAATTTGGTTTGTTCAGCAAAATGAGGTAATTTATTTTCTATAGCAATGATTGGTTGTTTACAAACTCTTTAGTAATTATGAAATTGTAAGAGATTTAATTTATACGGATTAAAATCTAACCAATATTATTTGAATCAGTTAGCACATATTTTTTCGTTTTAGAATATCTTCATTGTTTCTTCATCCCTCTATTTGATGCATGATTTATATTATGGAATTATAAGAAGAAATAAAATTGAGCCTATATGTAATCTAGGTAGCATACACCACTCACGAGGTTTCTGAAAGACCTAACCTTCCATTTTCCTGATGAGTTTCTAGATATATCCCGAATGTAACCTGAACCAAAAAATATTACTGCGAGTTCCTAAAGTTGGGGCGATTGTAATAAGAACAATAAATTCTGAGAAAGCTTAAAGTTATGCCGAAAGTAAACTGAACAAGAAATTTTTATTTCAAATTCCTAAAGATATCCCAAATCAAAGTTTTAGTTCATTCATCGATCAGATAGCTTTTATGACTCATTATAAGGATACGACCCAAATTATTCAACTTAAAGTTATCTAACCTGTCAACCAAACAAGCCATAATTCCCCTGGAGAGTGGATTCACCCTAAATTTTCTTTTGATTTCAGTTAAATCTCTCTTCTCATTTATGAAATTCCTCTTCTTATCGAATTATGACTAAAATTCATAACTTGCAACCCCAAAACCTCCACAAACTATTTTGAATAGAATCGAACCGTGATCAGAAAAATCTTCGTCATCTCAAAGCCACTACCTTTAATTTATCACACCAAAGGGTGTGGTAGATATGTGACTTGTAGTTTTTATAATATTAAATAAAATGATGGCTGCATCTTTATTTAAAAACAATCGGTATTTTTTGTTGCCATGGTTATTTCTTCAACTGAGCTTAAATTATTGGTATAATTGTCAGTCGATTTTTTTTCATATAGATAAGCAGCATCATTTCATTTTATATGATAGAACGGAAAATTTTACCCAACTTTTATTGGGGTACTTTTTATTAAAACTTACAATTTAGCTAAAAATCAGCTGATTCCACACATTTGCCCAACCCTTTATACATACAATTTATCAATATATCATATGCAGGTACTTCCCCAGAGAAACGGATCCCACTCTGTTTCTGTGTGAGGCATTTAGTAAAAATTTAGTATATATTGAAAATATACTGAATACATATAAGTGGAATACTAACAAATAACTATAAAGAATAGCAAGGGACCAGAGTCGTTAAAGTTTCTGATCCCGTAATTTATGTCTTAAGTGTTAGCAATGATAATAGAAGTCAGTCTTTGGTGTTGGGTACATACAAGGTAGAAGAGTGAATAATATCATTGTCTATGGGATTCACATAATCATCCACCATGTAAATCCGCGGGTCACCGACCTCTATATTGCGTTTTGCCAGAGGCCAGGGATCATAAAAAACTGAAGCCAGAATTATTACGCACCCATTACAAAATAAATTAAATAAGTATCAAGTATCACATCTCTAAAAATTTTCAACATAAGGTTTCTATTTCAATATTACTCGACAATTATTTATTAATCCGTTCAGTTTTTCTCACTCAAAATACTTTCAAATTCAAGATGTTTAAAAAATCTGAGAATATTTTTAACTTTTCACAATCTCCACGTTTCAAGATAGCCAGAGTCATATAAAATGATTTTTAGGAAAATGTTCGTGTGTGCATTTTTGTGTGTACGTATGTACGGTATAGGCATAGACATCTGAACACCTAGACGAAGCATTTTATTCATAACATGTATCCAAAGGCGATCTGTTATTGTAAGAGAATTGTTTTGGTAATTTCCATGTGTAAGAGAGAGACACAATTTTTCTATAGGAAATTTTGGCAACAGTGTACCTGTGTAGAAGCTTATAAATTCGTAAAACGTAGTAGCAACACTCAAATTATGAATGGAACAACGAACAACAATATTCCGACTAGCGACGAAAGCTGACGAATTCATACGGACGCCTAAATTATATTTTCCTGTGTTGCCGCGCTTAACTCAATCGATCGATATCGACTGATGATCCCCCTATTTCACAAATGATTTTTTTTTATTTTGTGTTGTAAAATATAAATTTGGTACATAATTTAATCTGCAGATGTTTCTGAATAATCATTAATATTTATTTCAACGACCACCTTTCAGTTACGTCTGAATGTGTTTGATTATTACTCTATAAATCAGAAGTTGCCATGAAAAATAAGAAGTTTGGCAAATATGTTAATCATCGTACACGAACCATTATGGACCAGAAGAATAATGGTCTTGAGATGTTGGATCGCTCTGAAAGAGGCTATGCGTGGTCTAGGTGTTCAGATTTCTATGGGTATAGGTACCTATGTAAGATTTTTTCTAATATATACTTCATAGGAGTAATTCAGAGACTAAATAAGCAAACACATATTTCGTGATTTTCTGAAAATGAAACCTTATTTTGAAGTCCGTTGTAGGGGACTCCGCTGATTCACGCAGGTGAAGTCGCGGGCGTTTGCTAGTTTTCAATAATAAAGAATCAAGAATAAAACATGGTGATTCAAATATATGTACCTACATAACTCTAATATACCTATACTATTCTAATGTAAGAACAAAAATTCTAGAATCGAAACTATTCAGATAATTTTGATTCAAGAGTAAACATCAAAATCAATATGTAGCATTTCTTGATAGCTGGTTCATAAGAACGGAAAACAAAATAATTCTTATAGAATTATATAGAAAAACTAGTAGTAGTAGTACTATAGTGCATCAGGATGATTTTTAAACTATTTTATAATTAAAAACTATTACTGTCATAATTTTCAATCCTACAGAAAGACCGTTCTGCCTAACATTAATTTCGCATTCGAAATATCCTTACTGTAGTATATATATTTGTGTTTAGTTCTTTTTGGGACTATAGAAGAAATGGGGTTTGAATAAAGTTTGTTATTTTACAGAAATTACTTTAGAGTGTTATTAGTCATATATCTTGTTGGGAATTGATCTATGCAATTTTTTTTAATTATACCTATTAATAACAAATGAATATTTTCTTTTTCTATAATAGATGTTTTGAGGACATGAATTTTTTCGGTTTATATTTTCAATTATAGGGGATGATTCTCTCATAAAATGGTTGAGAACTGGGCTAAATAACAGCGTTCGCCAACTTTGGTTAACTTAACTGGATATTACTGTTTAAGCGGAAATTATGTTCAAAAGATGAGTTTTCATCGATTAGATTATTCATTATCAGGATATGATTTAATATATCATCTTTTTCATCTTAAATTATCTAGCTTGTCAACTAAATAAGCCATAATTGAAGTTCAATTGTCAAAAACTGTTAACCTATAACTATTGCGTCCCTGGATAGTGGCTCTAACCAAATATTTTTTTTTATAATAAAAAACGAATTCTTATTGTATTATTTCCTTTCGGTTTTCAAATAGTATATAATATATTATTCTGTATATTATTCCATGATCGGTTATGTATTATCATTTCAAATTCAATGAGTAACAGAGACAATTATTCTTTCCTCTGCATATCATATAATCAAAAATTATATAGAAACGTTGCTTTTTGAATTTTGAACAATACAATAATTGTTTTTTCAATGTGATCAGAAAATCAGAAAATATAATGGAATTTGTACAGAAAGAACTATTTTCTAAGATTTTTAAACAATAATTCTCCTCGTACTTCTCATCTTATCATTTCGTAATATATTTTGAAATCCAAATGTTCAGGAAAATCCGGTATCTCAAAAAAATATTGTTTTGTGACTTTCTAGTGAATATTATGAATATTCTCTTTTAATTTTCTTTTCAGATGATAAATATGCTGTGTTGGTCGATTTTTACCCAAAGGAAACCTAGACAGAATATTAAAATCCAGTTTATGAGTTAAATTTCCAGGTGCCGTGAAATTATACATGTAACTCGAGTCATCTTGCCATGCGCGCAAAAAATATAACTGCGAATCTGGGTTAATTTTTTTAAACTTTGTTGGATCAGTAGTACCTAATGGATATAACAATTCTGGATTTTCTTTTCAAATAATTTTATTTGGATATGAATATTCCATGAATAGTTTATTCCTGTATCTTAAGTCCAAATGATAACTGATTCATCCAAAACAGTTATTACATGGCATTTCACTTCATCGGCAATATTGCTAACCGGTCTGTTGTCGCGCCTTTTGTTGGGTAGTTTGGTAGGTATCATGGTCTATAAATTGATAGACCATGGTAGAAATTAGGTACTATAATTACTGATTTGCACGGTAACTTGTTTAGATAAACCTATATTAATACATTATAAGATACTATAAACTTAACAGAATTAAAAATACTTGACCAATTCTACACAAAATTCCTGTGTGGGGTTTTCGAGGTTGGAGAGTATATTTTTCCGTCAAAATTCATAAATTTACGATAGCATCATCAAGATGGAGTTTTGTGGATATGGTTCGGTTCTATTGGAGATTGGTATGTGGGGGTTTTGTGGTCGAAAATTATGTTTCTTGCCAAAATTCTACAAAAAATTAGATTTTGGAGTTCAAAAATTTTTGCTAAATTTCACCCACATAAGACCCAAAATCAAAATGTAAATATTTCAATAAAAAACATTTTGTACTACAAAACATTTTAAAAACAGTCTAAAATTCACCTAGCACCCTACAGATGTATAACCCCATACAGATTCCTAAAACGAAGAACGTTGTTACCATGCTATATAGACAATATACCTACCTACCTAGCATAATGTAGCCCGTAAAGGAGTCAGAGTCAAGAGTTTTCTATCTACGTATCTATTGTACAAATTCTAAATTACCATTACCAATGGAATAAAATTATTTTGTAAATTTTACAACTAATAAACTCAGTCCCTGTTTTCGTAAGAAATATTTATTTTATTAACAGGGTGAGGTATGTAAGATAGTAAGAAAAAAAGACATCACCGAATTTATTTGCGAATTCGATTATTTAAATGAAGTGTTCCACATAGTAAGAAAACGATTAATAATATACCCGCTTATACTTATTCTTATTAATTTCTTTATTAAATTTTTGGATATCACCCAATGTTCGTAATATAATCAATTTTGTGTCATTGATCTCGACATCAGGTGCGCCCAATATGTTTTAATCATATTATAGAAGAATAATGAACCTCAAAGCTCAGATTCCTTTCTCAAAAAAGGAAGATTTCTTCAAAACACAATTTCGAGAGATGTCCTTAATAGTTATTCACATTCTTAAAGAATATTTGAGTTCATTGAAAAAATCACGCAGTTTTGGAGGTATCAAGTTCAAATTTGCTACAAAAGTCAATCTCTTGAATATATCGACCAAGTTCGTTATTGGGCAATATCGGGTGAGTAGTTTCAAAATGGGGACCGTTCAAACATTTAAAAAAATTATCAAAAAAGAGCCGTAGTGTGAATATCATCAAAAATAATTTTGATGATATTTACCTACAATTTTTGTTCGAAGCAATTATCCATAAAATGCACAGAAAAAAAAATAATAAAGAAAAAAAAATCCCGATGGCCTGTAGTCAGCGGAAAGGTAAATTTTTCAAAATTCATTGCATTGAAATTTTAACAACCTTTTCATTGGTATACCTACATGTTATTACATAAAATTGTCATAGCCTTGCGGTTAGAGGTTTTTGTTTTGGCTGTTGAATATAAAGCAGACAGGGTTCGAGTCCACTTCAGGGCAGATTTTTTTTTTCGCCTATTTCTTTTCAATAAATATACTATATATTTTTTTAATCAGGGTCTATATTAAGATCTCCAGAAAATGTACAATTACATCAAATTTATATTGAGTGTTCATGTTTTATCAATATTTGTTATTTTTCTTTATTAATTTTTATTTTTTTACCTATGTATTTTATGAAAAAATGCTTTGAACAAAAGTTGTAGGTTCTGATTATATCTGTAACCTAAAATTATTTTTAATAATATTTAAACTACGGCTCTTTTTTGATAATTTTTTTAAATGTTTGAATGGTCGCCATTTTGAAACTACTTACCCGATATTGCCCAATAACGAACTCGACCGAGATATTTGAGAGATTGATTTTTGTAGCAAATTTGAACTTGATACCTTCAAAACTGCGACCTCTATCGTGTTAAATAATTTAGCAAACAATAATTTTTTTACGCTACTTTCGCTGCTTCTACTAACTCCAGTGAAGTCAAAGAAACTCGAAATCAGACATTTTTTACAAACTAACAACCACTGAGTTCACAATTTTTAAATAAAATCACAGAATTAAATTGACAGATATTTACTTTAAAGTTTTCCTTAGCAACGCAGGCCTAATTGTCACTATAAGTACATACCAGTTTAAAACTTCAAATTTCACATCGATAATTTTCCGACAATATATTGTAAAATTTATTCAATATTAAATCGTTTTTCCAGTCACAGAAAAAATAGTCTTTTTTATACACGGGAAGAATATTAGATTCTAGCTCTCGATTTTTTGTCTCCCTCAGCTTCGCGTCTGTCGCGACACAACCTCGAGCTAAAATCTAATACTTTTTCCCTTGTATAATAATTGATTATTAAAAATAAAAAATTGAGTAAAACTAATAATGTGGACCTATTATCATCAACAGCTCTAAGGCATTCATCAAGAACAACTGTGGTTAAATTAGATGTAGTGCTATGTCTTTTTTGAAATCCAGACTGCTCTTCAGGTATAATACCTTCGGATACGACATAATTATAAACCTGCTTGTAAATATATTTTCAAAAATTGTAGATAGGGTGCATAGTATACTAAGATATGAATGTTGTTGACGTTTATCAATTTTAGGTATAGGTCATACTAGAGCGTCTTTCCAACTCCTAGGAAAACAAACAAAACAAGAACAAAATATTTGCAAATAACCCATTTCCATAAATTCCATCAGATCCAAAAGCATTGGATTTCAATCGATGTATAATATCATCAATTTTCTCACTAGTTGTTCTATCAGCATTAAATGAATCTTTCACATCCTCATTGCTGATTTTAGTAGAATATGGGTCACTTTAGAAGACCCCCTCCACTTTCACTTTTCACAAGTCACATGATCCCTCCCTGCTCTCTGATTTGTTATCCAAAATAGGCCGCGAGTTACATGCCTAATTTCCTACAGATCAGCGATATGCATGCCTGGTTTCCAAGAGCTTAGCGCATCACACATCTGCTGTATCATCAATTATTTTGTATAAAACTAGTTTGAAAAGTGGGCATCACTCACTTATAGTTTTGCACCTATTGACGTCACTTTGTCAGATTGAGTTTGAATCCTATTAAAGTCTGTTGTTTGTAAAAAAATAAAATTTAAAAAAAATAATTTTTATTACGAATATCCGGATCATTTTTGGTAAAAACCACGAGAACAAGTGCCTAGTAAGTTCAGTTTTTTGTGAAACCACCGAAAAAGTTCCATCGCAACCTACAGTGCCGAAGACGAAGGTCCAGCAGCAGAGATTCATCGAAGTAGTAAGTGCCACATTCCTTTTATTCCTAGTGCATGTATTTTTCCTTTAATGTAACAAAATATTACATGTGAAAATAAAACATAAACGTTAACGGAATATTACCAATTTATGACGGAGAATATCGTTGTAATAGAGTCAGCGGAGTGTGAACATTCTGATTCGTTTCTCTCTCTACCTTCATTGAATTTGAGTGACATCCATTCAGAACAAAGTTTGGAGGATTCTTACAATATAAATAGTAACCATAACGAGACTGATCTAATAAATAATTCTACAATTAGGCATTCAAATATGCCTCAAACCACTGAAGCACTTATAGCAGCAGAGCGAAGTTACGGCGAAGTTATTCCTAAACTTGACGGGAATGCAGACGCCCTAGAAGTATTTATGAACCGAGTAGACAGGTTTTATTCGAAATACGGGTCGACAACTGACGACACCCTAAATGATTATACATTTTGCTTGATACTTAGTAAACTTAAGGATAAAGCAGAACAATTCAGTAGTACAAGACCAGACCTACAGACACGGGGAGAACTAAAATCTGCACTTAGGTTTAGTTTAGGTTCTTAAAGACTAATCATAAGGAAAGTTTGATAGATTCTATTGAAAGAATAAAAAACTTACAGACGAAACTAAATTTAAAGATAAATGCAGATGACGATTTAACCGCAAATCAGAAGAAAGTACACTGTAAAATTAAAGAACAAACCGCCACGGAAGTATTTTACAATAATTCTCCGCCTATGTTACAAACAATATTAGAAGTGAGACAACACAAGACTTTGGAAGAAGCGATACCGACAGCTTTGAAACATATATCTAAACAAACTCAAATCGATACAGTTAGTAAGAGTACTCCAATTCCTACTCGCAATTTCCCAACTACGTCAATTACACTTTCAAACCAAATGCTTATCAGACACACAGACCAACCACAACTATGATGCCAATGCCAAATAAACCTAATTTTATAATGAATCGATCACACTTTAACTCATCTAGCCAACATACAGGACATAGACCTTATTTTAATAACCAAAGCAACCAACCACGATTAATGCCAATGCCAAATAGTTTTAGCGCTATCAATAGATCAAATAAGATACCACCCGTTTCGAATCAAGTTCCACGAAACAGACCGGCTAATAGGTTCAATCAAATTCCAACAATGGCGGAATCCGCAGATACATTTTCACGAGGTACTATCCTATCATACAGATGATTCGAGATACGAACATGACAACGAAAATTATCACTGGAACGAGACGGACGAAACGTACCCGCAACACGAATACGAAAGCGAATCATATCCAGAAGAAAGCGAAAATTTTCAGATACCCGCCTCGGAAATAGAATCTTAGAAACTAATCACCATTTTATATCATCTAGTCTACCATATCTAAGTATCAACGGATTTAAAATTTTGATCGATTCCGGCGCAACCAAAACACTTTGATATGTTATTAGGAACAGAAACTTTAGAACAACTTAATATGGTACTAGACTACAATAGTGGTAAAATATTTTGAAATAATGAAGAATACGACCTATGTAGATATGAACCTCCATTTATTAACTACTTTCAGACTCAAATTAGACAGGGTCAGAATATTATAGATGTACCAACTAATATTAGAAAAGGAACATTTCTTATTCCGGGGCAAACAATAGGTCATTACAATATTGATTTTCTGTTGCAGTAGCTCCATGTTCTTTTCTGTAGTGACAAATTTTTCATCAACTGTTTTTGAAATTTTACCCCATATGTCCTAGTTACTTCCTCGAATTTTTCGTCACTTTTTCTAGAAATTTCTTCGAACCTTTTCGAGACTTCATCGAATTGCGCCCCAAATGTTCTGGTTACTTCATTGAATCTTTCGTTATTATTTCTACAAACATCCTTAATTTCATCTTGAAGAGTTCTAGAAACTTCTTCAAACTTTTTCGATAATTTCTTCCGGAGAGTGGAACTCGAACACATCAGGATCTTCTCCATTTTCAATCAAAGTGTCCCTTAACCGTTTCTGGAGGGTCGCCTTATTACCGGAATCATCACAATCCCGCTCCACCAACTGTTCTTTGAGTTGTTTCACTGTTAACTGCACTAATTTCATTTTGAATTGTCTTTATTAACAAAGTCAATTAGTTAATACAGTTTTCTTCTTTATCACAAAAACGAACGAAATTCTTCACACTTACACGAGAAAAGTCTTCACATTCACCCGAAAACGAACAAAAAGTCTTCACACGAAAAACGAAATAAAGAATCTTCACACTAACACAAAAACGAACAAAATGTCTTCACACCAACACGAAAACGAATTATTAATTGAATAATAATTAGTTTAATGTGTGACTTGTTAAAAAAGGGTTACAAACACAAAAATAACTCCTATAAGATCTTTTCTAGGAAAACTTGAATCTAGACACTTTCAACTCTAGCTATGCCGTTACCATGACATTTATAAATAATTAATGACATTTCTGATTGATGGCTATGAATTATTTCCTGTTTGTGGTTAATTTTATCTAAATTCATGAATGTAAGTACTTTATTTAATAATTTATTATGTGGTTAAGAAAATTTGTAACGATTTTTAGTTTGCCCTGACGAAGAGAATAAACATTCTCGAAAGCTTGGCATAATCCAAAGAATTTTATAAATAAAATGACTGCACCCCCAACAAAAATCTATTTTATCAAATATTAAACCAGTCAAGAATTCAGAATCAAACAATTTACATTTTGGGGTTTTATAATGACATCCAACTCCGTTATGGAACTATTGTTGTTGCTCTTCTCAAGCAATGGGCCAATATCAACATCAAAATGGCAAACTTGCAGAACAGGAAGGTGTTTCTCATTTAATGCAGATCCATTGGTGTCTTTCCGAATCATATTGGTAATGGACTAAATGCTATAGCTATATGATCGGTCACACAAGAGGCAGAACAGGTCAGAAAATTCAGCACTTCAACTCCAAATTGAAAAAAGAACTATTGAATTTTGAAATTAAAGTCACTTTTAGTAATATTAATCTTTTTGACAGAAGATTGAAGTCAATTATCAATCAGATAGAGCTAACAATGTCTTTACAAATTGTCAAAGAATACAATAGGATCTGTTAAGTATAACCGTAAATTCCAAGAAATTAGACTTAATAATATAAGAAAACTAGAAAATCTTAAAATACATGATAAACGGATTAAGAAGTTGACAAATGTAGATCTTCCATTAGAAATGAAACAAATCCTCGCATTAGGTCCGAAATTTTCTTTACCACCAAGTCTTAAAGATATTAATATTCCTTATATTTTGTCTGATCTTGAAAAGTATTGATATAGAAGATAAAGATTGCGTGGGAGCTAGATACACTAATATATTGACAAATTTTACTCATAAAAATTACCAAAGCTCTCACATGTTGTCAAAAAATTCAGTAAATGTCGTTCTTTTCGAAAAGAACATCCGGAACTTATCGTTGTACGACGTGACTGAATATTGGTGTGTGTGCTACACAGTAATAATTAAGTGAGTAATCACTGAGTTTTCTTGTATGAAGTGCGTAAGAGATATAATTATTGTTTTTACCTATATGAATGTGTTTCAGTTATAATTGTGTTACTGATCAGTAAATAGGGACGCCACGGTTGCACGTTAGAGTGTGAAGAGCCTGAAATATGTTGCTCTGGGACTTGTCCTGATGCCGTGGCGGACGTGCGTGTTTTTATCGCCGTCACGACTTTGTTAGGGAGGCTACTGAGTTATTATACATACAGTTTTGGGGTGCAAATGGTTATAAGTTTGCACTGTTGAGCAGTAGTCGGCTGTGGTGTTAAGCTTCAGCCTAGTTATATCTTAATTTTATGCAAACTTGTGCTTGGAATTGTCATGCAAGAGGCTCACACCTGTTTCTTTTATTAGGTGAACTATTTTCCCGGTGCAGCTTGGCAGCCATATTATTTAAGTACCTACATCTTATTGAGGACGTAGGGTATGACAAATTATTATTATTTTCTTTGTTTTTAATGTGATGTTAGAGTTCAATAATTAATTTTACTTTTGGGTTCAAAACTTTATTTTCTCTTTATTACCCCTTTTATAAGAGATTAAGAAATAATCCAACTTACACAATATAACTTAAAGCCAATCAAATTATTTCTAAACTTAAAGATGATGGTATTATTGATCAAGTCACAAGTAAAAAATTGAAGTGCTATCACGCAAAAGCACCGAGATTTTATACGTTACCAAAAATACATAAGCCAACACTATCAATGAGACCTATTGTATCTTCAATTGATTCACCTAATAATAATTTGGCATCTTATATCACAGATATTCTAACGAAAGCTTAGGATACCAATAATGATTTCTATATAAAGGATTCTTTTCAATTTAGTAATTTTATAAATGAATACCAGATTCCAAATGACTATGTAATTGTCAGTTTTGACGTAGTTTCCCTTTTTACAAATTTACCTTTCCCAATTATTTTAGATTGTCTAACCCGTAAATGGAATCATATTAAACAGTTTTGTTCATTAAATCTCGAAACTTTTGAATCAATCCCTCAATTCATTTTCGATTCCAATTTTTTGATTTTTAATGATCAATATTATAAACAAATATTTGGCACTCCCATGGGTTCAACAATATCACCTATTCTTGTAAATTATGTTTTAGATGAATTATTACAAGTTTCAAAAACTAGTTTCATTTCCAATACCTTTCATTAAAAAATATGTAGATGATTTAATCTTAGCTCTACCCACTAATAGAGTTGAAACATTGAATATTTTTAATGCCTATAACGAGCATCTTCAATTTACAGTTGAGAAAGAAAATAAACAATGTCTTCCTTTCTTAGATATGATGGTATGTAGAGATAACACAGGTTTATTACGAACAAAATGGTATAGAAAACCTATATGTAGTAATAGATACATAAACTTCCATTCTTATCATCCACAGAAAATAAAAATTAACTTGATTATGGCATTAAAAAAACAGAGTTATCAAACTTTCGCATCCTATATATAGAAATGAAAGTTTATCAAAATTGAAGAAAATATTAATTGAGAATTCTTTTCCTATAAAATTGATTTAAAAATGTTTAATGCAACCTCAAGTCAATGTAGAAAACCCCGAAATAAAGCATGAGAACTCTTTAAATGATAATAACAATAATGCCTCTACTACAAATATCCTCCCTATTTATAGATCTTTACCTTATATAGGCGAGCCCACTAATAAGTTAGTTAATGTTTTTAGAGGGTATAATGTTATTATTGCAAGAAAAAATATTAAAACCGTATCTAATTTTTTCCAAAATAAAGACACCTTTAGAAATGACAGAAATGTCTGGGGTACTATATAAAATAAATTGCCTTGATTGTGAACTATCATATATTGGTCAAACTTCTAGAAGTATTTTAGGAAGAATAACATCCCATAAAAGTGATATAAGATGTAATAAGAAATCTTGTGCCTTGGCTGAACATGCCATCAATAAAAAACATAGTATTGATTTTGATAATACTATTTCTCTATGTTCTGAGAAAAAATATTTTAAACGTGGTTTCTTAGAAATAATAAATATTAAAAAACATAATAATACTATGAATAAACGTTCAGATATTATTGGACTTAGTTCTATTTATTCATATATATTAAATCTCTATAATATTATAATAATAATATATAATTTATAAATTTTATAACAACTAATATATATATATATATATATATATATATATATATATATATATATATATATATATAATAGTAAATAATATTATTGACATAATAAACTTGAATTTATACTGCAACACCTACGAATTCAGATAGTCTAGTCTGTGTACGGGTATATATCTATTTATATTATGTGTTTCTAAGTCTGTAATAATTTACTAAACTTATATCTGCCTCAATATTTTTAAGTTTACTGTGTGACTTGTTAAAAAAGAGCTACAAACACAAAGATAACTCCTATATGAATCTTTTCTAAGAAAACTTGAATCTAGACACTTTCAACTCTAGATATGCTGTTACCATGACATTTATAAATAACTAATGACATTTCTGATTGCTGACTATGAAATCTTTCCTGTTTGTGGTTAATTTTATGTAAATTCACGAATGTAAGTACTTTAATTAATAATCTATTATGTAATTAAAAAAATTTGTAACGATGTTTAGTTTGCCCCGACGAAGAGAATAAACATTCTCGAAAGCTTGGCATAATCCAAAGAATTTTATTTATTAAATGACTGCATCCCCAACAAAAATCTATTTTATCAATATATATATATATATATATATATATATATATATATATACTTATACATACATACACATATATACATACACACACATACATACATACATAAATACATATATAAACATAAAATAAATATTACATGTCAAGTATTGGTACATATTACATACCTAACTATACATAAATATCTATACATATTAATTTTGAGATACATCTGGAGAAAAATTATTATAATTATCATTATATAATTTTAGAATATAAGAATAAATGGAACTAAGTCCTTTTATATCTGAGCGTTTATTCATAGTGTTATTATGTTTCTTAATATTCACCATTTCTAAGAAACCACGTTTAAAACAATTTTTTCAGAACATAGTGCAATAGTATTATCAAAATCAATACTATGTTTCTTACTGATAGCATGTTCTGTCAAGGCACAAGATTTTTTATTTCGTCTAATATAATATGAGATGTAATCCTTCCCGAAATATTTCTGGAAGTTTGACCAATATATGATAATTCACAGTCTAGGCAATTTAATTTATATACTACTCCAGATTTTTCTGTTATTTTTAAAGGAGTCTTTAATTTAGAAAATAAACTAGATACTGTTTTTACATTCTTTCTCGATATTATAACATTGTACCCCTTAAAAATATTAACAAGTTTACTGGTGAGTTCATTGATGTAATGTAGAGATCTATAGATAGGTAAAATATTATTTGTATTAGAAATATTATTAGGATTTGGTGCGTTATTGGGAACTATTTCATTTATTTCAAGATTAAGTTGAGGATGCATCAAACATTTGTTTATCAATTTTAGAGGAAAAGAATTTTCTAGTAGCATTTGTTTTAATTTAGTTAAACTCTCATTTCTATATAAATTATGTGAAAGTTTAATAGCTCTACTTTTTAATGCCATAATTAAGTTAATTTTCATTTTTTGTGGATGATAGGAGAAAAAATTTATGTATCTATTACTGCATATAGGCTTTCTGTACCATTTTAAAATGCTACTAGAAAATTCTTTTCCTCTAAAATTGATAAACAAATGTTTGATGCATCCTCAACTTAATCTTGAAATAAATGAAATAGTTCCCAATAACGCACCAAATCCTAATAATATTTCTAATGCAAATAATATTTTACCTATCTATAGATCTCTACATTACATCAATGAACTCACCAGTAAACTTGTTAATATTTTTAAGGGGTATAATGTTATAATATCGAGAAAGAATGTAAAAACAGTATCTAGTTTATTTTCTAAATTAAAGACTCCTTTAAAAATAACAGAAAAATCTGGAGTAGTATATAAAGTAAATTGCCTAGACTGTGAATTATCATATATTGGTCAAACTTCCAGAAATATTTCGGGAAGGATTACATCTCATAATAGTGATATTAGACGAAATAAAAAATCTTGTGCCTTGACAGAACATGGTATCAGTAAGAAACATAGTATTGATTTTGATAATACTATTGCACTATGTTCTGAAAAAATTGTTTTAAACGTGGTTTCTTAGAAATGGTGAATATTAAGAAACATAATAACACTATGAATAAACGCTCAGATATAAAAGGACTTAGTTCCATTTATTCTTATATTCTAAAATTATATAATGATAATTATACTAATTTTTCTCCAGATGTATCTCAAAATTAATATGTATAGATATTTATGTATAGTTAGGTATGTAATATGTACCTATACTTGACATGTAATATTTATTTTATGTTTATATATGTATTTATGTATGTATGTATGTGTGTGTGTGTGTATGTATATATGTGTATGTATGTATATGTATATATATATATATATATATATATATATATATATAAATAAAAAGATGTTCTTGGGGATGCAGTCATTTATTAAATTAAATTCTTTGATTGAAGCCGAGCTTTCGAGAATGTTTATTCTCTTCTTCAGGGCAAAAATCGTGAATTTAGAATAAATTAACCAAAAACAGGACATTTGTAATTGATGGCTATGAAATCTTTTCTGTTTTTGGTTAATTTATTCTAGATTCACGATTTTTGCCCTGAAGAAGAGAATAAACATTCTCGAAAGCTCGGCTTCAATCAAAGAATTTAATTTAAAATATGACTGCATCCCCAAGAACATCTTTTTATTTATTATAAAACCAGTCAAGAATACAAAATCAATATATATATATATATATATATATATATATATATATATATATATATATATATATATATATATGTATATATGTATATTGGTTATAAATGGATTAATGTGAATGGATATATTTACCTATATACAGGGTCCAGACGATTTAATAGGGACAGTATTACTATTTCTTAAACGGTAAGAGATAGAAGGATGGTTAAATTGAAGAAAAGTTGCGTGAATTACACTTCTTCAATATTCCGGTCTGCAAATTAAAAAAGAATCAAAGGTTCCTGAAATATTTTGAAAAAACTGAAAATCATCGATTAGGTTTTCATTCAGTTTCTCAATTACTATTTGGAGAAGAAAGCTGGAATTTTGCGTATTTAAGAAATGCACTAAGACGAAGGTGATGGAATTGTTAGAAATATTTTATCTTTTTTATTTTCAGAGATATGCTATACAAGTTTTGTTTTTCTAACGGGCGCCATATTTGTTTTTTGTACCATTAAATGGAACAAAAAATCTCCTTCACAACAATGTATAACATTCGACATTTAAAGCCAGAGGGACAAAGAGAAACGGTAAAAATATTTTCGAATGCGGTAGGCCATGGTAAGAAAACCAAATATCTCAATCACCATGGCAACAATATCAATATGTCCTTCTTTGACATTTAAATATTAAAACATTCGGAAGTTTCGTTTTAATATAAAGATTATAGAAAATGGTGCGTTATAGCAACAGTGAAAAAATGGATATGTATGATGTTTACATTAGATTCTATAGAAATGTTGATATAGCAGTGCAAGAATATGCTAGATTGTATCCAGAAAGAAATGCGCCAACACTTTACTCAATTTCAGAATTTGGATGTGTTTCGAAAAAGCGAACAAAATATCGTGTCACAAATTTACAACATGAAATTAAAGTATTGGCACAAGTTAGTATCAATCCCGAACTTTCTTCAAAATCCATTGGCAACGAGTGTGGTATTAGCGCATCGTGGGTTCAGAAAATCCTTAAGAAGCACAAGTACCATGATTATAAATTTAAAATTTCAACAAGTTACATCCTGGAGATTCCGAGCGTCGATTTGAATTTTGTAATTGGTACCAAACCATGTTAGAGCAATTATCATTTCAAAATACTATTTTATGGACAGATGAAATGTCATTTACTAATAGTGGGGTTTTCAATAGAAGAAACAAACATTTTTATGCAATAGATAATCCTCATTTAACACAGCAGACTAGACCTCAAATTCGCTAAAGCATCAATGTGTGGTGCGGAATTATTAAAAATCAAATAATAGGACCAAAAATTATTGAGGGAAATGTGAATGGAGTCGCCTACGTCAATTTATTAACAGAAGTTATGGAAGAAATACCTCTTGCGACCTTGCGAAAAATTAATTGGTTTATGCAAGATGATTGTGCAGCTCACAACTCTGCAGTGGCACAAGAATTCTTAAATACAAGTTTTCCTGACAGATGGATCGGAACACATGGTCCTGTGAGATGGCCTGCCAGATCGCCTTGTCTTAATGCATTGGATTACTTTTTATGGGGATTCCTGAAAAATAAAGTTTATCACAATGAAGTGAATAGTGTTGAAGAATTGCGTCGAAGAATTACTTCAGCTTTTAGAGACATCACACCTGAAATTGTATTGAATGCAGTGGGGGAGTTGCGTCTTAGAACCCAAAAATGTATAGAAAATAATGGCGGGCACTTTGAGCAGCACTTAAGTTGACTTCTTAACTATTCTTTTTAGTTGGTTATTTATTTAATTTATTTAATTGTTGTTAATTTCTTTATTTTTTAAAAATAAATTTGTTATTTTTCAACAAGAAATTAGATTTATTCATTGCTGCAAAGAGAATAATTTTTACTGTTGTCATGGAGATTACAATTTGTATTTTGTTTCCTTATCATCATGGCCTACCGCATTCGAAAATATTTTTACCGTTTCTCTTTGTCCCTCTGGCTTTATATGTCGAATGTTATACATTGTTGTAAAGGAGATTTTTTGTTCCATTTAATGGTATAAAAAACAAATATGGCGCCCGTTAGAAAAACAAAACTTGTATAGCATATCTCTGAAAATAAAAAAGATAAAATATTTCTAACAATTCCATCACCTTCGTCTTAGTGCATTACTTAAATACGCAAAATTCCAGCTTTTTTCTCCAAATAGTAATTGAGAAATTGAATGAAAACCTAATCGATGATTTTCAGTTTTTTCAAAATACTTCAGGAACCTTTGATTCTTTTTTAATTTGCAGACCGGAATATTGAAGAGGTGTAATTCACGCAACTTTTCTTCAATTTAACCATCCTTCTATCTCTCACCGTTTAAGAAATAGTAATACTGTCCCTATTAAATCGTCTGGACCCTGTATAGATGAAGGACTGGTCTTAACTGATTTTATAGTAATTAACTTTAGAATTTTAGGTTTCCATAAACAATAGAAAAATTTAGATCAACTTATTAGTGAGAGAAATTTAGGTGATCGAAGGGAATTATTCTCTTAAAATTCATTATATGTTTATTTGAGATTAAATGTATAATCTACTTATGAAAGGTTTTCATAACATTTACTGTTTTCGAAAATATGCATGCTGATTAGTGAGAGATATCAGCTTGTTTCTGGAAAAGTGAATGATTTTCAAAATGTTTCATTCTCATGTCGTATTGTAAGAGAATATGATTTTATATATTATTTTGAATATTTATGAATATTTGAAAGAACATTAAAGAGTATTTTAGGATTTCAAAACATATATTTCACCCAAAAATTTAGAGGTTGATTAGTGAGAGAAATCGGCCTTTTTGATGGAATAAGTATCAGTGCACTTTGAGAATAATCATATATATGGACGCTCTATTACACATCAGTGTAATTCTGGTCAAGATGATCACCTTAACCGATGGAACAAAAATTGGAAGGACGCTCCATGCACGTCCCAAGAGATTTTAGATTGGTATTCGAAAATAATTAGTTCGATATATCTGGCGCAGCGTGGCGCTAAAATATTCTTTTTGAATACGTTAACTTTCATTCCATTGCCCATTGGGCGTCCGGCAATCTGGCAACAACGAAACACATGAATTTCATTTCAACGACTTTTCCACTCATATAGGGTATTCTGATATTCATTCGAAGCACTTATTATATATGAGATTTTTTTTATTTATACTATGTATTTAAATTTAATTTTTTAAATCATAATTCAATGTATTAGGAACAAAGTAATAAGTAATTAACAATACGAACAATATTGACGTACTACTTCTGACAGACGTTTCATTTAATATGGAGGACATAAACTCTATCGTATCGTATTCCGAGGATATAGACTAATAAGTCATATTCGACAGATTCGTATTCATCTTTGCGCCAAGATAGCGCAGAATTAACACAGCTTAAAAATATGAAAATTAGTTTTTGTTGTGCCTACAGATCACCAGATAGTGATAGTAATTTTTGTCAAAATTATCTGCACAGAATATTATCAGAAAAAAACTCCAATAATAAGGTACTGGCTGCCGGTGACTTTCAATTATAACTCTAAGACTTGAAACCAATGACAATAAATTAACTGAATGCAAAAATATTTTTTATCACTTGATATGTTAGAAAAAGTTTTGTTGACACCAGCGGATAACTAAATCTAGAGAAACTAGAGTAGATAATCTGTTCACAAACTTTCATTCTTGAAGTTATAGAGCCGCACTTGTCCGACCATAAAGAAATTTTATCATGTGTCGACCAATGTCAAAAAAATCTATCCCAGGTTTCACAGCTGCATTAGATAAAATGATCTGAAATATATGCCATTTAGATCTAAAGCTAGCAGAGCAACCTTTGAAAATCATAATTTTTCAGAACTTTTGTTTTAGTGATTGTAGGGCTAATTATGTGCGATACTTCGAAATTAATTGCTCTAATATTTTTTTGAGAGAGAACGTTCTTTTCAGACAAATAAAAATGTCAATTTATCTATTGTGGGAAAATTTATAGCTTTAAAGGTACACCGAGCAACTTGAAAGTACTTAATTTTATGTAATCCATTTTCAATTCCACTTTAAAATTTAGATTTTAATGGTTTTGAATGTATTATCTCTCCCAATTAAGAGATGTACAATTCTGATACCAAGAAGCTAAGGGATAAAACTTAATTTTTGTAGGACCGGACTGTTTTCGATTGCTAACCGTATATGCTCCTACGACTGTAAGATAGGTTTACCGGTGGATAAGTTCATTACTAAGCACGTCGGTAAGTATTTTTCTTACCGATATCATTGTATTGGCCAAAATATTATAGAAATTAATTCCGGGATACAGCACTTGTTTAAATAACATAGGAAATATGTAAATTTTATTGATTTTTTATAAAAAATACCTCAAATAATGGTTACTAATATAGTTTATATATCGGGGGTATAGATTATATGTTTTTGCTCTGATAGCGACAATCTCTGCCATTTTCTAAAAACTATAAGAGCCGATAATTTCGTAATGCAGCATTTAATTAGCAAATAATTAGCTCTACAACCTCGAAAAAGATTTTCTTGAAAAAGTGTTTCTTAAAGCAAAGCAGTCATTTTCCGAAAACTTTAACAACAATTGAGTTTGGAATACAGCACTTAATTAGCCCCATATAAACTAAAAGAGGTTCTCAAAAAGTTGATTTTTAAAGTCTGCTCCGTTAGACTTAGATCTAAAGCTAGCAAAGCAGCTATTTAGAAAAAAACTATAAGAGCAATTAATTTCGGAATAAAGCAAATAATTAGCAATTAATTAGCTCTACAAGCATCAAATACGATTTTCTAGAAAAAAATATTTTTTAAAAACAAAGCAGCTATTTTCCTAAAAACCATAAGAGCAATTAATTTCGGCATACAGCACTTAATTAGACCTTAATTAGCCCTACAAGCACTAAAAAAGAAGTTCTGAATAAATATTTTTAAAGGTTGCTCAGCTAGCTTTAGATCTAAAGCTAGCAAAGCAGCCATTTAAAAAAATATAAGAGCAATTAATTTCGGAATACAGCAAATAATTAGCACTTAATTCGCTCTACAAGCACCAAATAAGATTTTATCGGAAAAGTTGATTTTTCAAAGCAAAGCAGCCATTTTCCAAAAACCATATGAGTAATAAATTTCTGAATAAAGCACTTAATTAGAACTTAATTAGCCCTACAAACACTATAAAATAAGTACTCAAAAAATATTGCAGAATTATCAAATAATTGCACAATTTCAAAAGGACCATTAAACAAATTTTGACTTTTATCTTTAATTTGAGATTCTTTAAGATAAAAATTATCTTCTATTTTATACTCTGGAAGCTTTCCTGAAATATTTTTATCAAATCTAATTTTTGCTTTTTCTTTCTGACTTGCTGTTTTTGCTCGTGCAATTTTATAATAATGTTGCATTCTTTTGTTCAAATCACGTATGTATTTAGTAATAAGGGCTTTCTCATTATATAAAGTTTCACGTGGTTTAATAGACGTATGACCAAAAATCAGTTCATATGGGGTAAAACCAGTTGTTTTGTTTTTAGTATTATTATAACATATAACCGCATATGGCAAAATATTAAACGGATTTTCGTCTGGATTTTCTGTCTTATGTGCACGGATCATCTCCACAAGAGTTCCGTGAAATCTTTCTAAAGAACCATTCGATTGTGGATGGCCAAAGCTAGAAAAAGTGAGCTTTATGTCATAAAGCGTACACAAATCTTTTATTAATGAATTATCAAATTCTCGACCATAATCGCAATGAATTCTCAAAGGTGTTCCAAAATGTTGAAAGAATATTAATAATGTATTTACAACTGTTGAAGCTTTTTTATTTGAAATAGGATAAGCTTGAGTAAATTTAGTTAACTCATCTCGAATCGTTGGATACTCAAAAATATCAATATTAATTCTTTCAAACGGAGTTTTTGGTGTTTCTGTTATTACCAGAGGAGTGCTTAAATTCTTACGACAGATTTTTACTTTTTGACAAGTTTCACAGTTTTTAATAAATTGTTCCACATCTTTTGTTAGTTCTGTCCAATTATACTTAGATTTAATCCCTTGTATAGTTTCATTTATTCCGCGATGTAAATTACTTTTGCCTTTATGATACTGGTCCAATATGAAAGGTATTTCATCACGGTCAGGTGTTTTAACAATATTTTGACAGACTACACATTTTAAATCAACATTAGCAAAAATAAAAGAGAATACATCTAAAATAGGTGACTCAAGATTATTTTCTATATAGTAAGTTTTCGAAGGATCAAATTTACTTTGTTCTTTAAATAATGTGTAAAATAATTGTTGAACTACAAACTCTGGATCGTAAATAAGAGGTATTATAAAATACGTGCGATCTTTCACAGTTTTACTAGAAACAATATTTACTAAATTCATTTGAAAATCAAAATTTTCTTCAAAAAATATCTTCAATAATTTTATAATGTAAATCTTCAAGTTTATTTTGCCAAAATAAAGTGACAATATTCTTATGAGCCTTATCCAATAACTGGTCATTTGATGTTTAAATTTTTGAATAATCGATTATTGATTTTTTTTTTGTAAAGGTCAACAAATCTATTAAGTTCATCTATAAGTGTTTCACTTTGTTGTGGTTCTATAGGATCATTAGGATCTTTACTTGTTGATGGTGTAACCTCATTAGTTTCATTAGTTGCTAAATTTGTAATTTTAGATTGTAAACTTGCACATTCTTTAAAATGATTAATTTTAATTCTTGAAAGCGCATCTGCATTTTTATTAATTTTGCCTGGCTTGTACTCAATTTTGTAATCATATTCTTCCAATTTGAGTCGCCATCTAGCTAGTCTGCTTCCGGGATCTTTAATGGAAAAAAGCTATGTTAATGGACGATGGTCAGTGACTAGCGTAAATTTTCTTCCAAATAAATAAGGACGAAAATGTTTTACTGCCCATACAATAGCAAGAAGTTCTCGTTCTATTGTCGAATACTTTGTTTCTGCACTACATAATGTTCTAGAAGCATAACTTACTGGTAGATCTTTACCAATGGGATCTTATGATAGAACAGCGCCAATGGCAAATGCACTAGCATCAGTTGTGAGAATAAATGGTTCTTCGAAATTTGGGTATCTCAAAATAGGATCTGAAGTAAGTGCAGTTTTTAGTTCGTTGAAAGAATTTTTACATTCAGTATTAATAATAAAAGAAACATCTTTCTGTAAAAGTCTTGTAAGGGGTTTAGAAATGTTGGCAAAATTTGGTATCAAGCGACGATAATGTCCTCCTAAACCAAGGAAAGATTTTATATCTTTAAGATTTTTAGGTTCCGGGAATTTTTTAGACATTCCATTTTGGCTGGATTTGTTTTAACACCATCTTGGGTAATGATATGTCCAAGATAAGCGACTTCTTTTGAAAGAAATTCACATTTATCTGGTTGAATTTTCAGGTTGGCTTTTCGAAGTCTGTTGAACACTTCAGTCAGACGAGAAACATGTTCATGAATAGTAGAAGAATAAATTATTATGTCATCCATATAAACAAGACATCTTTCATTTTGAATGCCAAGTAAAAGGTTGTCCATGACGCGTTGGTAAGTGGAAGGGGCATTTTTGAGTCCAAACTGCATTCGAACGAATTCATAGTTACCGTTATCAACTGAAAAAAATCCCGATGGCCTGTAGTCAGCGGAAAGGTAATTTTTTCAAAATTCATTGAATTGAAATTTTAACAACCTTTTCATTGCTATACCTACATGTTATTAAATAAAACTGTCATAGCCTTGCGGTTAGAGGTTTTTGTTTTGGCTGTTGAATATAAAGCAGACAGGGTTCGAGTCCACTTCAAGGCAGATTTTTTTTTCGTCTATTTCTTTTCAATAAATATACTATATATTTTTTTAATCAGGGTCTATACTATGATCTCCAGAAAATGTACAATTACATCAAATTTATATTGAGTGCTCATGTTTTATCAATATTTGTTATTTTTCTTTATTAATTTTTATTTTCTTACCTGTGTATTTTATGAAAAATTGCTAAGAACAAAAGTTGTAGGTACTGATTATATCTATAACCTAAAATTATTTTTAATAATATTTACACTAATGCTCTTTTCTGATAATTTTTTTAAATGTTTGAATGATCGCCATTTTGAAACTACTTACCCGATATCGCCCAATAACGAACTCAACCGAGATATTTGAGAGATTGATTTTTGTAGCAAATTTGAACTTGATACCTTCAAAACTGCGACCTCTATCGTGTTAACAAATTTCGTAATATCCCATATATATATATATATATATATATATATATATATATATATATATATATATATATATATATATATAACTTTTGAACCAAATGTTTTTTTGGACTAACTTATAGACATATAACAACATGCCGTTGAAATTTTTTCGAAATTCAAAAGTGTGAACGATCGCAATAGGTATATTTCTATAAGAAATTTACCTAAAAACTGTTTTGGAGATATCTTTTGGTTCAATTTCGATTTGATGGAAACCTGAGGCTAAGTCAAGAGTGGTAAAATATTGACATCTCCCTAGTTGATCAAGGAGATCAGAAATGTTGGGTAATGGATATTTATCATCTATCGTAACTTCATTTAATTTACGATAGTCAACAACCACACGCCATTTTGGTTTTCCTGAAGCATCAAGCTTCTTTGGTACAACCCAAACTGGGGATGACTATGGTGAAATAGAATGACGTATAATACCTTGTTCCAACATTTTTTTCACCTGAGTTTTTACCTCTTCTTTATGAATTTGGGGGTATCTATATGATTTAGTAAATATAGGTCTCGCACTATCAGTTTCAATTGAATGTTTAATTTCATTAGTAAATGTTAGTTGGTCTCCTTCCAAATAAAAAATATCAGAAAATTCTAAACATAAATTTGTGATAATTTCTTTTTCTTCTTCGTTGAGATGATCTGATCTCCAAAATTATAGTTGTTCTATCAACAGGAATGGGATCTAGCTTCAAATTTGGAAATTCAACAATTTTTGGAATAGCATTCGAATTAATAATTGAAGTAAAGAATTCACCGTCTTCATTTACATGTACCAAAGCATTTGGAATTCTAACATTTTCTATTGCTTGTCCGAAATGTAGTTCATCTGTGTTTGTTAACTTACATTTCAATTTGAATTTTTTTTCAATTCTTGGCTCAATAAAAATTTTTTGTATCTTTGGCAAACAAATAACAATTTCAACACCTAAATTTCTAAAAAGATAAGAAATCATTTTTTTAACATACGTCCAATCTAACTTGTCCAATCCACACCCTATTTTTGGCATAGCTAATTTTTGAACATTCCAACATGATCTCTCAATTTCTTTACAGATGACCATATAGTCTGATAAGTGGGTTTTCCGGTTGAAGTTTCTTTTGTTACAAGATAATAAATATATCTAGTTGTATTTGCATTCTTAATTTTCTAACCTGCTAAACCATTTTGTTTTTGATTTTGACTTAATAATTTTTCTATATTTCCAAATCGTTTCTTAAATTCCGCGGCAATGCCTTTTTGCATTTGCATATCTTCCGCCACGCAATGAGCTAATGAATAATCGTCAGGCATGTCAAAAATTTCAATGTCTTTCTCGGCTATTTTTTTTAGAACAATTTTAAATATTTTGTTCAAATTCTAAGAATTCAGAATCTTGTCCGCAAATTTGATTATTTTGAGACAAGTGTGATGTTTCGGTAACTTTAAACAGAGTTATAGATTCAAAATTAGTTATCAATTGTTTTGAATTCAAATCAATTATACAATTATAATTTTCTAGGAAATCTGAACCCAAAATTCCATCAAAATCAATATTAAGATTATAAATAAAAACTTTATGGGGATCTTTTGCAGCAAATGGAATAAGAACTGATTCTTTTAGTAAAATTTCAGTATTAAATATTCAGTAAATCTTTGAGGAAATTTCTTAACAGTATTTTCTTTAAAAATAGAAACTCCTGCACCTATATCAATAAGCAGCTTAAACTTTTTATAGAAGCATCTTCAATATAATAAAGAGTTTTGGAATTAACAGTCAAAAATGGATTTAAAGAAAATTTAGTTCTCTTCGAATTTTAATGTTTGGATTTTGGTAACTGTTTCTGAAATTGAATTCTCTGTTGTCGGACAATCTGGGGGATGGTCTTTGACTGGGGCAATAGGAAAATCCTGAAAATTTGAAATTACCTCAGCAGAAACAAAATTTTGAGAATCTTTCTCAAATTCAGAAAAATGTTCTTTATTTTGAACAATTGGCAATTCATGGATATTTGAGATTACTTCAGCAGATGTAAAATTTTGAGAATCTTTTTCGAACTCAGAAAGATTATCAAATGAATAATTATTGTCATCTTTCTCGAAATTATTTCCAAAATTATCTTGAATATCATAAAGATTATGATCCAGATCAGAGCTTGGAGTAAAAGCTCTCTGCTGTTGAAAACGACATTGATTAGAAGTATGACCATTTTTACCACATGAAAAGCATTTTACAGTTTGTATTTGGGTTTTTCACACATTTGATATATTTTGAGGTTTACTTACAATATTAGAAGCTGGATTATTAAATTTTTGATTCTCAAAATATGATAATTGCAATTCTCTTCATATGCGAATTTGTGCATCTAATAAATTTTCAGGCTGACTAGCACGAATAAGTTGTCCTAGACGGGGTTCAAGTCCAGTTAATAAAGTATAAGGAGCCATAGTATCAATAAGAATTTCTTGTGCAACCTTTTGTTCATTTGATAAATTTGCTGTTTTTGTATATTTGCATGCATTTTAGCATTTAAGACTTGCACTCTATTGAAAAATGTAAGAGCTGACTCATTCGATAATTGTTTTAATCTTTGTAAATCATGAATAAGAAAAGTAAGGTCTCTTGAATCACCGAAATGAAGATTTAAAACTGTCTTATCCTACGTAAGTCTGAGGATTTCGTGAGCTGATTAGTTGGGCTGCTTTTATCTTTAGTTTATTTTTAATGTGAATCACTAACAGAGCCTTTTGGTCTCTGGTAGACATATTATAAGCACAATCACATGCATTTAAAAATGTTCCGAGAAATATCTGATCCCCTTCAAATTCAGGTACGATACAAAATATTTCCGAAATTCTATAAGGTTCAAGCTCAACCTCTTGAGCTGGATTTCTTTCATTTGCCATTTTGATTTAATTAAATATAAAATATCAAATATATAAAAAATATGATGAAAGAAAAACTTTTCCTTTTTATAGTAATATATTAATATACATTGGTTTGTCTTGTTCTCTGCGATGTGGTTTACAAAGGAGTGAGGACGCCTCGTTGGACCTCTGCTGTAAGTTGTTGAAGAATCTGCCGTCGACAGTTAGGTCAGTTCCTTGTTCTCTCCACGTGCTAGATTCTTGATACTTCTTATGTCTTATTCTTCTTTCGTCGGAGTTGCTGGTTCTTTTCTTCAAAGGTTAGGAAACCACCTTTGATAATGAGGGGAAACTTGTTGTTGAAGTAAGCCTTGTTTTACCAACGTTGAAGAATCCTACTGACTGCGGCAATTTGTTAGATCACACAGCTTGGCATTAACTTTTTAAAGACAATTATTAATTAATACAAAAAAATAGAATACAAATAAAATATATCTTTACTTTACATGACTGTATGAATCTAGACTCACAAGTTGACTGAAACATTCGACAGAAGATTCACAATTGATGTCGTTAGCTGGAGATCTAGATCAAAAATGTAGAAAGAAACGTAAATAAATACAATAGGTCTTTTCTTTTAACATTAAATCGAAACTAGAAATATTATATTGATAAACACTTAGTAATGTCTTTTAGAGGCCAACTGGATAAACAACTAACAATGGTCTTTATATTAACTTGCTGACTACTGGTTGGCATCTCTGGCACGTAAACACCCTTATCACTTATCTTCTTAGAACTGCGCCTTGCAGATGTAATATGATATGGTAAAATAAAATATTATGAGATTTAGGGCCGATTTCATAATGAATCCTTAATGGGAGATTAGTTAATTCTTCAATTTGTTTAACTCATATCTCGATGACGGAATAAAAAGAGTGCATTTTTCCATAACTTTCGCAACATTAGTCACCTTATCTTTCGTTGTTTCAAAGTAACTTTAAATTATATGACCAACCAAAAAAATTCTGAATTTTTTAATCTAGGATTAAAATTAATAGGAGATTAAATTTGATTATGAAATTGGCCCTTAATATTTAAAAATAATACTTTGTTATTATTATATGACTTAAATAATATTTCAATTATAACTTTATATAACATGTATATAGAAAATACGTGCATCTGAGGTACACCTTAGATACGATTCGGCTCTTTTTGATGAATTGAATGAATATCAAGATATCTGTTCCAAACAACCGTTTGTTGAAATACACTCGAATTAATAAATTTGGTCCATTGTTTCGGACACTAAAAAAACACGTTGATAATAATATTGATAAAATTCTAATTACAATGATTGTCCGCCGTAGGTATAAAATTTTCAGTATTGGTAATAAGTTAGAACATTTCTCCCCAACAACTCCGGAACGGTTGTTTAAAAAAATAGTATTAAGAAGTTCTAAAATACCATCTTACATATATTCTGCATTTAGGATCGATAAATGTTCGTAAAAATCCTAGACAATAATTTTAATTAGATATATCGGAGCATGAATCAAAAATATTCCGCTATGTTGGATAATCATCCTTAAATTTATCGATTTTAAAGTTGATTGGATTGTTTGCAATTGATTTAAAACTGATTTACTTACAAGATTTGATCCAAATACATTGGCAAAAAATCGCAAGTGGAGTTGAATAAAAGCTTGTCTGATATGTCTTTTCTACTTCTAATCACAATTTTCACTTTGAACTGCCTATTGTCACTTTGAAGTGGCAAACATAACCGAAAAGATTTTATTCAACACCACGTTCTTATTCAAATTGCTTGCAGTGATCCAATCGAATTGGTAGCAGTATGATATTTTTAAAATATTTAAAAGGTAACGGACGAAATTTTTTCCAAGTATGGAATTTTGGAGGTCGGAGATTTTCGTGAAAAATCCAAGAATAAGGGAATGCTGCCCTAAGATTGCAGAAGATTTACGACTAAACGATCTTATTAAAAATTGATGTCTTAGTTTTTTTTATGTGGGAGATTTCAATTAGGTATTTGTCAACACTCAAAAGAACAAGAGGGCAGTTGAGTGAGATGATCCACAAGAACTCCAAATGTTTCCGATTATTTCAAAAATTCTTCAGTTTTCCAAAAACTCCAAGATGCAAGGATCTTCTATATATTCAAAACATAAATCACAAAACTAGTTTGCCCATTAGAATTCTTAATTCTGCTCTCCAGAAAAGACTTGGTGACAATAACGAAAAATGTCAGAACACCTTATTGAGTCTTTCGATATTTAGTATAAAAACATCCTACACTCAAAATCCTTGAATAAGGATGACAAAATTCAGACAATGAAGAGGAAAATGTAGATATTTGTCATCCCCAAATTATTGTTTTCTGACTGAGAATTTTTATTCCCTAAACACTAACTTTGACACCAACTTTCAATACAATCATAGCTTAAATCGCGAATGAAGCATTTATTCAATTCCTGGATATCTCTTCTGTGTGTACAAATTTGAAATATAATCTTACCATAAATCAAAAAATTCGTATACCATTTTTTCTTCTCATCATGAAAATATAATAATGCATTCAATTTAACTGAATCTGAATTGCCAAATGCTTCTTCGCAGTGGCATTTGTTGCCTATGGGGTCTGTTCTAAAAAAATGTTCTAGGAACTGGTTTGAATTTGAGTACATTTAGAAAAAATCTTATTATTCAAGTTAAATTGACAATTATTGATTAATAGTAGTTTTTTTCAATAGTGGGTTATTTTCAATAAAAAATATTATTTATCAATAATAATAATAAAAATATCTCCGAAACTAATAATTTAGTTATAGAAAATATATAAGAGAAATGAAACCTTAATAACTGTACTTTTCGCTCATGATATAAAATATACTGCAATATTTCATAAGTAAACATAATCGACAAATGCAAAAAATACATTATATTATTATTTAAGTAATATACATAAAGTTGCAATCAATACAATATTCTGACCAAATTGGTTATATCTTTTGAAAGCCCCGGTATAACCTTATACCATTAGGATATTGTAATTGTGAGAAAGTGTAGATTATGATTAAAGAATAAAATCATTATGTTGTTGTAATCTTGAAAAAGAGTAGATTCTGATTATAGAATAAAATATAAAATATAACATAATATTGATCTGTCACCATGTTGGAGAACATCCTGTGAATTTCTAATTAATTTCAATGTTATTTATTAATGAAGTCGAACAGTTAGACGCCAAATCATCATCAATAACAAATATTTTATAAGAGATGTTATTTAATAATTCTAAAACAATAGAGGTTGAAAAGTGTTTTTTGTTTGAAAATAAGAAAGTGATCCGAAAATATCGACCTCCTAGAGACCTTAGTACAAAAATCTGTAGATGTATTCAAATTTTTTCAAGTATAAATATCCCCAAAATATATTCAAACTTTTGGAGGTGAGAGCTATATTCTGCAAAACTCAACAAAAAAAACCCAAATCTTTCGCATATGCTCAGTAAGAGCTGAACCACACCGATACAATTTTTGGTATGTTGTATATAAGAATTTTGTTGGTACATATATTAATCAAGTGATTCTATCACTTCTCACCGCTCCCAAAAATTCCTTCCATAAAATGTCAACTTGACGTATTATATTCATAACCCACATTTACAGTAAATCTGGACTCGAGCATTTCCATTTCCTCACCAGCCTGCATTTATGATTCACAATATTAACGCATTTTGATCATCATCGTCAATTCAAAAACTTTTCACCAGATCAGAATTACCACCACCTTCCTCCACTGGCCCCTGGTCAATGGTAAAAATTCAAACAAAATAGTCAATTGTATGACGTTGACAAATGAGTTTTTTATTTTTTTCAACTCAATAAGTTTTATTGCTAATCCACTCCTTTATAACTTTTCTTAATACGGTGTTAGCAATTATTACCATTAGGTCTAAGTATATATCCAAAAATAGATCGTATCATACTAGTGTATTTATTTCAAGTATAAATGCAAGATAGTGACAATTTTATCATTAAAAGTCCGCAGGTTATTAACTCGAAATGCTCTATTCCTGATTTACTGTAAATGTGGGTTATCTAATTATATTAAACGAGCAATGCTTATATATATATATATATATATATATATATATATATATATATATATATATATATATATATATATATAGTTGATTTTTCAGGAAACTTTGTTGAAAGCCCTGATCGTGGGGATGTAGTCAAAAAAGGTGGTTTAATTAAAAGGCCACGATGAAGAACTCTGGTTTATAATTCGTCTAGCTTTCGAGAGCCCTCGCTCTCTTCCTGAGGACAATACTAAAAATAGAAACAACAAACGATGTAAAAAAACTCGATTGTTGTATTATTATTTACAGAATACTTACTAAAGTGAATAAAAAATATCAAAAAAGACAACTCTTGAGTACATTAAAATAATAACAACGTGTTCATTTTGGCAAGACAGTGGAAAACAGCAGGAAAAAGGCACGAGTGACAGCAGGAAGTGTATTAGTTCTAATACAACCACAAAAGTGGTAGTTTGACAATAGAACAATGTCAAGGTCGCAAAAGTAGGGGACTAACAATTTGCACTTACTACTTACTGTCTTACATTATTCATACTAAATGAATACATACATAAATACTAGGTGTATCAATAATACAATTCAAACAAAGTTAAATATTAACTACCTATTGTTAACATTAATAAAGGATAGGAGATATTCATATAAAGTGCTCAGGTTACTAATATCTGATCTTTTATTCATGCAAAGAGAATCCTTTTTAATTTGCATCATTTAGATTAGATTCAGTTACCAAAATTGTCGCTTGTTCAGAGTCAAAAGTATGTTTTCGATCAATGCTGTGTATTACCAGAGCACACGATCTTTTTTTATTCTTTAAATCACTTCTGTGTAAGGTCATTCTGTTCGTTACATTACGAGAGGATTCGCCTATATATGTTTGGTCACAATCATTGCACTTAATCTTGTAAACTATGCCTGTTCTTTCCTTATCACTAATCGGTGTTTTTAATCTGGTGTATAATCTCGAAACCGTCTTGATATTTCTTTTAGCAATAAATAATTAATTTTTACGCAATATTCTATCTAATAACGGTATTAACTCTGCAATGTATGGAAGAGACCTAAAAATGTTAGTATTTTCATGGTTTGACACTGACCTTACGGGAGATAATAGAGCAAATGGATTGTGTGATTCCTGACTTAATTGGTTGGGGAGATTCAAAATGCTGTTGTTTAAATTATTGTATGTATTGTTACTAAATAATAACTTGTTAACTAAACGAAATGGGTATGCATTTTCAAGTAAGATGGTTTTCAAGTTTTTTAGTTCAGTAGTTCGATAGTTAGGGTGGGTTATTCTTTCAACCCTAGTTGAAACAGGCAGCAAGATTAAGTGCAATGATTGTGACCAAACATATATAGGCGAATCCTCTCGTAATGTAACGATCAGAATGACCTTACACAGAAGTGATTTAAAGAATAAAAAAAGATCGTGTGCTCTGGTAATACACAGCATTGATCGAAAACATACTTTTGACTCTGAACAAGCGACAAATTTGGTAACTGAATCTAATCTAAATGGTGCAAATTAAAAAGGATTCTCTTTGCATGAATAAAATATCAGATATTAGTAACCTGAGCACTTTATATGAATATCTCCTATCCTTTATTAATGTTAACAATAGGTAGTTATTATTTAACTTTGTTTGAGTTTTATTGTTGATACACCTAGTATTTATGTATGTATTCATTTAGTATGAATAATGTAAGACAGTAGTAAGTGCAATTTGTTGGTCCCCTGCTTTTGCGACCTTGACATTGTTCTATTGTCAAACTACCACTTTTGTGGTTGTATTAGAACTAATACACTTTCTGCTGTCACTCGTGCCTTTTTCCTGCTGTTTTCCACTGTCTTGCCAAAATGAACACGTTGTTATTATTTTTATGTACTCAAGAGTTGTCTTTTTTGATATTTCTTACTCACTTTAGTAAGTATTCTGTATATAATAATACAACAATCGAGTTTTTTTACATCGTCTGTTGTTTCTATTTTTAGTATTGTCCTGAGGAAGAGAGCAAGGGCTCTCGAAAGCTAGGAGAATTATAAACCAGAGTTCTTCATTGTGGCCTTTTAATTAAACCACCTTTTTGACTACATCCCCACGATCAGGGCTTTCAACAAAGTTTCCTGAAAAATCAATTGTAATATTAATAGTCACAAATATTTGTCAATATATATATATATAAGTTATCTGGTAGAACGACGTCTAGTTAAGGTACAAGATTTAAATTTTCAGGTATTGCAGTCTGTTGGCACAAAGAAAACTCTTTATCTTTTATTCAAGCTTTCGAAACATTTATTGTTTCTTCGTCAGGAAATCTACAATATTTATAATATAATACAATTTGTAACAAATGATAATAAAAGATTACTTACAAGATTTGAGGTTGCATAAACTATTGATGTACTGATTCATATAATAGAATAACTTAAAACTTCTTTTAAAATATTTACATTACCAATGGATAAAATGTATGTCTTATTAAATTAGGACATTCAATTTGTCAAATTGTCAGAAGATACATTCAACTTTTTATAATTGCTATTTTGTTTTGATGTATTATAATTGATATACGGAGTATATTTAATTTAATAATAAATATATGATTATAATGAGTGATTTAGATCCGTGTTTCTGTTATTATCTAAGCGTAATAGATACGTATAAATAATGTTCATTTGTTCTATATCAGTTCGGGGTTTAATACAATTTGTTCTTTGGTTTATATGTACCATCTCTAAAAAAATTCGTTTGTGTAAACTATTTCCAATATCAAGAATTTCAACTCCTTCATAGTTAACATTATGATCGTTAGTAACTGCATGATTTGCAAGTGTACATGAAAGCACAGATCTTCTTATGTCACTTCTGTGTGATGTTATACGATCTATTAAAAGTCTGCTTGTTTCACCGATGTATTATACTTTATTGCAATCCATGCATGGAATACTATATACTATACCTAACATCAACATTTTGTCTGTTTTATCTTTTAGTTTTAAAAAAATATTTTTAAGTCTGATTGTGTTTTTATAAGCTATTTTAATATTTTCAAAAGGTGCCAATATCTGTTTGATTTTAGGGGTTATTATATTAATATTAGGTAGAGAGAAGTATTTGATATTGTTTTGTTGTGTTGTTTCAGTTCTTGGTTCTCTTAAAGTAGTTTTAGGACTACTAAATAATAATTTCTTGATCAATGGAATCGGATTTTCACATTGAACAAATAAGTTTTTAATTTATCAAGATCTTGTTCTCGCATAGAAGCATGACTAATTTTATATATTCTGTTCTTCATTGTCAGTACCAGGTTAATTTTTTAGCGTATTTGATGGTCAGATTTAAAATGTATAAAGCGACCTGAAGATCCTGGTTTAGTATACCAAGAAGTTATAATTTTATCAGTTTTACGATGTAGCCTGGTATCTAAGAAGGGAATAGTTTCTTTAATATCTTCTTCTTCTACTGTAAATGGTAACAGTGGGTTGAAACCATTGAACATTCTTAAGAGTTCATCTTTGCCATTACTAGGTATGCTGAGAACAATATCATCAACATTTTTTTTAAGAAAGGTACATTGAAAATAAGACGACTGAGACATTGATCAACAAGTTCAATAACATATGGAGAAACAATACTGCACTTGCCATCGGTGTTCCTAATATTTGTTTATAGAATGTATTTTTATATGAAAAAACGTTTGTATCAAATACAAATTTAAGGTGTTTAACAAATTCTTTTTTAGAGATTTTGCAATGTTGTTTTATAATGCTCCGGTACCTCCGAAGCCGGGAACAAGTGAACACTAACCTGACGGAGCAACGCTAGCGAAGCCAGATTTCATCTACAGATCTGGAAACTTATGTAAGTCATTTGAGAATCATCCCGTTTACTTTATATTATATTGATTAGGATTGCATATACAGTTCTTTCACCCAATATACACATTTATACCCATTCAATCGAGAACTTTATGTTATTGAGAAACAATCAATTCACAAAGCCAAACTATACTACCGGTAACGTTAACAACGATGAAACCAGAGTTAACACAGCATCTGTCGAACCGTACAAACTTGGTGAGATATTTTCAGTTGTGCCGGGATATGATGGCAATCAGATATTCCTCAATACTTTCATATTATCATGCACTACAGCCTTTAATATGACGGTAGGAAATCAAAAAACGCTCCTAAATTTACATATTAGAAACAAACTGCGCGGCAGAGCAGCCGAATTAATCAACTCAAGAAATCCAGCCACTTGGCAGGAGATTAAACTACTGCTAGAGAGTCATTTTGGTGATGCTCGAGATCTGTCATCACTAATACAAGATCTGCAACGTATAAAACAATTGCCAAAAGAATTGCCTTTAACATTTATAACCAGGTTTCAAACGCACGAAGCGAAAATTTATGCTTCGATCAATAAACAAAATTTCAGTCAAGAGGAGAAAAACGCACAAACTCGTCTAGCTGAAACAATGGCCTTGAATACGCTTCTAACTGGACTAGATCCAAAACTAGGACAAATTGTTAGAGCCAGCGACCCTGCTGACATTTTGACCGCTACAAACCGAGTTCGTCAAGAATTGCAACTTAATTCCTTTGAATCCCAAAAATTTAATAATCTTAATAAGAATATCAACGTTCCTTTACGAAAACCCAATCATCATGTGCCACAAAAACAGTGCATAAATTGCAAACGTATAGGACATACTAGCGCAGACTGTAGACAAAGACCATTTCAACCTACTAATTTTCAGCCACAAATAAGACCCTTCCAACAACATCATCCACAACAGTACAATTCTCAACAAAATCATTTTCAACAACGATTTCAATCTAATTTCCAACCAAACCCAAAGGAGACAACTTGACTTTCACAAACGAAATTAAACACACTATAAAGATAAAAACTGAAAAACCGACATTTACAAAATCGTACCGTTACCCTCATATTCATAAAGAATAAGTGAAACATCAAATCAATAAGATGCTTGACCAGGAAATAATCAGATCTTCTAATTCCCCTTTTTCATCGCCTGTCTGGGTTGCTCCGAAGAAAATGAATGCTTCGGGAAAACAAAAACGGAGAGTAGTTGTAGACTACAGAAAACTCAATGAGATAACTGTAGATGACAAATACCCTCTACCAAACATCTCCGACTTTTTAGACCAACTCGGCAAATGCCAATACTTTACTACTCTCGACCTTGCATCTGCGTTCCACCAGATTGAAATAGACTCTCAAGATAACCAAAAGACCGCTTTCTCTGTGGAAAAAGGTCATTTTGAATTTGTTAGGATGCCCTTTGGTTTAAAGAATGCCCCATCAACGTTCCAGAGAGTGATGGACAACATTCTGTTAGGAATCCAGAACGAACGATGTTTGGTTTACATGGACGACATAATCCTGTATTCTCCGTCTGTTCACGAACACATAGACCGACTTACAGACGTTTTCAAATGACTTAGACAAGCTAATATAATGATCCAGCCAGACAAATGCGAGTTCCTTCGCAAAGAAGTGGCGTACCTAGGTCGTCATCTAGTCACTAAAGATGGCGTAAAACCAAATCCATCTAAAGTTGAATGCATTTTAAACTTTCCCCTGCAGAGAAATCAGAAGGAAATTAAATCGTTCCTAGGCCTAACTGATTACTATAGAAGATTCATAGAAAATTTTGCAAAAATTTCCAAACCACTGACTAATCTCTTAAAGAAGAACATACCATTTGACTTTGGCTCTGATTGTAAGAAATCATTTAACGAATTGAAAACTGCATTAACCTCTACCCCTGTTCTTATTTACCCAAATTTTGAAGAAACTTTTGTTCTTACCACCGATGCTAGTAATTTCGCGATTGGCGCTGTCCTATCTCAGGGACCAATTGGAAAAGATCTTCCAATCGCATACGCATCTAGAACCCTTTGTAAAGTCGAAACTAAGTATTCGACGATAGAAAGGGAACTACTTGCCATAGTATGGGCCGTGAAACACTTTCGACCGTATCTCTTTGGACGCAAATTCATTCTCATAACAGACCATCGTCTATTATCATGGCATTTCTCTGTCAAAGACACTGGCAGCCGCCTAGCTCGATGGAGACTAAAGCTTGAAGAGTATGATTATGAAATAAGTTACAAACCGGGAAATATAAATAAGAACGCCAATGCCCTATAAAGAATTAAAGTCAATCATTTCAAAGATATTTCAGAATTTCAAACAAAGAACCAGTTAACCCCTTATCGCACCCTTATAACTACTGAAAGTAGTGAAGATGATGAATCAGAAACAACAAACAACTCGACAGAAGACAACGACAAAATGTACGAATTCAATACTTTCGTAGAACTCAATAAAACAAAATCTTTATTGGACTATTCAAAGATAGAATATTTAAACGGACAACTTTCAGACAAAAATAACAAAAACATCATCAGTTTTTTTTAGACAAAACGAACTCTCAGAAATTAATGAGACAATTATACAGGACATTTTTGAAGAAAATGGCGATTTTGAGTATCTCAAAATCAACGTTCTTTCAAGTAAATCAGTAAAAAACAGAAAGTATCTTCTCGTAGCACTACCATATAACCCGGACACTATCAATGAACATTTGTTTGGTTCATTGTATAGAAGTCAAGATCTTTTCTTATCTCACGAAACGTATTGTATCGAAACAAATATGGACTTACCAATTCTAGAAATCCTCTCATTTATCAACTCCGAAAAAGAAATTAAATTTAGAGTATTCTATATCAAAATATCACACAAATCCCTGACCATGACCAGATATCATCTATTATCGACCAATATCATAATGGTAAAACCAACCTGCACAGAGGAATCAATTAAACTATCAGATGCATCAAAAGATATATTAAAAATTGCGATATATATCAGAAGAATAAATCATATCGGAGAAACCTTGATCGACCCCTTGTAATTACTGAAACACTGAAAGCACCATTCGAACGGATAAATATAGACATTCTCGAGATTCCTTCAAGAAATTATGCACTAACAATTAGGGACGAACTAACAAAATTCAGTCAAGCATATCCCATACAGGACAAATCTGCCAAATCAGTAGATACAACTCTTATGGTTTACTTCCAGCATTACGGTACTCCACTTAGGATCCATTGTGATTACGGAAGAGAATTCGATAACTTCCTTCATAGGTATTAATTATAGAAGACAATTTAAACGATATTCTTAATGCCATTACTTTTGCACGATTTAAAGTAATCCACTCATCAATAATTTCCCAATAATCTCATATCTGCCCTTCAGAAAATTTCACAAAACCTCATTAGAAACAACCTACCACTACCTGTAAAACATTCAAAATTTGCTCAATACTTATACTTAATAATTACAGAGCTCGAGGCCTATCAACAAGATAACAACATTATTTTTATTTTAAAAATACCTCTAATTGAACAACAATCATACAGCTTATATCACCTTTTTCCAATCTATCTCTCAAAAATATATCGCGAGAAATGATGATTCTTTAATGTACATCCCTGTTAAAGACCCCACTTATTGTAAAGACCTGGGTCCACACAAGACACAAGACAATAATGCTGTATGCAAAGCACAATTACTCAAGAACCGTCAGGAAGTGCCAAAGACATGTCATAGTGTTATAGTGTATAGTAAAGGTTACAATGTCCATAAACTAAGAGACAATGCATAGCTAGTGATGATTTCAGAGCCATTAAAAGTTACCTTAAATTTCCCCGATATAAACACTAAAACAGTTATCCTTTCCCGTAATTCAATAATCAAGCTTGAACCCGAGTGCCACGGATTCATTGGAATAACAAAAGTGCAGGCTGATAGTCAAAAATACTCAGACCTAACGGACAACCCACATCCAGTGATCACCCCATACAACTTTTGCAAACATATCAAGGACAAAATACAGTTACCAACATTAGAGCCTCTAAAGCTAAACGAAGTCAACATTGAAGAACTGGAAGTTGCTAACCACAAGCTGCAACAATATTCAAGAGACTTGGATCATCTCATATGCGAACCTTTTGTTACTAAAAACATATCTGGATCACATATCTCACAATATCCGCCATTTGTATCTTAGCAGGAGCATATGTAATTACAAAACTTGTGGCAAATCTCAAGACAACATCTCAAGAAAAAACCCCAACTCCATTAAAAAGAATCCGAAGCCTCCTTCCAAGAAGACGACCCAATATCGAAAATCTGGAGGAAAATGCCATTCTTATGACTGAACATACCATTCTCACATAAAAGTTGCTGCATAGCAACAACTTTTTGCATAGCAACAACTTTTTATTAATGAAGGGAGTTGTTATATAGCAAATCTTGATGACTGTGCATTAGCTCAGGGATATCATATTACATCACCTGACATTTTAATATTATAATTCTTAGTAGCTGACTTCCATATTCCCTTCCCATGCTCCGATATCAGTGCCACGATTCCTAGACGCTGACATCGCATCACGCCACCAACCTAGCATCGATGTCCGCTATTCCCAAGAATACACGTGGAACAACCCGATTATAGGACTCCAGTCAGTACGTGACTAAAAGTGCCTAGTGGACACTATTTTATTATAAATAGCTTCTAATTTTGTATCTTTAGTTAGTTAGTTAAACTCATTGCTTGTAACCAGTACTCTATGTCAAATTTTGTAAAATATTATAAAGTGTGAAACATTTTTTTTTAAGTAAATTTTAATTCAACAAATCTAAAATATAAATATATATATATATATATATATATATATATATATATATATATATATATATATATATATATAAATAAAAGGATGAAAGGATGTTCTTGGGGATGCAGTCATATATTAAATAAAATTCTTTGATTGAAGCCGAGCTTTCGAGAATATTTATTCTCTTCTTCAGGGCAAAAATCGTGAATTTAGAATAAATTAACCAAAAACAGGAAAGATTTCATAGCCATCAATTACAAATGTCATTATTTATATTTAAAATATATATATATAAAAATATATAAATATATTATATTTAAAATATAAATAATGACATTTGTAATTAACCACAAACAGGAAAGATTTCATAGCCATCAATTACAAATGTCATTATTTATATTTTAAATATAATATATTTATATATTTTTATATATATATATTTTAAATATAAATAATGACATTTGTAATTGATGGCTATGAAATCTTTCCTGTTTTTGGTTAATTTATTCTAAATTCACGATTTTTGCCCTGAAGAAGAGAATAAATATTCTCGAAAGCTCGGCTTCAATCAAAAAATTGTATTTAATATATGACTGCATCCCCAAGAACATCCTTTTATTTATTATAAAACCAGTCAAGAATACAAAATCAATATATATATATATATATATATATATATATATATATATATATATATATATATATATATATATATATATATATATATATATATAATAAAATAGATTTTTGTTGGGGATGCAGTCATTTAATAAATAAAATTCTTTGGATTATGCCAAGCTTTCGAGAATGTTTATTCTCTTCGTCGGGGCAAAATTCGTGAATTTATATAAAATTAACCACAAACAGGAAAGATTTCATAGTCAGCAATCAGAAATGTCATTAGTTATTTATAAATGGCTGTTACCATGACATTTATAAATTCGTGAATTTATATAAAATTAACCACAAACAGGAAAGATTTCATAGTCAGCAATCAGAAATGTCATTAGTTATTTATAAATGGCTGTTACCATGACATTTATAAATAACTAATGACATTTCTGATTGCTGACTATGAAATCTTTCCTGTTTGTGGTTAATTTTATATAAATTCACGAATTTTGCCCCGACGAAGAGAATAAACATTCTCGAAAGCTTGGCATAATCCAAAGAATTTTATTTATTAAATGACTGCATCCCCAACAAAAATCTATTTTATTAAATAATAAACCAGTCAAGAATTCAGAATCAAATATATATATATATATATATATATATATATATATATATATATATACATTAAAGAAATCTATTAGTTCATTAATTAATGAGATATGAAATATATAAATAGGATGAAGCTCTACACCTTTATGCTTTTATTTAGTCGGATACAACCACCCACTAGAAGCGGATCACGTGATTTCAAGCTTGTTAGCTTTCATCAGCGCCACATAAGTGGAAGCTGTATCCAACTATACAAAAGCAACTGGAAGTAGTCAAAAACTTTGAGACTTTATCTACCAGTGGGACACAATTCGCGCCACCTAGGTATTGAGAGCAAAATTACGTTTAACGTAAGTATGTATAATAATTAAAGAAATCTAATAGTTCATTAATGAATGAGATATGAAATATATAAATAGGATGAAGCTCTACACCTTTATGCTTTTATTTAGTCGGATACAACCACCCACTAGAAGCGGATCACGTGATTTCAAGCTTGTTAGCTTTCATCAGCGCCACATAAGTAAAGGTGTAGAGCTTCATCCTATTTATATATATATATATATATATATATATATATATATATATATATATATATATATATATATATGTATATATATTTGATTCTGAATTCTTGACTGGTTTATTATTTGATAAAATAGATTTTTGTAGGGGATGCAGTCATTTAATAAATAAAATTCTTTGGATTATGCCAAGCTTTCGAGAATGTTTATTCTCTTCGTCGGGGCAAAATTCGTGAATTTACATAAAATTAACCACGAACAGGAAAGATTTCATAGTCATCAATCAGAAATTTCATTAGTTATTTATAAAATATATATATATATATATATATATATATATATATATATATATATATATATATATACATCTTCATATCAATAGAGCGTCCGTACATTGACGAATTGCATTTAATAGAGCGTCCGTGGTAATTGAGCGTCCGTATACGGACGCTCTATTACACATCAGTGTAATTCTGGTCAAGATGATCATCTTAACCGATGGAACAAAAATTGGAAGGACGCTCCATGCACGTCCCAAAAGATTTTTGATTGATATTCGAATATAATTAGTTCGATATATCTGGCGCAGCGCGGCGCTAAAATATTCATTTTGAATACGTTAACTTTCATTCCATCGCGTATTGGGCGTCCGGCAATCTGGCAACAACGAAACACATGAATTTCATTTCAACGACTTTTACACTCATATATGGTCTTCTGATATATATTCGAAGCACTTATAAATTATTCGTTTGTGATCATGTGGATAAACCGGGTGCCATTCGAATCAATAGAAGAAAAAATCGCTCTAGATAAAAAAAATTCTTTGAATTTTTTTTATTTATAGTATATATTTAATTTTTTTTTTAATCATTATTCAATGTATTGGGAACAAAGTGAACTAACAATACGAACAATATTGACGTACTACTACTGACAGACGTTTCATTTAAAATGGAGGACATAAACTCTATCGTATCGTATTCCGCGAGGATATAGACTATAAATCATATTCGACAGATTTGTATTCAAGGTGGCATTTATACTGAGACTAATTTAGATTTCCATAACATTTGTGTAAAATATCTTTGCGCGAAGATAGATGCAGAATTAACACAGCTTAAAAATATGAAAATTAGTTTTTTTTTGTGCCTACAGATCACCGGATGGTGATAGTAATTTTTTTAAATATTATCTGCACAGAATATTATCAGAAAAAAACTCCAATAATAAGGTACAGGCTGTCGGTGACTTTCAATTATAGTTTTAAGACTTAAAACCAGTGACAATAAATTAACTGAATGCAAACATATTTTTTATCACATGATATGCTAGAAAAAGTTTTTATTGACACCAGCGGATAACTAAATCTAGAGAAACTAGAGTCGATAATCTGTTCACAAATTTAGATGATAACATTTTCATTCTTGAAGTCATAGAGCCGCACTTGTCCGACCATAAAGGAATTTTATCATGTGTCGACCAATGTCAAAAAAATCTATCTCAGGTTTCACAGCTGCATTAGATGAAATGATCTGAAATATATGCCATTTAGATCCAGAAACAAAAGCTGCTCATTTAGTTTACTCTGTCAGATCTTTAAACATCTCGTTTTCCATAAAAAAAGTTATGTATCCCTGAAAATAACTTTAAAATGTTGAGATTTCTACGTCCCTAAAGCTGGCAGAGCAAAGTGAGTAGAATCAAAAATACAAATCTGTTGTAGAGCTAATTAAATGCTGTGTTCCGAAATTAATTGCTCTTATAGTTTTTATTTTTGGAAAATGGCTGCTTTGCTAGCTTTAGACTAAAGCTAGCACAGCAACCTTTGAAAACTTACTTTTTTAGAACTTCTTTAATAGTGCTGTTAAGGTTAATTAATTGTTAATTAAGTGCTGTATTCCGAAATTATTTATTCTTATTTATAGTTTTTCGGAAAATGGATACTTTAAAAAATCTATTATTTCGGGATAATCTTATTTGGTCCTTGTAGAGCTAATTAAGTGCTAATTAACTGCTGTATTCCGAAATTAATTGCTCTGATATTAAAAAAATTGCTGCTTTGTCAGCTTTAGATCTAAAGCTAGCAGAGCAACCTTTGAAAATCATAATTTTCAGAACTTTTGTTTTAGCGATTGTAGGGCTTATTAAGTGCGGTACTCCGAAATTAATTGCTCTAGTAATTTTTTGAGAGAGAACGTTCTTTTAAGACAAATAAAAATGGCAATTTATCTATTGTGGGGATATTTATAGCTTTAAAGGTACACCGGGCAACTTGAAACTACTTAATTTTATGTAATCCATTTTTAATTCCCTTTTAAAATTGAGATTTTAATGTTTTTGAATTTATTATCTCTCCCAATGAAGAAATGTACAATTCTGATACTAAAAAGCTAAGGGATAAAACTTAATTTTTGTAGGACCGGACGGTTTTCGATTGCTAACCGTATATGTTCCTATGACTGTAAGATAAGTTTACCGGTGGATAAGTTCATTACTAACCACGTCGGTAAGTACTTTTCTTACGGATATAATTGTATTGGCCGAAATATTATAGAAATTAATTTCGGGGAACAGCACTTGATTAAATAACATAGGAAATATGTAAATTTTATTGATTTTTTATAAAAAATACCTCAAATAATGGTTACCGATATAGTTTATATATCGGGTGTATAGATTATATGTTTTTGCTCTGATAGCGACAATCTCTGCCATTTTCTAAAAACTATAAGAGCCGATAATTTCGGAATGCAGCATTTAATTAGCAATTAATTAGCTCTACAAGCACGAAAAAAGTATTTCTCGAAAAAGTGTTTCTTGAAGCAAAGCAGTCATTTTCCGAAAACTTTAAGAACAATTGAGTTTGGAATACAGCACTTAATTAGCCCTATAAACACTAAAAGAAGTTCTCGAAAAGTTGATTTTTAAAAGCTGCTCTGTTAGACTTAGATCTAAAGCTAGCAAAGCAGCTATTTATAAAAAACTATAAGAGCAATTAATTTCGGAATAAAGCAAATAATTAGCACTTAATTATCTCTACAAGCATCAACTACGATTTTCTAGAAAAAAATAATTTTTAAAAACAAAGCATACATTTTCCTAAGAACCATAAAACAACAATTAATGTCGGAATACAGCACTTAATTAGACCTTAAGCACTAAAAAAGAAGTTCTCAATGAATATTTTTAAAGGTTGCTCAGCTATCTTTAGATCTAAAGCTAGCAAAGCAGCCATTAAAAAAATGTAAGACCAATTAATTTCGGAATACAGCAATTAATTAGCACTTTATTCGGTCTACAAGCACCAAATAAAATTTTCTCGGAAAAGTTGTTTTTTTAAAGCAAAGCAGCCATTTTCCAAAAACCATATGAGTAATTAATTTCTGAATAAAGCAAAACTTAATTAGAACTTAATTAGCCCTATAAACACAAGAAAAAGTACTAAAAAAATATTTTTAAATGTTGCTCTGTAAGCTTTAGATTTACAGCTAGCAAAGCAGCCATTAAAAAAAACTATAAGAGCAATTCATTTCGGTATACAGCAGTTAATTAGCAATTAATTAGCTCTGCAAGCACCAAATTTGTAATTTTGATTCTGCTAGCTTCAAGGACGAGACAATTCTCCTGATATTAAAAATCTTAAGTCACAACTAACCCAGGTTCATACTATTGCCGAAGTGACCAGGACGCTCGATAGCTTCGAATTACTTAACATTAACAAATCGAAAAAAGTGGAGTTTAATAATAAGATAATATCTGAATCAAAAATAAGCAAAAGTCAGTCTGGGGAATATTAAATACAAATTTAGGTAAAACTAATAACCTAAGGAATGAGAGCAATTTATCCGCTGAGGACTTTGCCAACTCTTTTGAACATTGCATAAACAATTTAATGCAAAATTCTGCGAACTATATTGCAAATCCCTTCGATTCTTGCATGCAAAAAATAGCAATAAACCATTTGACTTCTTACCTACATCCAACAAGTTAATCAGAAATATTGAACATTGTTCATAAACTGAAAAATTCTAGAGCCGCAGATAAATAAAAATGTAGCGATTTCTTTACCGAATCTATTTAATCTTCGTATGAGTACATGTATTTTTCCAGATATTCTCAAGGTTTCCAAAGTTACACCTATCTATAAAAAGGGAAATACTCTCAGGTAACTGAAGCTGAATGTAGATAAAGATTATCCAAGAATGGCATATTTTGTTATGTTTCATAGCATAATAGTGACCGTATGCCTTGATAATCTGGAGAAACACATGTCACAGCCCCAAAATATGCATTGCACAAAAAAAGTCATTCGAATAATAACATCCAGCAAATATGATGATCACTGTAAGCCATTGTTAAAAAAATTGAGCATCCTGCAATTACCATGTTGCTGCATTTTGCAGTGCCTGCTTTATATAAAAAACATGCCAAAGAATCCAGCACAATTATGTTTACTCTTATAATACAAGAGAAAAAAAACTATATCTGTCCTCCATTATTCAGACATAGACCCATAATTCCTATAAATTTCTGGGCATAAAATTGAATAATGCTTTGCCAAACAATTCAAAGATAATAATATGTCTTGTGCATCACTCAAAATTAAGATCCGTAAATATTTAACATAACACCGTTTTAACTTCTTAGATGATTATCTGGAACATGTTGTAAGTACATTTATGTAGGTAATCCTTTTTTACCCTTTTTTCTAGATTGTTATTACTATTATTTTCTTTTTTTAACATGTTCATAATCCTTGTCTTGAATTAAGTTATATGTACTTTGTCACTTGTATGTTTATTATGTCTTCATCTGAAGCGTATTTTAATTTATTTTATTTGGTGTGATCTATATCACTATCCAGGACGAAAGTATACATGCCTAATTGTTTACATGAAATAAATATTTCTATTTCTATTTGATGTTGGAGACAGAAATAATGACAAAAATTAAAATGAGTTTACATTTTAAAATCATTAGCATCTACAATTCCATTCTGTATAATTGAATTATAGAATATATGACAATTGAGTAATTATAATAAAGTTTAAGGAACAAAAAGTCAGATGAAATACTATTCGGAGAAACAACCAATGCTAGGCAGTCGCTGGTAGTTTCAAAATACGAGAAATATATTTAAAATCACATTTCATCATCCCATTCCACTGCACATTTGGCAATAGCGCCGGACGCTGTATTTACGGTAAATGAAATAAATATACACCGTATGGACGCTCTATTGTTTGTAAGATTGAAATTATTATATACATTGGACGCCCAAACGGCTATAGAATGAACGGAGCTCACATTGATGGCGAAGTGAAATATATACGGCAAGGACGCTTCATTACTGTTTTTTGAAAGGACGCCAGAATGATACCGAGATGTATATATATATATATATATATATATATATATGTTAAATCACATAACTCCAAGATAACTTTAAAAAACTATTATTTTAACACAAAAATATTAAAATACAAATAATCTTAACTTTACATGACTGTATGAATGAATGCTGTTAGCTGGAGATCTAGTATTTATACAATCAAAAATGTTTAATCATCAAAAATATAAAAAGAAACGTAAATTAATACAATGGATCTTTTCTCCTAAGATTAAATCGAAACTTCTAGAATATTATAAATAAAATACATAGCAATGTCTTTTTTGGAGGCCAAACTGGATAAACAACTAACAATGGTCTTTATGGTAACTTGCTGACTACTGGTCGGCATCTCTGGCACGTAAATATCCTTATCACTTTTGTTATCTTTTTAAAACTGCGTCTTGCAGATGTAATTTGATATGGTGCATTACTACTGCGTCTTGTAGATGTAATACGATATGGTGAGATACTGAAATTAGTTTTCTACTTATAGATTATAGGAAAATCTATGAAAAGTCCATAATATTAAAATAAAATGGTATATCACTCAATTTGGGTCAGATTTAAAAAAACATGAACGTACAAAACCCTCTGCAAGCGAGTTCAACTCGCACTTGTCCAGTTTTTTCTGTGTCATTAGTATCTACAAGCTATTGAGCGTTAGTCAAATACATAATAGGTATAATTTTTGTAGGTACTCTCCTACTCTCATTGCTAACCATATTGGTGCTGCCTTGAAAATTTATACTGTGATAAGAAAATTTGCGAAAGGAGTTTATCAGTCTAAAAACAAACAAGTAGAAAAGGACCAAAATTCCAAACTTCTCCGCCATTTGAATGAAATCAAAAATATTGACTTTGTAACACGACTTTAAACATAAACATATGTTTATAGAACATTTAGAAAGATTTCACGGAACACTTGTGGAAATGATCCGTGCACATAAGACAGAAAATCTAGACGAACATCCGTTTAATATTTTGCCATATGCAGTTATATGTTATAATAATACTAAAAACAAAACAACTGGTTTTACCCCATATGAACTGATTTTTGGTCATACGTCTAGTAGACCACCTGAAACTTTATATAATGAGAAGGCTCTTATTACTATCTTTTTCCATGAAGAATGTACTATCAAAATTACGAATGAAAAATGGACACTTTTAGTTTACAAAGATCTGGCCCCAACTAAGAAAACAATGGAAAATAGTGATAAAATACTTATAGGAATTTTGGATACTTTAGAAGATCCGTCTCCAAGGTTTATAGCTTTTAAGTCTGAAGTTCAAACACACATAAGTTTATTATCACATATTTCGAATTCAATAGGTCAAAAATATAAAGAAATTATAGGAGAAACTAAATCATATAACTCCAGGGCAAAGCGAGGTATATTTAATGGAATCGGAACTGTTTGGAAAACTATTACTGGTAATTTAGATGCATCAGATGGAGAATATTATGATGATTGTATTAACAAATTATCTCATGATGAATTTGAGTTGGAAAATCTTCTTAAGAAACAAATTTCAGTTACAACTTCTGTTATTAAAAATTTTGATAATACTATACAAAAATTACAAATTGATGAGAATACTTTTAATGAAGATATAAAAGAAATTCAAAATACTTTGATGGATATTGCTGATGATGTCGCATTTTATGAAGCACAAATAAGGATATTGAATATTTGTGAATCACTAATGGAAAGCTATATTTTCTTAGAAGATTCCCTTAATACAATTTTAAATTCTATCACTTTTGCTCGCATAAGATTATTACATACCTCAATAATAGCACCTTCAGATTTAATCAATTCTTTACAAGATATAGCAAAATCTCTTGTAAGAAATAATTTACCTTTACAACCGTATACGTCAAATATAGCTAACTATCTTAATATTATTGAATTAGAGGCATATCAATCAGAAAGTAAAATAATATTTGTTCTCAAAATTCCTCTCACTGATCCAGAAGCTTATATATTATATCGACTCTATCCAATACCAATATTAGATGATCGAACAGGTATCTATAATATTTTACCAACTACACAAAAATATATTGCGCGGGATGATGATTCACTGCTGTATTTGTCATTGCGAAACCTGGATAATTGCAAGACTCTTGAAAGAAGCATAAAAATCTGTTCTAATCTCCTTCCATATCCAATTGACAACGATGCAATTTGCGAAGCACAACTATTAAGAAGATTAACTCAGATGCCCAAGACATGTCAAACATCTCTTCTTTTTGTTAAGGATTATAATGTCTACCAAATTGATTTAAATCTATGGTTAATCACTGTTTCGGACCCTCTGCCAATCACGATTAAATGTGGAAATAGGGAAATTAAATCAGAAATTATTAAAACTAATAGTTTACTGAAATTACAGCCTGAGTGTAGTGCCTTTATTGGAAGTACAAGAGTTCATGCTCAATACCCAATTGACACATACCAAGAAATCAAGTATCGAAGTCATCCAGTCACAATTCCATTTGACTGTTTCAAAGATATTCCTGAAAAATTACAAATTCCTGAACTAGAACCTCTTAAGTTGAACAAAATTGATTCTGAAGATTTGAACATTGCACAACACAAACTAAATCAGTATTCAGAAGAATTAGAAAAAATGATGAAACAATCTCCGATCAGTAAATATACACATTGGTTCACCATTTTAACCATTGTAATAATAATTTTATTGGTAATACTTTATGTGACCTGTAAATGTAGAAGAAAGCATCATCGAATTGGAATAGCTTTAACCAACGATTACCCACCATCACCACCAGGACCAGGTTCCAGTATTTCATTCCAGCAAGGTATAATAAGAATTCTTCCTAAAAGAAGAGCAAGTATCCATGTCGGAGAACCCATAGAAGAAAACATCGAATTAAATCCAAATAAATCATTAACTTAAAAAGTTGTTGCAAACTCCACCAACTTTTCTTAAATGGGGGAGTTGTTATATAAAGTTATAATTGAATTATTTTTAAAGTCATATAATAATAACAAAGTATTATTTTTAAATATTATTTCATAATATAATATTACATCCGCAAGACGCAGTATCTCACCATATCGTATTACATCTACAAGACGCAGTAGTAATGCACCATATCAAATTACATCTGCAAGACGCAGTTTTAAAAAGATAACAAAAGTGATAAGGATATTTACGTGCCAGAGATGCCGACCAGTAGTCAGCAAGTTACCATAAAGACCATTGTTAGTTGTTTATCCAGTTTGGCCTCCAAAAAAGACATTGCTATGTATTTTATTTATAATATTCTAGAAGTTTCGATTTAATCTTAGGAGAAAAGATCCATTGTATTAATTTACGTTTCTTTTTATATTTTTGATGATTAAACATTTTTGATTGTATAAATACTAGATCTCCAGCTAACAGCATTCATTCATACAGTCATGTAAAGTTAAGATTATTTGTATTTTAATATTTTTGTGTTAAAATAATAGTTTTTTAAAGTTATCTTGGAGTTATGTGATTTAACATATATATATATATATATATATATATATATATATATATATATATATATAACTTTAAAAAACTATTATTTTAACACAAAAATATTAAAATACAAATAATCTTAACTTTACATGACTGTATGAATGAATGCTGTTAGCTGGAGATCTAGTATTTATACAATCAAAAATGTTTAATCATCAAAAATATAAAAAGAAACGTAAATTAATACAATGGATCTTTTCTCCTAAGATTAAATCGAAACTTCTAGAATATTATAAATAAAATACATAGCAATGTCTTTTTTGGAGGCCAAACTGGATAAACAACTAACAATGGTCTTTATGGTAACTTGCTGACTACTGGTCGGCATCTCTGGCACGTAAATATCCTTATCACTTTTGTTATCTTTTTAAAACTGCGTCTTGCAGATGTAATTTGATATGGTGCATTACTACTGCGTCTTGTAGATGTAATACGATATGGTGAGATACTGCGTCTTGCGGATGTAATATTATATTATGAAATAATATTTAAAAATAATACTTTGTTATTATTATATGACTTTAAAAATAATTCAATTATAACTTTATATAACAACTCCCCCATTTAAGAAAAGTTGGTGGAGTTTGCAACAACTTTTTAAGTTAATGATTTATTTGGATTTAATTCGATGTTTTCTTCTATGGGTTCTCCGACATGGATACTTGCTCTTCTTTTAGGAAGAATTCTTATTATACCTTGCTGGAATGAAATACTGGAACCTGGTCCTGGTGGTGATGGTGGGTAATCGTTGGTTAAAGCTATTCCAATTCGATGATGCTTTCTTCTACATTTACAGGTCACATAAAGTATTACCAATAAAATTATTATTACAATGGTTAAAATGGTGAACCAATGTGTATATTTACTGATCGGAGATTGTTTCATCATTTTTTCTAATTCTTCTGAATACTGATTTAGTTTGTGTTGTGCAATGTTCAAATCTTCAGAATCAATTTTGTTCAACTTAAGAGGTTCTAGTTCAGGAATTTGTAATTTTTCAGGAATATCTTTGAAACAGTCAAATGGAATTGTGACTGGATGACTTCGATACTTGATTTCTTGGTATGTGTCAATTGGGTATTGAGCATGAACTCTTGTACTTCCAATAAAGGCACTACACTCAGGCTGTAATTTCAGTAAACTATTAGTTTTAATAATTTCTGATTTAATTTCCCTATTTCCACATTTAATCGTGATTGGCAGAGGGTCCGAAACAGTGATTAACCATAGATTTAAATCAATTTGGTAGACATTATAATCCTTAACAAAAAGAAGAGATGTTTGACATGTCTTGGGCATCTGAGTTAATCTTCTTAATAGTTGTGCTTCGCAAATTGCATCGTTGTCAATTGGATATGGAAGGAGATTAGAACAGATTTTTATGCTTCTTTCAAGAGTCTTGCAATTATCCAGGTTTCGCAATGACAAATACAGCAGTGAATCATCATCCCGCGCAATATATTTTTGTGTAGTTGGTAAAATATTATAGATACCTGTTCGATCATCTAATATTGGTATTGGATAGAGTCGATATAATATATAAGCTTCTGGATCAGTGAGAGGAATTTTGAGAACAAATATTATTTTACTTTCTGATTGATATGCCTCTAATTCAATAATATTAAGATAGTTAGCTATATTTGACGTATACGGTTGTAAAGGTAAATTATTTCTTACAAGAGATTTTGCTATATCTTGTAAAGAATTGATTAAATCTGAAGGTGCTATTATTGAGGTATGTAATAATCTTATGCGAGCAAAAGTGATAGAATTTAAAATTGTATTAAGGGAATCTTCTAAGAAAATATAGCTTTCCATTAGTGATTCACAAATATTCAATATCCTTATTTGTGCTTCATAAAATGCGACATCATCAGCAATATCCATCAAAGTATTTTGAATTTCTTTTATATCTTCATTAAAAGTATTCTCATCAATTTGTAATTTTTGTATAGTATTATTAAAATTTTTAATAACAGAAGTTGTAACTGAAATTTGTTTCTTAAGAAGATTTTCCAACTCAAATTCATCATGAGATAATTTGTTAATACAATCATCATAATATTCTCCATCTGATGCATCTAAATTACCAGTAATAGTTTTCCAAACAGTTCCGATTCCATTAAATATACCTCGCTTTGCCCTGGAGTTATATGATTTAGTTTCTCCTATAATTTCTTTATATTTTTGACCTATTGAATTCGAAATATGTGATAATAAACTTATGTGTGTTTGAACTTCAGACTTAAAAGCTATAAACCTTGGAGACGGATCTTCTAAAGTATCCAAAATTCCTATAAGTATTTTATCACTATTTTCCATTGTTTTCTTAGTTGGGGCCAGATCTTTGTAAACTAAAAGTGTCCATTTTTCATTCGTAATTTTGATAGTACATTCTTCATGGAAAAAGATAGTAATAAGAGCCTTCTCATTATATAAAGTTTCAGGTGGTCTACTAGACGTATGACCAAAAATCAGTTCATATGGGGTAAAACCAGTTGTTTTGTTTTTAGTATTATTATAACATATAACTGCATATGGCAAAATATTAAACGGATGTTCGTCTAGATTTTCTGTCTTATGTGCACGGATCATTTCCACAAGTGTTCCGTGAAATCTTTCTAAATGTTCTATAAACATATGTTTATGTTTAAAGTCGTGTTACAAAGTCAATATTTTTGATCTCATTCAAATGGCGGAGAAGTTTGGAATTTTGGTCCTTTTCTACTTGTTTGTTTTTAGACTGATAAACTCCTTTCGCAAATTTTCTTATCACAGTATAAATTTTCAAGGCAGCACCAATATGGTTAGCAATGAGAGTAGGAGAGTACCTACAAAAATTATACCTATTATGTATTTGACTAACGCTCAATAGCTTGTAGATACTAATGACACAGAAAAAACTGGACAAGTGCGAGTTGAACTCGCTTGCAGAGGGTTTTGTACGTTCATGTTTTTTTAAATCTGACCCAAATTGAGTGATATACCATTTTATTTTAATATTATGGACTTTTCATAGATTTTCCTATAATCTATAAGTAGAAAACTAATTTCTGTATTTTTTTCCACATTTTACGATGCAGTATTTTAATCAAACAGTAAATTTTCCAATTTCCCCCCTAAAATGCCTCCCCATATACAGATTTCATCTATTCATGTCACACCTCTGCGTTTGGGTCACAGAAATTCGATATCTGTACAAAATTTCAATTCAATCGGTCGAGTAGATTCGGAGATAATTGACTGTGAACGACGGACAGACGGACACACGAGTGACCCTATAAGTGTTCCGTATTTTTTTTCGGACGTACGGAACCCTAAAAAGTACCAAGTCAAACATTCTTGTTTCAATATGGCAAAAAATAATTTCAAAGAAAATGATAGTTTATTTGTATTACAAGATTACTATTTATTCGATAGGTACAAAAAACCTTTGAAGAAGTCAAGTGTTATATTTCTTCCTTCTGGTTCATTTCATATATGAATAATTTATTTCATCTGAGAATGTACAGCATAATGAAACCTAATAAATATTTGTATTTGTTGATTACTTCGTCGTCGTTAGCCTTTTTTTTGTGCCCACTCCTGAATAGGCCTCCTCTTTACTGTCTTATCAGTATTAAAACTGGATATGACTCTAAGAGACATACCATTCTACCAGGTCAGAGGGTTTTTGAGGCATACCTTACCACGCTACCCCAAAGGTGGTTGGTAAGGAGCAAGTGATTTCGACCACAAGCGAAATTTTCATGTATGAAAAAAGTCATTGATTTAGTTGGGCTCGAACCTAGACCTCTCGATTAGAAGTTCAACGTCTTACCAACTAGACCTCCGGGCGGGGACCCCTTTGTTGCTGATGTTGTTAATTACTTAAAATTATTTATTATTCTTTTTTATTATTTGAGTATGTAATACCAAAGTCTACGGAATTAATATTATGTAAGCTTTGGTAAAGCTTTTCAAGCCTTAACCTGGCAAGGCAGGATGCTCCACTCACCGATGTTGTAACGAAAGCGAGTGACAACGTACTAGTTACATTTTGAGCTCGATAATCTAATATGGTTGTGTATGTGATGAATTCTCAATTAATGATGTTTAATGAAAATAATTAGGAGTTTTCAGGAGTTATCTAATATCAAAAAATCTAATCAAAAAAGAAATCCAAGATCTTTGATTTTTTTCGCAAAGTTATTACAAAAGATCTGTATACCTACTATTTTATCATAGGACTGATTTGAGTGAGAAAGAGAGCTTCTCAGGGAATTGACAAAAAAATCATAATAACAAGTTAGCTTATCAACTTGACTTTGACAGATAAGTATTATAAGAAAGTTATAGGATGCGAAAACTCAATACACCTTGATAAAGGTCCCAAAAATTTACAAATTATGGCAGAATTCGACAGCAACAAGTAATTGTCAAAATTTTGAATTTTATTTTCATTTAAAACACATGAAAATATCCTAATGCATACAAGAAAAATGGGATCAAATTGACGTCTCCAGAGTTTACAATATATTTAAAAATTCGATAAAAACATTTGTGGTAATATCGAGGTTTTATAACTTGTAACACAAATGTATAATTATGTATCTATACAAAAAAATGGGTAGTTGTTAATGGGTTTAAATTGGAGTCCCCAAAGTTTAGAATATTTTACAAAATTCGACAAAAATATACATTCTCAAAAATTTCGAGTTTTTTTAACTCGTTATACAAATGTATACTTATGAATACAAAAGAATGGGTAATTGTTGATGGGTTCAAATTACTACTACTTATGAATACAAAAAAATGCGTCGTTGAAAATATCACCAAACTTTACGGATTTACATATATATATATATATATATATATACATACATATATATATATATATATATATATATATATATATATATATATATATATATATATATATATATATATATATATATATATATATATATATATATATGTTAAATATATATGTTAAATCACTTAACTTGGAATTAACTTTTTTAAAACAATTATTTATTAACAAAAAATTAAATTACAAATATAACTTAACTTTACATGACTGTATGAATCTAGACTCACAAGTGTCGACTCACAAGTGATGCCATTAGCTAGAGATCTAGTATTTATACAATCAAAAATGTTTAATCATCAAAAATATAAAAAGAAACGTGAATTAATACAATGGATCTCTTCTCCTAAGGTTGAATCTAAACTTCTAGAAATATTATAATTAAAATACATAGTAATGTCTTTTTGGAGGCCGAACTGGATAAACAATTAACAATGGTCTTTATGGTAACTTGCTGACTACTGGTCTGCATCTCTGGCACGTAAATATCCTTATTACTTTTGTTATCTTCTTAAACTGCGTCTTGGAGATGTAATATGATGTGGTGCAATATTACTGCGTCTTGCAGATGTAATACGATATGGTGAGATACTGCGTCTTGCGGATGTAATATAATATTATGAAATAATATTTAAAATAATACTTTGTTATTGTTATTATTATTTGACTTTAAAAAATAATTCAATTATAACTTTATATAACAACTCCCCCATTTAAGAAAAGTTGGTGGAGTTTGCAACAACTTTTTAAGTTAATGATTTATTTGGATTTAATTCGATATTCTCTTCTATGGGCACTCCGACATGGATACTTGCTCTTCTTTTCGGAAGAATTCTTCTTATACTTTGCTGGAATGAAATAATGGAACCTGGTCCTGGTGGTGATGGTGGGTAATCGTTGGTTAAAGCTATTCCACGTCGATGATGCTTTCTTCTACATTTACAGGTCACATAAAGTATTACCAATAAAATTATTACTACAATGGTTAAAATGGTGAACCAATGTGTATATTTACTGACCGGAGATTGTTTCATCATTTTTTCTAATTCTTCTGAATACTGATTTAGTTTGTGTTGTGCAATATTCAAATCTTCGGAATCAATTTTGTTCAACTTAAGAGGTTCTAGTTCAGGAATTTTTAATTTTTCAGGAATATCTTTGCAACAGTCAAATGGAAATGTGACTGGATGACTTCGATACTTGATTTCTTGGTATGTGTCAATTGGGTATTGAGCATGAACTCTTGTACTTCCAATAAAGGAACTACACTCAGGTTGTAATTTCAGTAAACTATTAGTTTTAATAATTTCTGATTTAATTTCCCTATTTCCACATTTAATCGTGATTGGCAAAGGGTCCGAAACAGTGATTAACCATAGATTTAAATCAATTTGGTAGACATTATAATCCTTAACAAAAAGAAGAGATGTTTGACATGTCTTGGGCATCTGAGTTAATCTTCTTAATAGTTGTGCTTCGCAAATTGCATCGTTGTCAATTGGATATGGGAGGAGATTAGAACAGATTTTTATGCTTCTTTCAAGAGTCTTGCAATTATCCAGATTTCGCAATGACAAATACAGCAGTGAATCATCATCCCGCGCAATATATTTTTGTGTAGTTGGTAAAATATGATAGATACCTGTTCGATCATCTAATATTGGTATTGGATAGAGTCGATATAGTATATAAGCTTCTGGATCAATGAGAGGAATTTTGAGAACAAATATTATTTTACTTTCTGATTGATATGCCTCTAATTCAATAATATTAAGATAATTAGCTATATTTGACGTATACGGTTGTAAAGGTAAATTATTTCTTACAAGAGATATTGCTATATCTTGTAAAGAATTGATTAAATCTGAAGGTGCTATTATTGAGCTATGTAATAATCTTATGCGAGCAAAAGTGATAGAATTTAATATAGTATTAAGGGAATCTTCTAAGAAAATATAGCTTTCCATTAGTGATTCACAAATATTCAATATCCTTATTTGTGCTTCATAAAATGCGACATCATCAGCAATATCCATCAAAGTATTTTGAATTTCTTTTATATCTTCATTAAAAGTCTTCTCATCAATTTGTAATTTTTGTATAGTATTATTAAAATTTTTAATAACAGAAGTTGTAACTGAAATTTGTTTTTTAAGCTGATTTTCCAACTCAAATTCATCATGAGATAATTTGTTAATACAATCATTATAATATTCTCCATCTGATGCATCTAAATTACCAGTAATTGTTTTCCAAACAGTTCTGATTCCATTAAATATACCTCGCTTTGCCCTGGAGTTATATGATTTAGTTTCTCCTATAATTTCTTTATATTTTTGACCTATTGAATTCGAAATTTGTGATAATAAACTTATGTGTGTTTGCACTTCAGACTTAAAAGCTATAAACCTTGGAGACGGATCTTCTAAAGTATCCAAAATTTCTATAAGTATTTTATCATTATTTTCCATTGTTTTCTTAATTGGGGCCAGATCTTTGTAAACTAAAAGTGTCCATTTTTCATTCGTAATTTTGATAGTACATTCTTCATGGAAAAAGATTCCAACGGTGTTATTAACAGGATTAGGTGTGTATTGAGCTGATATAATATTTATCAGCACGAAGAATCTGAAACCAAAGAAACTACTCATAGTAGGGTTTCAGTCTATCGAAATTAATTTTTGATTTTTGATTAGTTTGTGGATTTAAAACTATTGCAGAATTATCAAATAATTGCACAATTTCAAAAGGACCATTAAACAAATTTTGACTTTTATCTTTAATTTGAGATTCTTTAAGATAAACTTTATCTCCTATTTTATACTCTGGAAGCTTTCCTGAAATATTTTTATGAAATCTAATTTTTGCTTTTTCTTTCTGACTTGCTGTTTTTGCTCGTGCAATTTTATAATAATGTTGCATTCTGTTGTTCAAATCACGTATATATTTAGTAATAAGAGCCTTCTCATTATATAAAGTTTCAGGTGGTCTACTAGACGTATGACCAAAAATCAGTTGATATGGGGTAAAACCAGTTGTTTTGTTTTTAGTATTATTATAACATATAACTGCATATGGCAAAATATTAAACGGATGTTCGTCTGGATTTTCTGTCTTGTGTGCACGGATCATTTCCACAAGAGGTCCGTGAAATCTTTCTAAAGAACCATTCGATTGTGGATGGCCAACGCTAGAAAAAGTGAGCTTTATGTCATAAAGCGTACACAAATCTTTTATTAATGAATTATCAAATTCTCGACCATAATCGCAATGAATTCTCAAAGGTGTTCCGAAATGTTGAAAGAATATTAATAGTGTATTTACAACTCTTGAAGCTTTTTTATTTGAAATAGGATAAGCTTGAGTAAATTTAGTTAACTCATCTCGAATCGTTAAAGCGTAATTTGTTGTTGGATACTCAAAAATATCAATATTAATTCTTTCAAACGGAGTTTTTGGTGTTTCTGTTATTACCAGAGGAGTGCTTAAATTCTTACGACAGATTTTTACTTTTTGACAAGTTTCACAGTTTTTAATAAATTGTTCTACATCTTTTGTTAGTCCTGTCCAGTTATACTTAGATTTTATCCGTCGTATAGTTTCATTTATTCCGCGATGTAAATTACTTTTGCCTTTATGATATCGGTCCAATATGATAGGTATTTCATCTCGGTCAGGTGTTTTAACAATATTTTGACAGACTACAAATTTTAAATCAACATTAGCAAAAATAAAAGAGAATACTTCTAAAATTGGTAACTCAAGATTATTTTCTATATAATAAGTTTTTGAAGGACCAAATTTACTTTGTTCTTTAAATAATGTATAAAATAATTGTTGAACTACAAACTCTGGATCGTAAATAAGAGGTATTATAAAATACTTGCGATCTTTCACAGTTTTACTAGAAACAATATTTACTAAATTCATTTGAAAATCAAAATTTTCTTCAAAAATATCTTCAATAATTTTATAATGTAAATCTTCAAGTTTATTTTGCCAAAATAAAGTGACAATATTCTTATGAGTCTTATCCAGTAACTGGTCATTTGATGTTTCAATTTTTGAATAATCGATTATTTATTTTGTTTTGTAAAGGTCAACAAATCTATTAAATTCGTCTGTCATTAATTCATCCTGTTCCTCTATAAGTGTTTCATTTTTTTGTGGTTCTATAGGATCATCAGGGCCTTTACTTGTTGATGGTATAACCTCATTAGTTTCATTATTTGCCAATATTGTAATTTTAGATTGTAAATTTGCACATTCTTTAAAATGATTAATATTAATTCTTGAAAGCGCATCTGCATTTTTATTAATTTTGCCTGGCTTGTACTCAATTTTGTAATCATATTCTTCCAATTTGAGTCGCCATCTAGCTAGTCTGCTTCCGGGATCTTTAATGGAAAAAAGCCATGTTAATGGACGATGATCAGTGACTAGCGTAAATTTTCTTCCAAATAAATAAGGACGAAAATGTTTTACTGCCCATACAATAGCAAGGAGTTCTCGTTCTATTGTTGAATACCTTTTTTCTGCACTACATAATATTCTCGAAGCATAACTTACTGGTAGATCTTTACCAATGTGACCTTGTGATAGAACAGCGCCAATGGCAAATGCACTAGCATCAGTTGTGAGAATAAATGGTTCTTCAAAATTTGGATATCTCAAAATAGGATCTGAAGTAAGTGCAGCTTTTAGATCATTGAAAGAATTTTTACATTCATTATTAAAAATAAAAGAAACATCTTTTTGTAAAAGTCTTGTAAGGGGTTTAGAAATTTTGGCAAAATTTGGTATAAAGCGACGATAATATCCTGCTAAACCAAGGAAAGATTTTACATCTTTAGGATTTGTTTTAACACCATCTTGGCTAATGATATGTCCAAGATAAGCAACTTCTTTTCTAAGAAATTCGCATTTATCTGGTTGAATTTTCAAGTTGGCTTTCCGAAGTCTGTTGAAAACTTCAGTCAGACGAGAAACATGTTCATGAATAGTAGAAGAATAAATTATTATGTCATCCATATAAACAAGACATCTTTCATTTTGAATGCCAAGTAAAATGTTGTCCATGACGCGTTGGAAAGTGGACGGGGCATTTTTGAGTTCAAACGGCATTCGAACGAATTCATAGTGACCGTTATCAACTGAAAAAGCTGTTTTGGAGATATCTTTTGGTTCAATTACGATTTGATGGAAACCTGAGGCTAAGTCAAGAGTGGTAAAATATTGACATCTTCCTAGTTGATCAAGGAGATCAGAAATGTTGGGTAATGGATATTTATCATCTACCGTAATTTCATTTAATTTACGATAATCAACAACCACACGCCATTTTTGTTTTCCTGAAGCATCAAGCTTCTTTGGCACAACCCAAACTGGGGATGACCATGGTGAAATAGAATGACGTAGGGTAAGGGCGTATAAGAGTACGCACTTAGTGAACAGTGCCGCATATTAACGTGTTTTCAAGAGTTTAGCGAAAAATAAACACACATAGACAAAATAAAATATTTATTCTTCCATAAAATTCTGAAAAACATAACAAATTGCAACTCAAAAAGTAAAAAAGATACATTCTGTAAGGAACTGCACATGCGTACTCTTATGCTCCACTACTTACAAGAGTACGCAAACCTGTTTATAAGAGTGCGCACATTATTTTGAGGATTTTTGGCAATTGTCGCACCCAAATTCTCCACCCTCGTAAGACGTACAGTTTTCGTGCCACCACTTCTGACATATTGCACACTGAATCCAGTCTTCAGACGGTGGATCTTCAAAAAAGTCGCCACAGGATGGACATTGCACCTCATCGTCGTCGTCTTTCTGCTTGTTAACCTTTTTCTTAGGCACCTTTTTTGGTTTCTTTTCATTTTTAGACGTTTTTTTATTTTTAATTTCTGCAAATACCTTCCTTTTTGTTTTTTCGACAGTTTTTTTGTTCTTTTCTTGTTCCTTTGCCTCAAGTTCAATTTTGAAAGGAGTGCTTGTTAAGACTTCTGATTTTTGGCTGCGGCGTCTTGTTTGGTCTGTCTGGATTTTAGGATATGGTCGTAACTCAGCAGGTTTGATGATATTGTGAAATGTACTCGGTGTAGAGTCGTTAAAATCTACTACTGTCGATTCTCCCAAAGGAATATAATAGATCTGAGAAGAGTTAGCATCTTCTTGGAAAGGATTTGCAAAAGTAACATCTTGCAGTGGTGAGCCAGTATTTGCATCAAAATCTAGTTCCAAAAGCACGGCATTCATGCTGGTTTCGTGGAGGGGGTTTTCAGTGTTCTTTCCTAGATTATTGTTAAAAGACACCTGCTCTGGAGCTGATGAGGATGTAGGAAGTTGTGCAGGTTCTCCAGGTATCCCTGACGATTTATCATTTTCACCAGCATCATCTGCAGCATCCAAACCTTCATTTGATTGATATAACTGCTCTTTCCCTGCCGGCATGTCCGTCACTAGAGATGGTGCAAAGTCTTCTTCAGAAAGTATGGTGGGGTCAAAAGGATAAATACCGGTGGATTTAAACGAATTTATACCCTTTTCAATATTTGACACCTTGTAGTAGGCCGTTCTAAACAGACCAGCCATCTGCTTTTGGGTAATGGCCTTACCTGGATTGGATACGAGCCAGTTGTCTGCTGCTTGAGTAAATGCAGTTTTCAGAGGTCCAAAATAACACTTATCCAGGGGCTGAAGCTTATGGCTACTATGGGGCGGTAGTGACAGAAGATGGATATTATTTTCTCTACAGTAATTAACAAGATCAAGGCTTCTGTGAGTGGAGTGGTTATCGAGAATTAGAAGAACTGGCATGTCCTTTGCGGGTTTTGCGTGGTGACAAAAATGATTAATCCAGTTCATAAGCAAATCTGTATTAATAAAGCCAGATTCGGACACTAATGGCAGTGTATCAGCCGGTGCATCACGAAACAAGTCCTCATTCATTCTTTTTCTTGGGAAAATTAGCGCTGGAGGGATGTAAGAACCTTGAGCATTAACACAACATACTGCCGTTATGAGCTGGCCTCTTTCTGCACTTGCAACTTTTCCAACAGTTCTTTTGCCCTTTTGCGCAAAAGTTTTTGGCTTCCGATTCGGGACAGTTGACATTCCCGTTTCATCCATGTTATAAATGTATCCAGGACCGAAATGAAACTTCTCATAAAGATTCTTTAAATTTTCAAAAAATTTGTCTACCTGCGGTTTGTTGAAACCTATTATCCTTCCCAAAGAACATGGTTCTGGTTGTCGGAGAGTAATTTTTTGCCTTTGACAAAAGCCTTTAACCCACGTTTTCCCAGCTTTTTTTTTGTCAATATTAAATTTATGGGCTACACCATTAGATTGCGCAAATTCGAAGGCTATGGAAGTCAGGTCGTTCATTGTCAAACCATAGTATCTTATATCCATTTCTCTCACATAATTAGCCAATTCTCTTTCAAGAGTAGAAGAAAAAACGCACTTATAACGTCCCAGTGATTCAGGTACAGTTCCAACTTTAAGACGTTTGCGTAAAGTTGCTTCCGGGATTCCTAATTCAGCTGCAATGCTCCTTTTGCTTTGTTTTTTATTGATTTTTTCTTGTATCTCCTCCATCAACGTGGTCGTAAACCTCAGTTTTCTGTCACTTTTCCGCTTGTAGCAACTCATTTTTCCTAAAAGTTTGTGCGAACTTAGTTGAAGAAATCTAGGGATACAAGAGTACGCACATGCGTACTCTTGTAAAATTTACAGTGCGTACTCTTGTACGTTATGTCATTGTTACAAATTTAGAGTTATTTTTCTTAGAAATCGATAATCTACATGAAAGACTGATATTGCAATACATACCTTATATATTCACGAAAACTGCAAATACAAATATCCAAAGTAGTTTCGAGAAATTACGATCTCGTCCCTTTTTCCCAACGCTCAGAACTTATAGTTGACAGTGCAGCAAACAGTTTTCGCGTCTGACAGAAGAACTAACGCTTGTTATGCAGATTCCTTTTTAGCGAACATAGGAACGTATTAACAGATTCTAATAATCACACAACCAGATGGCGTGGTAATTCTGGTACCGCGAAATTTCCAATGAGTACTCTTGTAGAACGCGTACTCTTATACGCCTTCACCCTATAATACCTTGTTCCAACATTTTGTTCACCTGAGTTTTTACCTCTTCTTTATGAATTTGGGGGTATCTATATGATTTAGTAAATATAGGTCTCGCATTATCAGTTTCAATTGAATGTTTAATTTCATTAGTAAATGTTAGTTGGTCTCCTTCCAAATAAAAAATATCAGAAAATTCTAAACATAAATTTGTGATAATTTCTTTTTCTTCTTCGTTGAGATGATCTGTACGCAACTGATCCAAAATTATAGTGTTTCTATCAACAGGTTGATTAAATTTAGTTTTATTTTCATTAACGCAATTAAAATTTAAAAAACATTCGGAATTCGAAATGGGATCTAGATTCAAATTTGGAAATTCAACAATTTTTGGAATAGCATTCGAATTAATAATTGAAGTAAAGAATTCACCTTCTTCATTTACATGTACCAAAGCATTTGGAATTCTAACATTTTCTATTGCTTGTCCGAAAAGTAGTGCATCTGTGTTTGTTAAATTACATTTCAATTTTACATGAAAATTTTTTCAATTCTTGGCTCAATAAAAATTCGATTTTGTATCTTTGGCAAACAAATAACAATTTCAACACCTAAATTTCTAAAAAGATAAGATATCATTTTTTTAACATACGTCCAATCTAACTTGTCCAATCCACACCCTATTTTTGGCATAGCTAATTTTTGAACATTGTTTTTACCAAAATGATCTCTCAATTTCTTTAAAGATGACCATAAAGTCTGATAAGTGGGTTTTCCGGTTGAAGTTTCTTTTGTTACAAGATAATAAATATATCTAGTTGTATTTGCATTCTTAATTTTCAAACCTGCTAAACCACCTTGTTTTTGATTTTGACTTAATAATTTTTTCTATATTTCCAAATCGTTTCTTAAATTCCGCGGCAATGCCTTTTTGCATTTGCATATCTTCCGCCACGCAATGAGCTAATGAATAATCATGAGGCATGTCAAAAATATCAATGTTTTTCTCAGCTATTTTTTTATAACAATATCAGTATTTTGTTCAAATTGTAAGAATTCAGAATCTTGTTCACAAATTTGATTATTTTGAGACAAGTGTGATGTTTCGGTAACTTTAAACAGAGGTATAGTTTTGAAATTAGTTATCAATTGTTTTGAATTCAAATCAATTATATAATTATAATGTTCTAGGAAATCTGAACCCAAAATTCCATCAAAATCAATATTAAGATTATAAATAAAAACTTTATGTGAGAATAAGTACAGATTCTTTTAGTAAAATTTTTTGATCAGTTATCCCTTGAATAGTTACATAATCAGTAAATCTTTGAGGAAATTTCTTAACAGTATTTTCTTTAAAAATAGAAACTCCTGCACCTGTATCAATAAGCAACTTAAACTCTTTAGAAGCATCTTCAATATAATAAAGATTTTTGGAATTAACAGTCAAAAATGGATTTAAAGAAAATTTTGTTCGGGAAAATTTACATTCGGGTTCATCTCTTCGAAATTTAATGTTTGGATTCTGGTATTTTTTTCTGAAATTAAATTCTCTGTTGTCGGACAATCTGGGGAATGGTCTTTGACTGGGGCAATAGGAAAATCCTGAAAATTTGAAATTACTTCAGCAGAAACAAAATTTTGAGAATCTCTCTCAAACTCAGAAAATGTTCTTTATTTTGAGCAATTGGCAATTCTTGGAAATTTGAAATTACTTCGGCAGACATAAAATTTTGAGAATCTTTTTCGAACTCAGAAAGATTATCAAATGAATAGTTATTATCATTTTCCTGGAAATTATTTCCAAAATTATCTTGAATATCATAAAGATTATGATCCATATCAGAGCCTAAGTATTCATCATAATAGTCAGAATTATCGCTCTTAAGGCCAATTAAATGAGCTCGTTGTTGGAAATTAGGATTCTTTTGAATCACTGAGGGTCTTACTTGAGATTGTCCCTGTGGTTGAAAAGGTCTTTGCTGGGGAACATTACTATTTGGTCTATTTTGTAAATGATTTTGTGGTTGATTTTGGAAATTTAATGGTCTTTGAAAATTTTGGTAGAAATTCTGATTGGAGCTTGGAGTAAAAGCTCTTTGCTGTTGAAAACGACATTGATTAGAAGTATGACCATTTTTACCACATGAAAAGCATTTTACAGTTTGTATTTGGGGTTTTCTAACATTTAATATATTTTGAGGTTTACTTACAATATTAGAAGCTGGCTTATTAAATTTTTGGTTCTCAAAATATGATAATTGCAATTCTCTTCGTATGCGAATTTGTGCTTCTAACAAGTTTTCAGGCTGACTAGCACGGATAAGTTGTCCTAGACGGGGTTCAAGTCCAGTTAATAAAGTGTTAAGAGCCATAGTATCAATAAGAATTTCTTGTGCAACCTTTTGTTCATTTGATAAATTTGATGTTTTTTGTATATTTGCATGCATTTTAGCATTCAAGACTTGCACTCTATTGAAAAATGTTAGAGCTGACTCATTCGATTATTGTTTTAATCTTTGTAAATCATGAATAAGAGAAGTAAGGTCTCTTGAATCACCAAAATGAAGATTTAAAAGTTGTCTTATCTCTGCGTAAGTCTGAGGATTTCGCGAGCTGATTAGTTGAGCCGCTTTTCCCTTTAATTTATTTTTAATGTGAATCACTAACAGAGCCTTTTGGTCTCTGGTAGACATATTATTAGCACAATCACATGCATTTAAAAATGTTCCGAGAAATATCTGATCACCTTCAAATTCAGGTACGATACAAAATATTTCCGAAATTCTATATGGTTCAAGCTCAACCTCGAGCTGGATTTCTTTCATTTGCCATTTTGATTTAATTAAATATAAAGTATCAAATATAAAAAAAAAATATTATAAAAGAAAATCGAACAGTATAAAAAAAATTTAAAATTAATATACGTGATAATTCACTTACAGTAAGATGTACATTGCTTTGTCTTGTTCTCTGCGATGTGATTTACAGAGGAGTGAGAACGCCTCATTGGACCTCTTCTGTAAGTTGTTGAAGAATCTTATTCTTCTTTCTTCAGAGTTACTGGTTTTTTCCACCGTTGATAATGAGGGGATACTTGTTGTTGAAGTAAGCCTTGTTTTACCAACGTTGAAATATTTCTACTCTTCTTTCTTCAGAGTTGCTGGTTCTTTCCTTTAAAGGTTAGGAAACCACCGTTGATAATGAGGGGAAACTTGTTGTTGAAGTTAGCCTTGTTTTACCAACGTTGAAGTTATCCTACTGACTGCGCCAATTTGTTAAATCACTTAACTTGGAATTAACTTTTTAAAAACAATTATTTATTAACAAAAAATTAAAGTACAAATATAACCTAACATTACATGACTGTATGAATCTAGACTTACAAGTGTCGACTCACAAGTGATGCCATTAGCTAGATTTCTAGTATTTATACCATCAAAAATGTTTAATCATCAAAAATATAAAAAGAAACGTAAATTAATACAATGGATCTCTTCTCCTAAGGTTGAATCTAAACTTCTAGAAATATTATAATTAAAATACATAGTAATGTCTTTTTGGAGGCCGAACTGGATAAACAATTAACAATGGTCTTTATGGTAACTTGCTGACTACTGGTCTGCATCTCTGGTCTGGCACGTAAATATCCTTATCACTTTTGTTATCTTCTTAAACTGCGTCTTGGAGATGTAATATGATGTGGTGCAATATTACTGCGTCTTGCAGATGTAATACGATATGGTGAGATACTGCGTCTTGCGGATGTAATATAATATTATGAAATAATATTTAAAATAATACTTTGTTATTGTTATTATTATTTGACTTTAAAAAATAATTCAATTATAACTTTATATAACATATATATATATATATATATATATATATATATATATATATATATATATATATATATATTTATATTATATATATATAAATATCATGATTTTAAGGTTGTTGCCTATCTTCACTTTGCTGCAGAGCGCCGAGCCGTGTCTGATAACCAATCCTTATTTTGAACTCATATTACTATCAATCTTCAGTGTGGCGCGTGGAGACCCAATATGAGCAATGTATTGAACACGTGGGTGGATATAAACACCCGGCAAGTGGAATTATTTAAGTCAAGATTATCCTGTACCAGAAATATTATGATATTTCTGAATATGAATTCAATTGATACATAATCAAGATGATTTTATAACATAAGCCGTTACTGGTAAATAACTAGATTACGCTAGGACGTCTAACTGAGCCGACAACAACTACTGCGAGGGCAAACACCTCTTCACTTGAAAATTCAGTGACCTGAAGAATAAGTACGCTCGGAAACAATAATTGATGCAATCAATGATTTAAATATCTTAAATAGAACTTTTTTATTTTTTTTAACCTTTGTTTAATTCATGAATTTCTTAAATAGATAGAGAGAATAGAAATTGTAGTGATACTTTCGTTCCCAAAGTATCAAAACAACTTCTGTTACCGTATTCCAGAAAGAAGCATCATTACCTATTGAGAAATAAGACCATTTCAAATTTCCCGCATTATTTAAAAAATTGACGTGTAGATTATGAGCGCCCTCTATGTTGTTCCCATAAATCGGCAAAAAATAAACATTGAGTTGAGTTGAATCTCTCTTATCTCCTGCTATCAACTATTGACAACCTAACCTGTCACAGACTGTACTTCTAACAACTTATCAGATCAGTCTAACTGACACCCATATATAAGAGAAACTGCATTTATACTGATAGATAGGCAACTCTGGGCTCAAACTATTCCTTGATACAGCGCCATAACCTTAGTGTCTGCAGGACGAGCAACAAATGAAATAGCGGGAATGCACCCATATTCAAATTCTCTATGTTTAAATTTAATTTTAGGATTCATGGTTTTCAAAAGAATATTCGACTATTGATATTCTCAAATTAGTATCAACTGTTCACAGTAGCAACTAATTGAATGAATAAATAGAAGAACATCCCTCTGAAACCCTATTCCCAAGTCTAGGCTAGTGATATTAAAATGAAATCAAATGACAATCATATTTAATACAATTTTTATTAATCTTCTCATTTGAAATAATTTTCAAAAAAATTGCAATATATTCAATATATAAATAAATAACAGTCATAAATATATATTTTTAAATTATGAATTAGTGCTAACAAAATAATGAGAATAGCAAATACAAATAAATTTTACAAGTATCAATTAGGGAAAAATTCTAAATTATATACATATACTAGCTGTGAATACCCGCTTCGCTGGATAATTTTGATTGAGATCAGATTGATCCACCGACAGTTCTATACTGAAGATTAATACAAGTATGAGTTCCAAATTAGGATTGATTATCAAATATAACTCTTCGCCCTGCGACATACTGATGAGAGGCAACAACCTCGAAATCATGATATATGCCTGGGAGACTGATACTATGTTTGGTAATCAATCTGATTGAGCAGTATAGTGGAAAACATGCATACAAACGCAATATGTAGACGGCAAACCTCGTTCTTATTGAGGCACCCTACGAAGTGTAGGTTCAATTTACCAGCTAGGCATGAAATTATTATTCATATTCTAATATGGTCATATATATATATATATATATATATATATATATATATATATATATATATATATAAAATTAATTGTGAATTCTTGACTATCTAATTAATGATGATATTTTAATGATTGGGGTTGCAGTCAAAATGCCAATAAAATTAAAACTCTTTAATCAAAGTCGAGCTTTCGGTAACGCTTGTTACCTTCATCAAAAATCATCGATCGATCAAGTTTTGAGTAAAAAACTAGATTGCTACAACTCAAAAACACCTAGATTATATGCTTTACCTAAAATTCATAAACAAAATCTAACAATGAGACCTATCGTTTCATCAATTGATGCTCCAAACGACAATCTAGCTTCTTTTATTACAGACATATTAACAAGAGCCTATAACACTAATAATGATCTCTATATAAAAGATTCTTTTCATTTTAGTGAATTCATAAATGGATATAAGATTCCACTTAATTATATCCTTGTTAGTTTTGATGTGGTATCCCTATTCACAAATTTACCTTTTCCAGTAATTTTAGATTGTCTTAGAAGAAAATGGGAGCATGTAAAAAACTATTGTTCACTAAACTTTGAAATATTCAATATAGTTCTTGAATTTATTTTCGATTCTAATGTCCTTATTTTTACTGAAACATATTATAAGCAAATATTTGGTACACCAATGGGATCTACAATATCACCTATTTTGTTAATTATGTTTTAGATGATCTCATACAGACTTCAATAGATAAAATATCTTTCCCGATACCATTTATCAAAAGATATGATTTAATACTTGCTTTACCATCAGATAAAATTGATGAAACCTTAGGTATCTTTAACAATTATAATGAACATCTTCAATTCACTGTTGAAGTAGAACAGGAGCAAAGTCTTCCTTTCATAGATATGAAAGTTTGTAGGGATAACACAGGCTTACTACGAACAAAGTGGTATAGAAAACCATACTGTAGCAATAGGTATATTAACTACCACTCGTATCATCCAAATAAAATGAAAATTAACCTTATTAATGCTTTGAAAAACAGACCCATAAAACTATCCCACAAAACTTTTGTTAATGAAAGTTTATCAAAATTAAAAAGTATATTAATCGATAATTAATATCCTATTAAATTGATAAATAAGCTCTTGAGTCATACCCAACCTTACTTAAATAATGTTGATAGAATTTTGGAAATGTCTTTAAATGAAAATAATATTATTGATCAATCACAACCTCGCTCAAATACTCTTCCTATATACTGTTCTCTCTATTTTATTGATGAATTAACCAATAAACTTATTAATGTTTTAAAGGATATAATATTTTATTTGCAAAAAAGAATATAAAAGTAGTTTCTAAGTTATTTTCAAAAGTAAAAATACCTTTAAAAACAACAGAAAAATCTGGAATAGTATATGAGATCAAATGTAATGATTGTGATTTATCATATATAGGTCAAACTTCTAGGAGTTTATCAGGAAGAATTACGTCTCATAAAAGTGATATAAGATGTAAAAAGCCGTCATGTGCCTTGACCGAACATGTCATAAACAAAAAGCACACTATAGATTTTGATAACTCAATTGTTTTATGTTCTGAAAAGAACATTTTTAAACGAAGTTTCTTGGAAATGATTCATATTCAAAAAGAAACAAACGTTATGAATAAACGTTCGGATATAAATGGACTTAGTTCCATTTACTCATATATTTTAAAATTAGATAATGATAATTATCGTAGTGTGCCATCTGATGTTTCTCTAAATTAATATATTGTTTCATATTATACAAGATAATGTCATATTTTTATATTATATCCATTTTTTAAATGATATTTCCTGTGATTAACTTCTGAAGTGTGTTCCATTTTTATTAGCTACATACATAGATTGATCTTAGTATGCGTAATTCCATAGTAACTTGTAATTATGAAACTTAAAAAACTCAATCATAAAGTTAAATGTAGCTGGTAAATTTAATTAATCTCACGATTGTAAGTAGTTCATATTATTAATTCATTTCATATTCATCAATTGATGAATATGAAATCTTTCCTGTTTTTGGTTAATTTATTATAAATTCACGATTTTTGCCCTGAAGAAGAGAATAAACATTCTCGAAAGCTCGGCTTCAGTCAAAGAATTTTATTGAATATATGACTGCATCCCCAAGAACATCTTTTTATTTATTATAAATCCAGTCAAGAATACAAAATCAATATATATATATATATATATATATATATATATATATATATATATATATATATATATATATATTTTAGATTTCGTTTTATCTAATTGGCTTTTTAAAAACAATTATTTTATTTATTTACTTCTGACACCACTTATTATTAATGATTTAATAATAAGAATTAAATTATAATTATTATACAAGTGAAATTAACTGTAAGGTTAGGATGATTATGAAAACTGACATAGATTCGTCTTACTATAGATTTACATTTCAGAATGATTAAAATTATAAAGTGTTCCTTATTTATAGTGAAAAAATGTACGATATGCAATATAATGTTCTCATGGGAAAATTCCACTAATTGCGTCATATTCACGGATTCCATAGTCAGCATACTCGGGACGGTGTAATCAGAAGAGTTTCTGGATATGTTATCAGTTGAAGTACGATATGTTGAAATATGATATTCCTGGTACTGCATTGTCATCATACTGTTGTGAAGTCGAGTTCATGGGTTTAGCAGAGTCTGCAATATTGGTTGATATAACAGCTCCCATCATTTATAAAAAGTTGCAGTTGCTATGCAGTAACTTTTAAGGTAGATTGGATATTCCAATGGTAGGAATTTCAATTACTTCATTATTTTCAATGTTAGGTCTTCTTCTTGGAAGTAGACTTGTAATTCTTTTGAAGGTGGATGATTTTTCTTCATTTTCTTCCTTTTGTCCTTTGAGTTTTTTCAAAATTTTCATTATGATATAAATAGTGATGATGCATAGAATGGATCCTATAGAAATGTAAGTGAACCAAGATATATTTTTGGTCACGAATGGTTCGTTCATTAGATTTTCTAATTCTTTTGAATATTGCTCTAATTTGTGGTTTGCAATGTCCAATTCTTCCATGTTTATTTCATTTAGCTTTAGTGGTTCTAGTTTAGGAATGTTGATACATTCAACTAAATGATCACAACATTCGTAAGGTATTATTACTGGATGAGAATTGTCGGCATAGTCGGTAGATTTTCGGCTTTCTGCTTGGATTTTTGTTATTCCTACGAAGGCTTGACATTCGGAGGTAAACTTCACAATTGAGTTCTGCATTATTGTTACAATTTTCGTGTTATGTTCAGGACAGTTCATGGTTATTTGAAGTGGTTCTGCTACGATAACTAGCCAAACATTGTCTTTGAGTTTGAACACATTGTAGCCTTGACTGTAGATTACGGAACTTTCACAGGTTTTGGGTACATTTTGACGGTTTTTCAATAACTGCGCTTCACACACTGCATTGTTGTCTATGGGGTAAGCGTACAAGTTGGGACACAACTTCTTATGTGGACCTATTTCTTTACAATTATTAGGCTCCTTTACAGGAATATACATTAGAGAATCATCATTTCGCGCAATGTATTTATGACTAATAGAAAGAATATGATGAAGGCCAGTTCTTTTATCCAAGATTGGAATAGGAAACAGATGATATAGAGTATAAAGTTGTTGTTCAACTAAAGGTATTTTCAAAATGAAGACAATTTGGTTATCTTGTTGATATGCTTCAAGCTCTATTAATTGAAGATATTGTGCAATTTTAGAGATTTTTACTGGTAAAGGGAGATTATTTCTCACAAGGTTTTGTGATATCTCTTGAAGGGCTGATACCAAGTTTTGTGGTGAAATAATTGAAGAGTGAATTATTTTCAATCTTGCAAATGTTACTGCATTTATAATGTCATTTAAATTATCTTCAATAATCAAATAACTCTCCACTAATTTTTCGCATATTTCCAAAAAGTTTAGTTTGGCTTCAACAGTTTTAACTTGGTTGTTAATATCATGAATTGCTCTTTCAATTTTATAAATATCTTCATTAAATGTTTTTCTATCAATTGTTAAATTTTGTATTGTTTCGTTGAAAGTTCTAATTAGAGAGGATGATACTGAAATCTGATTCTTAAGAAGGTTTTCAATGTGATGTTGATCATTGTTTAATTTTTCTATATTTTTTGTATAAAATTCACCATCTGTAGCATCTAAGTTGCCTGTTATGGTTTTAAATACGCTTCCTATAATGTTCACTAAACCTCTTTTAACGCGTTTTGTATCTATGATGATTTCGTTGAATTTCTCTTGTATGGATTTAGATATTTGTGTTAGTAAATCTACGTGTGTCTGTACGTCGGAACGAAAAATATTCATAGCGTGATAATCTGGTTTTAAAGTATTACGTATAGTGTCCAAAATTTTGTTGTTGTTTTCATATGCAGCTAAAAGTCCTGTAATGTTCTTGTGTACTAGTAGAGTCCACTTGTCGTTGGAGATAATAATTCTTGTTTCATCGTGATAGAAGACTCCTATCGTGTTGTTTATAGGATCAATTTGAAATTGGCAAAAGGCCATATTGACCAATAGGGGGTACCTGAAAACATTTTAGTTTTCAGAATATGGTTTCATACGGTCGAAATTAACTTTTGTTTGTTGATTAGTATTAGAATTAAGTAAAATAGCTGAATTATTGAAAATTTCTAAAATTTCGTATGGACCATTAAATTTATTCTGTAACTTGTTCTTTAGTTGTGACTCTTTAATTAATACTTTATCTTCTACTTGAAAATTTGGAGTATTTTCGTGTACATGCTTATCGAAACGATCTTTAGCTTTCTGTTTCTTGCTTTCAGTGCGTTCTCTGGCTATTTTGTAAAAATGTGAAAGTCTGTTATTCAGATCTCTAACATAGTTTGTTATTAATTCTTTTTCATTGTATAGCTGCTCTGGCGGTCTACTTGAAGTATGTCCGAAGACTAACTCATAAGGATTGAAACCATGAGTTTTATTTGCTGAATTGTTGTAGCAAATAACTGCGTACGGTAAAACATTAAAGGGATGTTCGTTAGGATATACGGCGAGATTGATTCTAATCATTTCTAACAGAGTCGAATGAAATCGTTCGAGAGATCCGTTAGACTGCGGATGTCCTACGCTGGAAAATGTCATCTTTATGTTATACAATGTACAGAGGTCTCTAAGTAGATAATTATCAAACTCTCGGCCATAATCGGAATGTATTCGAAGGGGAGTGCCATAGTGTTGAAAATATAAGAGAAGGGTATTAACTACTGATTTTGCAGATTTGTCTTTGATAGGGTAAGCCTGACTGAATTTTGTGAGTTCATCGCGTATTGTTAAGGCATAATTTCTGTTAGGAACTTCTAATATGTCTATATTAATACGTTCGAACGGTGTTTTTGGAGTTTCTGTGATTACGAGTGGTCTGTCGAGATTTTTCCTATATGCTTTATTTTTCTGGCATATTTCACAAGTTTTTATAAAGTTCTCAACGTCTTTTGTCAGTCCGTTCCAATTATATCTTTCTCTTATTCGACGAATAGTCTCGTTTATTCCTCTGTGTAAATTCATCTTTCCATTATGATTTTGGTCAATGATAAGGGGAATTTCGTCTGTATCTGGAGTTATGGTCTGATTTTGAAAAATTTTAAATTTGAGTTGTTTTTCTGAAGTAATAAATGATAAAATTTCTAGTATGGGTAAATCAATACTAGTTTCAACGCAGTATGTCTGGTTGTCCTGAAAAAGGTCTTGATCTTTGAAAAGGGCTCCAAATAAATATTCAGTTACTGTATCTGGATTATATGGTAATGCTATTATAAAATATTTTCTATTTTTCACAGTTTTGCTAGATAGTACATTAATTTTAAGATGTTCGAAGTCGTAGTTCTCTTCAAAAATATCATCAATAATTTTTTCTTGAATTTCGTTCAGTTGGGTTTGTCTAAGAAATGTAAGAATATTTTTATTATTCTTATCTAGTAATTGTCCGTTACTTGATTCTATTTTCGAATAGTCCAAAAGGGATTTAGTCTTGTATAAATTTACAAATGTATCAAATTCTTTATACATGTTTTCTAGAAATTCAGGGTTGTTCTTTTGATCTTCGGGGATATTTTCATCTATGTTCTCATTATAAGCAAAAGTTGAATAAGGTGTTAGATTGTATTCAGATTGGAATTTTGATAAATTTTGGATATGATTAACTTTAATGCGGGAAAGTGCATCTGCATTTTTGTTTATCTTTCCGGGTTTGTACTTAATCTCGTAGTCATATTCTTCGAGCTTTAGTCTCCATCTTGCTAATCGACTACCTGTATCTTTTACTGAAAAAAGCCAAGTTAAGGGACGATGGTCTGTGATTAAAGTGAATTTTCTTCCAAAGATGTAGGGTCTAAAGTGTTTTACTGCCCAAACGATCGCAAGTAATTCTCTTTCAATGGTGGAGTATTTTGTTTCTGCTTTGCAAAGGGTTCTTGATGCATAAGCTATCGGAAGATCTTTACCAATTATTCCTTGAGAGAGTACTGCAACAATCGCAATAGCGCTTGTGTCTGTTGTGAGAATGAAAGGCTCTTCGAAGTTTGGATATATGAGCACTGGGGTAGAGATAAGGGCTTGCTTTAATTCGTCAAATGATTGTTTACAATCGGCATCAAAATCGAATGGAACGTCTTTTTTGAGAAGTCTGGTTAGTGGTTTTGAAATTCTAGCGAAGTTTTCGATAAATCTTCGGTAGTAACCGGCTAAACCTAGAAAAGATTTTATGTCTTTTTGGTTCTTAGGTGTTGGAAAATTTATGATACATTCAACTTTAGATGGGTTTGGTGGTGGTTGAAGGGGCATTTTTGAGACCGAAAGGCATTCGGACGTACTCGAAATGTCCATTCTCGACTGAAAAGGCGGTCTTCTGAATATCTTTTGGATCAATTTCGATCTGGTGAAATCCAGAAGCTAAGTCTAGAGTAGAGAAATACTGACACTTGCCAAGTTGATCTAAGAGGTCTGAAATATTTGGCAGCGGATATTTATCGTTAATTGTGATTTCGTTGAGCTTACGATAATCTACTACTCTCCACTTTTGTTTGCCTGATGCGTCCATTTTCTTAGGGACGACCCAAACTGGAGATGAAAAAGGTGAACATGAAGGTCTAATAATGCCTTGATCAAGCATTTTATTGATCTGGGATTTAACTTCATCTTTGTGTATTTGCGGATACCTATAAGACTTGGTGAATGTTGGTTTGTCGGAATTAGTTTTAATGGAATGTTTAATTTCGTTGGTAAAAGTCAATTTGTCTCCTTCGAGGTAAAATATGTCTGAGAATTCAATACACAGATTTGTTATGAGCTCTGATTCTTCATCGTTTAGATGCTCTAATCGAAGTTGGTTACGTATTTCGGGAATTCTGTCTTGTTGTATGTCGTGTTCGTATTCGCTAAGATTGTTAATAGAAAAATTTTGTATAGGTACTATGTTAATATCTGAAAAATTTATTTCTTTAGGAATTGCGTTTGCGTTAAGAATTGTTGTTATAAATTCGCCATTTTCATTAACTTTTACTAAAGCGGAAGGCGTACTTTGTCTATTTCTATACCTGTTAATAATGCGTCAGTGTTTGATAAATTGCATTTCAATTTATAAACTTGTTCGATTCTTGGTTCTATTCTAATTATGTTAGTTGTTCATTCTGTGTCCTTGGTTTCGATGTTTTGTATATTATCTGAAGCTTTGTGAAGTTGGACGGTTTTAAAATTTGTTTCTAATTCTCTTGTTTTGATGTTCATTACGCAATCGTAATGTTCGAGGAAGTCTGAGCCTAGAAGTCCATCAAATTCTATATCTAAATTACAAATATAGACTTTGTGTGGATCTGTACGGTTAAAAGGAACGAGTGTAGATTCAGTAATGTGAACTTTTTGATTAGTGATTCCTTGAATTATTACATTCTCTGGAAATCGCTGGGGAAATTTTTGACAAACATGAGGTTTAAAGATAGAAAGTCCAGCTCCGGAATCAATGAGAAATTTGTGAGTATTTGTCGAGTCTGTAATGTAAAATAAATTTTGTGATTTCACAGCGAGCAGAGGAATTCGGGGAAGTTCAGATTGGGGTTGTAATCTTGAAGATTGATTGCTTGAATTTGGGTTTGAAGCTGATCTATATCTGACTTCTTCTCTGGAGGAGGATCTGTTGGAACTATTGGGCTTACGTGAAAATCCTGGTTTTCACTTTGATTAATTTCTTCTTGTTGATAATTGTAGAAGTTTTCTTGTGGATTGTAATTACTATATGAGTAATCTTCAGGTTCGTATTGATATGATTCGTCATAATAGTTATCGGATTGATTGATATGGTAAGTAGGGTTTTGTTGGAATCTACTGAAATTCGGATTTTGTTGGACGACGCTTGGTCTGATATTACCTATATTGGGATTAGGACGTATGACAGAAGGTCTATTTGTAAAAGATTGATTTTGCTGGAAATTATTTGGAGGATTTGGTTTTTGATGAATGTTTGACTGACATTGTGGTCTGGCTTGGAAAGCTTGGAAGTTTTGATTGAAGTTTTGTTGGAAAGGTCTCTGTCTGCATTCATTGGTTGCATGACCAATTCGTTTGCAATTTGAACAATGTTTAGGAGGGAGATTAATTGGTTTGCGTTGTTGTAAAGCCGTATTCTTGTTTGTATTCTGATGCTTCTGATTTTCGAAATAATTTAATTGAAGTTCTCTCCTAATTCTATTTGTTGCTGTCAGTATGTCTACAGGGTCACTAGCTCTTACAATTTGACCTAGCTTAGGTTCTAAGCCTGTCAAGAGTGTATTAAGGGCCATAGTTTCCGCTAGACGTGTCTGCGCGTTCTTTTCTTCGATAGATAAGTTTTGTTTATTTATTGAAGCGTATATTTTAGCTTCATGGGTTTGTAACCTGGTGATGAAGGTTAACGGAGATTCATTAGGTAGTTGCCTAATTCTCTGTAGATCTTGGATAAGAGATGATAAGTCTCTCGTATCTCCAAAATGACTTTCTAGTAGCGTTTTTATATCATGCCATGTAGCAGGGTTGCGTGAATTTATTAATTCAGCAGCGCGACCGCGAAGTTTGTTTTTGATATGTAAGCTAAGGAGAATTCTTTGATTACCTATAGCCATTCCAAATGCAGTTGTACATGACAGAATAAAAGTATTTAGAAATATTTGATTACCATCAAATTCAGGAATTATTGAGAAAATTTCACTCAACTTGTATGGTTCAATATTATCTACATTAGCGTTAGCATTAACACTAGCGTTATCATTAACAGAGTTATTGCCTTGTTGACTCATTTTGATTTTCTTGGATCTTAATATCATAAAAATTTGTTGCAATTTATATTCTATATGTTTCCTTTTATTATTGAATTAAGAACTGTTGGTTTCTTATTTAAAATATAAATAGAATTTAAATTATTAAAAGACGAGATGATTCTGAAATGACTTACAGTAATTTCCACATAGAAGATGAAATCCGGTTCGGTGAAGCTTGCTCCGTCAGGTGAGTATGTACGTATTCCTGGCGTCGGAAAGACCGTCTTCGTATGCGTTGCAATGTCTTCTACTGGAGATCTGGGTTGACCACACCGAGTTAGTTGCCTTGTTCTGGGTGCGTAGAGGATATGCCACTTGTGTTGTCTGTTGCGTGTTTTCTTACGTCTTGAAGGTTTGCAAACCACCACAATCTTCTTGCTGAATGTGTAGATGAGATCCCACTTCTGACACCAATTTTTAGATTTCGTTTTATCTAATTGGCTTTTTAAAAACAATTATTTTATTTATTTACTTCTGACACCACTTATTATTAATGATTTAATAATAAGAATTAAATTATAATTATTATACAAGTGAAATTAACTGTAAGGTTAGGATGATTATGAAAACTGACATAGATTCGTCTTACTATAGATTTACATTTCAGAATGATTAAAATTATAAAGTGTTCCTTATTTATAGTGAAAAAATGTACGATATGCAATATAATGTTCTCATGGGAAAATTCCACTAATTGCGTCATATTCACGGATTCCATAGTCAGCATACTCGGGACGGTGTAATCAGAAGAGTTTCTGGATATGTTATCAGTTGAAGTACGATATGTTGAAATATGATATTCCTGGTACTGCATTGTCATCATACTGTTGAGAAGTCGAGTTCATGGGTTTAGCAGAGTCAGCAATATTGGTTGATATAACATATATATATATATATATATATATATATACATATATATATATATATATATATATATATATATATATATATATATACAGTGTGTACCACGAAGGGGTTGATCTAACCTTTTCTAGAAAACCACTAAAGCTATCATTTTGAAAATATACGTATGTGTGTTTCCCATAATTTCCAATCGATCAAAAATCATGACGTTGAAACAGGACTTCCGGTTTTACCGGAAATCGACATTAAAACGCTTATTTCAAATGAAACATACTACTTTCTCTTTTTTTGAATTCTGCTTCAAAATTGAAGGTAAGTTTCATAAGCATACTGCATCATTACTTTTGATAATTTTTGAAATATTGACCTTTTTCTAAAAAAATCTCCAAAAACATGAGTATACTTATAACTATTTATCTCTCTTAGTTATTCACAAAAATATTTGAAATTTTTAACCAGAAAGGTAGAAATGTGTCTTAGTATCCAGAATACGAGATAATAGTAATGGTAATAGTACAGGGTTTTTAAAATCGACCTGCCCATTCTGACTAATTCAGGATGCAATAACTTACTTATTTTAGATAGATAACACTGTATTTTTTCATGTTAATCCATCAACCATTTACTTTTCTCAAGTTTGGTATTAGCATTCCCTATACCTAAATTCTTCCGATTCGAAGATATTTGGATATTTTGTACTAAATGTCAAAATTTGCTAAGCTAGCGAAGCTGTTGGCTGTGAAATTAAATATTACAATGTCACCTTATTTATTGAACAAAGCTTATGTCATTGCTTAAGGGTTATTTAGTATATTCTAGATATAAGAGAGTGCTTTCAAGAGTAATGGCTTCCTACGAAATTTACTCAAAAGCACAGTGAAAATAAACCTAACAGAACTGTTTTTACTGAACTTATCTAAACGTTGAAATAATTGACTCATCTTAGGTATACAAAATGAGTTTATTTCAAATACATACAATATTAAACAGAAATACAAATCTTCATATTCTGTTTCGTAGTGGGGGATTCAAAGTAAACTTTGCTCTTGATGTAACCCGAGATACCAGTATCCAGTGGCGTCAAGTCTGGCGAATGCGCCGGCCTATGATGAGGACCATTGTTAGCTATCCACTTGTCCTCAAAGATCTGATAAAGAAGCTCGCTTACTTCCCTTGTATTGTGAGGTGGTGTTCCATCCTGTTGATACCAGACCTCAGCAGCTTCATCCTGATGAAAGTTGTTCATTGCTACTCTTATTACTTACTCTTATTAGTTAGAATTGCATAAACAAAATCAGTTATTCGATTCAATTTTGCTTGAGCAATTACAATTAAAGACTAAAATCTAGTACCTAGGACTTGATCTTTATGACCTTCATGTATCTATGTTATAAGAAAAAGTGATCACATCTAATAATTCAGAACAATATAGTAAGTAACTGTTAAGTTTTCTTCATAAATAAAAAGTCGTCGTTAGTGTACCCAGAGAGTGTCATATGTATTAATAACACTCGTATTCGATATTACTTAGAAGAATAAATAAAGTAATAGCAGTGACAGCAACTTTGTTAGATAAATAATGATATAAGATGACATTTAAATATTTAATTTCATAAACAACCGCTTCGCTACCAGAGCAACTATTGTCTTTAGTCCAAAATATCCAAATATCATGAAATTGATAGAATTTAGTTATAGGGAATGGTAATACCAAATGTAAGAAAAATAAAAGTTTCGTAGATTAACATGAAAAAATACAGGGTGTTCTATTTAAAATAAGTGAGTTATTGAATCCTGAATTAGTCAGAATTAGTCGGTCGATTTTAAACACCCTGTACTATTTCCAAGAGATATCTCGTATTCTGAATACTAAGACTCATTTCTACCTTTCTGGTTAAAAATTTCAAATATTTTTGTAAATAACTAAGGGAGATAAATAGGTATAAATTTACTCATGTTTTTGGAGTTTTTTTTTTAAAATTTCAATATTTCGAAAACTATCAAAATTAATAATGCAGTATGCTTATGAAACTTACCTTTAATTTTTAAGCAGAATTTAAAAATTAAGGAAAAAGTAGTATGTTCCATTTGAAATAAGCGTTTTAATGTCGACCGGAAGTCCTGTTTCAATGTCATGATTTTTGAACGAGTGGAAATTACGAGAAACAGACGTACGTATATTTTCAAAATGATAGCTTTAGTGATTTTCTAGAAATGGTTAGATCAAACCCTTCGTGGTACACACTGTATAGATATTCATTTATTCGAAATTTTACAATTCCAGAACAAATAATTCACCATAATAAACTATAATAAAAATAGTGATGATACTTGCCTCTTCGAGATGTTTCTTTATTATAATTAGATTTCGACACCGAACAGATAAAATCATTGCCTTCTTCAGCATCAACTGAACAATCTCCTTCAAATGATGGATCTATGATCGGTAAAACCTCATAAGCTGGCGGAGTAATTTCGGAGGTAGTGGTGACTGCCGAATTCAAGGCTATTGTTAATACTTAAAAAGGATGGACAATAATGCTTAGGATTCTTAACTTCTGGTCTGTTGAGATGCAAATTAGGAACTGCAATGAATTTCAAATTTGTTCCTCTTCTGCCACACTCAATCAAATTTTCCGATCCCAAATGCAAATGCAAAAAACCTATCCACACATTGTACATATCTACTTGTTCGTCTTTTGGAAATCTGTGTACCTTAACACCGTCTCCACATTTCGTTTTGTAATCGGGAACACAACAGTAAGCTACCATGGTTGTAATGATTACTTATTTATATCTCTAGTCAATAGTTATCAGTACCTGCCTCACAAATTGTTTGGAATATTTGAATTATAATGATAAAATGACAACCCATTTGACGTAGCTTCCTTCTGAATACCGTAATTGAAAGTAGCAGCCAATCAGAGGAATGGATATCTGCAGCCAATCAAAATCCGTAGCTGTTACAAGCAGCGATTTCGTGTTTGCAGGAGGAAGCTTCAAAATAGGAATGACCTTGGACATTGAAGTTACAATAGCCTGCTGACACCATTCTGATGATCGGTACAGCTTTATAAAGCTGAATTTGGCATGACATCGATCGAACTATTCCATACTCTTGTCTGGAAGGTTGAAGAATAAATCTACCAATCACGGAATTAATTAATGATATACAAAAGCAAATGATAAACTCCACGAAACAATGTACCTTTAATATTTTAACTTCCTGAGCGAAGCCAGTTACCTTCTATAACAAGGGATTCCAACAAAAAATTTTATTCGCAATGTCCCTATTTATATAAAGTCTGTTTAATTAGTGCAGCTCGACATTTATTTTAAAAGGTTATTTTGAAGCTTTACGAATTATCTCATGAAGATATAAATTTAACAAAACAATTACTCGGCATTAATGAATATATACGATGTAGGTGTATTAAAATTTCTCATTAGATTATGTCTGCATGTAATACTAACAAATTTAACAGAACTAGACTGCAATATACAATATCATATAAACAATTAATGTTTTTGCAGTGACCTGTCTCGGTGAAGTTATACTGATGCACGTAACACTTCTTTGTTAAGTTAATTAAAATTCAAATTAAGGATTTGAGCACATTGTAGAATGATCCAACACTTCAAAATATATGTATGTATAATTCGAGTTTCGCAATAGTAATAGACTTTTATATAATATATAATTATATATAATTCGTGAATTTAGATAAAATTAACCACAAACAGAAAAGATTTCATAGCCATCAATCAGAAATGTATTGGTGCTTTTACTTTTGAAGTGTGTGCCAAAAGTCTTCTATCTAAAAGCAACAGCACAACTCCAGAATTACCAGTACCAATAGAATTGTTTTTACTTACTTTGTATTTTTCAGTGCGCTAATAATTTTATGTAAGCAATGTTTTCAATTTTTTTTTCTGTGACAGGAAAAAAGTTTGACATTTCATCTCTTTGACAAAGTATCGCTTTTTATAAAAATGCTTTTTTTACACGAAAAAAAGATGAGTACTTTTTTACCGGGTATACATGAAATATAGCGATTTAGCTGGCAATAATTTTTGTGACGCTACTTTCACAGCTTCTACTAACACCGGTGAAGTCACAGAAAACTCGAAATCGACATGTTTTACAAACAAACATCCATTATGTTCGCAATTTTTAAATTAAACAACAGAATGAAATTGATAGATCTTTGATTACTTTAAAGGTTTCCTTAGAAACTCTGTTATTTGATCAAGGCAGGCACAATCACGTAGGAGATTAACTTACTCAATATAGAAGAATTTGGTGAATCTACTCATTCAAACATTGTATATTCAAAATTTTTATTTTATTCAAGTGATATTTAGGTATATATATATATATATATATATATATATATATATATATATATAATTAAATAAATGAGGAGCTATCCGTACCAGATGACCATATTAGAATATGAATAATAATTTCAGGCCACGGTTCAATTTACCAGCTAGGCGTGAAATTATTATTCATATATATATATATATATATATATATATATATATATATATATATATATATATATATATATGCTCTTCTTTCAAAAGACGCTTTTTATGTGTGCATAATAATAATAATTATAAATCAATATAAGTTTTAGTGGTTACGTTAAGTGGTAAAACGTCACCCATGAAGGCGTTCATTCAAATGAATAATATATATATATATATATATATATATATATATATATATATATATATATATATATATATATATATATAGGGGGTCCCACGGTCATGGCCTATTAGAAGTTTCTGGAGAATGACAAAAGCTATCGATTTGAAACTTTTATGGTGTATATTAGAGAGTTTCCGCTGATGAAGCAATGCAATTACAGCTGATATCTTAAAAGTTATCGAACAATTTCAGATTTTTTCAATAATTATTTTATATTCATTTAACTTTGGAACGCTTCAGTATGTAATAAAAAACGAAACAAAACAATAAGAAATTTAATAATCTACACAAAAATTGTTAAACAATAACTTATTGATAAAAAACAAAACAATACTTTAAATATAATTTAATATATATATATATATATATATATATATATATATATATATATATATATATATATAATATAATTTTTTGTTCTTTCGTCAAATGTAGGCTTGCGTATGCCCAGAAATGATTATTTTTTGAGTTTAAGATTCCTTCTCGCGAAAATTTGGCTTCATCAGTCCAAATTATTTTTTTCATAAAGTTTTCGTCTTCTTGGATGTTTGGCAGAAACATTTCGCAAAATTCTACTCTTCTAGGACCATCTTGGGGGTGTAGATTTTGAACTTGTGTAAACTTAAAGTCATGCATTTTGTGCTGTTTTAAAATTCTTTGAATTGACGATCTTGCTACATGTAAGTCATGTTCGGCGCTTCGAATCGAAGCTTGAGGATTTCAGTAAAAGTTGGCCAATACGGTAATTCGTGTTGCTTCGTCAGCAGTAATCGGAGGAACCCGATTTCTTGGAACACTTTGTTGGCCATGTTGAACAAAATTATCTGAAATCCGGCAAAATTTCTTTGCTGTCATCGGTGGCAAATTCGGATTTCGGGCGTTAAACGCCCTGCATGTTCTCGCAATCTCGCAACAATCCTATTACACTCTCCATAAATTGCAAAAAGGTTGAGCAGATCGAAATTTGTGTATTCTCGATTCATGATTGCGATAAATTTCAATAAAAAAAACTATGAAAGAGACAATTTCTAATTTTAAACTTTGACACTGACATAAATGAGTGGTAACTATGGTTACATTATTGACGCGTTCCAAAGTTAAGGTAATACAAAATAATTGTTGAAAAAATCGGAAATTGTTTAATAACTTTTAATCTATCAGCTTTAGATATGGAAGTGGTTACATCAATAGAAAGGTATTTTAATTTTGTATATGCTAGTGCAAAAAAATACAGGGTGTTCTATTTGAAATAAGAATGTAATTAACGTTTGAAATTAAGTCATTTTCATATCGATTTTTTTCTAATAATTTCTTAGGAAATTAAGAAAAATCATAATAAAGTCTTCAAAATAATCTGCAGAGATTCCAAAACTTCTAACTCCACGTTTGTCAAGCAAATAACAAAAAAGTTATGACCTATTTTCGATCAACCCGCATTTGTCGATTTTGACCGAAAAAAATTAAATAACTCTAAAACTAATAACTTTAAGTATAGGGAAAGGTATATCCATTTTACTCAAAATTTTGTGTAGATTTCAAAAATATATCGACATATAGGGTATCCTATTTGAAATAACAAAGTTGTTATTACTTCCGGCAAAACCGGAAGTGATTTTTTTATGAAAATATTTTCCAAAGATAGTTTAAACTCTCTCATAGACACCATAAAAGTTTCAAATCGATAGCTTTTGTCATTCTCCAGAAACTTCTAATAGGCCATGACCGTGGGACACCCTGTATACACAAACGTACTTACGAAATAACAAGATCATAACCTAATTTTTGTTTATTGACTTCCTAAACATCGGAATTTAAAAATTTCAAAATAACCACCATAAAAGTTTAACATAACCTTTAAAACTTATTTTCATTTATGATTTTGAATTTAAAGTTCATTTAGAAGACTACTTTTGTTAAATGAGTGTATATCTAAATATCACTTGAATAAAATTCATATTCTGGCAAAACATTGTTTGAATGAGTAGAGTCACTGAATTCTCCTGTATCATGTATGATAATCTCCCAACAGAGTTATTTGTATTGCCAATAAGTACAAGAGCCTACCAATTTGAAACAAAATTTCACTTCGAGAATGTTTTGAATATAATATTTTGTAATATTTTTTCAATATTTGATCATAGTTTTTCCCGTCCAGCTAAAATCTAAATAGGTACTTTTTTGCATAGTATAATAAATAACTATTATTTTCAGTGCCCCTACTAACAGAGTTGTCCTATTTTATGGAAAAATATTTATATTATATCGTTCACGCGTTTTGCACAGAAATTGCTTTGGTTCTTAATGATGTTTTCTATATTTAAAAGAGTAGTTATTTCCGAATTCGGACACAGCTTTCTCCAAAAAAAATCCCCGTGAGTGGTGAAGACGGCTACTTCTAAAGTTGGTGACAAAAATATAACTGCACTAACTTTGAAAGTACCAGTACCAGTAATTTTTTTTAAATTCTGTATGATTGAAAGTAAAAAGATATTTATTATTTTATTCACGACGAATATATAGATGTAAGTATGGTTTACTTGTGGTTTAAGCAATATAATACCACAGATCATTACCTCAGGAAAAAATTAAGAGGGATTAATGGTCATAATTAAAACTTAAATGTTCAAATTTCTCGTTCTATTTCTCAAGGAAATGTGTAAAAATTAAGACAGTCTGTTCACAGTTATCTTTAGTATTCTGTGAGTTCTAACGAAAATTTCAATATCATTTTTATGTAGATTTTGTAATTCATAAGATATTCGGTAAAAACTGCATTTAATAAATACGAAACTCCCCCAATACCTAGTTCTGTTTAAATGTCTTAGTCGAACTTAAGGCTTTTGTCGAATATACTAATAATATTTTCCTGTGGAGCTTAATAACTCACTATTTCATAAGATACAAAGTAAGGTCTACCATAATATTGACACTGGAGCCACATATAAAATAGAGCCAATTTTTTAAAAATCTTGGATATCTCTTCCGGAAGAAAAACCCTTTTCATAGTTTCAATGAACTAAGCTCACAGGCAGACGCGAATAGTGAATTTGTTTCATTATATTTATAGATAGGTAGATGTACATAAAATTGAACCACAGAATAAAAATATTATGTCATACCTAATAAGTATTCTTTTTTGTGAAAATATATGCACAGCAACGCAGCAACCTTCAAAATTCAGATTTTTTGAGAATTTAATTTTTGGTGCTTGTATGGCTAATTTAGTGCTAATTATATGCTGTATTCCGAAAATAATTGCACTGTGTTTTTTGGACAATGCCTGCTTTGCTTTTAGAGATAATTTTTTAGATCTTTTTTATTGCTAGTAGAGCTAATTAAGCGCTGTACTCCACAATTAATTGCTCTTGTAGTTTTCTAGAAAATCGCTGCTTTGCTAGCTTTAGATCTTAAGCTAGCACAGTAACCTTTAAAAATCAACTTGACAACTTCTTTTTTAGTGCTTGCAGGGCTAATTTAGTGGTAATTAAGTTCTGAATTCCAAAATTAATTACTCATTGTGTTTTGGAAAATGGCGGCTTTGATTTTAAAATTCAACTCTATTAATGTTTGAAGAGCTAATTAATTGATAGTTACGTGCTGTAGTCCGAAATCAATTGCCCTTATAGTTTTCTGGAAAATCGCAACCTTTAAAAATCAACTTTTTTGAGAACCTCTTTTCAGTGCTTGTATTGCTAAGTTCTGTATTCCGAAATTAATTGCTCCTATATTTTTTTTTGGAAAATGGCAGCTTTGCTAGCTTTAGATTCAGCAACCTTTAAAAATAAACAGTTTTGACAACTTCCTTTTTAGTGTTTGCAGGGCTAATTAAGTGCTGCATTCCAAAATTAATTGCTCCCATAGTCTTTTGAAAAATGGCTGATTTGCTTTAGATAAAAACTTAGCACAGCAACCTTTAGAAATTATTTTTTTGAGAAAATCGTTTTTAGTTCTTGCAGAACTAAGTAAGTGCTAATTAAGTACTGTGTTCCGAAATTATTGTTATTATTTTTATAAAATATCTGTCAATAAAATTATTAGCTATATAAGCACCAAATATATATTTTGGATTCTGTTCACATTTCTCTGCTATCTTTAGGAACGTCAAATTTATCAGTAGCAGGTGGCAAGAAAGCAGTGGTCTCATCACGAACATTACTTCGAATTTCATTTCATAAAGATATTTTTTCTCATGAATTACTAATTCTACTACTATTTATAAATAACTAATGGCATTTTTGATTGATGGCTATGAAATCTTTTCTGTTTGTGGTTAATTTTATCTAAATTCACGAATTTTGCCCTGATGAAGAGAATAAACATTCTCGATAGCTTGGCATAATCCAAAGAATTTTATTTAATAAATGACTGCATCCCCATCTATTTTATCAATCAACTAACAAGTACATATCTAGACAAACATAATGGGGAATACTATTGCTGCGGCACATATCATAAACATTGAGTAGATACAAATTATTTTTTCTTCACGTTAAATTAATAATCATCATTGTTATTGTTTCTTATTGACGCAAAGAAAATTTTCATGAGGGATATCGACATTTGGATAACAGCGCAGGTTCAAAATGTCCAGGAAGTTGTTGTTTTTGATTTGTTGTCGTAAAGCAGATTTCTATATTTTAAGGAGTGAGACTTTGTAATGTAGGGGTGATCGTAGCAAAAATTAATTTACAGAAGTGTCTGGTAAATTAGACTTAAGTTATTGATGTCGGTTGTATAGTTCATAGCATTTTTGTTTTTTTTATGTATATTATCATTTCTTCTATTTTTCTTTTTCTAGGCTTCCTTTCGTAGTCTAATATTTTTGTGTTTTCAAAATCGGGATTGTGTTTTTCTAGCGATCTATGACTGTTAAGTGCAATGGAGGATTTCATCATGTATTTGTGTCCTTTTAGTCTATTTTCTAATAATTGAGAAGTTATTCCTATGTATTCCTTATTACAATCTTTACATGGTATGCTGTATATTACGTTGGACTTTTTTAATTTAGGCGTTATGCTTTTAAGGGAAGTATAAGTTTGTTTTAGAAGATTGTGTGATTTGTAGCATACTTGAAATTCGTATTTGGTAAGAATATGTTTTATATTTTCTGACAACCCTTGTATGTATGGTATTACTATAGTCTTATTTAAGTCAATATTGTTTTTTGGGGGTAAGGACGATTTGTTATAATGTTTATAGGTTCCTTGTTTAATTCCAGTATTGAGTGTTAAATATAGATAGGTACATCATTCATTCTTATGTTATCAGAACAGCCCATAGTGCCGCAACCCTATGAATGTTTGTCACTTTGGTTATACAATCTCGGCAGTGAATTACTAATACTAAAATTATATATATATATATATATATATATATATATATATATATATATATATATATATATATAATGAATTTTTAATGATTGGGGTTGCAGTCAAAATGCCAATAAAATTAAACTCTTTAATCAAAGTCGAGCTTTCGGTAACGCTTGTTAACTTCATCAACTTTATATAAAGTTAAATGCATAATAACAAATGTTTGTAGCTGATAAATTTCATTAATCTCACGATTTTTGTCCCGATGAAGGTAACATGCGTTACCGAAAGCTCGACTTTGATTAAAGAGTTTTAATTTTATTGGCATTTTGACTGCAACCCCAATCATTAAAAATTCATCATTAATTAGACAGTCAAGAATTCACAATTCATTTATATATATATATATATATATATATATATATATATATATATATATATATATATATATACCTATATAGTTTGATTCTGAATTCTTGACTGGTTTAATATTTCATAAAATAGATTTTTGTTGTGGATGCAGTCATTTAATAAATAAAATTCTTTGGATTATGCCAAGCTTTCAAGAATGTTTATTCTCTTCGTCAGGGCAAAATTCGTGAATTTAGATAAAATTAACCACAAACAGGAAGGATTTCATAGATTTCACTAATGACATTTCTGATTGATAGCTATGAAATCTTTCCTGTTTGTGGTTAATTTTATTTAAATTCACGAATTTTGCCCCGGGCGAAGAGAAAAAACTTTCTCGAAAGCTTGGCATAATCCAAAGAATTTTATTTATTAAATGACTGCATCCCCAACAAAAATCTATTTTATCATATATATATATATATAGTAAGTGGATTTAAATAAAAATAGGAATTCTGCCGAAATTATATGGGGCCTAAATAAGAAGACTATTTTTGCTGTTCAAGCTTTCGGAAATATTTATTCTCATTATCAAGGCTAAAAAATATAAATGAAACAAATATTACTTTGGAGTGATTTCGCAAACACAATATTAAATTACATTGCAAGTGAGGATTATACTTTAAAACGGTTTAGACTGTGCGCGGATGGAAAATTCCTCATTGTGGTATTAAAAATTATTACACTACACAAAATTAAACATTAAAAACAGTAGTAAAAAACATGTTAAAATGTGAAAATACAATGTTACAAGTTTCTTTATAAGATTATCACATTTCTAGCAACAACTACAATCTCTGAAGGAGGTTACAAAAAGAAAAAGGAATGTACAAGGAAAATATTTCAAACAGTTTTTTGAAGTTTTTGGTTCGAAAACTGAGTGGGAGATTAAGATTACTCAGAACATTGAACTGGTTATAACTGACATATAACGATAGATATTATAGATGACACAGAACTCATAAACTTAAGCATGTAATCATATCAAAATGTATACAGCAAGCTTCCATACAATAGTTAAATAACTTTTCCCGATAAGTTTTTGAAAAATACTTTATTAACAGAAAAAGAGATTAACAAATATAGGTATGTGGTTACTATGTGAGTCAACTAAAAGATGATTTACAATTATACAGTTGCCTATTTATATATTATTATAATGCAATATCAGCACTACTTTAAGTATTACATTATTTCCTTATATTTAATATATATTTCAGCAGAAATGACCATATAACTCCTCCTTTCCTAATGCCGGCACTTCACGTGCAGTTTTGGCATGGCGAGCCTTCGGTTCTGGAATGATAATATGGAGTGTACGCTCCTGGCGCGGAGTTAAATGAGTACAATACACATTCGCGCCATTCCATTTATTTGAAGTGAAACCATGGTCTTGTAAAGAATAAAAATGAAAAATGAAATGAAAAAAGCTAGCGACTGTAATTTTACTTAAAAAATTACGCAAAATGATGAAGAAGAACGGAAGAAAAGAAGGAAGAAGAGGTTCTGGTTCAAGCCTTAGTATCTGAACAGAAATAAATAAAGCCATTCAGTTTTACTAAGAGAAATCAAGGACACCAACCGTGAAGATTACAAGAATTATTTCAGAATGAATGACTTCTTGTTTGATCATCTGTTAAATTTCGCTTGTACTATCTATTAAAGAAAAAAGAATGTCTTTCTACACTCACGTCAGCTCAGATCTACAGCGAGTACTACTAAAAGCAGTCTATCCTTTTTCTACACTCAATTTTTAATACTGCATCTTCTTCTACAGATGTGCAATGCAGGCGTGAAACAAAACTACACTATCGCATTTGGCGCGAGAAACGTAACGCGCCGAGCCGGGAATAAGGCTTTTCCACGTGACGTCAGCGCCATTTGAATTACTGTCAAAATCAGCTGTTCTGGAGGTCAACAAATCGCAAGTTTGAATTTTAAGATTGTACTTTTTACTTTATTTTAGTTGTTTTTATACAGTTTCAAAACACTCAGGTCATTAATAACGTATTTTAACAGTAATAGAATTGCTTTAGAGTGATTATATGTTTGAGAAAACTAGAGTTTGTAATTAGTTATTAAAAAAGTAGGTACTCACCGAAGTTTTTGATAAAAAAGTATTTATATTACAATCGGAAAAAGGCACTAGAGGTAGATTAATTCAAGAACGTGCAGCTCGTCGGCAATCCTGGATCCAGGCCTTACATAGACACGATTTAACAGAAAGCAAAATCAAATGGCAAATAATTTGTTTCAGGTAAATTTATCTTATTATTTTTCTAATGCATGCATTTTTTTATTACATACATAATGTGTTTTATGTATTTCAATCAATTTAGATAAATATAGTTAGTTATTACAATTACTTATATAAATAGCCGTGTAATTTGTTCTCACCAAATATATCTCAAGAAATGCCAGAAAATTTTGAAAACAAGGAGATCCCGGATTACATCCCAACACTACATACGGGTTTCACCCGATCCAAATTAAAAACAACCCCTAAAGTAGCGAGAGAGAGGTACACTAGGGTTAAAAAAGAAGGAACATAGTTCTAAGATTCCATTTATATTATATTTATTATATACAAAATATATAATAATTCATCGAAACAATATAATTTTATTTTTATTTGTATATAAGCAATTGGTGGTGGGGTAGTTAGCTTTTAAACATGGTATGTAATGGTAATTTAGTACCTCCATATTTTCATCTGAAAAAAAAGAAATTTGGTGGCAGTCGATTTGTGAGAAAAATTGCTGCTCGAAAATATCCACTAATTCGTTAACATATTATAATGTTCATATGTTCATAATCGATTGGCATCTTGTTCGTTGTTGCATCGAAGTCTGTATTCTTTTATATATAAGAATCAACATTTCCAATCAATTATATTTTCTGAAGATATCTTCTTTCGTTTTCAAAATCCAGTCCTTCAAAATATCTACGTACATAAGACATCTGAAATAGAAACATTTTTTGAAGCATTCTCATCTTACTATATATACTTTTGTTGTATTTTATCAATAAAACAAAAAATAATCTGTTTTTAATCATAAAAATAATTCATATTGCCATTTTAGATGATTATTATGTCTGTACAGGTCTTTCAAAGTAAAAGTATATCAAATTATATTTCCTGAAGTAACATACTTAATCTTAATTATTTCTACTCAAATTTTAAATGCTTACCTTCAGGATTACTTGAATTAAGAATTTTATGGTTTTGTTGTAAATATATAGCAATAAAATCTTCAAAATTTTCGTAAAAACTAACAAAACTTACAATGGTGTCTTATGGCAAAGTGGCTTTGTTGACCTCCAGAACAGCTGTTTGCGGCCATATTTGTGACGTCGGTGGAAAAGCTCTATTTAAACATGTTTAATTCCATCGCTCCACATCGGGCGCGTTGCATTCAAGGCGTGAGCGAAAACTACACGGACAGTTTTGGAGTGAAAACACTCCAAATTACTTTAAAACTGAAGACGCATTATTCCAAAACTGCACGTGAAGTGCACATATAAGATTGAGAAAAGGGGGTTGCCTTTTCGAGAGGTTTGAGTTTTAAGCTCACGTTTGCTCTTTGTTTACTTTTACAATAATAGTATCCCATAATTACAATGATTACAACGATAATTATAGTAAATACAATATTGAATACTGATACACACAGAATTTTAAAATGGTTAAGTGGATGGATATTAAGGAATAATTGTCTCAATGGTTTGCTGATTTGGACATTTAGTAGATACCTTTTCTTTTGAGGATGGCAACACAATGAGAGAAAATTATCTGGAAGTTGAGTAACAGATGTTTCCTTATGGATTATCGGGGTTAAAGGACAATGACTTGTGAGATTAATCGTATTGGCTATGCAGGGTTCATTTTTGTTCAATTGATTTTCAACACATAAGTTTATTCCTTCAGTTTTTTTTACATTTTTTGTTAACATTAAAATAGTCATTGACAGACATTAAAATATAATAATCATGAGTTTACTTTTTACGGGAATATAATTGATACATTATGTATGGTTTATTATATATCAAAGGTAAGGCAATATAAAATATAATTATATTATTTTTTTCACAACATGTGCTACTTCGTAAAATGTTATCAAAAGGTATTTTTTCTTCTGGTTTAAGTTTTGAAATGACATTTTTTAATTCTTTGTATTTAAGAATACTATAGTGCATAACATTGATTTCAGCGAAATTAATTGCTGTTTGTAAATTTGTTCGCATTTCATCTAAAATTTGAATATTATGCGCAATGTTGTCAATTAAAATAACAAACTCTATAGTTGATTGTGTGAATTTAGTTAATTCATTCAATCTTTCTTGTGCCTTCTTTTGATTCTGATTTATGACTCTTAATTGATTATCAATTTTCTATGTTACCTGTTTAAGGACAGTTTGGGTAGATGAAATGTCCTGTTGTAGGGTATCCTGATTGTCTTGTAATATTTTGATATAATCATCGTATTTTTGTCCATCCTCAGCGTCTAAGGTGCCATAAAGATATTTTTGTACTATTCCGACGGTATTGAGTAATCCACGTCTATATCTTTTTGAAGGATAATGACTTACAAATTCCTCAAATATTTGTATATGCCCAAGTAGATTAATAACTCTTATTAATAATAAATCGTATAAGGGTGTTGTTCGGTGTGTTAGCTTAGAAGTAACATTTTATAATGTTATCTTAGTTGTCTGAATACATCTCCCAATATTAGTTAAATTTACATGGTAGTACACATGATGGTAATTATTGACAATATAACTATTTCATAATTTACTTGGTAATACAGAATTTTTCAGCTTCTCAATTTTGTATTGCCTAGTGATAAGAGGGAGTAGGAGTATCACTAAAGGTATAATATTCATTGTTCTTAAATAAATCATTGTCGTCTTTTAATATCTTTGGGATGCCTCTGATTTTTGTGTGGAATTTCGGGATCATTCTCTCGATTACTACTTAGTTTTGCTAGATTATTAGCTTTTTTGGCATTTAATTTCGAATTAATATTTTCATTAAGTTATTTTAACGTTTGAGCTAATTCGTAAATATAGTCGGTTTGAATTTGGTTTAAATTCTTTTCAAAACTTAATTGATAATTGAAGTTTCCTTTTATAATTTGAAAAGGCGTATAATCGTGAGAGGAATGAATACTATTATTTTAGTTCAAAACAGCGATATCTATTAACTTTCAATAGATGAATTGGATTTGGGTTACAAGGTGTTGTAAAATGTAATTGAATTCTGTATAATTTATAAAGATCTTGCATTACATTACTTCAAAATTTTTAGCATTATAAGTAGTGATAATTTCAGGCGTACCTACCTACCATGTTGTGAAAAGAATTTTGTCAAGTTTTGACAGATCACAATTGAGTTTTCATGAAGAGGATATGCTGCAGCAAATTTAAAAAGAATCTATTATCTATCATATTTAGATTTCTGGCAAATTTCACAGGTATTAATGAAGTTTATAATATATTTCTCTAAGCTAGGCCAATAGTAGGATTGTTTGACATTTTTAATATTTTCCGTGATTCCTCTATGAGATGTTTTGATAGTATGGTACCGTTGAATTATGTCTTTTTGTTCGTCTGGACTAAATACATCTTTGAGAAGTATATTAGAAATAACTAGTTTATAGGAGTTGTGTCTAAATGTATCTTGAAAAATTCGAAGTATCAATGGTTCAAGCTTTTTGTATGGAAAGCAATAGGTGTCAGGGGCTAAATAAGACTTTTTGTATGGGATCATCATTAATAAAGACAAAAAACCTTTTCTTTGTATCGAATAATTTTTCAATAGTTACATAAGGTTGATCTTTATTAGTCCATTTAAAGATAACTTGGTTTTTATACGTGTTAACACTCTTTTTAACATACGCGGCTTGTAAAATAGGATTTTCATGTGAGGAGTGGATTGTTCCGGTTTCAGAGGAATCATGATTATTATCGTTTGTCTCTAATAAGATATTTTCAGAAAAAGTTCCAGGAATAGGATTTTCTAATTCATTAGTAATTTTTGTCGGAGTTTTAATTTGTATATCTGAGATAATGTTAATTTTAGGTTCTCTTGACAGATGACACACAAAAATTTCAATATTTTGATTTCTAAATATATAATCAATCATAGATTTTACTTTTTCCCAGTCTAATTTGTCAAGTCCGCATACTAATCTGGGCAATGCAATTTTCTTAACATTATTTTTAATTGCATGGTTCTTCATTTCACGAAGCGATTTCCACAACGTGAAATGAGTAGTTTTTCATGAGATTCCTGTTTTGTACTTAAATAATAAATATAACGTTTATTCTTTTAATCAAATAAAATAGCAATTTCTCCTGATTTCGCTTTTTGGTTAATTAAATTTTGAATATTTTTAAATTTATATTCAAATACTACAGCAATGCCTATCTTCATTTGCAGATCAGCTGCAACACAATGAGCCAAAAAATAGTGATTGGATTGTTTGAATAAATCAACATTAATTTTATTAACTGTCTCAGATCTATCAATTAGTTTCCAGTTTTCCTCGAGTTTATTAAATTCTACCTTCTGATTTATCATAGGTTGGAAAATAGGAGGGGAATCTTGGGTCTCAAAAAATTTTATTTTATTTTTATTCTATCATAACAGAGGTACTGATCATCTTCATCGGTTTTTGATTTCTCGCATGTTGCCGACATATGTGTCAAAATACCATCTTTCTCAATTGCGTTAACGTCAATGGGGGGTCGAGAGAAAGCATCAGCGTTCAAATTTTTTTTACCCTTTTTATACGAAATGGAATAATCAATTTCTTCTAATTTAATGAGCCACCTAACGAATTTCGAATTGTGTTCTTTAATAGAAAAAAGCCACTGAAGAGGCTTATGATCAGTTATTATAGTGAATTTTCTACCTAATAAATAAGGTCTAAAATACTTAGTTGCCCAGACGATCGCCAGCAATTCTTTCTCTATTGTTGAATAGTTGCATTCTGCTGCATTGAGAGTTCTGCTTGTGTATGCAATTGGAAGGTCACTTCCAACTTTTGCATAATAACATTCGCAGTATAAACAAAAATTTTGATGAATTTAATATATTTCTTGAAGAAATAGATACCTCAATTGATTGTATAGTATTAACAGAAACTTGGAAAATATTAGATACCCAGTTTTATAAATAAGATGGTTATATAACAATATATAATGATGGCATAACAAATCAAAATGATGGAGTAGTAATTTTCATAAAAAAAGATTTGTATATTTCACATAAACTTATTAAAATAGCTGAAAGCAATTTAATTCAACTAAAAATAAATTATAATAAAGAAACTATTTATATAAATACTTTCTACAGATCACCAAATATTTCAAATATTGATTTTTGTAAATTCTAAAGATGACAATTATGATGAAATAATATCAGCGACCATTGATTCGGAGACCACTATATAACTTACATACCAATAATTATAAAAAGCAAATTTAAATCCAGTAATATTAAACACTCTAGATATTACACTCAAATTAACAAAAGTAAGTTAATAAAATTAATTGACAATGAATCTTGGTCAGATTTTTCGAATATAAATGATGTAAATTTCGCAGTTATGAAATTTTTAGGCATAATTCAAAATGCTCTTAAAAACTCAATAAATCTAACTACAATTAAAAGTAAAGAGAGAAAGAGAAAACCGTGGATTACAAAATCACTTAGTGAATAAAAAAATGAGCTGTATAGAAAATTAAAACAATGCCCTTATAATATTACCTTAAGAAATCAGTATATAGAATGATAAATCAAGTCAAAAATGATTATTACAAAAATAAAATAAACAACACCAGTGACTCAAAAAAATTGTGGAATGTGATAAACCAATTAACCTCAAATAAAATGAAAGATAATTTCAGAGCAATTAAAAATTCTTCAAATGAAATAACTAATGATCCAACTTCCATATGTACAGAATTCAATATTTTTTTCTGTAATGTTGGAAATAAATTAGTAGAACATATGAAACAATCAAAATTTAACAACTTGAATGAAATCCGGAATATATCAAAATCTACAATAGACTTATATCCAACTGATAAATATGAAATTGAAGATATTATAAATAAATTAAAAAATAACAAGTCACCAGGTCCTGATCAGATAAAAAATGAAACACTAAAAATTTTATGTAAATATATCAGTGAACCTCTCTCGAATATATTTAATAAATCATTATCTACAGGAATATTTCCAGAAGAATTTAAGAAATCAATAGTTATACCAATTTATAAACATGGAAACAAAACAGATATGACAAATTATAGACCGATTTCTCTAACATCAAATGTATCAAAAATATTAGAAAAAATAATTAAAAATAGAATTTATCATTTTTTAGAAAAGCATAAATTACTCTCCAATATGCAATATGGTTTTAGAAATAAAAAATCAACCCAAGATGCAATAAAAGATTTAACCTGTCTGATTTATAATTCAATTGATAATAGAAAACCATCTATAGGTATTTTTTTGGATTTAGCTAAAGCATTTGACACAGTCGATAATGAATTATTACTTGAAAAATTAGAACAAATTGGAATACGGGGCTTAGCTCACGATCTTATTTGTTCCTATTTATCAAATAGAAAACAACAAGTTAAACTAAATGGTACAATAAGTGAAACACAAATTATATCATGTGGTGTACCCAAAGGAACTGTTTTGGGTCCATTACTTTTTATTATATATATTAATAACTTTTTTTCAATAGAAACTACTAGTAAAATTATTTCCTTTGCTGATGACACTGTCATTTATTATGAAAACGAAAATTGGAAACATTTAAAACTTGAGATTGAAAATGATTTCATCAATATTATGAACTGGCTAAACAAAAATCTTCTTTCAATTCATTTTAATAAAACATTTTTTCTTCCTTTTTGTAGTTCTGGTAAAGATATTCCGGAATTCAATGAAATCTCAATAAATTTAGAAATAATTATTTACTCAAAACAGGAAATTAAATATCTTGGTATTATTTTACATAGCCATCTCAAATGGGAAAGACACATAACATACCTAGGTGCTAAATTAAGAAGAATATTATTTAAAATGAAAATTCTATCAAATATATTGGATTATAAATATATGAAATTGTTCTACTTCAGTCTATTCAAACCACATCTTGAATATGGTTTAATAGGTTGGTGGGAAATTTCTAAAACACATTCAAAACCAATTGAAATTTTACAAAAACGTTGTTTAAAAATAATATTGAAGAAAAATAGCAGATATCCAAGTAATTTATTATATAAAGAAATTAATATTTTTGATCCAATAAAAATTTATTTCAAAATTCTTGTAATAGATCAATTTAAGAATAAGAAAGATCACAATATTGTTTCTCACTGTCATCTCACTAGACAGAACCAAAACATTGTTATACCATTTAAAAATAAAAATATAGGTCAAAAAAATTGTATGTACATAGGATCAAAAGCATATAATTATTTACCCAAAATTATAAAAAATATAAGTACAATCAGAAAATTTAAAAATGAGGTTGATAATTTCTTAAGAAGCAACTCTAGGGAATTCATCAGAAACATTATTCAAAGGTGATAGAACTTATATCTACATATTATATTCCATACTTTTATTTATTTGTAATGCTTTGTTTCTTACCAGTTAGCTATTAATTGATTTAAAAATATGTTATTTATGATTATCCTACAAACAGACTTTTTAGTCTCGTAGGTTTTAATATTGTTGTTTGTTGACAAAAATGTAAATTCTCAAATTGTCAATATACGTTATTTTTTTTATTTAACGTTACCTTGGGATAACACGGCGCCGATTGCATAATTTGATGCGTCGGTTGTGTTGTTGTATGAAAACAGTTTAGTAAAGTCAGTATATTGAAGAATAGGTCCATTGATTAAGATATTTTTACATTTGTTAAAGGCCTCGACAAAATCTTTGTCATGAATGACTTTGACATTTTTCTTTAAACAAGCAGTGAGGGGCTTAGTTATTTTTGCAAAATTCTTAATAAACTTTCGGTAATAACCGATAAGTCCAAGGAATGATTTTATTTCTTTTTGCGTTTGGGGAATTTTGAAATCTTTTATAGCTGATATTTTATCTGGGTTGGGCTTAATACCGTCCGGGGTAATTATATGTCCAAAAAATTCGACTGTCTTTTTTACGAATTCTGACTTATCTAATTGGATCTTCATATTAAACGAAATAAGTCTTTCAAGAACTTTCTGAAGTGAATTAAAATGTTTCTGAAGGGAGATAAATAGTAATATCATCCATATAGACTAAACAGTTATTTCCTTGTAGTCCACGTAGTAGGTACGTTATCCATGGTTCTCTGAAAAGTAGAAGGGGCGTTTTTTAAACCGAAAGGCATATGTTTGTATTCGTAATGCCCATGTTCTACATTAAAGGCTGTTTTCTGGATTGAATCTGGGTCCATCTCGATTTGGGTGAAATCCACTAGCTAGATCTAGGGTAGTAAAATATTGTGAAGGGCCTAATTTATCTAAAAAAACCGTAATATTGGGAAGAGGATATCGATCGTCAATAGTTTTATCATTTAATTTTCAATAATCAATGACAAGTCGCCATTTCTTTTCGCCAGATGCGTCTAATTTTTTTGGGACTATCCAAACTGGAGAGTTCCAGGAGTAATTGGAGGGCTGAATTATGTTATCTTTAAGCATCTTGTCAATCTGTTTACTTACTTCATTTCATCCGTAGTTTTAATAATATGTTTGACTTGATTAGAAAAAGTTAAGGGGTCACTTGGTTTATGTAGGACTTTATTGCATTTTTGAATAATTTTTAATAATTGCGTCTTTTATTCAGAATTTAAATGCTCATGCCTTATTAATGATTTTAAGTCAAAATTTTCATCTTGTTTTCTTGTTGTTATCTGAGGTAATTCAATATAAAACATTCCGAACCAATCTTCATCGAATGGTCTTATAGGTAATAATTGTTTCTCAACATTATATGTAAAAGTGAACGTATTATCAGTAAGATTGGAAATGCCTATTGGAAAAGAATTACTTTGTATTTTAACAATCGTTGATTGAATTTCTTTATTATTTGTCTTTACATGGGGTATTAGTCTGGACGTATTGTCAGGTAAATTTGTATATATCCTTATATTTTGTAGTGTACGAGGTGGAATTTTAAATGTATATTCATCAAAATTTTGTTATTCTCAATGTTTAAATTAAACTTCCTAAGGTCTTTTATTCCTAAAATACCATCAAAATAATCATGAAAGGAGTACAGAACAAATTCAATGGGTTGAGAAATATCAAAACGTAACAATAAAGGGACGTTAGCTTTGCTTGTAGCTTTCTTTGAACCTGCACATGTTTGTAATTTTGTTATATATGGTGTGAGTAATTCGGAATGATAAGTTTCTACTACAGAAGGTCTAAGTAATGAGGCATATGGTCCAGTATATTTAGGAGGTCTAGATTGAAATTTCAAGGGTTGATTATTGAATTGGGTTCTAAAGTGAGAAGTTTGATTATAATATTGGGGTCTAAATTGATTAGTTTGATTATTAAATTGTGGTCTAAATTGATTTTCTGGGCGTCTTGGTTGAATACTAACGCCTGACATTGGTTGCGGATATGTTTTTGGTTGTAGTGCCTTAAAGAAATTCTGTTTTACAGAGAAGAATTATGAATTTTTCCAACTTTAGGGTACGTTATATCTAATACTCTATTTCTAAGCCTTTTCATAAAAATTAAAAGTAAATACAAAATATAAAATAGTCAATAAATAAATATAAAAAAATGGTAAATTTTATTATTTGTTTATTTATTGAATATTAATATGTATATTTAGATTATGTTAAGCTTGTAGATTTTAATACATTATTAAGTTCAGGTCTACACACAGATGCTATTTGCATCTCGGTAGGGGATTGTTGGACTTTATTAAGTCAGACAATCTATTAGCATACTATTTTTTAATCAAGATTTGTATGTTAACCTGAATAAAGATTATTATTATTATTATTATTAATATAAAATCAATTACGAACTTAATTAAACGGAATTACAACTATAAGAAGATTTTAACTCAATGGGAATTAATTACGTTTTCCCAGTTTTGCTTCCGTTATCGGGTAGAGGCTCGTTCCAGGAAGATACACATCCAGGGTGGCAGCTACTCTTAGTGGATGCTAGATACGCCTTAACTTGTTGAGGCGGTACGCACTTTGCAATTGGCACTATTTTGATTTTCACTTGGAAAACTTTTCACAAGAATCGGGCACTTTATCAATGCTATACCGGGTGTATCCTACTGACTGCGCCAGTCAAATAACTTTTCCCGATAAGTCTTTTAAAAAAACTTTATTAACAGAAGAAGAGATTAACAAATAAGTATATGTGGTTACTATGAGAGTCAACTAAAAGATGATTTACAATTCTACAGTTGCGTGTTTATATATTATTATAATGCAATATCAGCACTACTTTAAGTATTACATCATTTCCTTAAATTTAATATATATTTCAGCAGAAATGACGATATAACTCAATACTAACCGATGCACGATTGTTTACGTTGTAGGTGTAAAATTTTGAAATCAAGTGTGAGTAAACTGAGCTGAGTCCACGTACATCGGTATATGTATTCATAGCCCTTGGCTCTTTCGTGATTTCTATCATCTCGTGTATTTTTCTTTTGATTGAATTGGACTCGTTGGCTAGAATATACACACCTTCAAAATTTGGAGTATGCCGCTTCTCATGGGCATGTCTCGCTAAGGTACATTTGGTACATTGGTTTGAGCATTTCTGTAATCACTTAAGTGTAAAATGATTCTGTGTTTAGTAGCCTCTGTGTTTCTCCGATGTACAAAAGATCACAATCAAGACTAGGAATAACATATACAACATTAAGCCTTTTTTGGTAGGTATTTTATATTCTATTTTAGAAAAGTGTTGACCTAATAGATTGACATTTCTTTTAACAACTATACAGTTTTGGATTACGTTCTTTATGATACTAGTTAGTTTTGGAGTGAGATCTTTGATCCAAGTAGTGGAAAAATAGCATATTTGTTCCTGTTGCCATTGTGACGGGTGATTTGTGGAATAACCTGGCCGATTGTCAATGGAAGGACTACTGTACAGCAGCTTACTTAACAGTTTGTTTGGGTAAGAATTATTTAGTAATATGTGATATAATTTGTCTACTACATTTGTGTACATCGGTGAAACACAGAGACAACTAAAAACAGAATCATTTCACACAAAAGTGATTACAGAAATGCTAAAACCAATAAATGTACCTTAGCGAGACATGCCCATGAGAAGCGACATACTCCAAATTTTGAGGGTATGTATATTATTGCCAATGAGTCCAATTCAATCAACAGAAAAATACACGAGATGATAGAAATCACGAAAGAGCCAAGTGCTATGAATACATGTACCGAGGTACGAGTTTACTCATACTTGATTTAAAAATTTTGCACCAACAACGTAAACAATCGTGCATAGGTTAGGATTGTATGGAAGCTTGTTGTATACATTTTGATATGATTACATGCTTAAGTTTTTGAGTTCTGTGTCATCTATAATATCTATAGTTATATGCCAAATACACCAGTTCTATGTTCTGAGTAATCTTAATCTCCCACCCAGTTTTCGAACCAAAAACTTCAAGAAACTGAAATATTTTCCTTGTACATTCCTTTTTCTTTTTGTAACCTCCTACAGAGTATGTAGTTGTTGCTAGAAAAGTGATGGTCTTATAAAGAAACTTGTAACATTGTATTTCCACTTTTAGGTAAATTTCTTATAGAAATGTACCTATTACGATCGTTGACACTTTTGAATTTCGAAAAAATTTCAACGGCATGTTGTTATATCTCTATAAGTTTGTCCAAAAAAACATTGCGGCCGTCTAGCATTGGTTTTTTTCTCCGAATAGTATTTCATCTGACATCTTTTTCCTTAAACTTTATTATAATCACTCAAATGTCATATATTCTATAATTAAATTTATGCAAGATGGAGTTGTAGCTGCTAATGATTTTAAAATGTAAACTAATTTTTATCTGCGTCTTCATTTCTGTTTCCAACATCAAATAGAAATAAAAATATTTATTCCATGTAAAGAATTTGGCATGTACGCATTCGTCCTAGATAGTGATATAGATCACATAAAATAAAGTAAAATACGCTTCAGATGAAGACATAATAAACATACAAGTGACAAAGTACATATAACTTAATTTAAGACAAGGATTATGAACATATTAAAAAAATAATAGTAATAGCAATTTATAAAAAAGGTTTACCTTCTCACATGCACAACATGTTCCAGATAATCATCTATGAAGTAAAAACAGAGTTGTGTTAATTATTTATGGATCTCAATTTTGAGTGATGCACAAGACATATTGTTATCTTTGAATTGTTTTGGAAAAGCATTATACAATTTTATGCCCAGAAATCTATAGTAATTCTATCGTTTTTTATCTTGTATTATAAGAGTGAACATAATTGTGCAGTATTCTTTGACATATTATGTTTTTTATATGAAGCAGGCACTCCAAAATGCAGCAACATGGTAATTGCAGGATGTTTAACTTTTTTAACAATGGCTTTCAGTGTTCATCATATTTGATGGAGGTTATTATTCCAATTACTTTTTTTTGCACAATGAATATTTTTGGCTGTGACATGAGTTTCCCCAGCATACGTCATTATGCTATGGAACATAGCAAAACATGCCATTCTTAGATAGTCTTTAGCCATATTCAGCTTCAGTTACATGGGAGTATTTCCCTTTTTATAGATAGGTGTAACTTTGGAAACCTGGAGGAAATCTGGAAAAATACATGTACTCATACGACGATTAAATATTATTATATTTATTTATGAGTATCATGAGAAACGAATGCTAGCCATAAATATCCGCGGCTCTAGAATTTTTCAGTTTATGAACAATGTACAATATTTCTGTTTGACTTAAAACAAGCAGAGCACAGTGAGCAGAATCATAAATACAAATTTGGTGCTTTTAGAGCTAATTAAGTGCTATTTAGTTGCTGTACTCCGAAAAGAATTGCTCCTATAGTTTTTTAAAAAATGGCGGCTTTGCTAGCTTTAGTTGAAAATCAACTTTTTTTTTCAGTGCTTGTAGGGCTAATTAAGTGCTGTATCCCGAAAATATTGGCTCTTAAGGTTTTTGGGAAAATGGCTGCTTTGCTTTCAAAAATCAACTTTTTCGAGAAAATCTTACATCTTCTTATTCGCATTTATCTAATTAAGTGCTAATTAATAACTGTATTCCAAAATTAATTGCTCATAGTTTTTGAAAAATGGCTGCTTTGCTAGCTTCAGATCTAAGGTTAGCAGAGCAACCTTTAAAAATCATTTTTTGAGAAATTTTCTTAGTGCTTATAGGGCTAATAAGGTGCTGTATTCCGAAATCAATTTTATATCGATTTTATATCGGTAAGAAAAATACTTACCGACGTGGATATGTACAATTTTAGCCACCGGTAAACCTATCTTACTGTCGTAGGAACATATACGGTTAGCAATCGGAAACAGTGCGGTCCTTCAAAATTTAAGTTTTATCCCTTAGCTTTCCAATATCAGAATTGTACATTTCTAGATTGAAAGAGATATTAAATTCAAAACCATTAAAATTTCAATTTAAAACTGGAATTAAAAATGGATTACATAAAATTAAGTAGATAGGTAGATAAGCAATCCTATATAATAATTTTTTCAACGCACCAAGAATAAAGCCGATCCTATTTTGCAAAGAATGTGTACTAATTTTGTATTAGAAATATAAGTTTTAGATTTCTCATATTCGCTCTCCTGCATTAAATTTCTTAATAAATCCTCTTTCACCGATATTTGAATCAGGTACAGGATATCGAGTTGCGTGCGGTCTTTACTACTTTGTTATATCATCTTTTTGCTAAATTCCAATTGTCCAAGTTTCAAATATGTAGATACAATTGAAAATACTTTTCATTAATTCACAGGATTTCAAGCTACTTTAACAGATGATTTTTGTTAAAACAAACACACCCATTCTGCTGGTTTAATTTATTATCTTCCCAGTACCAAATTAATGTATTGCAATGTGTCTCATTTTCCGATATTGTAATTTTGACAAGTTTCAAGGTACCCAGAGTCATATAAAATCATATTTTAGGAAATATCGTGTGTCCTTTTAGTAGAAGTACTGTATCTCAAGAACTAATAGTCGTAGAAGTTTTGGAAAAAATCCTTCAGAGGAAATCGACCAAGGAAAATTGCTGGAAATATTTTTTAAATTCATACGTCCACCGTTAGCGGGCGTAATAGCTTCGATCGTATAAGAAATGCGATTTTTTCGAAATAATTCACATTAATGTCACCATAATGGTCCATCTTTTTGATGTATGATTTTTTATTTTAGGGCGTAAAATAAAGGCGGGAGAAGATGCTAAGCTTTTTGGACTATAAGTGTCTATAACTTAAGTTTGACTTAACAAGATTTTTTTAAAAAGGTCTGGTTCAAGAAAGGAAGGTTTGATGAATATAACATAAAACTGTTAACAGTTTTTTTTATTTTGCTGCGAAATCGCAAATGGAATCGTATGCATATTTTATTAGATTCAGAAAGTATATAAAATTTACAACACAATATGTCCAAAGTTATGGCTTAAATAATATTATATTAACGAATATATTAAAAAAACAAAATAGGTTAAGCATGCCATGGACAAATAAAGAAACATTATAAAATTTAGTTCTCATTTTAAATTAATCACAACTATAATAATAATAGCGCTTTTATCCAAGGTTTTGATATCTCGTTTTCATTTCCAAAATTACCTATTTATAAATCAGCCAAAAATGAAAAGCTCATCTGTGTCACCTGTGAGAAGGTATTAAAATAAAAAAATATCCAATCTCTTAGAAGGCCGTGAAAAGACTTGGTAGACAGTTCCTATGGAAACGGCGATTTTACTCGTTGAGATTGAAATTTGTAAAATGTAATTTCGTGTCGCTATTTTGTGACATGTAGAAATGGATTTACCACTGCTATAGAAGTTTCGCTTCAAAAATTGAAAACTCAATTTCCAGTTTTGTTTCTTTAATATACTATTTGAACTCCTTTGTTATGCTCGATACAGACCACCTTAAAATTGGAGAAATCATACCTACATGAATTGAAAAACAATAAATCACCTATCACCTGGTTATGATGGATTGAAATCAGAAACTCTGAAATCTATTTCAGATTATTTTATTGAACCATTGCTATACGTTATAAATAAATGCATGGCCTTAGGATACTGGCCTTCGGCTTTCAAGGACACAATTATTATCCCAGTACATAAGAAAGCTGAAAATGCTTTGGCCAGTAATTACAGAGCAATATCACTGATGACTAATTATACAAAAATATTAGGCTCTAAGGATTAGATTAATATCAAGTATAAAATATTATCTGATAGGCAATTCGGTTCCAGGGAAAATGTTTCCACATAAAATGCGATAGTTTCCCTAACAAATAGTGTATTTGCTGCCCTAGATAAAAGTATACCTTGTCTATGTATGTTTATAGATCTAGCCAAAGCATTTGACACGGTAAATCACTCACTACTTATAGAATCTCTAGAAGATATTGGAATAAGGCGAAATCCCCTCAAGCTCCTCGAAAACCATATTTTTAACAGAACCCAACATGTAAGAGTCCGGGATGTGTACAATGTTTCGTTTACAAAGCAGCTGCCTGGAAGGAGTTGAAAATGAGTTGAAAATGACAACCCAAACCGATATTCAATCAATCAATTTGGAGAAAACCCAGTATATGTCATTCACATGCTACGAATCCAAGGTACCTCATTTTAACTATATAGAAATATACGAGAAAGGATCAATTTCTCATATATTGCCGTCAAAAAGTTTCAAGTACTTGTGTGTTCTCATTGATGACCATTTGAGTTGGGATATCCTCGAATATGTAATAAAAAAATTACAATTTATTCTATATCAATTTAGGCCTCTACGTCATATATTACCTTATAAAGAACTAAAGATCGTGTATTTTGCACTTGTAGTTAGTCATTTGAAATATGGCATCTTGGCTTGGGGTGCAGAACTCAGAAAACATATAGCACCTTTAGAAATTCTACATCGAAGATTCTTGAAATTGATGTTACATAAAAAATGGGACTACTCAACAGAACTTACTTATATTGAGTCATTAGTGTTTGACCTCAGGCAATAATTCAGTTAATAAGTGTATCATCAGCTATCACACAAGAAACAAAAATAATCAACCATGAATATAACACACGTCAAAAAAAGAACACTCTATTTCCTTTATGACAAAATCTATAGGTCAAAGATCAAATGAGTTCTTAGCATCCACACTCTACAACGACATCCCCGATTAACTTAAAAGCATGTCAAATAAAACATTGAAAAAAAGATGCCTGCCCTAGGTTATACGTCCATAATTTAATAGAAATGAAACTATAAAGGAATAGAAGTTACATTTTATACGGTACCCGGATACGAAGTACCATAAAAAGTTATGGTATACAGGGTGCAGCAAACAAGTGGATTGAAACTTTTTTGAGAAACTGCCAACAATATATTAGCATCCAAAATAGTAGTAACAATATCAAACGTGAATTTAAATCCTCTGCAGTAGACATCTCCATAGGAGTACCACAAGGCTCAATTTTGGGGCGTATATTATTCATTTTATATATCAATGATTTGGATAGGTGAATATGTGACACCCCCCTTATGCAGATGATACATCTGCAAGTGGTATCACACAAAAACGATATATCACTACAAAATCATTGCACTGAGACCTTGAAAAAGTTGAATGAATGGTTTTCTGTCAACCCTCTCTATCTCAATACCGAAAAGACACACAACCTCAGACTCCAGAATTATCAAAAGTCCTGTCCTAAACTAAGTATTGAAATTACAAATAATCAGATGATACAATGTTGTTCCAGCGTTAAATTCCTTGGTATTCACTTTGATAATAAACTAAGCTGGAAATCACACTGTGACAAATTAATTCAATACCTCAATTCGCAGAACTACCTATTCATAAACTTACAGAAGATCATGGATGAAAAACAATTAATAAACATTTATTACGGACAGGTTGAATCAAGGTTGAGGTATGGGCTGTGTTTTTGGGGCAAATAATGTGTTTCTTGTTCAGAAAAGAATAATAAGAACACTTTCTGGTGTTCTCAAACAACATAGTTGTAAGGATCTGTTTGTAAAACTAAATATTTTGGCTTTACCTTCACTCTATATGTTTGAATTATGCCTATATATTTTTAAGAACAAAGATAAATATCTCAACAGGCACAAGGTCAAGGGGAACTTTCAAATTCCATTAACGAAGTATAAAACTTCATATCGATCACCAGATAGTGCTGGTCTGATATTTTTCAATAATATGCCTGAAGATTTGAAAAACTCATCAACTGTCCTAGCCTTTAAGAGAAAATTAAAGTTCTTCCTGATTGCAAAATGTTTTTATTCTTTTAATATTTTCCTTCAATAGGATACGTATGGCTACTGTATATGTATGTATATATGTATATTAATAATATCTGTGTGTATGCATGTGTAAGTTACGAACCTTCAACCCGCTACCAAGACGCTGACATCGCAAATCAACAACCAGCGTGCATCCGTCAGCATAATTATATTATAAAAACATTTGTACATAGAGTTAAGATGCTTTTTGTCATATCATCTCGTTGTTATAAGATCATTTACATACTTAAATAAATCTTTTTAAAAAGTCTCTTGTGAGTCACAAACATATAATTGGCGCAGTCTTAGTGGATGTGCGAAGTCTGAAAAAGTATCGTATGGTGTCGATATTATCTTTTTCCTGATTTGAAGCCTTTTCTTCTTCATCGCACAAGAACCTGGAAGTTCCTGGAGAACCTGTGACCCTTGGTAGACCATCAACGAGCAACAAAAAGTCGAGGAAGGAGCGGAGACTACAGGACAACCGTCGTCAAAAACTGTAAGTGCCAAATTCCTTCTTGCCTTTTCCAACCCTCTGTTTAAGGACTTGAGAAAAGATAGCTTAGTTACCAAAATTTTTTTCAAGAAAGAACAAAGAAATAATTATATATTAAGTATATGTCTGAATTGGACGAATTAACAGATCAATTGAATAATTTTCAAATAACACAAAGTAGAATAGATAGAGATAGTTCAGAATTAGATATCAAGAAAGAAATAAAAATGACCACACCAGTACCAACAGTTAACTGGGACCTTTTCAAGTCCAGAGTTGATAATATCAAGCCTTATGATGGTAACAGCGATACTTTGAACAAATTTATAAATCGTTGTGACACATTAGTAACTTCTTATGGTATATTTAATGACCGTGAATTAAATAAACATATCATAGATTGCATTCAGGATAAATTAATAGGTAAAGCTGAAGCTATGGTAGGAAATCGTGTTGAGCTTAATAATTGGGAAAGTCTCAAATCAGCGCTTATACAATGTTTCTCCGACCGTAGGGACATAGAATGTTTAATTCAAGAATTAACAAGAACTAGACCTCAGAAAAGCGAACATCTCCTTAATTTTGGCAGCCGTTTACAATTATTACGTAGTAAGATTGTTCAAAGAATAAGCAATGATACAAATATGACACAAGCAGAGAAACTATTGAATATTAAACATTACGACAAAATTGCCTTAGATACCTTTATTGCAGGATGTACCGGAATTTTGAAAAATAATATGCATATCAAAAAACCATTATCTTTAGAAGATGCTATGGCTTATGTGAATGAATTTGAAAACTTTGAAAGATTATACGGTAATTTTCAAATTAATTATAGACAGACATCACACTTTAATCCCACACTCCAACCAAGACAACAAATATTTCCTCAAACCTCTCAAAATTTTCAACTCAATCAGTTCCCGCAAACAACTAAAACAAATTTTTTAACATCAAATAATCCCTTTTCCAATCAAAGATATACCGAAACAAATCAAATATGGCCTAACCAACCACTAGATATCAAACCCATACCTCAGCCAGAAAAGAGATATTTCACTAATCGAGAAGTTTTCGGACCCCCACGTAATGTATTTGCACCAAAGCCAATTCCTCCGGCACAACTTCCGAAACCAGAGCCAATCTCCACCACCTCCAGAACACCTACTATAAATAGTCGACGACAACTCCAGAATCGCCCAAATTTTCAAAAACAAGTCTTCACTAATCGTCAATTTAATAATTCCCCGAAATACACTTTTGAAGAATTATATTCTAACGAATATGATGATGATACATACATAGAATCAGATTATAATCAATACCCAAACATTCATCAAGATGAATCTCATTCACAAACGCACGCAGAATATAATTACGCCAATCAACAGATACAGTCCGACAACTCAGATTCTATCAAAAATATAGATTTTCAAGAAAATTTTTACCAAGACCCATCTCAAAACCAACATCCTTGATAGAAATAAACATTTCATCAAGTAATGCCCTTCCATACTTAGAAATAAAAAATCCAAAATTAAAATTATTAATTGACACAGGAAGCTCTAAATCGATCATTAGACCTTCCATTATTGAGAAATATTATCCAGAAACAATTTATCAATCACCCTCCGAAATTAAAACTGCTATAGGAAGTAAGAAAATCAGATACAAAGCATTAATACCGGCTTTTCAAGAATTTAATTGCCATTATGAAATAGACTTCATTTTATTCGACTTCCACGATTATTTTGATGGAGTTATAGGACTCACAGATTTAATCAATATGAATTTCAACATCGATTTAACAAATCAAAGGCTATGTAACGAATATGTGGAAATCCCTTTTAAATTTAGGAAACCTTCAGATGTAAATTTTTCTTTTTCATTAGATGCTCATGAGAAAACTATTAAAAATATTCCAATCAGCATATATGAAGGAGAAATAATAATAAATAAAGGTAATTTAGGAGAATTAATCATTCCTCAAATTTTAAGTATTGCTAAGGATGGATATGCTCCAATAGAAATCGAGAATCCGACAGATAAATCTATAACAGTTAGAATTGATAAACCCATACCAGTTAAATCATTTGATTCTAATCTATATGAAATTTTCAATTGCGAATAAATATCCCATTACTTCAAGAATCACCGAGAATCGCTGTTAAAAGAGACATCTGTAGAAAAGTTCATTAACACGTGTCATATGAATTCCGAGGAACGAACAGCTATACATAAACTCTGCAAACAGTATAGCGACGTATTCTTCAAAACTGATGACAAATTACCTTTTACATCTCGAACAAAACATACTATTAACACAGCAGACGAAATGCCGATTCACGTGAAATCTTATCGCTATCCGCATGTACATAAGAACGAAGTACAAAGACAAATCAAAAATATGCTAGATAATGGAATTATTAGAAAATATACTAGCCCATTCTCATCACCAATATGGATAGTTCCTAAGAAAATAGATTCATCGAACAAACAAAAATGGAGACTCGTTGTAGACTACAGACAACTAAACAACAAAACAATAGACGACAGATACCCCATCCCAAATATTAATGACATACTGGACAAATTAGGAAGATCGCAATATTTTTCAATATTAGACCTCGCTAGCGGATTCCACCAGATAGAAATGAACGAAGACTCAATTGCAAAGACAGCGTTTAGCGTCGAACACGGTCACTACAAATTTTTAAGAATGCCGTTTGGACTGAAAAACGCACCCGCCACATTTCAACGTGTAATGGACGAAGTTTTGAAAGATCTTCAAAACAAAATTTGCATGGTATATATGGACGACATAATAATATTCAGTACAGGGTTACAAGAACACATTCAAAATTTAAAATTAGTATTTGATAAGTTGCGAGATGCAGGCTTTAAAGTACAATTAGACAAATGCGAATTTCTAAAAAAAGAAGTTGAATTTTTAGGTCACCTAGTTACTCCGAATGGTATTAAGCCAAACCCAAAAAAGATAGAAGCAATTAGAAAATTTCCAATCCCAAAAACCCAAAAGCAAATCAAGTCATTTCTTGGACTCCTAGGATACTACAGAAAATTTATAAGAAATTTTTCAAAAATAACAAAACCTCTAACGAATTGCCTAAAAAAAAATAACAAGATAATACATTCAAGAGAATTTATTGAATGCTTCGAGACATGCAAAAATTTACTAATTTCAGAACCAGTCCTTGCTTACCCCGACTTCGAAAAGCCCTTCGAACTCACAACAGACGCCTCAAACTACGCAATTGGCGCTGTTCTCTCTCAAAATAACCATCCCATCTGTTATGCTTCTAGAACCTTAAATCCTTCAGAAATTAACTATTCTACTATCGAAAAAGAACTGCTTGCAATTGTATGGAGTTGCAAATACTTCAGACCATACTTATTTGGTACAAAATTTATTATTAATTCAGACCACAAACCCCTTCAGTGGCTATTCTCAATGAAAGAAGCAAACTCAAAACTTGTTAGATGGCGACTACAGCTTGAAGAATATGATTACACCATCAAGTATATGAAAGGTAAATCAAACGAAGCTGCAGACGCTCTATCACGAAACCCACCCCAATATGAATATAACGGTCTCGAAACAGCATCCCTAGATAACAATACAGGTGATATCGATGAAATTGTTCAGCGAGAATTAGATAGAATAGGCCCCCTTCCACAACTAGACAACTCAACTATAACTGAAATTTTAGGCGAATGCTCAACTAACATTGACAACGCAAATACGAATCCAACAAGACCCAAGATAAATATAATTAATCACTATATAATACCGCCCAATGATGGACTAATCGAAGATGACAGTAGTACAGAAACAGCCCACTCTACTGACAGTAGTACGCAAACTGCCCATACTTCTCATGAAAATCCCGTATTAGATATTCCAATTTCTGAGAGATCATTCAATATCTATAAAAACCAACTGTTTTTAACGATAGGTGATATCTCGGAAACACAATCTAGAAGAGAGAAAATTTTCAATAACACTAGAACATATATAACTCTACCAAAAAATAACACCGAATTTCACATAGCCGAATTTATCAAAAATTTCCTCAACCCAAAGCAAACGTACGCACTATATTTCCACAACCCCTTATTATCCCATATTTTACCACCCGTAGTACATAGAACATTTAAGAATTCAACGTATAAACTCATCCAGTGTACTAAAATACTAACGGATGTAGAAACACAGGAAGAACAGAACGAAAAACTGAACTATTACCATGTGGGAAAAACATGTCATAGAGGCATGAATGAAATGAAAGCTTCCCTTAGTAAATTATACTACTGGCCGACAATGAACTCTGACATAGAACAATACGTTAACAATTGCGAAATTTGCTTAAGAAATAAATATGATAGAACACCACCCATCATTAAGTTTAACCTAACACCTACGACTTCAAAACCCTTTGAACATATACATATGGACACATTTAAAATTTCAAATGAAGCATTTTTTACGGTAATTGATACATTCTCACGATATGGACAAGCATATCCGATGAAAGTCTTAACAGGAGTTGCTGTAGTTGATAATTTAATAGATTTTATATCTCACCATGGAATTCCAGAAAAAATAACAACAGATCGAGGAACCGAATTTAAGAATTTTGATCTTGAAAATTTTTGTAAACTACATCGCATCGAACTACATTACACCACAGCAAAGAATAGTAATTCGAACTCACCTGTCGAACGATTCCATTCTACTATAATAGAACACTTCAGATGCTTAAGAGAAGAAAATAAATCTTTCACTACACAACAATTAATAAAACGGGCAATATTAGGATATAACAATAGCATTCATAGCGTCACAAAATTTACTCCTTTTGAAGTTATAAAAGGACATATTAATAACATTAACCCATATGACTTAAATGATCATCTCGTGATTTCACAGTATGTACAAAATCATAAAGAAACAGCAAAGAAAATCTACGAAAACATAAAACAAATCAACTAACACACAAAAGATAAAATAATCTCTAAACTAAACCAAGCTAGAAACGATCCACCTAATTTTGACAATCAAAAAATCGCCTTTATTAAAACTAAAGGAAGAGATAAAAAATTACCTAAATTCGAGAAATTGAAAATTATAGACGAATCTAGACTAAAACTCACAACACCCAAGGGAACTTATCATAAAAACCTTGCTAGAAAACCACCAACCAATATAAAATCTTTGTTACAGGAAGATAATGAAGATCCATTATCAAGTCATATCAACCCTCAACATGATTCTTCAGATAATAGTAGTTCATAGTTTGGACATACAAATGACAGCAGTCGACAATCCCATACTCCCTATCCAATTTGGCCATGTCATATTTTCAATTTTCGAAAAAAAAATGCTCTTCCACATAGCGGAAATACGCATATCACATATTTCAGACAAAAGATTATATGTAGTAACATTTAAATTGAGTTACAGCAGTAAAGTCTGACATATGTATATTTGCGCCGCGAGGTTTTGAGGTATCTGAATAATAAGTAACAAGTACAAGCTAACTTTTTGGGTATTATTGAACGTTCAACCATTTCCATGACTAATGTTACACTCAAAAATGTGAAATAAATATTTTTTACAAAAAATTTTACCGACTTTATCAGTTGCTGCACTGAAAAATACAAAATAATATTAATTCTATTGGTGCTAGTAATTTTGAAGTTGTGTCGTTGTAGTTTGTTGTTGTAGGCACCAACTCCAAAAGAACCAGCACCAATAGAATTAACATTATTTTGTATTTTTCAGTGCAACAACAAGTCAGTCCAATTTTTTGTAAAAATATTTATTTTCTGTTGATTTAAATTATTAACAAGCTCGGAAAATCCAAAGTTATAATGAATTAAGATATAAGTGAATGTCAAATAAGAACGTATTGATACTGTAGTCATGAAAATTAAAATCTCTTATTACATGGGCTAACACATTTAAAAATATTTTGAACCTTTTTTCCATATCTTTCTGAATTCAAATATCGCTATGTTTTACCTACATACCTAGTTATGGAGGGAATTTTAGGCGCAATTCGATGATGACGTCCTTGAGAAAAACAAAAACTGTATGGCATATCATTGAAAATAAAAAAAAACTAAATACTTCTAACAACCCTATCATGCAAAATTTCAAGTTTCGTCTCCAAATATTGAATTTGAAAACATATAGTTGAAACAGTAACTTACATATTCAGGGAATTCCGATATTATTCCAGTTTTTAAATCGAAATATTGAAGAAATCTAATTTACAATACTTTTTTAATTGAATCATATGTAGGTATATCTCTTACCTTCTAAGAAATACCTACTGTCCATATTATGAATTTATGAAATCGCCGGGACCCTGTATACCTATTAATCATTATTCTCGCTTTAATAGATTCATAGGAATTAGCTATTTAAATTTCCCTTAATTATGTTACGCAGAAATGTTCAACAGGCCACGATTTAACTTAGTTACGTCAAAAAATGGAATAGAACGTAGGTACCTATCTAATTATGTTAAATGGTTGTATCTGTGCTACCTCGTTTCAAATCATGTAAATTTGATACGGGAAAAATGAATTAGCATGCAATTGAGATTTAATTGTTACTTGTCAACATTCCATCAAATTCAATACTACGAACAGTTAGGTATATCAAATTATCTTGATGGAATGGAATCTATGACTCATTCCACCATTTTTGACGTTGATATCACTGAAAGCAGTTGAAATATCAAATTACCAGGCACTATTCCGAACAAAATAAAGGTGACTGGTAGTTATATTCTGAGTAATTTATTATTGATATTATCTGATATTAACAACAGTAAACGGGGTTTTCATTTGAAAACTTCTCTTGTAAGAGCAAAACAAAAACGATAGAAAAGTGAAAAATAATATCAAGGCGAACTTCTTCATTATCATCTATTGTTCGAAATATAGATAAGGAATAAAATGATGTGTACCTTGAAGTATATCCAGGTCCGGATTAAGATATCTCATGAAATAGTTTGGCATTTCAATATTAATTTAATAATTGAGGGGTCTCCATTATTTTTATTTAAATGTGTGTAAATAATAAAATTTACTTACCTGGCCACCAGACTTTTAGTACTAATGGGCTATTAACGAGCTTATAGCGATAATGATATATTTACGGTTACAAAATAAATTACCGATTACAGATTTGAAAAATAATAAAAGGGGGAAAGTTAAATAATGTTAAGTCATTACTCATACCTACCTAATATTCCGTTGTGTCAGTTGTGTATATTTTAAAGTGTCTATTCGATTTTTGGTTCGCGAAGAATGTCGCGTTCTAGAGCTAGTATACTTCAACTGGTAGTCGTAGCATCTACCACTAGTCGACAAATGTTATACACCCACATGAAAAACAAATTATATTAAATGTTTATACATCCCTTATGGAATGTGAAATGTCCAAAGATCAAGCTGTGCAAGAATGTGCTTCTTTAACAAAAACACCATATTCCACTTTGTTTAAAATAGTAAGTAACCTGTATATAAACGTATGTTTAACCCAATTGGCATCAGCTTAAATCAGCCGTTCGAAGAAATAATACTTATCCAACCTTAAGTTCATCTGTGGTAGGTCTTATTTAAAAAGAAACTGCAAACATTCCTGTTGGCCAAAGTGTGTTTCCCATATTAAAAAGGTGGAAAAGTCATATATCGATTTATAAAAAAATCCCAAAGAAAAGTTTATTATCAATCTGGATGACGACAGTGAAAGTGAAACTGATATTCGTAAGTAATTTTATTTACAATGCAAAAACGTCAACTTCACAAGAGTGTATATTAAATTTAATTCCATACAACTTATCTTATTATATATCATATATATATATTGTATATACATAAACAATTGTCAATTATATTTAAGCAATTTTTCTTAATAATTATCTTAACCCATTATTCCTACGTGTAAAACAGAACGTAATTGCTAGAGCAACTCTGCGTAGATAACTCAAGTTTTTGGTGATTTAACAACTTTCTCATTTGAAAGCTCTTTCTAATACATATCCTTAACAAGTCCTTAACTTGTTTTTTATATAGATATAAGTTTCAAATTATCAGTTTTGATCTCACAGATCTATATAGATCTGTGAGAAAAAAACAAATTAAGGACTTAGGTACTCAAAGAAGTCTCTATTTTCACAGAAAAAGAAAAATTCTATCCAAAGGTTATGAACCCTCAGGTCCCTAATTAAGCTCCACAAGCCAGAATCTCCTATAAGACCTATTGTTTCCTTTTTATCAGCTCCAACACATAAGATATCTTTTAAACTTATAGATATTCTCGTAGCTATTGCCGTTTTACTCCGAAATATAGTATTTCTAACTCATACCAACTTGTCAATAACATCAAAGATCTCGATATTCCTAACAATGCGAGGCTTATTAGCTTATTAACGATATTTCGTTTGATGTACAGAATTTGTTTCCGAGTATCCCTCCCATTGACGTCATTAAAATCATCAATTCTATCCTCACAAAATACAATACAAATCCTATTATCAAACAAGATCTACTTATCTTGTGTTTGGATCAAAATTATTTAGAATTCAATGGGAATAATGGTTGTAGAAGTCCATTCTCGAAGTGGATTGAAATGGTAAGACGAAAAAGAAACACAAAGTCTTCTCCACAGTTTACCTATACTATTAAAGGTTAATTATTGAAACATGTTTCGAGATTGTACAATCTCATTTTGTAAAAAATGTAAAGTGAAAAAATTATGTAGTTAATGATACAAAATGGTGGATAGTATACTCACATGGAGATGAAAATATGAAAATTCTTAAGAAAAAGGAAAAACTAGAAAAACGATCCTAAACCAATGCAAAAATTAAAATTATACTTGAAAAAGAAAACAATTGAATTATACCATTATAAAAATAAAATAAAGTCAAATTCTAAAACAAAAAACAATAACATCAAAGATCTCGATATTCCTAACAATGCGAGGCTTATTAGCTTATTAACGATATTTCGTTTGATGTACAGAATTTGTTTCCGAGTATCCCTCCCATTGACGTCATTAAAATCATCAATTCTATCCTCACAAAATACAATACAAATCCTATTATCAAACAAGATCTACTTATCTTGTGTTTGGATCAAAATTATTTAGAATTCAATGGGAATAATGGTTGTAGAAGTCCATTCTCGAAGTGGATTGAAATGGTAAGACGAAAAAGAAACACAAAGTCTTCTCCACAGTTTACCTATACTATTAAAGGTTAATTATTGAAACATGTTTCGAGATTGTACAATCTCATTTTGTAAAAAATGTAAAGTGAAAAAATTATGTAGTTAATGATACAAAATGGTGGATAGTATACTCACATGGAGATGAAAATATGAAAATTCTTAAGAAAAAGGAAAAACTAGAAAAACGATCCCAAACCAATGCAAAAATTAAAATTATACTTGAAAAAGAAAACAATTGAATTATACCATTATAAAAATAAAATAAAGTCAAATTCTAAAACAAAAAACGAAATTCCACATCACATTGTCTGAGTGCCCGTGCCCGGTGATTACCTACATCTTTGGTCAGCTGATGGTAAAAGAGATACATTTCTGGTGAGGGATCGTTTAAGTAGTTTTTCAATTATCATGTAACTAGAGCCATCTAATGTTGGTTAGTGAAAATTTTTAAGTTTAATAAAGAGAAAAATAATTTAAATGGTTGAATCAAGGATGTTATAAGGAGGATAAGCGACTCAGTATATCCCACTGTGATAGGAAATATGCTTTCTAGAGTCGACGAGGTGGGTGTGGCTTAACTTCCCACTCTCTCGTACGTACCTCAATCTTCTCTGTCATACTGCACAGCACCCGCTTAGAAATATTGAGATATATTAATGTGTTGGTTGTTGGTTTGATGAATAAAATACAAAATTATAAGTTGTAAACCATTTTTTTGATCCATCATCTTATTCCTATTTGACACTTTAATTTTAATCTACTATAAAAATAATGTATTTTTATGAAGTTGTGGCTTACGGGCTACTTTCATCAGTAAATAACTGTCTGGAAGTAAAGAAATCACAAAATAAGTTTGAACTTACGCGATGGAAATGATTTAGAACACCCGAAGGAATAATATTTATGTGGAGCCCCAATAATTAATTCACTGGAGAGAGTAAAATCTTTGATGAGATCAATAAGACAGGAACTGAAAGATTATTTTGACCACATACCACTACAGTTTTAACGGATTTCATTATCTCTGAAAAATACCGTTTTGTTCGCTTTTGGTCAAATACGAAAGATATCACGAATGATTGCTTGTTCAGACTCAAATTATGTAACTTGTAAATTATTCTGAAAGAAATAACTCTTGCATCGTTGCATTGAGTGTAAACTTTGCTACACTATCTATAACTAGTATCATAAACATAAATAATGTTGAAGATACGATGTACGATGTCGAGATTAAATAGGTTTGGTTTTGAGTTCCGTCAAAGCGCAAACATAATATGAATATGATATGATATGAATGACATTTCACTAGTCACCGACACCAACTAACAGCGATTAGCTCGACTCATTAGTAGACCCGCCCAACGACTCGACAATATACGGAATGCTTTCTCAAAAAGTAGTTGATTATCCTCCTTATAACATCCTTGGGTTGAAGACTGTTATGTTAATTCCAATACATATTACTGTAGAAGAAACAGCACTCGAACTGGAATAACTCGGATTTAATCCAAATAAAATTGCGAGAATGTCAAAAAAGAAAAGACCAATACCTCTAGTAGGTACTTGTCCTGCTTCCTAAAAGCCAAAAGAAAATTTTTGAAATTAAATATCTTCATGGCGTAGTCATCAAAGTAAGAGTAAGCCAGTGCTATAGGTGCCAAAATTACGGCCACACCCAGTCTCACAAGACCCAAACTGCCTTCAATGCGGCTATCAACACTTCACATATCGATGCGAAAAAGATATAAAAAGACCGCCCAGATGCTACCACTGCCACGGGGTACACCCAGCAAACTATACGGGCTGTAAATTCGCCCCAAAGGTGAAAAATCACAGGAACGTAGACCCAGATGTATCGTATGCCAGACTCACCCAAAAAACTGACAACACACAAATAAACACACAGACGGAACAAACAGAACCAAATAATAAAGGATTGTTAACCGAGATGCAGCGGTTATTTAATCAGATGTCACGACTCGCCGCCAAAATAGGATTTACAGTTAATGGATAAAGCAATCATTATCAAAAATCTAAATATCATAACCCGAAATGCAAATTCCCTAAAAACTAAAAAAAAGAAACAATCAATTACCTAAATGAGCATAACCCCGATATCATTTTAATTCAAGAAACATTCCTAAAAGCGCAACACAACTTAAACATTCCCAATTACACCACACCCAGACGAGACAGACAGACAGGACCAGGCGGAGGAGTTGCAATTCTCATCAAAAATCATATTCAACACGACATAACACAAGACAAATCCACCGAAAATATAGAAATAATAATAATAGAAACAAAATTACACGACGGTCTAACACTAAAAATAGGATCAATCTACATATCCCCTTCAAAAAAGCTCATTGAAATTGAAATAAATTCAATATTACAACAGGACAAAACACAAACCATAATTGGAGGTGACCTTAACGCCAAACACTCTGCCTGGAACTCCAGACGAAGAAACCGCAAAGGAACAGTTCTAAACAATTGGTCCCAAAAACATGATAACATTCACGTAATAGGACCCGACACCCCAACACTTAACAGCACCAGAGGAACCAATGATATAATCGACATATTTATAATAAAAAACATAAACAGATACTGCGATATTTATACAAATATTGACACCACCTCAGATCACAACCCGGTACATCTCTCCCTCAGAGAGGCAGCCACACCAACAAACATACAAACAAAAATAATAAACTGGACATTATTCAACAATAACATGCAAAACACACCAAACCCAAATACAAAACTAGACACAACTGACAACATAGACCAAGAAATCAATCAAATAGAAAAAGACATAAAAAATGCTCCAACTAACAGCACGAGACCCATAAAAGAAAACAAATCTCAAGACGGCTTCCCCAAAATCATAAAAGACAAAATAAGATACAAAAATAAATTTAGGCACCTAGCCAACACAACTGGAGATCCAAAATATAACAAAATAGCAACTAAATTAAATAACCAAGTTAAAAAAATGATCAAAAATTATAGAAACCAACAATGGGATAGCTATTTGGATACTTTAAACGACCTAGACAACACCAAAAATTTCTATCGATTAATCAAAACACGAAAAAAAGACCGTACTCATACAAACAGACCAATACACGGTATGAATGGACTTGCCTTCAAAAATGAAGACAAGGCTGAAGCATTTAGTGATACTATTGAAGAGCAATTCTCACTCAACAAAACCAAAACAACAGACCCACAACTGCATAATGACATAACACAACAAATTCTAAAATTAAACAACAACAAAATACAGAACAACACCCATAGACAAACAACAATAGAAGAAATCCAATCAATCATCAGTGCACTCAAGAACTCCAAATCACCAGGACACGATTCAATAACAAACAACGCATTAAAAACACTCCCAGAAAACATCACAAACAGACTCACCAAATTATTCAATTCATGCTTACAAATATCATACTTCCCGAATAGATGGAAACACGCTCAAATAATAGTATTTCCTAAATCGAACAAAGACGCATTATTCCCTCAGAATTACAGGCCAATAAGCCTTCTATCAAACTTAGGAAAAATTCTTGAAAGAATTATCCTAATAAGGCTAAAAGAACAGGACGAAATCCTGCATATCATACCACCAGAACAATATGGTTTCAAAGAAGGAAATTCTACAGATTTGCAACTTCTCCGCTTCGTAGAAAAAACAACAAAAGACCTACAGAACAAACAAACGGTAACAACAATATTCTTAGATATAAAGACTGCATTTGACCGAGTTTGGCACGATGCATTAATTTATAAAATGTTAACTCACAAATACCCAGACCATCTAACTAAAATCATATACTCATTCTTGCAAAATAGAACATTTCAAATCAAATACAATAATACCTTATCAACAATAAGAGCAATAAAGGCAGGCGTACCACAAAGGGCAGTATTATCTCCCCACCCATACAACATATGCACATCAGAAATCCCAAAAATACATCAAGCGGACATCTACCTATTCGCTGACGACACAGCAATAGCAACTAAGAACATCAATAGATCTTAAAGTATTATAACTGCACAAAAAGCCATAAACCAACTACTAGAATATTTTGACCGATGGAAAATAGCAATCAACCCGGAAAAAACCCAGGCAATACAATATACCAATAAGACCAAGACCCCAAAGCTTAAAATATCAGTAGAAAACATGAAATTAAACTGGCAAAATAATATTAAATACCTAGGCATCACCATAGATCGAAAACTCACATTCAAACAGCATATAGACAACACCACACATAAAGCGGCAAACATAACAAACCGACTAAACCCACCAATCAACCGAAAAAGCAAATTAAACCTTCAAAATAAGCTCAAAATCTATAAAACTATAATCAGACCAACACTAATCTATGCATGCTGTGCATGGGGCCAATCAAGGCACGTCAAAAAAATTCAAACCACTCAAAACAAGATACTGAGGAGGCTAAGCGGACCCCCTGGTATATGACTAATAAACACATACATCAAGATCTCAATATAGAAACCATCAAATAAATAAACAACAAACTCGTGACAAACGTGTATAAACGCGTAGACGTACACTCACATGATGATTTAAAACAAACAGTCAACAGACGGACATATGATCAAAAGACCAACCGACATATTAAAATCATAACAAACAAGACCACCATCCTAAGCCCGGAACTCAAAAAAAAGAGTTCATACCAAATAAGCCCAAATGCAACAACAAAACCCAATCAAAAGGTTCGCAAAATAAAACAGAACCATATCCTAACCCCATCTCGCTCGCCAAAAAAAAGAGCACCCCAACATCAACCATCATAAAAAAATAAGAAGAAACAAAACAAACAAAGATGTGCTGTAAGGATTCCTGAAGGGAATCAACAGAAAAACAAAAAAGGACAACACAGAACTGTTATAATTGACTAATACAATTTAGACTAAAGGTTAGGAGAACCACAACAACAATATAAAATGTTTATAAAGGAGTTGGAGAACTGTATGCAGACAAAGTTGCTTTGTTCATTGAGTGATATGGTTTGTCGATTATTATTATTGGCATTGATCTCAAAAATCTCTAGGATGTTCAGCAACCGGCCTTTTGGAGCATGGTGTAATTTTGACATCATTGTTGATATTGAAGGTGTGTTTATTATTGATTACATGATTTGCGAAAGAACTTTTCGAATTGACATGGTAATAAGGTGTAGTAAGAAACAAAGATTTATATTTATCTATTATTTTAGCGTCTTCATCTATTCTAGTACTTATTTTCCTGCCAGTTTGACCTATGTATTTGGCTGGGCAATCGGAACAAGAGATCTCTTAAACTTCGGATCTATCTAGAGGGTTGACCTGCTCTTTAACATAGACCAACATCCTATAAATTGTGTTATGGTGGAGAAGCATACCTTCAGTTCTTGGTTATGGCGTTGGAAAATGTTTCGGATTTCTTGTGAAGCTTTGCCGATGTAAGGTAATGAGCAGAACTTAACTGGTATAGTAGGTACAATTATGTTCCTGTTTATGTGTTTTGTCAAGTGTCTGTGATATATTATATCTATGAATTGAATAGGGTAGTCATTGTTGGTGCCAATTTGTTTAAAATTTGCTTCATTAGCACTGATAGGAACTTTAACCGATTCTTGAACTTCATTAATTCCCTTCACCTATCTATTAAGTTCACTATGGAAGTAGAAAACAAACATCCAATTTATTTTCATGATTTGACTATCTCCAGAGTAAATAACAAACATGAATTTTTTATATACCATAAGGCCGCACACACTGATTCTGTCATCCACAATAGTTCCAATCTTCCATTCAAACATAAAATAGTAGCCTCTAATAGTTATATCCATAGACTTGTTAACATTCCCATGAGAGCTTGTAACTTATAGAAGGAATTGAATATCATTAAACAAATTGTCATCAACGACAGTTTCAAAGTGGATTTAGTAGATCATCTTTTATCTAAAATCTTCTATAAGAAAGCTGTCAATATGGTTTACTGTACACTTTCACTTCCATTTGATCCAAAGGATAAATTCTGTACATTGACTTATATTGGTCGTCCTACCAAAATAGTGACAAAACATTTGAAGAAAAGACATGATCTGAAAATAGCCTTTAAATGTAATAAAACATTAGCTAAATTCATTAGGAATAATAAATCAAAAGTTCCCGATCACTGTAAATCTGGTGTTTACGAACTTATTTGTGGAGATTGCTTGAAGATTTACATAGGTCAAACTGGTAGAAATGTTCAAACCCGTATCAATGAACATAAAAGCTCTTACATTCACCAGAAGACCAATTCACATTATGCATCACATCTTATTGAATCCAACCACTCATTTAACGATAATTATAAAATATTACATGTAGAAAAGAAAGGATTAAGATCTAATCTTCTTGAGTCCCTAGGGATTAATAAACGAAAACATTCAGGTAATCTCCTCAATGACCAGATCGATTGCATTCTAGTCCATTGTTAAATATATAATTATTTAGAAATTAGCTATTAATTATCATTCTCCGTTGTATTTATATAGGTACCACATATTGCCATCAACAATCGTTTCGTTGATATTAGTATTTCATATTCTATTCAAGATCTGTTAAAAGAAAACCCTCAAGACTGTTTACCCCACGCTTCTACTTTCATTTGATATAAATAACAAGTTATGTACCTACATTTGGATACTTATATTAGCCGTCCAACTGAAATTGTGATAAAACATTTGTAGAAAGAACATGATTTGAGAAAAGCCTTCAAATGTAGGTATATTATACCCAATAATATACTTGGTATTTTTTTAAAAAACAACAAATCAACAAGTGAATTTAAAAAAAAAAAATCAAAAATAGTTTTTATTGGGCATTTAAGATTTAAACCGTACCGATGAGTACCTACTATTGCTATCCTTTTCTCGATTTTAACTATACTTGTGTATATGTGTTTGCCAGCAACAGCAATTCCATAACAAATTACTGTTTGTCTACCACAACACAAAATTAAACTTTAAATTAACAATAACGTCTGACGTCTGACAATTGCGACATAACCATAGACGATCTTCTAGAAAGTACCTATCTACCAGAGAACGAAACGTATATATACGCTCCATGCTCGTGCGTAATTCCAGTGACGGATCCCATTGTCGTTCCATGTCGACAAAATAATAATCTTGGTTGAATGAGATTGAATGAGATAATTGTAATTACCAATATTGGATCACACTTGGAGCTTACCAGGCGGCGAGATGTCTGCGATCTAAGTACGAATTCGAAATTTCAAGTCTCTAGACCATATGGGGCCTGAGAAATCGCTGCGGAGTCCATTGATACAAGAACCGAAAGTAATAAAAACTATTTAAAAACTCCCGATAATTATTGTAAATCTGTTGTCTATGAACTAACTTGTGGAGATTGCTCGAACGTTTTGTAGGTCCAACTTATGGTCTACAAACAGAATACAGAATGGTTAACCCAATAACGGACTTTCGGTTGAGGGGAAAGTGAAGGCTAAAGCAGGAATTGGATACCCTAAGGGCGTTTACCTGAGCGAATGAACAGCGGACTCCCGACATGTATCTACCGGGGTGACACATTTTGTATTATAGCGTAGTGATCGGTTGTGATAGTTGTTTTATCTTCTTAGTGTATTTCTCGTGTGGACATGAACGTTTTTGATTTAATTATCTATACCTTTTATTCTAGGAGCTACTAAAAATTATATAAGTATGTATATGAACTCATATTTTAATTGATCTAAATTAATTACCTATTGACATTGTGCGGAGAAACGTAATTAAGTACCTATACAATTATTTCATGTATAATCACATTTTTTCTTATATATCCCCTGCTCCATGATGCAATTTACCTTATCTGGTTCATTTTAATTAAAAACCTTTGTGTTGTACAAAATAATAGGAACACAATAGCGTGTGACAAAGATGAATTTCTTATCATAAAAATAATTACTGATTCCGTTTCAACTGAAAGTATTATGGATGGATGCGATCCTTGTATCTCGGACACAGATATTGGTACCTATTCAGAGTTTTTCTTCTTGTGATAATTCTAATAAGAGATTTGAAAAACGGCGGAGGTAAATGTGCCACCGATAAAGGGTTTTTTAACTCTCCCTGAGTTATCTTTTTAAATCTGTACCTGTAAATCTGCCACAAGGCTCTTACCTATACAATAATTTGAGTTTAATTTACCTAAATAATCCCAAATTAGAATATACCTACTTATTAAAGCTTTTTGGGATGCCTGTTCTTTAGTCTTCCCTGTTTATTCATTGATCATGGAGCTTAAAACTGTGACAAGCAACTACGGCAACGACGTTCTATTCTTCAACAATTTCAAGTTCAACAAAGAAAATAAGCTAAAGAAATATTTTGGAGATGCATAAAAAGAAGAGGTAAATGCACCGCGAAGATTTTTACAGTCGGACCTGACTAAGTAGAGTTGAAAATGACCACAACCACGATCCTGAAGTACAAAAACTATACTCCATTTGAGAAAGGTGTAGAGTAATAAATTATGATAATGATGGGATCTCTATTGTATTGTGGCGATTATATGGCAGAATACAATAGAGGTCCCTTCATTATCATAATTTATTACTCTACACCTTTCTCAAATGGAGTATAAATTGGCAAATTCTTTCTGATACCTGCAAGAGAAAAGCTGTCGAAGATATAACGGAAAATTCCACCAAAATAATTCGGCTTGAGTTGGAAAAAAGTCTACCTGATACCTACATTATCTACACGGAATATGTGAAAAGAAATATGTATAACAAAGGAAAAAAGCAGCTACCAGGACCCTTACCTACAAGTACAAGTGAAGTTCAACAAGGTCTGGAGAAATACAAGCCGACATCATGCTAGGGCGAAAATTTACTTAACTAAATATTTAAGAAATCTATAAAATACAAGTGTATATGGATGGTACGCTTTCATACTGCACCAAATATTTTTTTACCAATTTTGGACTATTCATATATTTCAAAATGGGCATTACGTGCCGGAAAACAAACAAATGCGTTGATACGTAAGAGAAGCTATTTTCTTTAATTAAATCTAAGATTTTAAATGAATGTGGTCTTCTATTTGAGCCATTTGAAGTTTTCATTGATTTCGAAAAAGCAATATATACTGCAGTACAAAATATCTGGCTCCAAACAGAAATAAACGGATGTCGATTTCACCTTCACCAAGCATGGTACCTACAGGAAAATAAGAAGTTTAGGTTTAGGATTTTGGAGATTGTTTCGCCTGATTTGTTTTCCATGAAGCCAAATAATGCCCACTTAGACAAATACTCGGACCACCTTGTACATATATACATTGACGAAGATGCTTCGTTCCCACCAAGTTAGTGGGCTGTGTAGTTCCTCAATAATTCGGACTGTCAATGCATGCGAGTTATATCATTATTTAAAAATTTAACAATTCTTAAAAATTCAAAGTTTATATACAAAAGGAAAATTAAAGGACAGCACAGTTCGAAACAAAGTGAAAACTGTAAGAACATTTTGTGAACAATTGTAAAAAAAGTTAAATCTCAAATTATGACATTTATTAAATGTGTGTCAAATGTAACTTTGCCTAAGAGAGAGAGAGAGAGAGAGAGAGAGATTTTTACAAATGATGTCGTTTCACAGTTTTATAAGTCTAATAAAAAATATTTTCAGCCATTGGTCTGTCCGTCCGTCTGCCTGCGACAGCATTATTTCGGGAACGGATCGGTGTATTTTGTTGGTTTCTTTTTTATTTTGTTTGTATACACTGGGTTTTGAGCTATAGCCAAAAAACGTGATTTGATTAAGACTGTAGCGTAAAAACGGCTCTAAGGATTTAGATTAAATTTGCCTGAAATATTCTTCTGAGAGTCCTTTACCACCCACATACAGCGCCATCTCTGAGAAAAAGCACACAAAAAAGTTATGCTTCAATGAAATTCCATATTTTCAACATGTTTCTTCAGATTCTGGTTCAACGTTACATCTTGCTAGAAAATGTTACACGACCATTGCTGTTTGTCTTGACATACTGAAAAAAATGAGTGATAGCACGATTTCACGAGAGGCGTTTTACTTCACTACCGCTATTATTATTCACTGGAATTTGCCTGCTAGCGGTAGGAAAGTCGTCTGAGCGGATACACCAGATTTTTTTTTTTTTTTGCATCTAGAAAAAAGAAGTAGTGTAATAAATATTTTTTACAAAAAACTGGACCGACGTTAGATATTAGTAGTTGCACTGAAAAATAACTTTTGGCAACTTCTCAAGTATCTCAAGTACCAGCAACCAATAGAATTAATATTACTTCGTTCACTTATACCAAAGAATAACTACTACTTATCCTATTACCAACCTAGGTATATTCTTTGCTTGTACCTACTTGTGATTATGTAGAGATCTCAGAACATCGCTGCGGAAATACGCATAAATATTTTAGATTCAACCATTTTGCCACCTCAGTATCTCTAAACCGTAAATCTTAGGAAAAAATGTTCATTATAAAAAAATTAAACGAAACATATCGCCCCTTCCACATAGCGAAAATACACATATGTGAGATTTTAACATGAATGTAATTCGATATCCGTAACTCTTTTGAAAAAATATTCAAAATAAATGTTTCTGGATATTGGCCTATGTTTAATTCTGGCATCTCGAATTTTCCATTTTCGAGAAAATTTGCCCTCTCCACCTTCTTCGGGGGCGTTTTTACGAATATGGGACCATTTCTCATTTCTCCTCTTTCAAATGAATCAAAATCGGAGTACGTTTACTATATACAAAGCGCACAAACCAAAAGAAAAAGCAGACAGTCGAATCGTATACATCCTCTGTTCGGGGTTCGTCGGTCAAAAAATCGAATGTACTGTATTATGATTGACTTCTACTAAGATATTGCTTTTTTATATATTTTGTAGGAAAAGGAGGGGCAAAATCGGACACCTTGGCATAACTGGATACGACCACCATTTCAGTCCGACTAGTGCCATCTTCTGGGCATTAGGGTAAATAAGTCAAGCTGGTAACTATCCGTATCAGAAAAAACGGTGTTGTCATAATGGCGGTTAAATGGAAGAAATATGGGCGAATATGTTTAACAGGTAAGTGATCTTATTTTTGGGTATTTTCAAATGACCATCAAATGATGCTACTCAGAAATCTTATCCATTAATATACCTCCTTTAGATAACCTGTCATTTAAACTTCATATGCATGCCTTAATTTACCAAAAAAGGTTATGTTGTACTTTGGATATAGAGCTTTGTAACAAAAAGAATACGGGGGGCAAAATGGGATGGGGCAAAACCATATATATCCGGTTATGCCCCACTATTTGTTAGGTTCATTAAGTTAATTAGTGTGCCTATTATTGCAGTTTTTTCTAAATATTGACATGCCTACGTATAAAACGAAATCTACTAGACAAAATTGGTGTGGTGAAGAATAGGTGTAACGCGATAGAATCAGTACAGAAAAAAGAAATGGGTTTCAAGAAAGCTGCTTTAACCCATTGCGTTCCAAAATCGATATTAGAAGACAGAATGAAGAAATTACGCAGTGGAAGTACGTTGAATGAAGCAGCTTCTAAAGGTAATGTACGTCCAGTAATTTTACAGCTGAACTAAGTAGAACTTTTTAGGTATGGGCAGATTTAAATCAACATTTTCGGATGCTCAAGAAAGAAGAATTGGTAGAATATATAAAATTAATGGAGAGTCGATTATTTGAGCTGACAACAAAATATATGCGTTAAATAGCATTCCATTTAGCAGAAAAGAACAAATTAAGGCTTGCGCAGACTGGTTGAAAGGGTTCCTGAAACGGCATCAGGACTTGTCTTTAAGAAGTCCTGAAGCAACTTCGGCAGCCCGTGCAATGGATTCAACAAAGTAGCTGTATCAAAATTATTTGAAAATATATTCATAGTTTGGACAAGAATGAAATTCGGCCCCATCGAATATTCAACGTTGATGAAACCGGCATCACATCAGTGCCGAAAAGTCAGTCAAAAGCAAAAAAGGGCGGTGACAAGTTGGAACGTTAACGTCTGCTGAGAGGGGCAAAGAGTGACAGCTGAATTACGTTTTTCTGCATCTGGAATCTATGTGCCACCACTTCTAGTATTACCGAGGTCACGGATGAAACCCGAAGTTCTCGACAGAGCACTATTAGGAACTGTGGCAGTGTCACCCTTCAGGTTGGATGCAGCAGATATTTTTCAGCAATGGATAAAACATTTTTCCGCACATAATAAGAGGTCACTTGATGATCCGGTGTTGTTGTTCCTTGATGGTCATGCATCCCACACTAAAAATATAGCTGTGATTGATTATATGTTCGCACAATGTTGTTGTTCATAATGTTGTGCTTTCCACCACACTGCCATCGACTTCAACTTTTAGATATTAGTTTTATGGGACCATTAGGCACATTTTATAGTCAAGAAGTGAAGACATGGTTACGTAATAGTCATGGCCGAGTTGTAACCTAGTTCCAGGGTTATAAATTATTTGGAGCAGCATACGCAAAAGCTGCTACTCTCCAGAATGCGATGTCAGGATTTAGGAAATCTGGAATTTATCCAGTGGATCCCAGTTTTTTGATGAGGCCGCTTTTGCACCACCTCAGAAGACAGAAAGACAAAGTGAAGGAGACCTACAGATGTCTGAAAATACTTAGGAGAGAGAACCAGAGTCTTCTGAAAGGCAGGAATAGAGAGTGCTACAGATGACTGAAGGAAATGAGGAGAGACAACCAGACTACTGAAAGGAAGAAGAGAGAGTGCTACAGACGAGGGACAACCAGAGACTACTGACAAACAAATAGAGAAAGGGCAGCAAACCGAAACTAAAGAAGACAACATTAGGGAAAAGTTAATGGAAATAGAAGTGGAGAAGACCAATCTCAATTATTTCTTACTCCACATGCAGTGTCTTCAGGTTTGCAGTCACATTTTTCGGTGTCACCACAGATCCTTAATAAAGTGCCACATGTGTCAAGGCCTGTTAAGAAAGCAATTAGAAAGAAAGGAAAAACTATAGTCCCTACAGAGTCACCCTATAAAAATGAGCTGATGAAGGCATTGCAAACTCCAAGAAATAGAAAAGGGATGAGAGGGACGAAGGTAAAAATGAAGAAAAAGCTCTGTGTTTATATTGTAAGGAATCTTACGCTGCAACTACAAAACATAATGGATGGGTACAATGCTTACATTGCAAAAAGTGGGCCCATGAAGTGTGTACCCGCTTGTCCGATGAAGAATTGAATTTTTATGCAATCCCAGGAGTTAGGTATACTGAAAATCAATGAAATTGCAGTTTTGCTCCATCAATAGTCCGGTTGTGTTCCATAGAGTGGGGCAGAAGCAGATTTTGCATGGTAGCAGAAACAATGTTCCATTTCTAATGTTTATTGGAATTTAAGTTTGCGTTTATACTTATAACTTATTCTCAATACGTGAAAGATATATGAAAATGTTTATTTCAAGAATAAATTGCGAAGCAATATTTTGGGCTTTAAATTCAAGTAGGTATACGGTTCTTCCCCCTTCGTCTACCTACATGTTCAAATTAATTCACTTCCAATAATTATAGTTAGGATATTTGATATATTGTATCTAAAAGTTTATTTCTTATATCTAGATATGTATCTTTTCATTCATTACAACCACATAATTCTTAAAATATAATAATTTAAGCCGGTGGCACATTTACATGTGAACTTATCATTACACCCTTTAGGTTGGTGATACGTTTACCTATTCATTGTTCTGACCAGGTACGTTTGGTGGCACATTTACACATCCACCCATGAGAAATGCTAAAAAAAAATGATGTAATTGAATAATTAGCAAGTTGAGAGGCAAATATTCCAACTTGGAAGACTCCACTTTTAAAATCCAAAGAGGACTCGTCGGTAAAGTACCCACATGGGTGTCTCATCTTTCATTTAGAGGTCTTATGTAACCCGCGTTTTTTCTAAAAAGCAAAACCGTCGGTCATTTATGTGCCAATAAATTCAGACGGCTCTTGTTTTATTAACAAATGGCTTTCTTTCGAGGGCCAGATCTTCAGTTCATATCAATGGTCCCTTAAGAAGCAACAAACAAGCAAACCGTATGCAACACAAAACCTATCCTGATACCTATCCTACCTATCAATAGTTTTAAATTGCAGCTAATCAAAAAAATAGATAACCAATTCAACCATTCTTTAAGGTTTTCTAACCAAAAATGTCTTTACCCAGACGCAAACATAGCCGACGCCACCGGTATTCCATCTCTGACCGGTAGTAGTTCAGAGCATTTTAATTAGATATTGAGATAGCCGTAAAAAGCAACCAGCAACCATTCTGTTTATAAAATTCACACATATAATAATATGTTAAAATTGATAGTTTAATATAGGGTAAAACGCCAGTAATTGACCGTCAGCCAGTGTTTGACCGTTTTCATGAAAAAATTAAAAAAATAAGAATCCCAGGAATTTTCCAACAAATATAAAACTATCTACGAATAGCCTCAAGTCTTTTTTCTACATCTTACTACACAAAGTGTTCGCTTATAATCCCATTTCCGCCATTTCCCCATTTCGTTGTTTAGTTTGAGTCTAACAGTGGGTTGGTCGCATTGTGTTAAGAAGGGTAATTTTTTTTGATAAGAAGTTCTCCCAAGTACGGTAATATTATTCAGCCGTTTCTGCATATTTTGTTTTATTTTTTGTTGGTTAGTGTTCTAATATATATTTTCTATTGTTCATATCGAAAAAATACATGTTTGATCTATTTTCTGACAAAATACAGGCGGTCAAAGACTGATAGCTCTAAATTTTTATAAAAATTAGTGTTTGACCGATCGGTCAAATTCTAGACCAATTAAGAGTTATATAATGTCACAATTATTAGAAATGGATTTAATAATAGGATAAAGTTTAATACATTTTTTAAATGTTAGATGGTTTAGTATTCGACCAAACTTTTGAGCTCTGTAAAATAAGAAACAAGAAGCTTAAATAAGCGGTCAATAAGTGGCTCTCTTTTTGTCATTTACGGGGCACAAACAGGTCAAACACTGAGTTTCTGAGCATGTTCCCAATTTTATAAATATTTTGGCCTACTATAAATACTGATGTACATTTTTGTTTCTTTTCTATTTTATAAAGCATCCCCTATAGCGACAAAAGTATTTGACCGCAATTAAATGGGAATATTCGCAGTACTTACAATATAAATAATAAATATTCGGTCAAACAGTGGCCCATATAGTGGTCATTTACTAGTAAACTGAAGATATATGTGGAAAATTTATGAGATTTGAATCAGTATTCTGTTCTTTTCACTCGATTGATATGTCAACTAAGCCTAAATTATATTATATATATATATATATATATATATATATATATATATATATATATATATATATATATATATATATATATATAATAATATATATTATTAAATATAGTCAAGAAGATCTTCAAAAAGCTCTCGATACAAGAAGTTAGGGTTTATCTTATGAAAAAGCAGCCAATATGTTTAATGTACCAAAGTTAACTCTTATTTATAAATAAAAAGAAAAAGCACCAATGGACAGAAAAATGGACCCACAACCATTTTTAAATCCTGATGAAGGGAAAATATTGGTTGAATGGTAGTTCCATTCAGCAGACAGATGTTTTCCGGTTTCTGGATATTCCTCAACATCAGGCAAAAGAGTCAAAATTGGATAATATTTATAAATTCAAGAATAGAAGGCCAGGGAATTTTAAGGGATTTTGTCGCGACATTCTTAAGTATCTATTCGATTATCTGAAAATCTAACTGTATCCAGAATTCTCATTGAAACGTCGGTTTGCAGAAGTTAGATTCTATTTGGTCACCAACAATTTATTGCATATATTAAATAATCCTAGAAGATTTTTCATATGCGACGAAAGCGCTTTTTTAACTCAAAAGAGGAACATTTAATACTTTTTTCCGGAAAATGGAGGAGGTAATATTTTTTTATGCAAGTTGAAATGGAAAAATAATAAGTATTCCTTGCTATATATTTTTTTAGGAACCGTCAAACACTTACAGTTTTAAGGTCAAAGACTAGATAATTTCGGTCAACTAATATAATCAAAGTGGTCAAAGACTAAATGACAAATACCGTTTTGTTTTTTATTATTTAGAAATACTACTTTATGATGGTATATTCAATATGTGTTGTGAGTAACTTTCAAAAGAATGTCATGTATGTTTCATTGCATTTTTGATTATTTTATTTAATTGTTAAATTATCTACAAGAAAATTAACATGGCTCGGTCAAACACTGGCCTTAAAAAATCTTTAACCGGTCAATTACTGGCGTTTTACCCTACAACAAATGAAAAAGGTAGTGCAATCTATTGACATTATTGGGTACTAAGCTTGTGATCGCTTAATTCAATAATAGGTTTTTATAATCTGTCCTTTTATTCTTTTTTGACTGAACGATTGAATGAAATAAAGTAGTTCTTGTTTAACCTTCGTTGAAGCAATTTGTTTTATTTCATAATAATTATTTCAGATTATTACAATACCCTAAAGAAAAGAAAAAAATGAAATATTATTAGAAATCAATAGGGACACCTACATAAACATTCAGGTAATCTCCTCAATGACCAGATAAATTGTTTGTTTTGCTTAATATAGACAAAGATAATGTAACTATATTTATATTTTGGATAATGGGATAATGGCTAATGGAATAACTAAATAAGAAAAATAATATGCCAGTTTTTGTTATTGTACCTAATGAAAGATATATTTAATTTTAACATCTTTTTTGTTTCTGTCACGTCAAGGCCTACCGAGAGTCCTACTTACTACTTATATTTCTCTTGTGTAAATTATTAGGTTGTTGTTACAGTTACTTGACCGACGAACTTCGAACGGAGGAGGTATACAATTCGACTGTTTTTTTTTTGGGTTGTTCGCGCCTTATATATTGTAAACGTGCTCCGATTTTAATGAGTTTTGATTCATTTGAAAGAGGAGACTTGGAAATTGGTCCCATATTCGTAAGAAAACAAACCGAAATCTCCCTCTCTCCAAAAACCGCCCGCGAACGGGTTGGAGTTTGCAAATTAAGGAAAGGTTAATATCCGGATACGTTGAACATTTTTTCAAAAGAGTTACGGTTTTTGAGCTACATTCATTTTAAAATCTCACACATGGGTATTTTTGCTATGTGGAAGGGGCAATTTCTTTCGAAAACTGGAAATCTTTTGATGCCACATGAAAGACAATAATATGTGTATCAACATTTATAAAGAACATTTTCTCCTTAGAGTTACGGTTTTCGAGGTAAGCGGTGGTAGAATGGTTAAATCTAAAATATTTGAGCGTATTTCCGCAGCGATTTTCTGAGATCTCTACATAATAACAAGGACAAGCAAAGTATATACGTGAGTAATAAGATATTAGTGGTGAACATTCAACGATTTTTGTGACCAATGTTACACTCAAAAGTCTGAAGTAAATACTTTTTACAAAAAAACTCTACCGATGTTATTAGTTTGTGCACTGAAAATTACGAAATAATATTAATTCTATTGGTGCTGGTACTTGTGAAGTTGGTGCCAAAAGTTGTAAATCTAACTGCAACTGCACAACTTCAAAAGTAACAGCACCAATAGAATGAATATTATTTCCTAATTTTCAGTGCACCAACTAATAACGTCGGTCCAGTTTTTTGCAAAAAAATTATTTATTGTGTTTAATCCTCATTTAGTTACACTAAACCTAAATTGCCCCATCTAGAGCGACGACCGACATAAGTAATAGATTTTTTTGTAATTCTTAAAGTAGGTTATATAAAATATAGGTAAAAGTATATAAGAAATAATCATATCGAGTTGCGGTTTTCACCAGTAACTATAATTTTTCACGTTCTTTCTTCCTATTGAAAAATAAAAATACCCTTGCCTTTGAAATTTTTGAGAAATTCATAAGAATCTGCGACATTGTCATAAAACGCCATCAGCCGACTCGGAAAATAATTAAATTCAAAAAGGTATTATTCCAGCCACCCAAAAAAGCGTTATCAAATGAAACAAAAGTTAATAAAAATAGTTCCTACCAAAAAAAGTTATCCAGTTTTTTCAAACCAACATTTGTACCTCCCCCAGGTTACAAGAAGAATATTTTCAATATAGGTTAACTTGGGATAATTTTGAATAAAATAGTGTTTTTTTTTTGTAATTTGTGGTGTGGGTTGCGCCCTCTAGCGGTAGATTTCGCAACTTATAAATATTTTCCAGCATTTTCTTTTGGCTGATTTACCTCCGGGTGGTGCCATTAACGGATCCTGAGACATAGCCGACGTCCTTTATTATTAGGCCACCCAGTACAAGCAAAGAATATACGTGGGTAATAATAATAATAATTTTTATTCCATTAAGACCATATTACATGATATTGGACATGTCAAAAATATTGATATAAAAAAGATGTATACCCCTATAATATATATAAATAGGAAAATAATGAGGAAGTTCAGAAAGACTTACAGACACGATAGGTAATAATTACTTTTCAATTACAGTAGCTATTGTCCACATATAAACACAGAATGTAAAATACAATCTAATAATAATAGGATAAGTACTTTATTTCGTATTAGTGAACGTTCAATGATTTTCTTGACTCACTCAAAATTGTGAAATAAAAACTTGGACCGACTTGGTGCACTGAATAAATATTTTTTACAAAAAATTGGACCGACGTTATCAGTGAGTGCACTGAAAAGTATAAAATAATATTAATTCTATTGGGGCTGGTACTTTTGAAGTTGTGCAGTTGCAGGTAAATTGATAACTTTTGGCACCAACTTCACAAGTACCAGCCCCAATAGAAATAATATTATTTTATACTTTTCAGTGCGCTAACTGATAAGGTCTGTCCATTTTTTTGTAAAAAATATTTATTTCACACTTTTGAGTGTAACATTAGTCATGAAAATCGTTGAACGTTCACTAATACGAATGAATATAGTACTTATCCTATTACCCACGTACATTCTTTGCTTGTAGTTGTTATTATTGAGATCACAAAACATTGCTTCGGAAATACGCTTAAATATTTTAGATGTTACCATTTTAACACCGATTTAACTCGAAACCCGTAACTCTAAGGATATGTTCATTATAAATGTTGCTACTAATAATTATGTCTTTTATGTACTGCAAACAGATTTTCAATTTTCGACAGAAATCGCCCCCTCCACAAAGCGAAAATAGGTTTATTTTGAGAATTTAAAATACCTCTATCTCGAAAACCGTTACTCTTTTGAAAAACTGTTCTAATTAAGCGTTTCCGGATATTATCCTTTTTTAATTATACTACCTCGGATTTTCAATTTTCGAGAAAATTTGACAGATCCACCTCCTTCGGGGGCGGTTTTCGAAAGGAACGAGATGTCGGATTCCCTAAGAATATGGGACCATTTCTCAAGCCTCCTCTTTCAAATGAACCAAAAATCATCAAAATCGGAGTACGATTGCTATGTAAAAGGCGCGCACAAACACAAAAAAAAACACTCAGTCGAATTGTATACCTCCTTCGTTCGGGGTTCGTCGGTCAAAAATACAAAATAATGTTAGTTCTATTGGTGCTGGTACTTGTGAAGTTGGTGCTGAAAGTTATCAATGTAACTGCAACGGTACAACTTCAAAAGTAACAGCACTAATAGAATTAATATTATTTTGTATTTTTCAGTGCACCAACTAGTCGTCGGTCCAATTGTTTTTAGAAAATATTTATTAGGTCACTATTTATAATAGAGAATATCTTTAAAATATTCTTACAGGTTGATTGGTGAAGATGTATCTGCCTTAATATTTTCAATTTTAATGTATGACTTGTTCAAATAGCTACAAACACAAAAATCGTCGTTACCAGGCCATTAATTAATAACTAATGACATTTCTGATTGATGGTTATATCATTCCTGATTATAGTTAATTTTATCTAAACTCACGAAAGTAAGTAGTTTGATTATTAATTTATTATGTGGTTAAGATAATTTGAAACGATTTTTAGTTTGCTATGAGGAAGAGAATAAACATTGTTGAAAATTTGGCATAATCCAAAGAATATTATTTAATAAATGACTGCATTCCCAATAACAAATATCTCTTTTATCAAATATTGAACCAATCAAAAATTCAAAATCAAGGTATACCTATATACCTATATAAGTAATTTTTTTCTCAGAAACGGCTCGAACGATTTTGATCAAATTTGGTAGGTGTACAGATACGGTTCTAATTTTTAAGATTATCTAGGTATTTATGGCTTTCCTGCCAAAACGCGAGGGTGTCATCTTCGAGGTCCATGAACATTTTCTTAAATGGATTGGCAGATTTGGATGAAAATTTGCAAAAAGGGGTCTTAAGAGCCGAGAAATCGATTGGCGATACTTTAATTTTTTAATTACTGTGACCTTCGAAGTCCACACTAACTATTTCGGCAATGGCTCCGCAGATTGCAATAAAAATCTTAGTATGGGATTTGGGGGTCGAGAAGGCGATTGGTAATACAGCTGAGTTCTGGTATGTTTCACATTCATTTTTATTTTTAAAACTGTAAATTATGAGCTATGTGAAGGATAGAAGAAATATTTACGGATCTACCTATCGCAATACATTTTAACTTGAAATATGCACATTTTTGAAATAAGTAAGATTAAATAACTACCCTACTAACCTAACCTAACCTAACCACATTAAAATCCGTTGAGTAGTTTAAAGGATCTACCTAAGCGTAGAGACGGCGGGAAGCGACTTTGTTTTATACTATACAGAGATTAACCGAAATGTTAATGCGTTGCTGAACTGGATTATTTCATTACAAATAATTAAAATTGGACTTTAGAAAATCAACTTTTGTCCACACATGAAAGTTCCATTTGTAACATCAGCTCTGCAGCCATCTGTACCATTAGTAACTCGGTAATGTATTTTAGCTTACATACATAAACTTTCCTAATTGGATTCTGAAATATACAACTAAACATTTTTTCTCTTTTGTTATACCAAATGAAATTCTAAATAAATCTTGTTACATTATATGGGGATCGCGTTTTATATGTGAACGAAGGCAAGGACGTTAAATAGATGGGGGCTTAATGTGCGTATACACGGCGGCACTACGTTCCGTATCAGCAGGTATAGGAATTTCATTGTAAATTGTAAACGTATTCAACCATCTATATGTTTTCATTGCGACTATTAAAAATAAGGCCTCGTTTATGCACGCGTTTTTTGTCTTCTGTCGCGTGGCGATAAAAATCACGACGTTTTATAAACACCGTTCTATATGTGTGCATTTATGCATCGATGTCGTTCAGCCTCTCGTCGCTCGTGTCGCGGCGTTCTCAAATTCTGCTGCCTGGAATTACAGAACTCGTCGCGAAAGGCGTTTTAAAAGAATAGGTATTGATATAAATCGGTGCTTCTATGCAACGCGATTTTTGTCGCTAGTTCGATAGAGAAGAAATTATTTTAATGTGTATGGTTTGAAACAACTCCACATTTGTAATAATAGTGTTTTTTAATTTAGCTCATCAAATGAGGTTATCTACATACGATAATAATTAAAGAATTTCTCACTGTTTTGTCTTAATTTTACACAATTTACTAGATGAACAGTCCATCGTCTTTGACGTCTCTTTTGAACTATATGTTTGTATACTATTTGGAATTTGGAATCTTCAGATTAACCCATGAAGATGCCAACCTTGTTGGCAAAGTAATTGTCGGGTTGTCAAAATAAAGTGTTGTTGTATAATGTGGTAATTCTTTATTTATTATTTTTTGATTGTTTGCTTGTATATCAAATATAAAACACATGGATCCATTTTTGATCAAGACACCCTTTGTTGTTGTGTAAGTACAATGTCAGCTCATCTGATCTATTTTAACAAATTTTAGAGCACGCGACAAGGAATGCAACAAAAGTTCCATTTCGTTTCATCTAAGAACGCCGCAATTCTTATCGTCACGCGATAGACGACAAAAAACGCGTGCATAAAAGAGGCCTAAAAGATCGATTGGACGTAGCGGAGTGGCGTGCATCTTTCCATACTGAGTCGGTAAATTAAAACAATTGTGTAGATAGAAGGTAAAGCACATATAGTTTGTTTTATGGTTTTATAGATAATCATTTAATTATCACTAATGATTCCAAAACCTATGTATAAATACCACGTATAAATACCTAGTTGTCTTCTTGTCGATCAAAATAAAAATTTGGTCAAAAGATAATATTAATCTATTAGCAATTTAATTTATATAACTCAGTTTGAAGCTATGAATCTGCCTTTCTGATTTTTTTTTTATTTTACTATTTAGGCCTACCATCATAGTCAAGATATGCAATATATGGCACACCAATATACGTGTATTTGGATTTATAATATATTTTGTTGATAGATACAGAAGAAATTAGAGAAATAACATTTCATTGAAAATATTTCCAAACAAGATACCTACTTGTGCGATGTAATTAAATTTTTTAAAAATCTTATTCACAGGGTCGCTATAAGCAGCGTTCCATTTAAAGTCCCCACCCTGTATATAATAGTGGAAATGTAATATATTGTTTCAATTCCTATCTACAATGGATGTCCATCACGTATCAGCCAATACAGTTAAAACTATAGAACGTTCTTATCATTTTCCTCATTTTGTGCATTCCAATGTGGCATAATTCTTTATGTACTTTTCTTATCCATTTTATTCTAAAGTTTTCCGATAAAATATTTTTTTCTCTACCTTTATGTTTTCTTCATCTTTACATATTAGTTTTTTTTGTAGACTTGTATTTTTCTCGTCATCTTCGAGAATATCTTGCAGTTTTATGAGGTTTACAAATTTTAATTTATCTTCGTCATTTTCGTTTGGTTCCAACACGGGACTTCTACTGAGACAATCAGCTTCTTGGTTGTATTTTCCAAGCCGATATTTTATTTCAAAACTATATTGAGACAGGTAGTATACCATATCACCTAGTTCTTCATCTGTTCTTGATTTCAGGTTTAGATTTTCTAGAGGTTTATGGTCTGTAAACACCATGAATTTCCTATTCATTATTTTGTGTTGCCAATATTTTATACATTCCTGTACAGCCAAACACTCGAGGTTCTTTTTTTGATTCTCATTATTTTTTTTTAAATAAGCGACAGATTTTTCCTCTCCATTCTCTTGTGGTTGTTTTAGTACTGCACCTATACCAAGTAAACTAGCATGTGTATATACAGGGAATCTTACGATGAGCGTGCGTTAGCCGTATATAGGAAACTATACAAGACAGAAGTATGAAAATTCGTGTACGAATATTTTTGATGAGGGCGGATTAAATGAAAATATTTATACATTCGAGGAGTTTACGGTTAAACCGGAAGGTGTCATCATTTTTGTTATTTCAAATAGAAATTGCCATTTTTTTTTCCATCATTAGATTTTAAATCAAATTTGAAATTTTACTAATAAACTCTATCCCAAAAATAATATATATTTTTTTCAATGTAATTCAATGATTAGTGAAGACACTGAACAAGATTTAGCTATAACATTAAAAATAGTATACATTATTTAGCAGTAATATCAAAAATGTTCTAAAGTTTACAGGTTGCTGTAAATTGAGCTACAATTATGAACATTTTGTAAGCCTTGAATTTCTATAAATTTAAATGTTACACCCTGTCTTTTATTGACTTATATTATTCACACGATTATTATCTTTTGTTTCATATTAGCATTCCCTATACCTAAACCTAACAATTTCAGAAATATTTTAACCAGCTAGGAAATTCAACGTAAAAGCTATGATATACCGGATTTTTTTCACCAGATATCCATGGATTAGAAATGTATTGTTGACAATTCTGTCAGTTCAGTTGATAAGTCAGTTTATGTCAGTGTCAGTTAATACGTTAACAGTTAATAGTTTTTCAAAGAATAAATATTGTAATGTTCAGGATTTACGAACGAAGACAATTAAATTTGGAGAATGTCAACAAATACTGAATAGTTGGACATATCTTGTTGATAAACGACTTTTATTTTAGAGTTTACGGCAAAAGAAACAGCTCTTCACAAAGAAATTTCAAGTATAAAATTTTCAAAGCTAGGGTAGGCAGCAGGCAAACAGGCATAATTTGTTCTAGAAGATTTTTTTTAGATCCATTATTAAGTGAATGTTCTGACGAAATCAATACTTTCTTTAATACTCGATTAAAATAAATTTAAGAAATACCTGGAAAAATTAATTTTAATATTGTTCCAATAATGTACCAACGCAACATTTGTTCGGAAACCGTAAATAGATCAATGATTATTTTTTAAAAGATCTGATTTCATTCAATACATCAATAAAAAAAAGCAAAATGTTTTACTTAGTTTAAATATCCTTCAAACTTCAGAATCTTCTTTTATCTATAATTTTAATCCAGAGCGTGTTTTTATCTATACTGTCCCTCTCATCTCATAGGAAAGTATAGTAAAAAGTTTATATAGTAAAAAGACTGATTAGGAATAAAACCTTTTTTATATAATTGTCATAGATACGTTTAATTTTTTAATATAATTATATTTTTAACTTCTTCTACGCGTATACTCTACCTATTTTATATTCATTTCACAAAAAGAATGTCATTATTTTCAAGACCTATGATATTTGCAGAACCATAAAATGCCCTGTACTCAGAGCTCCCTTGAAAATCTTCATCCATATTTATAAATGTCTTTCGTCGTTGTGATTTCTGGGTACGGGCCTGTTGGCCGGACTATCCATCCACCCCGATCGCGAGTCAAGGCCGAATTGGTTATTGTTATTTTCTCTGGTTTAAAGTTTATCTCCTATTTAGTATGATTGATTCCAAAACAACTTACAGTTTATAATATTGATGTGCTTTGTCACTGGTTTTAGATGTACTCACTCACACACTTTAACAAAATCATAATTTAACTTTAAATTAGTATTTTTGATCAGCTGATAGCCAGAATACATTCATCTCTTTCCGCGAGTTAAATTTATGAAATCACTGATTGACTTTTTAAAAAGTATTTTATTTCACAATAAGTGTTGGTACAAAGTATGCAAGTAAAAATATAACTGAAATGAATTTACAATTTGTTAAGCTTTTATAGTTATTATATGCTGAGTAAGGGCTTTGTTGACCTTGGGACTCATTATGGTGGATGTTGCTAAATTTGGGCTACATAACTCGCGTAAGTATTTTAGATGTTACCATTTTACCACCGCTGTAACTCGAAAACAGTAACTAAGGAAAAATGTTATAAATGTTGCTACAAATAATTAGATCTTTTATGAAGTACCCACAGATTTTCAAGAAATCGCCCTCTCCACATAGCAAAATTACACATACCTATTTGACAATTTAACTGCCTCTATCTCGAAAACTGTCACTGTCAAAAAAATGTTCAGTTTAAACGTTTCCAGATATCGTCTTATCGTTAATTATACCACCTCAGATTTTCGTTTTTCGAGAAAATTCGGCCCCCCCAGCCCCTTCGGTGAGATTTCGGATTTGCGTTTTATGAACATGGGACCATTTCTCAAGTCTCCTCTTTTAAATGAATCAGAAAACATCAAAATCAGAGTAGGATTACTATTTAAAACGCGCGTTCAAACAAAAAGCAGACAGTCGAATTGTATACCTACTCCGTTCGGAGTTCGTCGGTCAAAAATGCAGTTATTTGAAAATCAACTGATATTATTCAACAAGTAAATTATATTTTTATGCTATTTTTACCACAGCCTACTTAATATGACTCTCGTAGTTAAAATTAGCTATTTTATTTAATCAAGTATTCAGTTGATATGGCAGTGACTTGGATTCCTATTGATACTGAAAATGGATATAAGGTAGATAGAACTGATTTTTGAATGATTTCTAATAGTTTTATATTCTTTTTTCCAATATAATATCTTCTTTTCATTTTAAAAAACTAAAGGTTGTAACAACATTTTAAGAAATATATATGATATAAAATACAAGGTGTTCCATTTAAAAATATTGAGAAAATATGTCAGTTGAGTTTTTACATACGCTGTACATAATTTACGCAATAATGTGAAAATGGGTCATTATTACAATACTAAATAAATAATAATAATAATAATGTTGATGTGTCACCTTGTTAGAGAACATTCTTTGCATTTCTAATTAATTTCAAAATACGAATTGAACCTGGACACACTTAAAACTCACCCTGTATATAATTATATTACACGGAAAATGTTGATAAAAAATATTCAATAGATCTATTTTTAATTCGATCCGTTGATTTCTAATTTTGATGCACTGTTTTTAATAAAAAAGTATTCTTTAGTTCATACGAGTATGTTCTAGGTAATGAATAGTTTCTTATAAAAAAACTGGTATGACTATTCATCTCTCTTGAGTAGGTACGTCAAGATGAACAAGAATGGTGACTTTCAATTTTACTGTTGAAGGAACGGTTTAGCCAGAATATGAGAAAATATTCAGAAAATTTGATAATTCATAGTATTTAAGATAGAGAGTAAATATAATAGCAAATAAAATTTTCTAGATTTATTTAGTTTCCATAAAAAGAATATAAGTATAAAGATCGATTTCGATTCAAGAAAATATATTTCTTATTATTAGATATTATCAAATTTGTTCCAGTTGCTCTTATATGTATATATCGAATACAATTTTCCTGAAGTATCTGTAAGTTGAATTTCAATTGCGTTTAAAAAAAGTTTTGTGTGTAATGAAGCCGTATCTCGAATAAAATGTATCCTTTATTTATTTTTGAGATAGTTATATAAATGCAACAAACAGACATTCATATATTATGTATTAGATACCATGATGTATCATTTTTATTTAGATATTCTTACCTTTGCTAGTATTATTTAAAGAGAGAAGATAAATGCATTGATATAATGATGTAGGAACAGAATCACAGCGTTGCCAAATCTGGACGGCTCAGGTTTGATGACAGAAACATAGATTTACATATATACATTTGTATATGTGACTGGCTACCACAGAGCCACAGTAGGCTTTTTGTTGAACTGAAAGTTAGATATTTCATAGAAATCTGAGCCAAATTTCGGAGGGAATAATTGGGGCGTAAAAATTTGTCGGTTATATTATCAGGTAACAGGAGTGAACGTTTCGTATTGGATACGACTAGGTACCACTAGAAACTAGCGCCAATAGTTTTTTGTACGATACGAATCTTCTAAAAGACAAAAACAATCCTGAGCCACATATACGGCTCAGGTTTGTTGCTCTGGCTCAGGACTGCATGTACGATATAATACGTATATAATTTGACGACCATAGTTTCAATATCCTTGTTTTGATAACATAAAATTTAAAAGGTTAGTTTACCGTTCATTTGATTTACTATGATCCTCGTGATCTAGAGAACAGTGTTGCCGGTTCTGTGATCCAGAATCAATATTCCTGCCTGCTCCTTTTGAACACCATTATCCCTAGTTAAATAAAATCAGTAATATAATAGTTTATTAACTCCAATTTCAAGAGAAACACTTACCAAAAGCAGTTCCTTCTTAACCCTTAATATTCAAGTTACATTACCCTTTATCTTTACCAAAATTATCTCCGATAGCAGGAAATGACGTCTTCGAAAAGGGGGGTGACATCTATTTTCTCTTGTCCTCCTATCTGATGCCTCGACTTCGAAAGTAGTCAGTCGGTCTTTCAAGCAGATAGATTGTTATACCTTCCTAAGGTGTCAGTGCACGTGAGTCTTATAAAGTGCAGTTAGCGCTACCCAAAGCTGGGGGATTTTATAAAACCTCACTCACACTTGTTGGTGATGTTCTTTAAGAGTCTGTAGATTTTGTCCAGGTGGGCCTGGAGAAATCATGAATCTCAGTAATTCTAAAATTTAAAAGGACACTGCCATCTTAGGAACCCGAACCTCGTGGTGACCATCTTCTGGGAAGTCCATCCCAAGTTATCCAGACTATGCAAAGAGATCCAAGGCTTTCTCCTTTCAATTGACTCCGACCTCTTGAAAAGAAAAGATCCGGTTCCATACCATATTATCCCCAACCAAAAGGATTATTCAAACTTGGAGATTCCATCCCCTGGTTACCTCCTAAAAATACTTTGTGGGATTGACAGACAGCATCTAAATAAGGTATTTAGTAAAATTCTACCTTTCCTCCGTAAGACCAAACCGGGCCTATTCAGTTTGGGTAACTTAAGACCATCAGTTTCCGGAACTTGTGCTCCGTGTTTTTTTATCATTCTTCAAACCTAAGACACACCGCCCTGGAGACCACAAACTGAGCTTCCACAGTGAAAGAGTACAATTTTTCGTTAAATCATAGACTTTCTATACCGAGTGTAAGCTGTAACAGTATCCTTGAACATTGTAATAAATGCTAGACGTAGGAAGCTTCTTTGTAACTACGCGTATAATCATTGTCACTAGCCAATTATTTGTAACTGGTTTAATCAAATAATTCTGGCAATGTTTTGATAATTTATTAGGTTGACATCAAGTTTGTTAAGTACATATTGAGCGCAGGCGCCACGTTCAACATTTCACTGTTACCGGAATTAAAAAACCATTATAGGTGAATTTGAAATTTTGTATTAATTCATTTGGATTCATTCATTTATTTTGATTTGAGTTTTTTATGTATCTTTTGAACTGTTTGTTTATTTACTTTTATTGTGGTTACGTAATTTTTGGTACAGAATATACTATTTTATTTGCAGGTGATTATTGGATACATGAATTATTTTACTAAATATATGTATCAACCGTTTAGTCTTTGTTGATTACGTCTGTAAGATTAATACAGGTATTTGTTTATCTGACCCTGTGGTATTCACCACGTGGCATATTTTATCAATATTATAAATTTACCAAACCTATCCCTTCTCCACTGAAAAAAGCTAGGGGGACCACAGGACAGAAATTGTAAGAGTTTGTAACTTTCTTCGTTTCTTTTCATAGAACCGAGCAAATCGTGGTGAAACTCAATTGGCTGTTGACACGTTGGTTAGTTCTACTTTCGTATTTTGGTTGATTTATATGCACTTAATACTTAGATGAAATGACATTTGATATGATTGGGGTTGTATTTTGAATGCATAGGAAGTGCAACCATTGCTGACAGAGTTATGCAACAAGATTTTCTAGTAGCCGACATTATTCAAAAAAGGTTTTCGTGACACTAGGTTGAACGATTGAAAACTACAGAGAGTAGTCATTTTTCGAATCACAGAGAGTAAATTTAAGATAAACAAATAATAATTAGTAATAGATAAAGAAAAAAAAAACAACAGGCAAATCCCAAAATTATTAGTGGTGACCAAGGTGTTCGATCTGTCGAACATCAGCCCATAAACTTTGTCAGCAATGGTTGCATTTCGCATGCATTCAAAATACACCCCAATCATAGCAAATCCTTCTTCACCTACTTGTTACGAGCACTATCACAAAAATTATGAAAACACACGCTGCCGAAAATTTTCCAACGAAACTGACAGTTAACATTCATGTCGTATTCAATTGGTTCTTTTTTTATAAGGGTTACTTACTTATGTTTTCAAAATATACAGCTTCATACTTTTTCACGGATATCTCCGGCTCTTAAATTACCCTTCTGATGATGGTAAATTATGATATCCATATATTTTGAGGGAAAAGCAAATTTATGTTATATTCTTCTTTCGCGCCATCTAGCGGGGCCGGTGAAATTTTATCTGGACGAAAGCAGATACGTTGTTAATAGGTCGAAAAAAACTCTATCAACGGCAAGTTCTATTCTATTCTATTTGGTAGAACCAAGCCAGAGTAATGAATTTTTGTCTAAAAACATATTTGACCTAAAAAAAATAAAGGGATGGTCTTAATTTTTATAATAGGGGAAAATGGTTCAGACAAAAACTGTTGCGAAACATACAGCAAATCAGATAAGAGAACTTTTGATATCAATTAATTCGGATTTTTTTAGAAACTTCCATATTTAGGTTTTGGAAATATAGCCGGAATCCATTTTTATTTGGCCACCCTGTACAATCTAATTTCGTTGTTGTAAATAAAAATTACCACTCAGAATGTAACGTTCTCACTAAGTTTTGGATTAAATAAATAATATTTATCATTATTTTTATTAATTCTAGATAAACTCGTAAAATTTACAAACATTAGTTTTTAAGTACCTATCTCAAAGACTAGATCGAAAATAACTACAATATCCAATATTTAGGCATACCGGTATACGAGTATACCTTGCTGTGGAATTTTATGACCGCTGAGTTTCCTTATCGCGGAAACATATTTCATTCAAATTATTTATTTAACTTATCCCATAGAAAATTATCCTTCTACGCTCTACAAATTCTGGACTCATAAAAGATTATCGGTTTGTTAAGAAGCTTAGAAACGCAAACGGCAAACACAATCCATACACTATCTGTGAAGAAACAGCGTCGAAAGCTATCATTCATTTATGACGTGACACAAAAATTCTTAACGTCACGATAGCGTTTGTAGTACTACAATCAGCCCGTGGCAACTCTTATGGGAAAATTTTGACCGTAAGTTGCCAAAGTGTACCGATTGATCGCTAGTATCGCTTCCGACAATTAGTGGCGGTAACATTCAAATACGTAAATGTTCTATTATAAATGTTATCTGTCTAAGGGCTGATTTCATAATCAAATTTAATCTCCTATTAATTTTAATCCTAGGTTGAAAATTTCATAATTTTTTTGGTTGGTCATATAATTTAAAGTTACTTTAAAAGAACGAAAGAGAAGGTGACTAATGTTGCAAAAGTTATGGAAAAATGCACTCTTTTTATTCCGTCATCGAGATATGAGTTACACAAATTGAAGAATTAACTAATTCACATTAAGGATTCATTATGAAATCGTCCCTAACACCTCTAAACTCATTTTTCTGAAGCGTTGTTTGTGTTTGTATTTGTGGTATGTTTTCTCTGGTTTTGTAGCTTGGCATGAAGAAAATACGAAGGAAAATGGAGAGAGACTCAATTTATACATACCAAGTATTCAAGCAAGTTCATCCTAAAAATGGAATATTAAGCAAAGGTATATGTATCATGAATAGCTTCTTGATTGACATTTTCGGACGTACTGTTGCTTAAGCTTTCCGTCAAGCTCATTAAATAGAGATCAGAGTAAACAAAATAGATCGCAAATAACATATAAGAATCAACTGTTAATTTACTTCCATCAGGTAAATTAGGGTACCATGTTGTAGGCGAAAGAACCAACTAGTACTCCGGTGACGCTAAAAATATAGAAAAGATGTTGAATGTGAATTTTATTCTCTATTACTATTTTAGTATCTTATTCTTCGTATCTCATTTATTTCGGTATTGGTATGGCTCAGTAGCAAGAAAATGCCACTAAATACATGCTGTAAGGCATGATTGATAGTATATAATGTATTGCTGTTTAAGATCAGAGAATACTCAATAGATTGTTTGTCTTGTGAACTCTTTACCGAGCATGCTTCTCTCATATCAGCCCAGATTTGTAATGATGTATTTTTTATTGCAGTGAAATGGTGGTGCACAAGGCAAAATCGAATGTTTGCAGATGAACAACGGAAGAAGAAGGCTGTGGCCAAAGTAAAACACCTCAAAGGCATTTGAAGAATCTAGTTTCCGAGTCCTGGTGGTATAGAGAGAGTATAATGAGTGCATAAATGTGAGTATAGCTGAATTTTGCTTGTAATTATTTCAGTTTACTTGTAATATACGGTGCAGATGTTAGGTAAATTTCTTATAGAAATGTACCTATTGCGATCGTTCACACTTTTGAATTTCAAAAAAAATTCAACGGCATTTTGTTATATGTCTATAAGTTAGTCCAAAAAAACATTAGGTTCGAAAGTTTATATATATATATATATATATATATATATATATATATATATATATATATATATATATATATATATATATATATATATAATATATATATACCCACGTATCAATGTGAAAAGATGTAAAGATTTCGCTACTGAAAGATATGTACTAAATGACTTCGGTCTTTACAGTAGATAGATGGCTATAATCACACATAGCCATAAACTACCAACGATGAAAACAACTACTCGGTGGACAAAAGCCCCATCCCGCATTGAATTATGTGGGTCGCGTTCAACTTTAACTTCCAACTCCTAGGTGGCGCTGGAAGCGGCACGCTGTTTGGTTGTTTGCATCGCTTGTCGATGTAGAACCAGCAGTTTTCTGACTCTTTGGACACATCCCGAACCATATGTTCAGCTGATGAGATCCTAATAAGGTCGAAATCACAGTGATCCTGTTCTTGGTTCAAAAGTGATGTGTTCCATAGATAATGAAACAAAAAGGTGTTAGAAGTTACCGCAATTGGTATCGGGATAGATCTCGATCCTTTGCACCTGCCAGCGATGACATAATTCAATGCGGGATGAGGCTTTTGGCCACCGAGTAGTTGTTTTCTTCGTTGGCAGTTTATGGCTATGTGTGATTATAGCCATCTATCTACTGTAAAGACCGAAGTCATTTAGTACATATATATATATATATATATCGAATATTACGAAATTTGTTAACACGATAAAGGTCGAAGTTTTGAAGGTATCAAGTTCAAATTTGCTACAAAAATCAATCTCTCAAATATCTCGGTCGAGTTCGTTATTGGGCAATATCGGGTAAGTAGTTTCAAAATGGCGACCGTTAAAACATTTAAAAAAATTATCAAAAAAGAGCCGTAGTGTTTATATTATCAAAAATAATTTTAGATTATAAATATAATCAGTACCTACAACTTTTGTTCAAAGCAATTTTTCATAAAATACACAGTTAAAAAAATAAAAATTAATAAAGAAAAATAACAAATATTGATAAAACATGAACACTCAATATATATTTGATGTAATTGTACATTTTCTGGAGATCTTAATACAGACCCTGATTAAAAAAATATATAGTATATTTATTGAAAAGAAATAGGTGAAAAAAAATTCTGCCTTGAAGTGGAACTCGAACCCTGTCTGCTTTATATTCAACAGCGAAAACAAAAACCTCTAACCGCAAGGCTATGACAAATACGACAATTTTATCTAATAACATGTATGTATACCAATGAGAAGGTTGTTCAAATTTCACGTCAATGAATTTTGAAAAATTTACCTTTCCGCTGACTACAGGCCATCGGGATTTTTTAAAATTTGTTTTTTATTTACATGTCTAATTAAGGGGCCACAGAAGAAGGCTGAAGGAGAAATGGAGCAATGCAAGGGCAGTTATTTGGACAGTGCTTTGGGTAATAATTTATTATAATAAGTATATTATATAAGTATATTGTTATAGTAATGTATGTTGATGTTCACATTGGCGACCTTCAAGTTATTAAAAAAATACTTCTAACTTTTCGTGTATTTATTATGACTTTATTAATTCCCCTTAGACATAGTGAAAGGAGTGAACCTTTCAGAAATTGTTGGAGAACACTTAATAAAAAATCTATGCTGCATTCATATAATGTTTTTTAAACTTTCTTCAACAATTTCTGAATGTTTTATTCCTTTCTCTACTTTGCGCTACTTTTATATTCCACCGTTAATTTGAATGTCTAATTTAAATCTGCCGCCACACGTAACTTCGTGAGTGTACCGATTGATCGCTAGTGTACTCAAGGTCAAAACATGGTCAAAAAGATTAACATGGGAGTTACCATTCTCTTGGAGGTATGTTTTCCCTGACTACAATTGGGCTCCACCATCGCGATCGGTAGCGATTGTCATTTGTTTTGAAATCGAATTCGATTTATTCAGTACTCGATGCAGTCGGAAGTAAGCCCCGACCAAAGCCCACATAGCATCCTTTCAAATAAAAAAAATCGAAAAGCACGTTTACTAAAAAAAAGGAGGCAAACTGTCGAACTGTATACCTCTTCTCTTTGGAAGGCGGTCAATAAAAGCCTAAGATGTACTACTTCTGTCTATTCCCTTAAGTATATCAAACAAATTATGTGATTTTAGGAATTAAATCTGTGATAATTCAAAAATCAACCCACCATCCATGTAGTAAATAATAAATAAAATATTAATACTACTTCAGGTCCTTGGAAACTCAGCTCGTATACGAGACACTTCTCAATGTTTGTGAATAGTGTTCGAAAACACCACGAAAATACTGATCTTTTGCGACAAAGTTTCACCAACATGTTTTTGGACACTGATTTTAACTTATTAGCAAGCAATGAACTGTTTGACGTTGTATTACATGTTGGTCAGCGAAAGGCTAAATTGATGAGGGAAAGAGTAATTTTAGGGGTAGGTATGTCTATATAAGTTAATGTGAGTTAATGAGATTTGTTCTCTTTAGACACGAAGTAGCATATTCAAAGAATTGCTTTACGGAGTCACCACTAGTAACAACAGGAAAGATTTCATAGCCATCAATTACAAATGTCATTATTTATATTTGTCATGGTAACACAAGAAGTAAGTATTTATGCAATATTCTTAAATTACTTTTTTTTAACTGAACCTGTATCTGCCTAATAATTTTAATTTAATTGTGCTCCTTGTTCAAATAGCCACAAACATATAAAGATCATTCAGTAATATTCATTTTTATCAACAAAACCTAGATACTTTCTTACTTATTGTGTTACCATGACAAATATAAATAATGACATTTGTAATTGATGGCTATGAAATCTTTCCTGTTTTTGGTTAATTTAGTCTAAATTCACGATTGTAAGTATTTTTTAAAATACTATTAAGTTGAAATAATTTTGTAACGATTTGTAGTTTGCCCTGAAGAAGAGAATAAACATTCTCGAAAGCTCGGCTTCAATCAAAGAATTTTTATTTAATATATGACTGCATCCCCAAGAACATCTTTTTATATATATATATATATATATATATATATATATATATATATATATATATATATATATATATATATATATATATATATATATTGTTTTATTCTGTATTCTTGACTGGTTTATTATTTGATAAAATGGATTTTTGTTGGGGATGCATTCATTTAATAAATAAAATTCTTTGGATTATGCCAAGCTTTCGAGAATGTTTATTCTCTTCGTCGGGGCAAAATTCGTGAATTTACATAAAATTAACCACAAACAGGAAAGATTTCATAGTCATTTCAATGACATTTCTCATTGATGACTATGAAATCTTTCCTGTTTGTGGTTAATTTTATGTAAATTCACGAATTTTGCCCCAACGAAGAGAATAAACATTCTCGAAAGCTTGGCATAATCCAAAGAATTTTATTTATTAAATGACTGCATCGCCAACAGAAATCTATTTTCAAATCAAATATATATATATATATATATATATATATATATATATATATATATATATATATATATATATATATATATATATATATATAAAGGTGTTCTTGGGGATGCAGTCATATATTCAATAAAATTCTTTGATTGAAGCCGAGCTTTCGAGAATGTTTATTCTCTTCTTCAGGGCAAACTACAAATCGTTACAAAATTATTTCAACAACTTAATAGTATTATAAAAATACTTACAATCGTGAATTTAAAATAAATTAGCCAAAAACAGGAAATATTTCATAGCCATCAATTTTAATCAATTGATATTATCGCAAAACCTCAAATTGTATGTTGAATAGATATACTTGATGATGCTATGCTCATTTTTGTAAATTTCAACCTGGCAATAGTTGGCACATTAATAGCTCTTAATTCTGGTATATTTATGGCGGTTCTAGTCTAAAGTAAATTCTTATATTTTAGTTATCGTAGACTCCAATTAAAAATTTGTATTTGCAAGAGCATGCAAAACGGTGGGAGCCCAAGAGACTATTGATGAATTGACTGATTTCTTCAGTATGTTTGGAATTTCAAGAAGAACAATTTCGGATAGAAGCAAGGCTTTCAAAACTAATAACTTTAGATCCTTTATAACAAAGTTTCACATTAAGCATGGCTTAAGCTCAGTAGCATCGTCCAGATCAAACATTCAAGTAGAATGCTACAAAACGACAATTTCAGATGGACTCAATAAAAATAAATGATATATAATATAATATAATAAATAATGAAAGCGAATGGCCATAACAATCTTCCAAATATAATATGGGGCATGAATAATACCATAAATAAAATAAACAGCTTTAGTCCACACGCATTTATGTTTGGGTATAAAAAAAAGTGAAAGGTAATGATAGGTATGAAATGTAAATGTAAATGTAAATGTAAATGTAAATGTAAATGTAAATGTAAATGTAAATGTAAATGTAAATGTAAATGTAAATGTAAATGTAAATGTAAATGTAAATGTAAATGTAAATGTAAATGTAAATGTAAATGTAAATGTAAATGTAAATGTAAATGTAAATGTAAATGTAAATGTAAATGTAAATGTAAATGTAAATGTAAATGTAAATGTAAATGTAAATGTAAATGTAAATGTAAATGTAAATGTAAATGTAAATGTAAATGTAAATGTAAATGTAAATGTAAATGTAAATGTAAATGTAAATGTAAATGTAAATGTAAATGTAAATGTAAATGTAAATGTAAATGTAAATGTAAATGTAAATGTAAATGTAAATGTAAATGTAAATGTAAATGTAAATGTAAATGTAAATGTAAATGTAAATGTAAATGTAAATGTAAATGTAAATGTAAATGTAAATGTAAATGTAAATGTAAATGTAAATGTAAATGTAAATGTAAATGTAAATGTAAATGTAAATGTAAATGTAAATGTAAATGTAAATGTAAATGTAAATGTAAATGTAAATGTAAATGTAAATGTAAATGTAAATGTAAATGTAAATGTAAATGTAAATGTAAATGTAAATGTAAATGTAAATGTAAATGTAAATGTAAATGTAAATGTAAATGTAAATGTAAATGTAAATGTATATGTATATGTATATGTATATGTATATGTATATGTAAATGTAAATGTAAATGTAAATGTAAATGTAAATGTAAATGTAAATGTAAATGTAAATGTAAATGTAAATGTAAATGTAAATGTAAATGTAAATGTAAATGTAAATGTAAATGTAAATGTAAATGTAAATGTAAATGTAAATGTAAATGTAAATGTAAATGTAAATGTAAATGTAAATGTAAATGTAAATGTAAATGTAAATGTAAATGTAAATGTAAATGTAAATGTAAATGTAAATGTAAATGTAAATGTAAATGTAAATGTAAATGTAAATGTAAATGTAAATGTAAATGTAAATGTAAATGTAAATGTAAATGTAAATGTAAATGTAAATGTAAATGTAAATGTAAATGTAAATGTAAATGTAAATGTAAATGTAAATGTAAATGTAAATGTAAATGTAAATGTAAATGTAAATGTATCCTATTTCAAATAAAAAAGTTTCAACAGCAGTAAAGACTTTATCAGTATTCTTTCAACATTTTGAAACACCTTTGAGAATTAATTGCGATTATGGTCGATAATTTGATAATTCATTAATAAAAGATGTGTGCACGCTTTATGAAATAAAGATCACTTTTTCTAGCGTTGGCCATCCATAATCAAATGGTTCTTTAGAAAGATTTTACAGAACACTTGTGGAGATGATCCGTGCACAGAAGACAGAAAATCCAGATGAACAACCGTTTAATATTTTGCAAAACAAAACAACTGGTTTTGCCCCATATAAACTGATTTTTGGTCATACGTCTAGTAGATCACCTGAAACTCTGTATAATGAGAAGGCCCCTATTACCAAATACATTTGTGATTTGAACAACAGAATGCAACATTATTATAAAATTGCACTAGACAAAAACCGCAAGTCAGAAAGAAAAATCAGAAATTAAATTTGATAAAAATATTTCTGGAAAGCAAGTTTATCTAAAGACACAGGGTGATTCACGGAAGATGGTACCTTAGACGTTTAAGGAAAACTATACATAGGATCGTTCTGAAAATTGTATTAACAACTTTGATGAGACACCCTATATATTATCAATTTATTAGTTTCTCTATCGCCTTCTGGATATTCTTTCATAAGATACCCGTACCTATCTTTAACAGTTTCCAGTGAATTAATTAATTTTCTTTTGTTTTGTTCAAAACAGAGCCCCAATCAATAGCCAATTACTCTGAATTTTAGAATTGTGAAACGATGAAATTTCGGTAATAGCTTTAGAAAGACTTCTTTCTTAGTTATTATTTTTTTTTATTAAGCCTTTTTGAAAACTCAATGAATTTTATTTCGGCTAAGAATAAAAGCATACAATAATATTAATAAATAAATAATAGAGATACATTGCTAAAATCACAAATCATACATCGAGTTTACATTGTCTTAAAAATGTCCATATATACATGCAGGCGGTATCATTGGGTCTAGCTACCATGGATCGCACATCTTGGTTGGCCTGTATTTGAAGTCTCTGGAGGTGTTTCAGTAGCTTGTTTCTTGGGTCCGAGTATTCACTGCACTGCCAAAAAAATGTGGTTTATGTCCTGTGGGTTTTCGCTACAAGTGCAGTTGGGCTCGCTCGTGTATCCAATTCGAGCAAGTGATGCTGCTAGGTTGTAGTGATTGGCACGGATTCTATTTATGGTAACAATATATTCCCTCTTGAGATATTTTTTGGAGTGCCAAGGGGATGAATATTCTCTGTAACACTCATCAAAGTATCGTTTGCCTTTGGTAGCTGCAGCTTTCCTAATGTCATTGATGGTCTGTTTTTGGGCATGTTTCTTGAAATCTTCATACAGGTCTGTAAATGGAATTTTTAAGTGACCTAATGGTGGATCTTGGGAAGCGTCTTTGGCCAGTAGATCCGCCCTCTCATTGCCATGAATCCTTATATGGGAGGGTACCCAAAAAAATTTCACATTGGTATCTAGAGTTAGTTGATTGTATTTTTCTTTAATGATCGCTACATATGGGTTGACTTTGATACATATTTTGGTGTTCTGAAGACTTTGAAGTGCACTTAATGAGCCTTAGAATATGCATACATTATGAAGTTTGTTCTGTTGTACTAAATCCAGGGCTAGATATAAGGCAGTACACTCAGCCGTGTAAACTGAAGTCTGAGTTGGCATGCTAGCCTTTTGGATGATGTTTAGCTCTGGACAGTAACACGCCAACCCTACCGAATTTCTTCCTGATGATTTGCTCCCATCTGTGTATACCGCGTAAGCCTTGTTATCCGTAAGAGTTTTTTCATTAAGATTGTTCGGATTTGGTGTTGTTTTCAGTTTTTTTCCTAAGTGAAAATTGATTAGAATTGAAGTAAATGTAGTTTTGTAATTGTGTTTGTTTATGTGATATTGTTTATGCTTCTCAATGACTTCAAGTTGATCTAGTTCTTCTTCAATGCATGATCTGAGTATTCGTTTGCGTTTTCTCTTATCTTTCCTGCATTTTATACGATATCGTTGAATTGTGTTATAAGTGTTAGAACCTGGGCGAGACATGATTTTACACAGGTGTGATTTACATAGGAATTTTGCCCGCTCTTTCAACTCCACTAATTTAGATTCACCAAGGAGTATATTGTTGGGAGTACTATTTCTATATCCAAGAGCTGTCCGTATGGCACAGTGCTGAATTTTCTCCAGCTTAGCTATTGAATTCTGGCGAGTAGGAAAATAAATATAGCTTCCATAGTCTATTCTGGATCTAACAAAACTTTTGTATAAATTAATTAGTGTCTCAGGGTCGGATCCCCACCATGTTCCACTGAGAAACAAGTGGAGCACAAAAGTCAAAATATGTTTATAAACAATTCAAAGTTCAAAAAGTAAGTGAATTGAAGAAAGAAATACAATCAAAAATATTTTGTTCGTTAGGTGAAGTTACATAGTTACATTCAACAACCTACCCTTTGCAGCAATGTGTAGATAGTATTTTAACATCCTTAACATCAAATGTGTGTTTATGATTGATTTTATAAAAAGGTACAGTAAGAAACAAAGATTTATATTTATTAATAAGTTTAGTATGTTCCTAAATTCTGATGATTAACTTACGACCCGTTTGACCTACATATTTAGCAGAGCAATTAGGTGTGGGATAGAAAATTTCATATCCTACTCCAGATTTTTCTAAAAGATCGACCTTATCCTTGTTGTTCACTAACCTGCTATGTAATGTGTTGTTAGTAAAGAAACACACGTTTAATTATTTATTGTGGCGTTGTAGAATTTTTTTTATATCTTGAAAAACTTTGCCTATGGTATGGTATGAATGGTATAGAGCAATATTTTGATGGTGTAGTGTGAACGAGAACGATTAAATTTCTATTAGTGAATTTGGTTAAGTGTCTATAGTATAATATGTTAATTAATTTAATTAGGTTGTTATTATTTATACCAATTTGTTTGATAATGTTTAATTCCTTGTTAAAATCACTAGCGTTCATGGGTATGGAAAAGAGTCTATGGAATAGTGCATTGAAAGAGGGTATTATGTTTTCTGTAGATTGAGAATGCAAATTTATTATCTATCTTTTTGATTAGAATGTCAAGGAACGGTAGGCAGTTATTGTTTTCAATTTCAAAAGAATTCATTATTAAACTTGAAGAAATTTTGTTTTAGGACAGTATCCAAAAAATAACAAATATTTAAGCAATGTTGGAAGTTGGTACCAGAATCGAAAAGAAGATTCCTAACTAATTGGATACACTCATTTGGTGGAATACTTGGAAACAGATTAACCACTTCAATGATACCAAAATAGCATTATCAGGTATTGTTATATGTAATTTAACGAACTTGGGCTTCGGTGATCGGTGCCATAATGGTGGGCGTATGCGATTCGTCGGAAGGCGGAGCACCTAGTTATGTTGTGCAAAGCCGAAATTACTTTTTTAAAAAGATTTATTCAACTTATTTATACACAACAGACTTATAAAATGTAACTTGTCAATACTTTCGATAACACGTACAGTATGATGCTCGTACAAAATTACAAGTAAGCGAGGCTCACTTGCGAAAAGACTTTTATATTGAAATAAATGTTGAGTCGGCGTTTAACATGCTGACTCTTAAGAAATCAAGCGAATATGTCGCTGAGCTTTAAGGAAATTAGGCATATAACTCCTCCACCCATAAGAGGAAACTTTGGGGTTGGTCAAAGTTGACGTATTAATAAAACTGTTAAATATTTGATACGGATGGTTCGGGAAATGCCTCATTTCCATTAACTTTTTTCTTAAATCTAGTTAACAATTGTATCCTGAAATAGTACAAAATTGAAATAAGGATTATTACTATAAGCAATACATAGATTGGTAAATTTGAATGAGTCCAAATAGTTTCGTCAATAAGTGAGATAGATTCCGAAATAGGGTCCAATGTTAATTTAGACAACTGATCCAAGTTAAACGATTTTAAATTCAACTGTATAGGTTTTACACCAGACACTGCACTGGGTAGGTGAGGTAGGTAGACTGGTTCTTCTTGGATGGTTTCCTCTAGGTTAACGAACTAGAACTCCTTGGTTACGAATCGACAGGAGTAAGGGACTGTTATGAGGAAAGTACCTCTAACCTTATGGACTTCCTCACTTTCACATTTTCCATGCACTAAGGTCTCGGTGGGGGCGATGAGTAGGTAAGTATTTTTCATCACTGATGGTTTCAACTAGGACCTCGGTGATTTCTACTGGGATATGTTTGCATCGTGGATCTTCTTTAACCTGGAGCAGATTCTTTACACAGGTTTCCTGCTGGTAGTTTCTCTCAATTTGTGAAAGTTTACAAAAGAATTCTCCTTGGACAGCTTGGCATTTGCTTTTTAAATAATAAGTAGTGTCGTCTCCCATGGCCACATATGAGGTAGGAGGGATAATTGTTGTGGATTCACGAGTAGGGATGGAGAACAGGTGGTATAGATTATATGTTTTGGGATTTAACAGGGGAACGTGTAACAGAAATACTACATGCTCTGCGTTAATGTAATATTCTACATAGATTGTTCGTATGAAGAGAATATTGTCGTTAGAATAGTAATGTTCAGGCGTGTGATGTTTGGACAGTTCATCTCTCACTGACTTCAATGATTCTTCATTTATAATGGATAAGTGTAAGGTATTCAAGGAGGCGAAATTTATTGATACAAGCAACTTTTCCACGATTTGAGACAGATCTAATAAGCTGATTTTGAACATTGTAAGCATATTGGTAACGTTTTGGTCTTCCCCTCGAATCATTCTTAGTACATCCCTGATTCTATTGAAATTTGTGGTGATATTTCCTACTGTTTCTTCGTAATTCTTTATTAATTTCTGATTCAAAGAAGCTTGCTTATTGTAATGAGATATTATATTCTCTTGACCCCTTTTTAAATTTTCTATAGCTTTATCGTATCTGACACCGTCAGATTCGTCCAAGTTACCAGAAATAAATTTAAATACGGACCCTAAGGCGTTTGTCATCCCACGCTTTACTCTCTTCCATTATTCAAAATTTCGGGGTGAATCATAATTACTTGTGATCTTAATTGGTTAAATTGTTTCGTTACATACTCATATTCTATCATATCAGCCATGTACAGTTTGTTTTTGGTTTTTATGTGAAATTCCGATATTAAATTCTCTAATTCTAAAATGTTGCTACCAAGGATTTTAATAGGGTAATTGTGTAGGAATGTATGATGAGAATATTGGATTCTAGTGGGTCCCAATTTGAGAGGTAATATACCTGGATTATTTTCGAGGCTTTTAATTTCGATTTTCGGGGCTGTTGCTTGATTTTGGTGTACCAGTGCTATTAGCACCATTATTAGTAGGCTCATCTGAAACAAATGGAATGAGTGGTCTTTGGTGTTGTCTAGTCTTTCGTAATTCTTGTTTATGGTATGTGTTATTTTTAGTCGTTTTTACCTTTGTCCCTAGGTCTTTTTTTAATAGTTACGTGTTTATACAATGGGGATATTTCATTTCGAGGTCGTGTGGAAATATACGCGTCCAGAGTGTTGATCTTTGGTGGTTCTTTGCGTTTTTCGTTTTGCTTCTCGATGTATTTATCTTTTGCATCGCTGGATTTTTGGTAGACGTGATTGTACATGCTCTTAATTTTATTCCTCAAGTCGTCAATGTATTCGTTGTATTGATTCTTCGAATCAATTTCCAGAATGTCTCTATTATCTAAATGTCCAAATAGTAGTTCCGTTGGTCGGAAGTTCGTGGTACTATGTATTGTTCGATTATATATTATTGTTGCATTTTCAAATATATTGTGTGACAAAGCCTTTTGTTTTTGAAGTGTTAGTGTTCTCATAATTTCGATTAAAGTGCTATGTACTCTTTCTATGGGGCTGTTAGCGTTGGGATGTAGGGCAGTAGTCGTATGGTGTTCGATGTTATACGATTCCATAAGTTTATTGAACAAACCCGTATTAAATTGTCCATCAGTCACTAGTGTCTTAGGTAATTTGTATCGCGAGAATATCTTCAAGAACTTCTGAATAATTTCTACCATGTTGGCAGAATTTAATTCTTCATACATGAAATATTTCGAAAAGTTGTCAATGCACGTCAGGTACTTGGATTTGTTATACGAGAATATGTCCATGTAAACTATTTCGAATGGAGTCTTAGGTGTAATTGAGGTACCAAACTTAAGTTTTATGGGATTTCTCTCGTATTTTGTTTGTTGGCAGATTCTGCAGTTATTCAAATGTGACTGGCAATCCTTCAATATATTTGGCCAATAATAAACCCTCTCAATTTCTTCTTGCAACTCGCGTATTCCTCTGTGGGTGATCTTATGGAATTTATTTAATATTTCTAGCTGATGTTCTCTCTCGATTACATCTTTTAGAATTATTCTAGTGAATACAAATTTAACACTTTTATCAAAAAGCATATTTACGATGGTTGCAATTTCTTCATACATACCGTCGTCTTTCGAGTGAATGGCATTAAGTACCTTAGGATTTACATACTCTTGTAAAACGTTTTGAATTTCATTTGGATAATTATTATTCGTGATTTGAACCTCTAGACGTTCTTTATTAAATATATTGATTGATTTAATCTTAGGTTCGTTATCTAGTTTAAAAATAATTTGTTTCTTAAATAGATTCAAGGGTTTGTCGGTGATGGTTAGTTCCGCTGAAGTATCGTCTTCCTGCGTATGTAGAGTATTGTTGTCTGCTATTCTGCCTTGATCTAAATTGTCAACTATATTAACTTGGTCCGTCTTTGTAATAGAATTCTGTTTGTCAGGTGGCTTAATCTGGATTTCGGAGATAACCTTAATTTTGTCAGAGTCTTGTTTTTCAGAAGTCTCGTCTAGGATGTCCTCTAGATTTCCTAGTTCTGGTAAGGGCCTTTCACCAATATCTCCGGGATTGGCAAATAGGGATAAGAGGTCGTCAGGTGTGTTGTCAAGTTGTAGAGGGTATGCTTCTAAACGCGATAGGAAGTCAGCGTTTGCATTCAATTTTCCTTTCTTATATACGATTTCGTAATCGAATTCCATCAGTTTGAGTCTCCAACGGACCAGCTTTGAGTTAGGCTCTTTTATATTGAAGAGCCACTGTAGTGGTTTGTGGTCTGAGACAATCGTAAACTTATTCCCGTAAAGGTATGGTCGAAATTGTTTTGTGGCGTAAACAATGCTGAGACATTCTTTCTCAATCGTCGAATAATTTTTCTCGTGGTCGTTCAATGTTCTCGAAATGAAGGCTATTGGTTTATCAGAACCAATAGGACCTTGACATAGGACCGCGCCTATACCAACGTTTGAGGCATCAGTCGTCAAAACGAATTTCTTGTTAAAGTCGGGGTATGCTAGGATAGGTTCATTACAGAGTATTTGTTTGATGGTTTCGAAAGCTTCTACAAATTCGGACTTATGCTCTACTTTTGCGTTCTTTTTAAGACAAGTCGTCAAGGGTTTTGTAATGGTTGCATAGTTTCTCACAAATTTCCTATAATAACCTGAAAGCCCTAGGAAACTTTTAATTTGTTTTGTCGTTGAAGGTATCTTCAAGTTTTTGATCTTTTCAATTAATTTTGGATTTGGTTTAATACCATTTGTGGTGACTATATGGCCTAAATATTCTATTTCCTGTAGAAAAAATTGGGATTTATCTAACTGTATTTTAAACTTATGTTGTCTCAGTCGTTGTAGAACTGTAGTTAAATTTTGTAAATGTTCTTGCATTGATTTTCCTAATATTATAATGTCGTCCAGATATACTAAGCAAATTTTATTTAATAATCCTCTTAAAACTTCATTCATGACAGGCGCGAACGCTGCTGGAGCATTTCGGAGACTAAACGGCATCCGTAAAAATTCGTAATGGGCATCTTCTGTCGAGAATGCAGTTTTGTGGCGATCTTTTTCCTCAATTTAAATTTGATGGTAGCCAGATTGAAGATCAATTTTGGATAATAATCTCGAACCGCCCAATATGTCAAGAATGTTTGATATATTCGGTAGAGGATATTTATCCTCGATAGTGTTTTCATTGAGTTTTCGAAAGTCTACTACCATACGCCATTGTTTCTTGCCGTCTTTTCCGTCCTTTTTGGGGACAAGGAAAATCGGAGCCGAGTAGGGCGACGTACTTTCTGTAATAATGTTGTGTTCTAATAGTTCGTTAATTTGTTTATTAATTTCATTTTTTTGCGAATGTGGGAAACGATAAGGTTTTGAAAAGATAGGAGTTTCATTATTTAATGGAATGGTGTGCTTGATGATAGAAGAGAATGTTAGCTTATCTTTTTCTTTATAAAACGTGTCTTGGTATTTTGTTAATTCATTAAAAATTATTGTTCGTTCTTCTTCTGTTCTGATATGGTCGAGTTTTTGTGCTAACGTTAGGTCTTCAATGCTGTTATCTGACGTCTCGTGTTTCACGACACGTGCATGACAGACGTCGAATTCCTTAAGATTGATGTGGTTAGCTAAAATGGGCTCATCTAGACTAAGAATATGAGATTTTTCCTCGTTCGAATTATTTTGAATAGCTACATTAACTCTGAAATTACGAGCAATATTAATATTTTTAGGAATGTCGTAATGTCCAATTGTTTGTTTGGGTATAAGAACTGTTCCCTTCCTAATGTTAGTTTTATTAGTTTCTGACCCTGTTTAATTTGAGTTTGAAAATAATTAATAGTTGGAGGTTGATATCTACATAAATCATATTCTAAATTATTAAGTACTATTTTGCCTCTACTGTAATCTAATAACATATTTAGTTGTTCTAATGTTTCTGTTCCCAGCAACATATCAAAATGCTGGTGAAAATTTATAATATAAAATTTGAGGAATTGGCCAGGTTGGAGAAAATCGGTAACGAAAACTTCGTTATGTTCTGATTGGTTCAATATGGTTTTAATTGTAATTTTTTCTTCGGTAATCCTATCGGGAAAATATTTATGGGCTATATGGGGGATGCACAGGGAATTGGTGGCACCGAAATCAATAAGTATTCTAAAGCCGTTAATAACTAAATATGGTAAACTAGATGATATAAGATGGTGATTGGTTTCTAAGAATTTGTGTCCGAGGCAGATACCTGAAAATTTTCAGATTCTTCCTCTGGGAAGGATTCGATTTCACCTTCGTATTGTGGATATAATTCTTCCGTTTCACTCCAATTATCATTCTGTTCATATCCCATATCGTGTGTATGATACGAGGGTACCTCATGTAAATTAATCTGAGGGTTTCGCCACCGCTGGAATTGCGGCTGATTAAACTTGTTATCCGGCCGATTTTGCGATTCTTGGTTCGATACAGGTGGAATTTTATTAGCTCTATTGATAGCGCTAAAGTTATTCGGTTGTGTTCGAGTTGGACCTTGTTGGAAAGGTCTATACGATGATTGTTGTTGATTAGATGTGTTATAATTGTAGTAAGGTTGCTTCGTGCCGTAATTATTCTTATTCGGAATTTGCGTCATGGTTGTTGTCGGTCTATGTGTCTGATTCGTAACTGGTCTGGGATGGTAATTAGGTGGGAAAACGTAATTGCGACTAGGAATTGTACTACTTTTACTAACGGTATCGTTTTGCCCATGCTTGGACACATGCTTTAGCACTGTATGTATCGCTTCTTCCAAAGTTTTATGTTGTCTTACCTCGAGTATAGTCTGTAACATTGGTGGTGCATTATTATAGAATACCTCCAAGGCTGTCTGGTCATTTATTTCGCAATGTACTTTTTTTTGATTAGCAGATAAATCGTCATCCGCATTTATTTTTAAATTAAGTTTGTTCTGTAATTCTTTCAAACGCTCAATAAAATCAATCAAACTTTCTTTCTGTATAATTTTAAGGAATCTAAATTTGTGCGCAACTGTCTGTCGATCTGTATGGTCCCCGAATTTTGTCCTAAGAGATGCTTTCAACTATTCCCAAGTCTCTATGTCAGGTCTCGTACTTATATATTGTTCTGCTTTGTCCTTTAATTTACTGAGGATTAAGCAAAATGTGTAATCATTTAGAGTATTGTCCGTCGTAGCTCCGTATTTCGCATGAAATTTGTTTACGCGGTTTATAAATACTTCTAATGCGTCCGGGTTTCCATCAAATCTAGGAATAACCTCACCATAGCTGCGTGCGGCTGCTATCAATTGTTCAGTTGTTAGAGCCATCTTAGATTGAATTACTGAGCTATTGATTAGATCTGTCTCGTTATGAGAATTACTTATATCATAAATATCTTCCAAACTTCGTTCTGAATGGATGTCGCTTAAATTAAATGAAGGCAGAGAGAGAAATGAATCAGAACATTCACAATCCGTTGACTCTATTATAACAGTATTCTCCGTCATAAATTGGTAATGATTTCGCAAAGATTTATGTTATAATTCCACATGTAATATTTCATAAAATAGAGGTTTTATAAGAACTAAGGAAAAAGGAATGTGGCACTTACTACTTCTGATGTTTCTCTGCTGCTGGATCTCCCTTCGTTGGCACTTGTAGGTTGCGGTGGAACTTTTCACTTAAATTCACGAAACAGCTGGACTAATTCGCACTTGTTTTTCGTGTTTGTTTTTTGAAAAATGATCCGGATGACTGCGCCAGTTATGTTGTGCAAAGCCGAAATTACTTTTTTAAAAAGATTTATTCAACTTATTTATACACAACAGACTTGTATGTAACTTGTCAATACTTTCGATAACACGTACAGTATGATGCTCGTACAAAATTACAAGTAAGCGAGGCTCACTTGCGAAAAGACTTTTATATTGAAATAAATGTTGAGTCGGCGTTTAACATGCTGACTCTTAAGAAATCAAGCGAATAAGTCGCTGAGCTTAAGTAAATTAGGCATATAACTACCTTAGCGTGTGCGGCCGTTGGTGGGACCCGGGTGGTGTGTTGCATACCGCTATTGGTATTGGTCAGCCATGCATGCCTGGGTCAAGACATATTCCCGAAGCTTCTAGTAACTTCGCGCAAGTTCGGGAGAGCTCGCTTGGCATCGGAAGATGGGTGTAGAAAATACGAGAGCCAATCTGCTTGCCTATATAAGGGTGTTCGAGCAGCGCTTCAAACCAGTCCCAAACCGTCAGACGCCTGCGCACTTCACTTTACGATGAAATAATTTATTCCCAACTACTAGTTAGATGTTCGAGCAGTAGTTTGACGATTTCCAAACTCAGTTTGAGACAGGCGCACTTGACGCGTCTTCTTCTTCTTAGAGTATAGTGTTCTCTACCACCACAGTCCTAAACTAAACCCTGGTTTTGTGTTTAGTCCATCAGTCTTTCATTGATGTTCTCCCTTATCTTTGGTCATAAAACACATCTATCGGCATAGTCATTTGTTCTATGGCGACAAAATTGTAAGAAAGTGGAAGGGGTAGTTTGCAAACTGCAGTTTGGTGTTCGAGCAACAAAATCCCAAACCACTTGGAAACTGTTCCAAACCGCACATGTGCATTTTAAACAGGTATCAAACCGTCCCAAACTACTGCTCGAACACCCTTTATATTGGTGAGTGCTGCGGAGTGAGTCAGTCAGGGACAATCGCCCGGTGCAGACGAGTAAGTCTGGTGTCAGTGAATATAAATTCTAAATAGTTGAATATAAATTGTACATAGTTGTAAATAGTGCAGTGTAAATATAAATAGTGTTAAGTTAGATAAGTAGTGAATATAAATAAACTGTTGTAAATAAATAAAGCCCAGTCATTTTCATATGCCCGTTACTTTATGTAATATTCTAATAATTAAGTCTTTAGAATTTCATGGTGAATATGGATTCTTAAAATTAGTTAATCCTCTTATTAATTTGTTTAACCATGATGATAGTTTAGAAGTGGGAGAATTGCAATAGGATACTTCATGGAGTCGGAATTAATTTATCTTTATGTGTGTTATAATGTAAAATGGTATTTATGGTACTATCCAGATCTTTTTTCACACGCTTGAAATATTTTGTTGTAGGATCAATTTCTAATTTAAGGAAACTATCAGAAGACAAAAAACTTAGGACCTTGTTCACATAACAGGACGATCTAATATAACAATGCAATAACCTTTGTCTGCTTTTGTGGCGATTAAGTTGTGTCTAACTTTATTGGTTACTAGATTCAAATTATATCTTAGTTTCTTATCTCTGTCAAATGTAATATTAGGATTAAAAGAAGAGTTTTTATTCAAAACACGAGCAATATCACTTCTAATCAAATCCTTATTAGTAAAATTAGTAATTTCAATAACTTTTTCACATTCAATGGCAAGGCGTTGGTACTCTTTTTGTCACTGGGTTTGTAAATATTGAATTTTAGACCATGATTAAGAAGGTTTATTTCTTGTTCATTGAAAGAAATAATTGTTCATAATTCTGGGGTGGAAAACGTGGTCAGAAAAAAAATTATTACGTTGAGAATTATTATGTTGGATAGTGTTGTATAGTAAATTAGATATTTTTGTTTTTAACTTATTGTGCTTCTCCTTACCTTTTTGTACAGTAAAGTCTAACATATCTCTATGAAGGGAATCCAGTTCTACGAAGTCCAGGAGGTGTGAGAGTCTTAGATAGATCCATTTGAGTTGGGTATTGGTGGTGTTAAGTTTGATGTAATATGATCTGATTTCTTGTTTTATTCAGGTGACGTTCCCGAGGGATATGGCTTTTTTGGCAGCTGGAGTTGTTATTCTTGAATGTGAGGAGACATAATTGGGAATGAGGCCTCTTCTCAAGCACTCAATGTTGAACCAAATATCCAATGACACCATTCTTCGGCGTAATAGTAAAACCTTATATTGGCGGACCAGGACTGCTCGACTAGCATCTTGATATTTCAAGAAGAAATCCATTCCTAAAGTGGAGTAGTGAAGAATTTAAATAAAACAATGTGTCATCTACACAATTATAATTAAAATTTTATTAAATTAAATGGGATAGGTTCCGGGATTGGTAAAACCCCATTATCAATCTAGATATAAGGTTCTGTAAATAAAGAAATATAATAATTAGATTAAATGTTAAAAAATCGAAATACAATTTGATAATATGGCTGTTATGGAATGTTACTCACATGGTAAAATAAACATCTTAGGGAACCCAATGTAACCAGTCAAATTATAAAATAAATAAAAATAATTGTATTGAGTATATGAAATTTCCTGTTCCTAACCTAATTGCTCTGCCAAATATATAGGTCTAACGGGTCGAAAATTAATCACCAGAATTGAGGAACATACTAAACTTATTGATAAATATAAATCTTTGTTTCTTACTGTACCTTTTTATGAAATCAATTCGAGCAGTTCATTTGCTAATCACATCATCAATCATAAACACACATTTGATGTTAATAAGGATGTTAAAATACTACACATTGCTGCTAAGGGTAGGTTGTTGAATGTCTTAGAGATATTTGAAATAAATTCGAATAATAATAATCCTATGTAACTTCACTTAACGAACAAAATAATTTTGATTGTATTTCTTTCTTCAATTCACATACTTTTTGAACTTTGAATTGTTTATAAATATATTTTGAGTTTTGTGCTTTTCTTTATCATAACCTTAATTAATTTTAATTTTCCTGCTCTTATAGTAACCAATAATACATGATAACTTTCTACTTTTATTTTGCTTAGTTCGTATAAATATCAATAGATGTATCTACTACTATAACTATACAGGGTGATTCATTGGGAAATGGGCATACGCCAATGGTAGATAGGGGTGACGTAGCTGGTTCTAAAAAACCTATATTTAATGGGTCTCTGATTCTTTATAACCGAAATACAGGGTGTTTTATCCATTATGTCCATTTTTTCATTTAGTCATAACTTCCGAACCCCACTGTAAATTCTTTTCATATTCGCAACAAATACTCTTCAACCTGTATGGTACCGAATACCAGATAAATATAAATGAAAATCCAGGTACGGATATGGAAAAAATTAGAAAAATTGAATCACTTACACACAACACCCTGTATATCAAAATTTGGATTTTTTTTAGCAGATTTGGATAGAGACCAAATGTGTTTGGTACTTCCACATACAATTCTAGTACTTGTTAATTTGAGCCAAAATTAATATTTTCGATGAATGTGTGGTACAAAATTGAAAAAAAATCATTTTCTGCTATGAAATCTAATCTTTCAAATCTAATCGATAAAATCATCAAGCATTTCATAATATTCTAATGTTTGGATCCCAACATTTTTGTAACATGAGTCGACAGGTCCGTATTTAGGACACAATACTAATTGCAAGGATTTAGTAACAAACACCCTGTATGTGTAATACATATGTGATAATTGTATTTTTCCATTATGCTAAACTTCAAACAGACAATAAAATAATAAAAAGACTGTATTCCAAAAAAGTATAAATTTATTTTAAGAAACACTAACTCATTAATATTTTATTAAGTGAAAAGAAAAGAACTAAAAATAGGATTGAAAACTTTAAAATAAAATATTCCAAGAAAACTAAACTACAACAGATGCTCAATGTGGCCACCATTTTGCTCACTACATTTATGTACCCTTTTTGTAAGACTAATTGATCGTCTAATCATATCCGGATTATTTTTCAATTCGCCGCAGGCCTGTTCGATTCTTTGCGAAAGGTCTTCTCTTGAATTTATTTCAATTGCATAAACTTTCGATTTTAAATAATCCCAAACGCTATAGTCGACTGGGCTAAAATCAGGTCCCCTTGCAAGCCAGTTATGAGGTCCACCTCTGCCTATCCACCTATTTGGAAAATTTTGATTTAAAAAGTCTCTGACTATTGCCCTGAAATGAGGTGAAGCACCATCATGTTGGAAGTACATGCCTCCAATGTTAACATCTGCATCGTGTAGCAATATCGGTAAAATATTTTGCAGAAATTCCAAGTAAACTTCACCAGTTAGTAAATGTGGAAAAAAATGCGGACCAATTAAAAGGTTGTTAATAACACCACACCATACATTGAAGGAGAATCTTACTTGTGAGTGTGTCTGTTTGATAGCGAACGGATTTTGTTGTGCCCAAACATGTGAATTTCGTAAATTATTAATACCGTCCCTGGTAAACTGAGCTTCATCTGTGAATAAGCATCTGTACAATATTATGTTATTTTGTAATATCCACCTACTAGAAGCCAATCGAGGAACTTCATCCCCCAAATGAAGCCTCTGAACTTCCTGTAGGTGATATGGATGGAAATTATTTTTTCTTAATCTTCGCCAAACCGTAGATTGAGGAACATTAGTCGCATGGCTGATTCTTCTCGTGCTGATTTTTGGGTCGTCTCGCAAAATGTCTAGAATATTTTGTTCCAAACCATTATGTTGTCTTTCATGATGTTCATTTTCTGCCACTGTTGGAAATTTACCGTGTTCTCTAAGATAACTAAACACATTAGCAAAAGTTTTGTCATTTGGTAACCTCCGATTAGGAAATCGCCGCTCATATTCCCTTGGGGCAGCTTTTCCATTACCATTACAGAATCCGTACACATATACCATGTCTGCATATTTACCATTATAAAATTTATGGGGCATTTTCCGTGAGAAATGACAAGGTATCAACAAATAGTCACTTATCAAATGCAAAAACACAAGTATAAACTCTTAAATCATCAACTGATGTCAAATTTACACCCTGACATCAGCCAACTTGACAATTACAACAAATTGGGATATTTACTAGTGTATTTATTATTCGCTGAAACAAGAAATACGTACGGAATGCAGTAGTTCATTCTTATTCAAAATGCATCAGAATAGTTAAGAAATGACCAACTAGCTCTTACTGAAAGACTAATTATGTATAATGGGATAAATAATAACCGCTTCTAATTTTTTGATTCTTAGTAATTTTTTCACATAATACAATTTCAACGAGTTAGTATTTCTTTCCATAAAGGTACGTATACTTTTTTTCAGGATAGAGTCTTTTTATCATTTTATTGTTTGTTTGAAGTATAGCATAATGAAAAAATACAATTATCATATTTGTATTAGACATACAGGGTGTTTGTTACTTAATCCTTGCAATTAGCATTTTGTCCTAAATACGGACCTGTCGACTTATGTTACAAAAATATTGGGATCCAAACATTAGGAGATTATGAAATGCTTGATGATTTTATCGATTAGATTTGAAAGATTAGATTTTATAGCAGAAAATGATTTTTTTCAACTTTGTACCACACATTCATCGAAAATATTAATTTTGACTCAAATTAACAAGTACTAGAATTGTATGCGGAAGTACCAAACACATTTGGTCCAACATAATTTCTCTGCTCTTTCCAAATCTGCTAACAAATTTTCAAAATTTTGATATACAGGGTGTTGTTTGAAAGTGATAATTTTTTTTATTTTTTTCCAAGTCCGTACCTGGATTTTAATTTGCCTGGTATTCGGTACCGTACAGGATGAAGGGCATTTGTTGCGAATATGAAAAAAATATACAGTGGGGTTCGGAAGTTATGACTAAATGAAAAAACGGACATAATGGATAAATCAACCTATATCTTGGTTATAAAGAATCAGAGACCCATTGAATATAGGTTTCTTAGAACCAGCTACGTCATTCCTATCTACCATTAGCGTATGCCCATTTCCCAATGAATCACCCTGTATATACAATGTTTCAATATAATATCATTCTTTCTTGCATCGACCTCAAAAATGTAACACAGAATAATTTTTCCGTTAGAATTTAATTTTAATTTTGTTTTTGTAACAATTATGTAATTTATTTTCGGGTTTATGTTATTAGTTGGGGTAATTTATATGAGAGTTTTTGAATTATTTTATGTTTTATTTATTTTATAATTTGACTGGTTACATTTGGTTCCCTAAGATGTTTATTTTACCATGTGAGTAACATTCCAAAACAGCAATATTATCAAATTGTATTTCGATTTTTCAACATTTAATCTAATTATTATATTTCTTTATTTACAGAACCTTATGTCTAGATTGACAATGGGGTTTTACCAATCCCGAAACATGTCTAATTTAATTTAATAAAATTTTAATTATAATTGTGGAGATGACACATTGTTTTATTTATAAACAAATATAATAATGAAATCGTTTGCGACTCTCTAATGTTTTAGAAAAATCTTAATTGATTTAAAAATTTGTAGGTTCAATAAATATAATTCTATTAGTGCTGGTACCTATAAAGATGTACAATTTCCTTTAATTATATGACTTTTGGCACTAACTTCAAGTACTAGAACCAATATAATTAATATTATTTTGTATTATGGCTATTCATACACAAATTATGTATTTCCTGAACCTACAAATTTTTAAGTCAATTTAGATTTTTTCTAAAACAATAGAGTCACAATTTCTGATAAATTGGGAGAGAATGTAAGGTCTATTTTCAAGATGTGTTGGCTAATCGGTGTTAACTATTTAACAATCTAATTACTCATTAAATATTGAGTCACAAAAAAAATAAAGGCAACACAAACCTTCACAAACGATCTGTATCAACAGAAATTTAAAAACATACATTTTTCAAATTCGTGTTTGGCTAATTGGTTCATGGTATACAGACCTTTACTATACATTATATGAATTTATTTCAGGAAAATATTTGCCCATATACAGGGTGCTCCAAAACAGTGTGACGAACAAACATTTTTTTTTTCAAATGGCATGCCCTGTATATTTTAAAGACTTAGGTTCATTTTTATGTTTATTCTTATTTCCCAAAATTTTATTCAACTTTAGTAGTTTAGTAAGAACTAAAAAAAATATTTTGCAGGCTTGGAAATAATAATTTAAAATGTATTTTTACCGGATAAGTAATGGCAACTTTAATACGAGAAGTCTAATGATACCCTGACATTAGAAAGTTTTATAAATTTTTTTACAGGGTGTTTAAAATCTAGTGGTAAAAATGTCAACTTTTAAACCATTTTTTCTTGACATTTTCAAATGATTCACTCTGTATATTATTTCACTGTTTAATATAGAATGAAAGAACAATTATTTTTTGTTTTACCAGTAAGGCAGTGTGGAAAAACATATCAGTGTAGCCATTTATTTAATAATATCTAATATCTAAGATTAGCTGATAACTTTTCTAGGAGTTTTTTATTACATATTGTGAAATAATAAGAAATGAGGCGTACTAACGGGCGAATATTTTATTAAGAGAAAATGATTTTACAAAGGAAGAGCTCAACAAAAAATGTTTTCTACCAAGTAGAACTTATGTGCCTCCGTTTCCCGATAGGCGACAATCAGAACCAAAGAGCTTTATTTGAGCGTTTTCTCGTAAAAGGGAGCATGGACTACGGAAAAGAAGAAATGATAAGAACGGTTACAAATGAGGAAAATCAATTAGTCAGACACGTGTGGGAGAAGAAGTTGGAATAAGTGATAGGTCAATTCAGAGAATTATGAAACTTCATCGATTATCATCCATTGGGAGTTCAAATTAGTTTTGCCGCGCTCGATCAGCTGTTCCATTGTAGGTCAACGGTGACCTTGAATCAAAGCTCGTATGCGTATGTTATTCATATGAAATCCAGCCAATTAGTAGTTCATTTCAGTTCTACGAGTTTTACAAAAAGGAGACAAGAAATAAAGTGAAGATTGTAAGATATTACGCAAGAGAACTAATTAATATATATTATTTAGTAAGTTGAACTTAAAATGGCAATTTACTATCTAGAAAGTAATCTATTTCAGGTTAGATTTCAAAGCTCCAAACAGTTAGAAGTTACAGGTTGGTTTATTATATAGATGAACTATAGTATTTCATGTAAAAACGTATAACAAATATTACAACATAAAATATAACTCATACACCTAGAGTTTCTTCTACTCCATTCGATACTTCTTACTACTGACAAAATGGCACAGAAAATTTATATCAAAAAATTTATAATGTTATTGGCAATATAAATCTAAATTCAAAATTTGCAATTACAGAGTTTTCTTTTATTGAAATATAAGGAGAAACTCTTTTTTGATAATCTAAATATTGAGCTCATAAAAAGTTTTAAATCCACAGATTACTTTGATTATTATTTCAATGAGGGTGGCTCATGTAATGGTTCTACACTATATGTATCTGAGAAAGTACTTTAGTTCTTATAAAACAACTTGTGTTGTTATCGAAAGCTTAATCATATCAGATTCACGCACGAGAAGTAAAAACCCTAAATCTTGCTCTGATTATACGGTTGAATATCCCGCTGAATATACTATTTATTGGGCAAACGCGGACTTAAATAACAATAAAAAACAAACACATTCATCTGCCATACGAAAGATAATGCAAGGGTTTGAGCAAAGGGGTAGTTGGTCTATGGTTGTCAAAGTGACCCACGGTGCGTAGAGAGACACTACGGACATTAGATTCACCAACATAACTGTCATTACTACGCCACGGAGAGTACAAGAATCATACGAGAAATAGACCAACAACAACGTTGATCAATTAATGTTTGGGGAGGAACTGTTTGAGAACATGTGGTAGGCCCTTTTTTAACGGCCACATTACCGGTCAAACGTATTTCGAATTTTTAACAAACAATTTCCCGCATTTCTTTTAAATTTACCACCAAATACATGTGGTTGCAACAGGATGGTGTTCCAGCTCATTATTCGCTCCAGGTCAAAGCACTGTTAGATGTTAGATGTTTCCCCAATTCGCTGTATTGGAAGAGGGGTGTAGTTAAATGGCCAGCAAGATTGCCCGATTTAAAACGTTTTTTCAAGTAAGAATGAATAAATGTCTTAAACAAAACGAAAGACATTTTGAAAATCTAAAATAAAAATGGGTTTCTGCAAAAATATTAAAAAATAAACAGATTATTTTTTCATCATAAAAAGCGAAATATTTTCTATTAAATATGTAAATGGCTACTCAGGTAGGTATGTTTTTCATACTGCTTTACTGGTAAATAGACATATTTATGTTTTTTGTTAAATGTCTTATAAACGGCTTAGAATTTCAATACACTTGTAAATACAAAAATAATTGCTCTTACATTCTTGGAATCAAATTTTAGACACCCTGTACAAAATAAAAAACTATTTAATGTCAGAGTATCGGTAGACTTTTTGTTCGTGCGCGCCTTTTATATAGTAAACGAGCTCCGATTTTGATGATTTTTGATTCACAATATCCGGAAACGTTTAAATTGAAATTTTTTTCAGAAGAGTTATGGTTTTGGAGATAGAGGCATGTTAAATTCTCAAATATCTGTATTTTTGCTATGTGGAGAAGGCGATTTCTTTCGAAAATTGAAAATCTGTGGGTACTACACAAGACATAATTATTTGTAGCATTATTTATAATGAACATTTACGGTTTTCAAATTAAATCGGTGTTAAAATGGTAACATCTAAAATACTTAAGCTTATTTCCGCAGCGATGTTTTGAGATCTCAATAATAACAACTACAAGCAAAGAATATACGTGGGTAATAGGATAAGTACTATCTTCATTGGTGTGAGTGAACGTTCAATGATTTTTGTGACTACATGTTAAACTCAAAAGTGTAAAATAAATATTTTTTTACAAAAAATTAGACGTTATTAGTTAGTTCACTAAAAATATAAAGTAATATTAATACTATTGGTGCTGGTACTTGTGAAGTTGGTGCCAAAAGTTATCAATCTAACTACAAATGCACAACTTCAAAAGTAACAGCACCAATAGAATTCATATTATTAAGGTAGATAATTCGGTTGTAAGATTGCTTTTTTATATTTTTTTTATGGCTGTTCGCGCGGTTCGCATAGTAAACGTACTGCGATTTAGACGATTTTTGTTTCATTTGAAAGAGGAGAGTTGAGAAATGGTCCCATATTGCGGAAAATCATATCCAGAATCTCCTTCCCTCCAAAAACCGCCCCCAAAGGGGGTGGAGGGGGCAAATTTTTTCGAAAATCGAAAATCCGAGACGACAAAATTAACGAAAATTCCATATCCGGAAATGTTTAAATTGGACATTTTTGAAAATAATCATACATTTCCGCGCTACAGGCTGAAATATGTGTTTCAGCTATGTGGAGGGGGCAAATTTTTTGGAAAATCGAAAATTCGAGATTTGAGAATTAGAAAGGGGACCATATCCGGAAACATTTGAATTAAACATTTTTTTCAAAAGAGTTACGGTCTCCGAGTTTCGCAATGGTAAAGTCTGAAATATGTGAAATGCGTATTTTCGCTAGTACAAGCTAAACCTACCTATAACTTTTTGGGTATTAGTGAACGTTCAACAATTTTCATGACTAATTTTACACTAAAAAATGTGAAATAAACATTTTTTACAAAAAATTGGACCGACTTTATCAGTTGTTGCACTGAAAAAAAACAAATTAATATTAATTCTATTGGAGGTTCTTTTGGAGTGGGTGCCTACAACAACAAACTACAACGGCACAACTTCAAAATTACCAGCACCAATAGAAATAATATTATTTTGTATTTTTCAGTGCAACAACTGATAAAGTCGGTCCAATTTTTTGTTAAAAATATTTATATTTTTCAGAGCACCAACTAATAACGTCGGTCCAATTTTTTGTAAAAAATATTTATCGAAAATAATTTCGTCTTCCATCCCTTTTGGACAAAGTATTTTGGGGAATAACATAGATATTAGATGTTGAATAGTTGAATAACAATTTATCTGTTGAAACTACTATGCAAGACTCGCAAACAAACATAAAAACTATAGCCCGCTGCAGACGGAGTATGTTTTGCTGCATGTTTCCTTGACGGGAGCTAAGCATGGTACTGTGGATGCTTCCGTGTAAGAAATTGACATCGCGTGCACGGTTGGTTGCCTGAACTACATGATGATTATGATAGAACCGGTGCTATTTTCGGTGATTGTTTTCACGCATCGTGCCTTGTCGGAGCACTCGGAACTAGTCGAGTCGTACTCAAAAGTTATTTTGCACATGATAACATGTTATTTTTGATTGTAGGGACATTTTCTCTGTTGTATCAATGATAAGAAATAAAGCTTGATTGGATTGGTCAATATTTTGTATCATTTGTCACAGTCATATTTCTCTGTACTGTCATTTCACATCTGCATCGTGTGAAGCCAACACAAGCAAGGGAGCCATTAACACAACATTCGCGGCAACATTTATCGGACCGTGCAGCAAAACAAACAAGCAATCATGCAGCAAAACATACTCCACCTGCTTATTATGTATGGAATAGGGACAGCTTACGCTGAGGAATAGGTGTGAATAATTTTTTGGATGACTAATAATATATATATTATAGCTTGTATGGTTAGGGAAATAGTGGTCAATTAATAATTTTTTTGCAAGAATGTGATTATGAAGCCATGAAATGGATAAAATAAATTAATTGAACAAATTTTAAAAGTCAATTTTTTTTTTTATTATCTACCCGTTGTACATCAAAGATTGCTTTGTTTTAACTTTTTTTTGATTAAAGTAAAACAATTAAGTTCATTTATTTCAATTTCTCAGTTATTCATATACCATATTATAGACGTCAATCATATGCTGTTGACAATAATAATGGGAAAACATTTCTTTTTTCAATAGAAACAAGTGAAATTTTTGAAAAAAATCAAAAATAGGTTTTATTGGGCATTTAAGATTTAAACCGTACCGACGAGTACCTACTATTGCTATCCTTTTCTCGATTTTAACTATACTTATGTATATGTGTTTGCCAGCAACAGCAATTCCATAACAAATTACTGTTTGTCTACCACAACACAAAATTAAACTTTAAATTAACAATAACGTCTGACGTCTGACAATTGCGACATAACCATAGACGATCTTCCAGAAACTACCTATATACCAGAGAACGAGACGTATATATACGCTCCATGCTCGTGCGTAATTCCAGTGACGGATCCCATTGTCGTTCCATGTCGACAAAATAATGATCTTGGCTGAATGAGATTGAATGAGATAATTATAATTACCAATATTGGATCACACTTGGGGATTAACAGGCGGCGAGATGTCTGCGATCTAAGTACGAATTCGAAATTTCAAGTCTCTAGACCGTATGGGGCCTGAGAAATCGCTGCGGAATCCATTGATACAAGAACCGAAAGTAATAAAAACTATTTAAAAATATAATGTTGATATTTTTATTATCAGAAACTATATACTGCATACGACTTCTGAGAACCCGTTTAGTGAATTCCGTCGTTAATAACGCGTTACTTAATACCTAGGTATAGAAATATGAATATTGTTGCGATTCTACCAAATACAACAGAATTATACGAAGATGAAGAAAAAAATAATAATTAAGAAGGTACAGAAGATAATTTTGGGAAATGGGAAAGCCCTGCTCTAAATTAAGCACGAAATATAAGATTTTATTTTTGTATGTTATACATTCATTGTAAAACATTACAATTTGATATTTCAGGTAAAACCCAAATGTGTTTGGGTTTTACCTTTCTCGTTCATGCAATATAAGTAGATATACAAATACTGAAAGAGGAATGGGAAATCCTTAATTCTTTAATATGCATTCGAGAAGTACCTACTTGTTGACATGCAACAAGGTAACTTTGTATCAAGAAAATACCTATTGAAATTGGAAATTTTACATGGGTACACCAAAATTGACAGGAAAGAAAACTATTATTCTAATTATCATAATTTATAGTAAGAATATTTTATTTGGGAGATCATTATCCGATTTGTTGCATTTTTGAACAAATTTGAAACTTATTCTGAAATTAATATGTTTGTTAACAAATAATGTTAACCCCGACCAAGAAAGCATATATTCTTGATTTCTATCCACTCGCACATTTCTCAGATAGGTATCAGCAATAACTTCCTAAAAGACAGGAGGTATACCTACAATTTGACTACGGATATCTATTTTTCTATGATTCTTGTTTTCATTTAGAGGATGGCTAAAAGCCCTTCAAATGCTCAAAAAGATGTTGCATCATTTAAATTTTCTTATATCCATCTACAGATCAAATCATTTCTTGAAACATTTGTACTCAAAATGTCGTGATAAATCTCAAGGTTTTATTGTTAATGCTTTGAGAAGATGAAATATTGGCGTAATGTGCTATGAATCTGAAGTAATTACTTTCACATTAATACACTGCGATATGAGTTAAGGACACTTTTATGTAATCACGACTGTTTGACCATCTTCTTAAGTATACGAGAGATCGCGAATTTCCATGCGCCCGTAGCCTATCGAGATAACGATCTGGGATGTAACCTAGCTATGCTAACTGTTATGTTCTATGCTAACTATTATGTTTTAGGGCATCTAATAACCACATAACTTAAATATCATTTCTTCTAGGTAACAGAATTATTGCAAAAATAATAACTAAAAAGTATGAAATAACAATACATAATGTGGGAACCATATAGATTTTAATAAGTTGGTGCAAAGACGTTATTGATAGTTATCTAATACCTACATCGTCTCTTGGCACCAACTGTAAAATCTTTATTTGTTGTTATGAGTATTACTATTAAATACTTTAAGTCAATCAATCAATCAATAAGTAACTTTCATATAATAGATATTTTCACAAAAAATTCGGCCGGCTTTATTAGTTGATGCACTGAAAAATATGAAACAATATCAATTCCATTGGTAATTGGTACTGGTAGTTTTGATGTTGAGCAGTTATAATTAGATTAAAAACTTTTGGCACCAACTTCAAAAGTACCAGAACCAACGATCTTGCAGTTGAGCAGCTTGTTCCTAAATACAAACCATTAGCACAGCTTATCCACTATGCCATTAGCCTGGCCAGGCTTAAATTATGTCATCACTCAATGTCATATTCCTATATTGAGTCCGTATATCTGTCAATTTTCCACGGCCATTTTAACCCTGGCCAGGCTAATGGTTTGTATTTAGGAATACGCTTTAGGTATCCTAAATTGGAGCTTTCCATTGTGCATGTCCAAAATTCAAAAAACCACGTCAACGTTTTGCTATTAATTCTTTGACGAAAGATACTTTTAGAAGTAGTTTTAGTACCGAATGTAATTAATATTTTAACGGTTACGCGGGAGATTCTTCAGTCTGCTAAAGAGTGAAACAAGTTATCGTCTGAGTTTTAATAAATCTTATATTGTGCAATTATGTTATTTATTTTTTTAGCTAAGTTCAAAAATTGTAATATCTATTATCTATAACTTCCTAACACTTCTTTTATTGAAATGATTATGATTGATGAAAATCTATATATTTCTTTATATTTACCCTTTTATTTACATATACGTAGGTATGTATCTTTTTATAATTAAACCCAGTAAAAATTTCATTTGTGATTCACTTTAATATTCGAGAATTTTGCTGCTTACATTATGCTTCAAGACTTATATTACCAGAAGCGTAGAAAATCTAAAAAAATTATTGCTTTATATTATTCTTTCAATTTTTGAGTAGATATTCGCGACTCACAAAATTATATAATACTATTTCATTTTGTTTTTATTTTATTTATATGCTTATTATTCTATCAATTACATTGTATACGCTATTCATGATAATGCGACAACCTTCTGAAGAAATTATAGGTATTGATCTTCAGTTCCTTATGTGAAGGAACTGTAACCATGGAAGATTCAGCTGATGATGGACAGAAGAAAAAAATGAATATGTGGATGAATCACTTGTCAAAATTAATTAATTCGGCTATCTGGATACGAAAAATTCTATAATAATAATTTTATGAAAATTTAATTACTAAAAGATTAAATAAGATGCTCTGCTACATATAATCTCATCTTTAATTTGGACGTCTCTTATTTTTAATTTTCGAAAAAAATGCCCTCACCACATAGTGAAGACACACATATTTCAGACTTTATCACTGCTGTAACTCGCAAACCTATGATTGTTTTGAAAATGTTTGCCGTATATGGGCTCTTCTTTAATTTTTTTGTCTCAAATTTTCGATTTTCTAAAAAATTGTTCCCTCCACCCCTTTCGGGAGAAGTTTTTGAGGGGAAGGTAATGTTGAATATCATTGTTTTCTCATTGGGACCAATTTCCATTGGTCCTCTTTCAAATGAAAAAAGAATCATGAAAATAGGAGCACGTTTGCTGTTTAAAAGGCGCGAACAAAAAAACATGCAGACAAAAGTATTTATAATGATATATCTGATTTAACTTTTTATTACATTTCATACAAAGTTTGAAGCATTCTGCTGAGATTTATAAATAGTAAATATAAGAACAGAAAGAACTTCCCAGTATATTTACGTTTCGTAAAATTTTTATTTTGTGGCTTCTTTCTGAACAAAATTCTTGGCAAAAATTGTAGATAGACATAAATTTTATAAACCAATTAAAAATGCTTTCATAGGAATTTAGATTTTAACAAAATTTACCTTGATACGGATTAATTTCTGCATAAAATTTGATAATGATAGAAAAAAGATCGCGCATCTTGATTTAATCAATAAATTTTGAATTCAATGACAACTATCGCATTGCTGCATAAATTACCTGTGTTAACTTACTGAAAGACATTCTAACGTCGATATTATCATAGAAAATCTTCCATTGTACCCGACTCTAAGATACTGGGACATAAATGTGAAAATTCTAAAATCCGTTAAAGCAAAGACCGATTCTATTTGATCAGGATCTGAAAAATTAAAAATAATATCAAATATTTAATTATACTGGTACTTTTGACTTTTGAAGTTGTGCAAAAGATTAAGTATCAGTAATAGGTAGATAGAAAGACTCTTTGCAACTTCTTTTAAAGTACCGATTCTAAGAGAATAAATACTTGTTTGCATTTTTAATGCCTTATCTAAATTCGGTTCTAGTTGGTACAAAAATAATTATGTATTTGAAATGTTCGAGTGTGTAATGGGTTCAGTTTAAAGGTTTCCGGAAATAGCTCCTTCTTTAATTTTGCATTCTCAAATTTTCGATACTCAGTAGAAACTTTTTATTAAAACTACAAGTTCTACTTGCTGCATTTTTTGGGAAATTCTCAGAAAAAAGTATCAAATAATTTCTTCTGATTGATTCAAAAAAATAAAATTAAGTGAGTTTGACCCTTTATAAAAGTTTGATCCATTTTGAATTTAGGTTAGTAATAATCAGTTTCTTCCAAAATAATATTAGTGAATGTACATTGAAGGCCAAAAGCCAATCTGAAAAACGCAAATAGAATAAGAAATAGCTATAAAATGTATTCTTTTGATTTAATATATTGCACAAGGTCTATTCAAATTTCTTCTTACACAAAACTAAAGACCTCGATGACAGTACCACACAATAGAATTTTTTTGTTAACGTCCCCGAGGTAAAGTATGAAGGTTGGTCCATATGATATAGTACCCGACAACCCTTATTAAGTGTTTGGTTTTAGAAGAAGAGTTTTTTCCAAGGAACAAATATGCCTGAAATCCACTGTAGAATCGCGGATCATATTTTTTATTTTCAATAAAAAATAATAAAGTTTTCAACTTAAATTTCAGAAATCTTATTTTTCCAATGTGATCCGCGATTCTCCATACTCTTCTCAGTAAGCATACACAATTTTATCTACCACACATATAGCGCAATCTCTTAGAAAAAGCAAAAAAAAAGTTATGCTTGAATAAAATTCCTTATTTTCCACATTTCTCTTCAGATTCTGGCTAAACGTTTCATCTTGCGAAAAAATGTTACATGACCATTGTTGTTTGTCTTGACGTGCTGAAAAAAATGAGTGCTAGCACGGTTTGACTAGAGGATTTTAACTTTACTACCGCTATTATCGTCGCTATGTAAGGAGAGTATTGTAATAGGTAGTGTAAAATTTTTCATTTACTGGAATTTGCCTGCGAGCGGTAGGAAAGTCGTGTGGGTGGACACACCAGATTTTTTCTTAATGTTATGGTTTTCGAGTACAGCGGTGGTAAAATAGTTAAATCCAAAATACTTATGCGTATTTCCGCAGCAATGTTCTGAGATCTCTACATAAAGGAGGTTACACATTACAATGCAAACTAGGCGAACGCAAAAGTTTGTAGTATGTTCATATATACTTTTCAAATGACATTTGCTAAATTAGTTGTCTACACACTACATGGCAAACTAGTCGAATCACCTCAGTTAATTAAGAAATCGATCACAAACAAGCAGAAAGCAATTCCTTTGACTCGCGTCTCTTTTACCGACTTCTATCCGAACCTAGGCGAATGCAAACGTTTGCTTAGTTTGACAAGTGTGTTCCATACACACTACTCGGAAAACTCCACATATTACAAACGTTTGCCTAGTTTGCCATGTGTGTAACCGGCTTAATAATAACAAGGACAAGCAATGAATATACGTTGGTACTATATTCTTTGGTATTAGTGAACGTTCAACGTTTCACTCAAAAGTGTGAAATATTTTTTTTACAAAAAATTGGACCGACGTTATCAGTTGGTGCACTGATAAATACAAAATAATATTAATTCTATTGGTGATGGTACTTGTGAAGTTGGTGCCAAAAGTTATCAATCTAACTGCAACTGCACAACTTCAAAAGTAACAGCCCCAATAGAATTAATATTATGTCGTATTTTTCAGTGCACCAACTAATAACGTCGGTCCAATTTTTTGTAAAAAATATTTTTAGTGGGTTTGTACCCCAACTATTAAAGCCAGTCCTATTTTATGTCCTTCACTGTTGCTCTATCAAAATTAATATGAACCTCCTAAAACGATCGTGTTTCCTTATCATTTAATTTAAGGCTATTCAAGTATTGTATAAAGTATAAATTGGGTGTTTCCATTTATTTTGAAACTGTGGATATACTTATATTCAGTAATTTAATTCGTTAGCTCAAACATTAACAAAAATTCAATACGAAAGACGGATTTCTGTTATAATTAGCTTACTCACTTTCAAATGATGAGGTGATCGAATTCATTTCTAGAAATAGATGTCGCAAAAAATGATCTCTAACTTTTATGGACAAAAGCATTGCAATATTGCAGTTATTTGAGGAATGTGTCTTCTTAGCAATAAAATCAGAGTTTAACGATGTATGTGTATGTATAGGATAAAGTCATGGAGAAAAAATGTTTTCCTGTAGGTGTTGACTACAAACTATTTATTTTCATTATTGTTACAGATTTAATCAATAGAGAATGTTTACTTATTATTCATAACAATAATATCCATAACTATTATCAGGCACATATATGTTACGGGATTTGTAACAATTAAAACTTTTTTAAAAACTTTATTTATTTAAACTTGTTTCACAACTTGTAGTTCAGTTTGACTTTACAATATTTAATTTTGAAAATAACAATCTGACTTAAAAGGTGACTTCAAAAGTGATTGATGTGGAGAAGGATCCAATATTTATACCTTCTGTGTTATGACGTCACTAATTACGTTTCAGAACCTTTATGGTAAACAAGTGCAGGTGCCTTTTTGATGATTTTACAAATAAAGGTTCTAGAAGTTTCTCTAGTAATAAAGTACCAAATATTGCGTCTTTGATGAATTTGCAGGTTTCAAGGAGAAACATTAAAACAATAGGAAACTTGATATGAGCGTCTGAGAGAAGAACGTAGAAGATTATTTTAGATAAGTAACAATTAAAATTAGTATGTGACGCAAATTAATCAAAGTATAATCAATATTATACAAGATGTGGTTAGCATATAACAACTCCCCTTTTACAAAAAAAGTTTTTGCTATGCGAAAACTTTGAAATGATAAAAATATAAAAATTAAATTGATTAAAATATTATAAATTTGCAATACAATAGGACAATATTTTAAACACAGTGTTTTAATTTAATTCGTATTCTTCATATTCTGGATGAACACTGGGTCTTCTTCTGGGTAGAAAGGATTTCCATCGACCAACATTTTTATCTGGTGGTTGTGGTGGATCATGAGGTGCTACTGCGATGCTCATTCCTGTAGGTCTTCTTCGTTTACATTTACAAAATATATAGAGCATAATGAATGCAATTATTAATACTATTACTATATAAGTAAACCATGAGATGTTCTTTGTTATGAAAGGTTCATTTATAATTTTGTCTAAATTTTCGGAATATTCATTCAATTTCTGTTGAGCGATGTTTAGATCTTCAGTATCTAATGTGTTGAGTTTCAAAGGTTTTAATTTTGGTAAAAACCTTTTTTCTGGTAAATCTTCACAACATTCATATGGTATTATTACAGGATTGATTTTATAGGTAATATTTTTGTAAGATTCGATAATATATTTCGATCTTATTCTAGTACTTCCAATAAATGCATTACAATTTGGTTTCAATTTTAGTATAGAGTTTCCATTAATTACTCTAGTAACTGGTTCTTGATTATTACAAGTTATAGTTATAAATAATGGATCAGAAACGATGATAATCCATACATTTGTGGATATTTCTTTTACATTATAATCTTTAGCAAAAAGTAGCGACACTTCACAAATTTTTGGAGTTTCGGTCTGTTGTTTGAGAAGTTGAGCTTCACAGATAGAATTACTGTCAATCGGTAAAGGCAACATATCAAAGCATAATTTGAATCTGAAGCCAAGATCTTTACATTTATCTAAAATAGATAAGGTAACGTAAAACATAGAATCATCATCTTTAGCAACATATTTTTGACTTGTTGAAATAACATGATGAAGTCCAGTTCGATTGTCTTTAGTTGGTAAAGGGTAGATTCTATATACTTTATATATTTCTGGATCAACTAAGGGAATTTTGAGAATATACATGATTCTTGAGTTATCTTGAAAAGCATGAAGTTCTATAATTTCAAAATACTTGGGAATATTTTTAAGTTCCACTGGTAGGGGTAAATTAACATTTTTGAGTGAATTAGAGATTTGCAATAATGAATTCTTGAGATCTCTTGGTTTTATTATAGAAGAGTGTAAAACTTGTAATCTTGCAAAAGTAATTCCATTCAGAATGTCATTCAAACTGTTTTCTACAAATAATAAACTTTCAGAAAGTTTTTCACATATCTCAAGTATATCTAGTTGAGATTTATAAAATGATAAGTTATCTGTTATATCATAAATTGATTTTTCAATATTTTGAATGTCATTATTAAATGTTGATTCGTCTATTTGAAGTTTATGAATTGTATTATTAAAATTCTTCATTACTGATGTTGTTACTGATATTTGATTTTTCATCAAATTCTCTAACTCATGATCATCATGCATTAATTTATTGATACAATTTGAATAATATTCTCCATCACTGGCATCTAAGTTGCCGGTTATAAATTTCCATACTGTGCCTACACCGTTGAGTAAACCTCTTTTAAATCTAAAGTTATTATAATTTTCTGTATCAATTGTAACTTCATTGAATTTCTGCTCAACATCTGTCATAGATTGTTTCAGTAAACTTATATGCGTTTTAACTGTTGTATAAAAAGTTTTCATCCTATTTGTAGGTTTTTCTACAAGATCTTCTAAACTTTGTATAATTCTATTATTTTGAAGAATAGAATTTTTAATTGGTAATATATCATGGTAAACAATGAGTGTCCATTTAGAATTTGATATTTGAAGGTATGATTCCTCATTAAAATATATTCCTAGTGTATTTGGTATTGGGTCAATTGAATATTGACATAAGATATAATTACTTAGAATAACTAAAATTAATATTAACGATTTCTTCTTCAAGTTGTTCATTATTTGCGAACTATACCTGAAAAGAAATTTATAGCTCAGTATGTGGTATCATTCTATCAAAATTAAATTTACTTTTCATTCCTGTTTGTTCATTTAACACCACAGCTGCATTTTGTAAAATTTCAATTATTTGATAAGGACCATTAAATTTATTTTTTAATTTATCGCTGATTTGAGATTCCTTAATGTATACTCTATCTCCGATGTTAAATTCATAACGTTTTTCTGGAATCTTCTGATCATATCTAAATTTTGATTTTTCTTTGGAATCTTGGGTTCTCTGACGGGCAATTTGATAAAAATACTTAATTCGATTATTTAGATCTCGTATATATTTTGAGATTATTTCTTTTTCATTATATAAAGTTTCTTGAGGTCTGCCTGCTGTATGACCAAAATTTAATTCATAAGGTGTAAATCCATGAGTCTTATTTTGTGAATTATTATAGCAAATGACTGCATAAGGTAAGCAGTTAAGAGGGTGTTCATTTGGGTTATCGCTTAAGTGTGCTCGAATGATTTCAAGAAGAGTAGCATTGAAACGTTCTACCGATCCATTTGATTGTGGATGCCCTATACTTGAATAAGAGATTTTAATATCATATAATTTACAAAGATCTTTTAAAAGTACATTATTGAATTCTTTTCCAGAGTCGCAATGAATTCTAATCGGTGTTCCGTAGTGTTGGAAAAATAATAACAAGGTGTTAACTATATTTTTTGCTGTTTTATTCTCAATTGCATATGCTTGTGTGAACTTTGTTAGTTCATCACGAATTACTAGGACATAATTTTTTGTTGGAATCTCTACAATATCTAAATTTATTCTCTCAAATGGTGTTCTTGGAGATTCTGTAATAACTAAAGGTGATGATAGATTTTTTCTACAAATCTTAGTTTTTTTGCATGTCTCACAAGATTTTATAAATTTTTCAACATCTTTAGTCAGACCTAACCAATTATATTTTTCCTTAATTCGCCTGATAGTTTCATTAATGCCACGATGTAAATTCTTCTTTCCATTGTGGTATTGATCGAGTATTATTGGTATATCCTCTTTCTCTGGAGTTTGAACTACGTTTTGACAAATTTTGAATTTAATATTAGTTTCATCAGAAAAGATGTAACATAATATTTCTAGAATTGGAAGATTTAAGTTATTTTCAACTGCATAGACTTTATTTGGGTCGATTTCTCTTTTATATTTATAAATGGAATAGAATAATCTTTCATTTACTTCATCTGGATTGAAAGGTATACATATAATATAATAAGTTCTTCTCTTAACTTTACAACTATGAACAATATTAATTTTGTTGAAATTGAAATCTAAATCTTCTTTGTATATGTCTTTAAGATTTTCATCATGTAAATTATTTGTATGATTTTGCCACATTATTGTTATTATGTCTTTATTAAATCTATCTAATAATTGTTCATTAGAGTATTCAACTTTCGAATAATCTATGAGAGAGGTTGTCTTGTAAAGTTTGCAAAAATTTCCGAACTCTACTGATATTTCATCTACTGTTATTTCTTCTTCTTCTGCAGTATCTGTTTCACTGTCAGATTTATTAGATGTTAATATTTTTGAACTTAACTTAGAGCATTCCTTGAAATAATTAATTTTGATTCTTGATAATGCATTCGCATTTTTGTTAATTTTGCCTGGTTTGTATAATATCTCGTAATCATATTCCTCTAATTTTAAACGCCAACGTGCTAATCTGCTACCTGGATCTTTAATCGAGAATAACCATGTAAGCGGACGATGATCTGTTATTAATTTGAATTTTCTTCCATATAAATAAGGCCTAAAATATTTTACTGCCCATACGATTGCTAGAAGTTCACGTTCAATTGTACTATATCGGGTTTCTGCTGGACACAACGTTCTTGATGCGTACGCGATAGGTAGATCGCTATTCAGTTGACCTTGCGATAGTACAGCACCAATAGCAAAATTACTTGCATCAGTTGTTAAAATGAAAGTTTTTTCAAAATCGGGATAAATTAATATTGGTGATGTTATTAAAAGTTTCTTTAAGGTTTCAAAAGAATCTCTACAATCTTGATTGAAATTAAAGGGAATATCTTTCTGAAGTAACTTTGTTAAAGGTTTTGAAATTTTAGCGTAATTTGGAATAAATCGTCGATAATATCCGGTCAATCCTAAGAATGATTTAATGTCTTTTTCATTTTTAGGTTCTGGAAAATTATTAATTGCATCAATTTTCTGTGGATTGGGTTGAACTCCTTCTTTAGTTATGACGTGTCCTAAATAGGCAACTTCCTTTCGAAGAAATTCACACTTCTCTGGTTGTAATGTTAAATTCGCACTTCTAAGTCTGGTAAAAACTTCTTTCAGTCTAGAAATATGTTCATGAATTGTTGGGGAATAAACTATGATGTCATCCATATATACGAGGCATCTTTCATTTTGCAATCCTAATAAGACGTTGTCCATAACTCTTTGAAATGTAGCGGGCGCGTTTTTCAAACCAAATGGCATTCGAATAAATTCGTAATGACCATTTTCTACTGTGAGTGCGGTTTTTTGAATATCAGGTTTGTCTATCTCTATTTGATGAAATCCAGAAGCTAAATCAGGTGTTGAAAAGTATTGACACTTACCGAGTTGATCAAGTAAATCCGAAATATTAGGTAAAGGATATTTATCATCAATAGTAACCTCATTTAATTTTCGATAGTCGATTACGATACGCCATTTCTGTTTTCCAGATGCGTGTATTTTCTTTGGAACTACCCATACTGGAGAAGAATATGGACTAATTGAATTTTGAATTATTCCTTGTTCAAGCATTTTAGAAATTTGAGATTTGACCTCTTCTTTATGGATATGTGGATATCTGTATGATTTGGAGACAACTGGCTTTGAATCAGAAACATTAATTTTATGTTTAACTTCATTAGTAAATGATAAAATATCGCCATCTAAGTAAAATATATCCGAGAAATCTAAGCATATCTGGGTTATCATTTCTTTTTCTTCTAAATTTAAATGTTCAAGTCTGAGTTGATTTCTGATATTTTCTTCTCTATTATAATTTTGAGTATTTATTTGAGATATATGATTCATTTCGTAATTTTGAATAGACTCTAATGATAAATCTGAAAAATCTACTGTTTTCGATATTGCATTAGTATTTACTATAGTTGTAAGGAATTCTCCTTTCTCATTAATCTTCACAAGTGCATTTGGTAAACGAACTTTTTCTTTCACTTGGGATAATAAAATAGCATCCGTATTTCGTAAATTGGAAGTTAATTTGAATACTTGCTCTGTACGTGGTTCTATATTTATAATATTAGAATGAGGGTTTTGAATTTTCGAATTGTCAGTTAAATCTTCAGTTATTATTGAATTTTCTACTTTATATAAAGGTATGACTCTATATTTTGTAATCAATTTTCTGTTGGTTATGTCTATAACACACTGATAATGTTCTAGGAAATCTAATCCTAATAATCCATCAAATTCAATATTAAGATCATAAATATAAATTTTGTGCGGATCGTCTGATTTTCCAAAAGGTATCATAACTGATTCATTAATCGGAATTCTATGTTCTGTTATTCCTTGTATAGTAATATTTTCTTTAGATCGATTATGGTAATTTTCGCAAGTTTTTCTTTTGAAAACTGATATTCCTGCACCTGAATCTATTAGAATTTTGAATTTATTAGACAAATCTTCTATATAATAAAGTCCCTGTGAACTAATAGTACACAGAGGTGTTTCTATACGAAAGTTTGTTCTAATTTCTCTTGCTTCACTGTGTTTATATGGTGGGTTTGGTTTTTTAATGATGTCTTTTGGGAAATTTCTTCTAAAGGTGGTGGAGCATCTTGAATCTGGGATTCGTGAAAATTTTGATTTTGATATTCATTTTGTGGACTGAAGTTATACTGATCATCTTGATAATCATATTCGTTGGGATTGGAATATTGATTATATTGATTGACATCTTGTGATTCGGAATAAGTGTAATCGAATTGATCAGCTTGGGAGTTATCGTTATAATAATATTCATCTGGATAATAGTTGTCACAATTAAAATGATGTGCTCTTTGATTATTCGGACGAAAAATTGGATTTGGACTTTCAAATTTCTTTTTTTGAAGATTGGGATGGGGGATTGGAGCATTGCTAGAATTATTTGGATTTGAAGGTTTCGATACTTGGGAATTCGGTTGACTTTGTTGACTAAAATTTCTATTTGGATAAAACTGATTTGAATTATTGAAACTTTGCTGAGGATTGAATCTTTGTGGGTTTTGGAATTGTTGTCTTGGATCATTATTATGTGAGTATCGAATGTTCTGTTGTTGCCTTTGCCTACATTCGTTAACTGTATGCCCTGACTTTTTACAAAAATTGCATAATTTGACTGGAGTATTTTTATTATTCTGTTTGAATTTCTGTGTCTCAAAATAATGTAATTGCATTTCTCGTTTAATGCGGCCGATTGCAGAAACTATATCGTTAGGGTTACTGGCACCTATTATCTGACCAATGCGAGGTTCAAGACCTGTCAACAATGTGTTAAGACACATATTTTCTATTAATCTCGTCTGTGCATTTTTCTCATCAGGATTCATGCGTTGTTTATTTATAGCTGCGTATAATTTAGAGTTCAAGGTTTGTAATCTTGATACGAATGTTAATGGAGATTCATTCGGCATCTGTCTTATTCGTTGCAAATCTTGTATAAGCGAATTTAGATCACGGGAGTCGCCAAAATGTGTTCCTAATAGATTTTTAATTTCGTTCCATGATTCTGGATTGCGAGAATTAACTAATTCGGCTGCAACTCCTTTCAATTTATTTTTTATATGTAATACTAGAAAAATTTTCTGATCACCTACTGCCATACGGGTTGCTATGTCGCATGAATTTATAAAAGTAGTTAGAAAAATTTGATTTCCATCATATTCGGGAATTAGTGAAAAAATTTCAGACAGCCTATATGGTTCTATCTGAGATTGTGTTGTATTTGCTTCAGTTGTTTCTGTCATTCTGAATGTATTTCTTATTTAGTGTAAATTAATATTAATGGTAGATAATATTTAACGAAAGACAATAGAACTTTGTTTTCTTTGTTTCAAATGAGAATAGAATCAATATAAAAATGTAATGAAAGTGTGATTCTCTGCTTACGTTTTCCTTTTCTTTCGTTTGGTAAGTTGTGGGTTGTCTTCAGGACTCGAGCAGATGAAATCCTACTTCGTACGTGTCGACTACAGTTGGGTGATTCTCGACTCTCAATCCTGCTGCCGAAGAGACCGTCTTTTCTAGATGAAATCCTACTTCGTACGTGTTGACTACAGCTAGATGATGATCGATCTTCGCTCCCTACTGCCGAAGAGACCGTCTTCTTGAGTTGGAGACTTCTTGTTTCTTCTTTATTCTTTGGGGCTTGCTTCTCCCATAAAGGTTAGGAAACCACTGTTGATTCTGCTGCCAACGTTTGGGAATCCTACTGACTGCGCCAATTTTTGTTACGGGATTTGTAACAATTAAAACTTTTTTAAAAACTTTATTTATTTAAACTTGCTTCACAACTTGTAGTTCAGTTTGACTTTACAATATTTAATTTTGAAAATAACAATCTGACTTAAAAGGTGACTTCAAAAGTGATTGATGTGGAGAAGGATCCAATATTTATACCTTCTGTGTTATGACGTCACTAATTACGTTTCAGAACCTTTATGGTAAACAAGTGCAGGTGCCTTTTTGATGATTTTACAAATAAAGGTTCTAGAAGTTTCTCTAGTAATAAAGTACCAAATATTGCGTCTTTTATGAATTTGCAGGTTTCAAGGAGAAACATTAAAACAATAGGAAACTTGATATGAGCGTCTGAGAGAAGAACGTAGAAGATTATTTTAGATAAGTAACAATTAAAATTAGTATGTGACGCAAATTAATCAAAGTATAATCAATATTATACAAGATGTGGTTAGCATATAACAACTCCCCTTTTACAAAAAAAGTTTTTGCTATGCGAAAACTTTTAAATGATAAAAATATAAAAATTAAATTGATTAAAATATTATAAATTTGCAATACAATAGGACAATATTTTAAACACAGTGTTTTAATTTAATTCGTATTCTTCATATTCTGGATGAACACTGGGTCTTCTTCTGGGTAGAAAGGATTTCCATCGACCAACATTTTTATCTGGTGGTTGTGGTGGATCATGAGGTGCTACTGCGATGCTCATTCCTGTAGGTCTTCTTCGTTTACATTTACAAAATATATAGAGCATAATGAATGCAATTATTAATACTATTACTATATAAGTAAACCATGAGATGTTCTTTGTTATGAAAGGTTCATTTATAATTTTGTCTAAATTTTCGGAATATTCATTCAATTTCTGTTGAGCGATGTTTAGATCTTCAGTATCTAATGTGTTGAGTTTCAAAGGTTTTAATTTTGGTAAAAACCTTTTTTCTGGTAAATCTTCACAACATTCATATGGTATTATTACAGGATTGATTTTATAGGTAATATTTTTGTAAGATTCGATAATATATTTCGATCTTATTCTAGTACTTCCAATAAATGCATTACAATTTGGTTTCAATTTTAGTATAGAGTTTCCATTAATTACTCTAGTAACTGGTTCTTGATTATTACAAGTTATAGTTATAAATAATGGATCAGAAACGATGATAATCCATACATTTGTGGATATTTCTTTTACATTATAATCTTTAGCAAAAAGTAGCGACACTTCACAAATTTTTGGAATTTCGGTCTGTTGTTTGAGAAGTTGAGCTTCACAGATAGAATTACTGTCAATCGGTAAAGGCAACATATCAAAGCATAATTTGAATCTGAAGCCAAGATCTTTACATTTATCTAAACTAGATAAGGTAACGTAAAACATAGAATCATCATCTTTAGCAACATATTTTTGACTTGTTGAAATAACATGATGAAGTCCAGTTCGATTGTCTTTAGTTGGTAAAGGGTAGATTCTATATACTTTATATATTTCTGGATCAACTAAGGGAATTTTGAGAATATACATGATTCTTGAGTTATCTTGAAAAGCATGAAGTTCTATAATTTCAAAATACTTGGGAATATTTTTAAGTTCCACTGGTAGGGGTAAATTAACATTTTTGAGTGAATTAGAGATTTGCAATAATGAATTCTTGAGATCTCTTGGTTTTATTATAGAAGAGTGTAAAACTTGTAATCTTGCAAAAGTAATTCCATTCAGAATGTCATTCAAACTGTTTTCTAGAAATAATAAACTTTCAGAAAGTTTTTCACATATCTCAAGTATATCTAGTTGAGATTTATAAAATGATAAGTTATCTGTTATATCATAAATTGATTTTTCAATATTTTGAATGTCATTATTAAATGTTGATTCGTCTATTTGAAGTTTATGAATTGTATTATTAAAATTCTTTATTACTGATGTTGTTACTGATATTTGATTATTCATCAAATTCTCTAACTCATGATCATCATGCATTAATTTATTGATACAATTTGAATAATATTCTCCATCACTGGCATCTAAGTTGCCGGTTATAAATTTCCATACTGTGCCTACACCGTTGAGTAAACCTCTTTTAAATCTAAAGTTATTATAATTTTCTGTATCAATTGTAACTTCATTGAATTTCTGCTCAACATCTGTCATAGATTGTTTCAGTAAACTTATATGCGTTTTAACTGTTGTATAAAAAGTTTTCATCCTATTTGTAGGTTTTTCTACAAGATCTTCTAAACTTTGTATAATTCTATTATTCTGAAGAATAGAATTTTTAATTGGTAATATATCATGGTAAACAATGAGTGTCCATTTAGAATTTGATATTTGAAGGTATGATTCCTCATTAAAATATATTCCTAGTGTATTTGGTATTGGGTCAATTGAATATTGACATAAGATATAATTACTTAGAATAACTAAAATTAATATTAACGATTTCTTCTTCAAGTTGTTCATAATTTGCGAACTATACCTGAAAAGAAATTTATAGCTCAGTATGTGGTATCATTCTATCAAAATTAAATTTACTTTTCATTCCTGTTTGTTCATTTAACACCACAGCTGCATTTTGTAAAATTTCAATTATTTGATAAGGACCATTAAATTTATTTTTTAATTTATCGCTGATTTGAGATTCCTTAATGTATACTCTATCTCCGATGTTAAATTCATAACGTTTTTCTGGAATCTTCTGATCATATCTAAATTTTGATTTTTCTTTGGAATCTTGAGTTCTCTGACGGGCAATTTGATAAAAATACTTAATTCGATTATTTAGATCTCGTATATATTTTGAGATTATTTCTTTTTCATTATATAAAGTTTCTGGAGGTCTGCCTGCTGTATGGCCAAAAATTAATTCATAAGGTGTAAATCCATGAGTCTTATTTTGTGAATTATTATAGCAAATGACTGCATAAGGTAAGCAGTTAAGAGGGTGTTCATTTGGGTTATCGCTTAAGTGTGCTCGAATGATTTCAAGAAGAGTAGCATTGAAACGTTCTACCGATCCATTTGATTGTGGATGCCCTATACTTGAATAAGAGATTTTGATATCATATAATTTACAAAGATCTTTTAAAAGTACATTATTGAATTCTTTTCCAGAGTCGCAATGAATTCTAATCGGTGTTCCGTAGTGTTGGAAAAATAATAACAAGGTGTTAACTATATTTTTTGCTGTTTTATTCTCAATTGCATATGCTTGTGTGAACTTTGTTAGTTCATCACGAATTACTAGGACATAATTTTTTGTTGGAATCTCTACAATATCTAAATTTATTCTCTCAAATGGTGTTCTTGGAGATTCTGTAATAACTAAAGGTGATGATAGATTTTTTCTACAAATCTTAGTTTTTTTGCATGTCTCACAAGATTTTATAAATTTTTCAACATCTTTAGTCAGACCTAACCAATTATATTTTTCCTTAATTCGCCTGATAGTTTCATTAATGCCACGATGTAAATTCTTCTTTCCATTGTGGTATTGATCGAGTATTATTGGTATATCCTCTTTCTCTGGAGTTTGAACTACGTTTTGACAAATTTTGAATTTAATATTAGTTTCATCAGAAAAGATGTAACATAATATTTCTAGAATTGGAAGATTTAAGTTATTTTCAACTGCATAGACTTTATTTGGGTCGATTTCTCTTTTATATTTATAAATGGAATAGAATAATCTTTCATTTACTTCATCTGGATTGAAAGGTATACATATAATATAATAAGTTCTTCTCTTAACTTTACAACTATGAACAATATTAATTTTGTTGAAATTGAAATCTAAATCTTCTTCGTATATGTCTTTAAGAATTTCATCATGTAAATTATTTGTATGATTTTGCCACATTATTGTTATTATGTCTTTATTAAATCTATCTAATAGTTGTTCATTAGAGTATTCAACTTTCGAATAATCTATGAGAGAGGTTGTCTTGTAAAGTTTGCAAAAATTTCCGAACTCTACTGATATTTCATCTACTGTTATTTCTTCTTCTTCTGCAGTATCTGTTTCACTGTCAGATTTATTAGATGTTAATATTTTTGAACTTAACTTAGAGCATTCCTTGAAATAATTAATTTTGATTCTTGATAATGCATCCGCATTTTTGTTAATTTTGCCTGGTTTGTATAATATCTCGTAATCATATTCCTCTAATTTTAAACGCCAACGTGTTAATCTGCTACCTGGATCTTTAATCGAGAATAACCATGTAAGCGGACGATGATCTGTTATTAATTTGAATTTTCTTCCATATAAATAAGGCCTAAAATATTTTACTGCCCATACGATTGCTAGAAGTTCACGTTCAATTGTACTATATCGGGTTTCTGCTGAACACAACGTTCTTGATGCGTACGCGATAGGTAGATCGCTATTCAGTTGACCTTGCGATAGTACAGCACCAATAGCAAAATTACTTGCATCAGTTGTTAAAATGAAAGTTTTTTCAAAATCGGGATAAATTAATATTGGTGATGTTATTAAAAGTTTCTTTAAGGTTTCAAAAGAATCTCTACAATCTTGATTGAAATTAAAGGGAATATCTTTCTGAAGTAACTTTGTTAAAGGTTTTGAAATTTTAGCGTAATTTGGAATAAATCGTCGATAATATCCGGTCAATCCTAAGAATGATTTAATGTCTTTTTCATTTTTAGGTTCTGGAAAATTATTAATTGCATCAATTTTCTGTGGATTGGGTTGAACTCCTTCTTTAGTTATGACGTGTCCTAAATAGGCAACTTCCTTTCGAAGAAATTCACACTTCTCTGGTTGTAATGTTAAATTCGCACTTCTAAGTCTGGTAAAAACTTCTTTCAGTCTAGAAATATGTTCATGAGTTGTTGGGGAATAAACTATGATGTCATCCATATATACGAGGCATCTTTCATTTTGCAATCCTAATAAGACGTTGTCCATAACTCTTTGAAATGTAGCGGGCGCGTTTTTCAAACCAAATGGCATTCGAATAAATTCGTAATGACCATTTTCTACTGTGAGTGCGGTTTTTTGAATATCAGGTTTGTCTATCTCTATTTGATGAAATCCAGAAGCTAAATCAGGTGTTGAAAAGTATTGACACTTACCGAGTTGATCAAGTAAATCCGAAATATTAGGTAAAGGATATTTATCATCAATAGTAACCTCATTTAATTTTCGATAGTCGATTACGATACGCCATTTCTGTTTTCCAGATGCGTCTATTTTCTTTGGAACTACCCATACTGGAGAAGAATATGGACTAATTGAATTTTGAATTATTCCTTGTTCAAGCATTTTAGAAATTTGAGATTTGACCTCTTCTTTATGGATATGTGGATATCTGTATGATTTGGAGACAACTGGCTTTGAATCAGAAACATTAATTTTATGTTTAACTTCATTAGTAATTGATAAAATATCGCCATCTAAGTAAAATATATCCGAGAAATCTAAGCATATCTGGGTTATCATTTCTTTTTCTTCTAAATTTAAATGTTCAAGTCTGAGTTGATTTCTGATATTTTCTTCTCTATTATAATTTTGAGTATTTATTTGAGATATATGATTCATTTCGTAATTTTGAATAGACTCTAATGATAAATCTGAAAAATCTACTGTTTTCGATATTGCATTAGTATTTACTATAGTTGTAAGGAATTATCCTTTCTCATTAATCTTCACAAGTGCATTTGGTAAACGAACTTTTTCTTTCACTTGGGATAATAAAATAGCATCCGTATTTCGTAAATTGGAAGTTAATTTGAATACTTGCTCTGAACGTGGTTCTATATTTATAATATTAGAATGAGGGTTTTGAATTTTCGAATTGTCAGTTAAATCTTCAGTTATTATTGAATTTTCTACTTTATATAAAGGTATGACTCTATATTTTGTAATCAATTTTCTGTTGGTTATGTCTATAACACACTGATAATGTTCTAGTTCTAATCCTAATAATCCATCAAATTCAATATTAAGATCATAAATATAAATTTTGTGCGGATCGTCTGATTTTCCAAAAGGTATCATAACTGATTCATTAATCGGAATTCTATGTTCTGTTATTCCTTGTATAGTAATATTTTCTTTAGATCGATTATGGTAATTTTCGCAAGTTTTTCTTTTGAAAACTGATATTCCTGCACCTGAATCTATTAGAATTTTGAATTTATTAGACAAATCTTCTATATAATAAAGTCCCTGTGAACTAATAGTATACAGAGGTGTTTCTATACGAAAGTTTGTTCTAATTTCTCTTGCTTCACTGTGTTTATATGGTGGGTTTGGTTTTTTAATGATGTCTTTTGGGAAATTTCTTCTAAAGGTGGTGGAGCATCTTGAATCTGGGATTCGTGAAAATTTTGATTTTGATATTCATTTTGTGGACTGAAGTTATACTGATCATCTTGATAATCATATTCGTTGGGATTGGAATATTGATTATATTGATTGACATCTTGTGATTCGGAATAAGTGTAATCGAATTGATCAGCTTGGGAGTTATCGTTATAATAATATTCATCTGGATAATAGTTGTCACAATTAAAATGATGTGCTCTTTGATTATTCGGACGAAAAATTGGATTTGGACTTTCAAATTTCTTTTTTTGAAGATTGGGATGGGGGATTGGAGCATTGCTAGAATTATTTGGATTTGAAGGTTTCGATACTTGGGAATTCGGTTGACTTTGTTGACTAAAATTTCTGTTTGGATAAAACTGATTTGAATTATTGAAACTTTGCTGAGGATTGAATCTTTGTGGGTTTTGGAATTGTTGTCTTGGATCATTATTATGTGAGTATCGAATGTTCTGTTGTTGCCTTTGCCTACATTCGTTAACTGTATGCCCTGACTTTTTACAAAAATTGCATAATTTGACTGGAGTATTTTTATTATTCTGTTTGAATTTCTGTGTCTCAAAATAATGTAATTGCATTTCTCGTTTAATGCGGCCGATAACAGAAACTATATCGTTAGGGTTACTGGCACCTATTATCTGACCAATGCGAGGTTCAAGACCTGTCAACAATGTGTTAAGACACATATTTTCTATTAATCTCGTCTGTGCATTTTTCTCATCAGGATTCATGCGTTGTTTATTTATAGCTGCGTATAATTTAGAGTTCAAGGTTTGTAATCTTGATACGAATGTTAATGGAGATTCATTCGGCATCTGTCTTATTCGTTGCAAATCTTGTATTAGCGAATTTAGATCACGGGAGTCGCCAAAATGTGTTTCTAATAGATTTTTAATTTCGTTCCATGATTCTGGATTGCGAGAATTAACTAATTCTGCTGCAACTCCTTTCAATTTATTTTTTATATGTAATACTAGAAAAATTTTCTGATCACCTACTGCCATACGGGTTGCTATGTCGCATGAATTTATAAAAGTAGTTAGAAAAAATTGATTTCCATCATATTCGGGAATTAGTGAAAAAATTTCAGACAGCCTATATGGTTCTATCTGAGATTGTGTTGTATTTGCTTCAGTTGTTTCTGTCATTCTGAATGTATTTCTTAGTTAGTGTAAATTAATATTAATGGTAGATAATATTTAACGAAAGACAATAGAACTTTGTTTTCTTTGTTTCAAATGAGAATAGAATCAATATAAAAATGTAATGAAAGTGTGATTCTCTGCTTACGTTTTCCTTTTCTTTCGTTTGGTAAGTTGTGGGTTGTCTTCAGGACTCGAGCAGATGAAATCCTACTTCGTACGTGTCGACTACAGTTGGGTGATTCTCGACTCTCAATCCTGCTGCCGAAGAGACCGTCTTTTCTAGATGAAATCCTACTTCGTACGTGTTGACTACAGCTAGATGATGATCGATCTTCGCTCCCTACTGCCGAAGAGACCGTCTTCTTGAGTTGGAGACTTCTTGTTTCTTCTTTATTCTTTGGGGCTTGCTTCTCCCATAAAGGTTAGGAAACCACTGTTGATTCTGCTGCCAACGTTTGGGAATCCTACTGACTGCGCCAATTTTTGTTACGGGATTTGTAACAATTAAAACTTTTTTAAAAACTTTATTTATTTAAACTTGTTTCACAACTTGTAGTTCAGTTTGACTTTACAATATTTAATTTTGAAAATAACAATCTGACTTAAAAGGTGACTTCAAAAGTGATTGAAGTGGAGAAGGATCCAATATTTATACCTTCTGTGTTATGACGTCACTAATTACGTTTCAGAACCTTTATGGTAAACAAGTGCAGGTGCCTTTTTGATGATTTTACAAATAAAGGTTCTAGAAGTTTCTCTAGTAATAAAGTACCAAATATTGCGTCTTTGATGAATTTGCAGGTTTCACGGAGAAACATTAAAACAATAGGAAACTTGATATGAGCGTCTGAGAGAAGAACGTAGAAGATTATTTTAGATAAGTAACAATTAAAATTAGTATGTGACGCAAATTAATCAAAGTATAATCAATATTATACAAGATGTGGTTAGCATATAACATATATTATACAAATCTCAAATCTACATCTCATGTACCTACTATAATAGTTTAAAATATTTAACTTTATTTACAATCGGCTATACACTTCAACTGTATGTTGTTTGATTTTTTATGTATTTTCAAGTTTTTGTGCAGTAAACGTGAAACCTCGAAGTCATCTCCACAATTTATTGAAAATACATTCTTAGGGGCTGAGACATGATTTGAGTCTATCAGGTATAGACTCATCTTCTGTCAGGATAGATACAAGGAATATGTGGAGAGAAACAAAAAATGATATTCACCAAAACCCGAAAATTAAAACATTGATTCTACTAAAACTCAAATAAATAAAAAAAATTAAAAATAGAATGAAAAGAAAAACTACGCTAATATGATGGGCATGATAAAAAATACATTAGATAAATTAAAAAGGATGAACTACATCTTAGATCGAGAGTCAAGATTTATTATTCTTCAATCAATCTAGGTACTACCTCACATTGAGAAATGAACTTTCTTCTGCAACGATTACTTTTCATTTGGAAAGAGGAGTATTGAGAAATGGTCCTATATTTTCTTTGTCAAAATTAATTTACCCTTCCCCCAAGTTGTTTTTTATGCAGTGTATGAAAATATCTGGTCCCGCTAAATTTAAATTGGACAGTTGTCAAAAAAGTTAAGGGTTTTCACGTTAGAGCAGTAGAATATAACTATATGAACGTTGAAAAATGTCACATCTATTGAAAAGCTCAAAGATGTTAAAAACCTACCTCTTACAAAAAAATCTGGTGTGTTCACTCACACGACTTTCCTACCGCTCGCAGGCATGTAACATCTTTTCGCAAGATGAAACGTTTAGCCAGAATCTGACGAAACATGTGGAAAATGTGAAATTTTATTCAAGTATAAATATTTTTTGTGCTTTTTCTTGGAGATGGCGCTGTATTTGGGTGGTAAAAAGCTCTCAGAAGAATACTTTAGGCAAGTTTAATCAAAATCCTTAAAGCCGTTTTTGCACTACAGTCTTGAGCAAATCACGTTTTTTGGCTATAGCTCAGCACCCAGTGTATACAGGATTCTCATTCAGTGCCACCGGAGAGTGATATTGGTACCAAACAAAATAAAAAAGAAAGCAACAAAATACACCGATCCGTTCCCGAGATAATGCTGTCACAGACAGACAGACAGACCAATGGCTGAAAATATGTTTATTGGACTCTGAAACGTCAACATTTGTAAAAATCTCGATACCCAAAATTTCTCACGATTACAATACTTTCCTTTCACAGCTACTATAGTACATTTTTTGTGAACTATTGGTATTACTATATTCATGTTATACGATAAAATGGAAAGTTAGCTCTTCAACTTATTTATTTATATTCACAATGTAATGAATTTATCTGAGGTCAATTATGTCTATAAAAAAACAATTATTAGAAGAAAAGCTGTGAAGTAAATACGTCAGATGTCTTATTTCAGAGTTCATGCTTTTTTCTAAAATGACAGACTTTTTTTAATACGTACCTCCTAATATATTGAGACAATAAAAATAAATATTTTTTACAAAAAAATGGACCGACGTTATTAGTTGATGCACTGAAAAGTATAAAATAATATTAATTCTATTGGTGCTGTTACTTTTGAAGTTGTGCAGTTGCAGGTAGATTGATAACTTTTAGCACCAACTCCACAAGTACAAGCCCCAATAGAATTAATATTATTTTATACTTTTCAGTGCACCAACTAATAACGTCGGTCCAATTTTTTGTAAAAAATATTTATTTCACTCTTTTGAGTGTAAAATTAGTCACGAAAATCGTTGAACGTTCTCTAATACCAATCAAGATAGTACTTATTCTATTACCCACGTATATTCCTTGCTTGTAGTTGTTATTATTGAGATCTCAGAACATCGCTGCGGAAATACGCTTGAATATTTTAGTTGTTACCATTTTAACACCGATTTTACTCGAAAACCGTAACTCTAAGGAAAAAATGTTCATTATAAATGTTGCTACAATTAATTATGTCTTTCATGTATTGCAAACAGATTTTCAATTTTCGACAGAAATCGCCCTCTCCACATAGCGAAAATAGGTATATTTAACAATTTAAAATGTCTCTATATCGAAGACCGTTACTCTTTTGAAAAAATGTTCAATTTAAACGTTTCGGGATATTGTCCTATCTTTAATTATACCAACGCAGATTTTCAATTTTCGAGAAAATTTGCCCCCTCCACCCCCTTCGGCGGCGGTTTTCGGAGGGAACGAGATGTCGGATTCCCGTTTTTATGAATATGGGACCATTTCTCAAGTCTCCTCTTTCAAATGAATTAAAAATCATCAAAATCGGAGTACGATTACTATATGAAACGCGCGCACAAACCAAAAAAAAAAGCACACAGTCGAATTGTATACCTCCTCCGTTTGGGGTTCGTCGGTCAAAAATAGGTAGATGTTTCTTTTGAACAATTATCAATTATAAAATAAAAGTAACTACAACTTAGTTTTTGCAATTTCTGACCATCTCTATTTGAGTATCTCTAGTATGGTATCGCTTGTCTCTGATGCTCCAGATTCCTCCAGATACCTGATTAATCAGCTTTTATGAATTATTTCCTCGTCCATCCTTTAATCAATTAAGACCTAGATATACATTGTGGTTTGTAGGAGCATTCTCCAGGTAATGCAGTAAGATATATTAAGATTTATTCCAACAAGAAATTAATAAACATCTAGAACAAGTCTATGAAGTACATTTACGGAGGGTTAGATAAATTAGCAGTGGACCTATACTTAAATGGATTAGGAGAAAGTGAAATACAGAATGTGTACAGGTTATGCAGATCCAAATCGTTGGATAAATTACTTGCTATATCTTTGCATAATGAAACTTCTTGTTAATCGTTCCGAAGACACCATTAAGAGAACCCACACAATGTCAGGGCCTGCCAGACATGATTCGGAAGAAATGTTGGAAATAAAATTAATGAATTCTGAGTCCAGGCATTGAGAATGCGGTGAAATGGGCGATGAAAATGGCTTGAGATGAGATGATAGTCGTCAACTTGAAGAAACAATGACACCGATAATTAGGTACAGTGTATAATCAACAGATGTTATTACTTGAATCACTTTTTGCGCAATGAATATTTTGTGGCTGTGACATGTGTTTCTCCAGATTATCAAGGCATACGTCATTATGCTATGGAACATATCAAAATATGCCCTTCTTAGATGGTATGCATCTAAATTCAGTTTCGTTTGCCTGAGAGCAAGGCGCTTATAAATTCTCAATTTGAGGAGCCACTGCTTAATTTGTTTTCCAGTATCAGCTCTAAAAGCTTAACGTGATTTTCGGATTGGGAAATAGTGCTCATAGCGAGACTGTGTTTTGGATTCATTGAGGAATAAATAATTACAACTGAAGTCGTTTTTTGATAATTGTTCTGCTTGACTGAGAGTTTGTACTGTGTTGTTTTTGTGGGATTCACTGGTTATATATGTTGTATCATCAGCATAACAAATTGATGTAACTCTTTGATCCAGATTCGACGACAGGTCATTAAAATATATTATAAATAATGGAAGTCCTAAAATGGACCCTTGTGGGACACCAAAGTCGACTGCATGACACATGGACGTCTGATTTTACATGTTGGTTACGATTTAACAAGTAGGACGAAAAAAACAACTCCTCTAATTCCATATCTTACGAGTTTTGTTATCAGGATATCATGACGGATTGTGTCAAATGCCCTCGTAAGAAGAAATAATTTCTCTCAAAAAAGCAAACAAACTTTCCTTTAGAATAACCTCGAAAAAGACTATTGTTATGGAAATTGACCGGTAACTATGTAGGCTAAATGGCGAAATCCGTGGCAAATGTTCCTGTGCAAAACTACGGACTACGTGAAGCGGTGGAACAGAAGCCGTCAAGTGGTTATCAATCGGCTACGCTTAGACCAACCAGTCTGTCTAACAATTATCTGCTTAATCAAAATGACAAACTATTGTGGTACATATGCGAAACAAAGCTAAGTGTTGAACAAATTTTTACAAAAATACTTGATGCAGCGAAACTTTCCTTCAGATGTTTTCAACATTATTGGCAGACTCTGGAAGATTGTAAATAGTCTTAATTTTTTTTAAATTTCTAAATATTATAGATAAATTATAAACATTAGGTTGATGCTGTTGTAACGTGGACAGTTTATCATGTACTTACTGTGATTATTTCTTTAACTGTGCTTGGTAAACTTGTTGTAGATGTTGATCACCGTAACGCATTTCAAGTTGATCCACTAAACTCTCATCACCTGTTAGGGTATTAAAGATTTCCAGTGCATCACCATGTAAAGCCACGACCAATGCAGTGGCTTTCTCTTCATCTGACCAACCTCTAGCCAAAGCAGCGGCGTCAAATTGCTTATTATATGTAGACCAAGACAGTTTACCATCAAATTTTGGGGCCTCAATTTTAACTGGATTAACTACACCATTTTAAATTTCATTGGACGATCTTCTCAGGTGCACTTCAGGCTTCATTTGTGACATCTTCTCTTCCATAAAATGAAATTTTTGAACGAAACTTTCCATAATTTCCGTTCAACTTCTTCATGAACTTTCTCCAATTTCTGATCAACTTCTTGTTTATCTTCTTGTCTCACTCCTGCTTGTTTTTCTAAGATTTGTCTTATATCTGTTTGTTCTTCTTCTAAAATTTGTCTTATTCCTTATTCCAAAAGAAGGTCTTGTACAAGGTGTTGAAATTAAACGTTTTGGAAGCCATCTGTGAACTTTTGAGGATTACGCAGATTTACACACCCCACAACGTTATGCACAGGGTTAAACGTTACACTATTGCGCTTGCATAAAAAATCTACTATATAAAAGTAAAAACTTTATCTCAGAGAAGCGATTAATAATGGGAAGGCATTTACTTCAGATTTATAGCTTTTAATTTATGGCTTTTATGGTGATATACAAATTTATGGTGTAAATATTTTGAATTATAATCAGCAGTATTTCGGAAATGAGTGAGACACAGTATTTTAAGGGCTTTTTCGAGGGGATGAACTTTATGAAGCCCGGAAAGTATCATATCTTAATCATTTTCTTTCAGATGACAAGAGAATCATCAAAATCGATTCACGTTCACTATGCGAAATGATAGCATATAATTAAAAAAAAATAACAGTCGAATTCTACTCCTCCTTCTTGATTGGGTTGATTCTAAATAAAAACATAAGATGTTTGCTGGGCGCCAATTGCAGATAATAACGAACGAGAGATAATAAATACAACAATAGCATTTCAGGTCATTCTCGACAACTTGAACGTAGATATAAATTGGAAAAGACGCTTTGATGGCATCATCATTAGTAGCAGAGTAACTTATAGCTGCTATGAGACTTCGGAGTACATGAGTAGCTTCAGATAATTGTGAAAATAAAAGAAATAAATTGAACCTTGTTATTGGATTTTCCGTTACAGTTGTTTCCTACTGGTTTAGATGCATCATCTTTGCATCAAAATCTATTGTATAATATTTCTGCAAATAATAATGAGAGAACAATCACCGATATATAAATGTAGGTATACAAATAATGCATTGAATCAATTTGTAAATTTCAGAATACAATGGGAACTATGAGCTAAATATCACAGACTTGTTAATTTCTTTATCATGACGGTTTCATGGTAAATCTACGCTGTGGACTTAAAATACGCCTTCGCCATTTTCAATCATTCTACAGGGATATGGAAAATATTATACATGTGTCATTTTTTTAATGAAACGTGTTGTATATTTTTACATTTTTACATTCTAAAATCAATTGTAGATATTTTTTATAAATATGTCCATCACCAGACGTTTACCAAATATTAACCCATTAATGCTGGAATGCACCATTGCTATGTTTCTCGACTTAGAAACGTTCTGAACTTAAGTCACAATCTTTATGGTATTGACAATGACAATTTATTATTTAGATTTAGGTTTGAGACGTCAAAAAATTTCAGTGAATGTTTATCAAATTAGAATTTTACTCTGCTGATATTTAATCCAAAATGCGCCTCGCCGAACATGAACGCATTGAAATTTTGGTTATGTTGGGTTAAGGGGTTAAAAGTAGAAGTAATAGGGAAGTCCGTGATTTGTTTAATGAGAAATATCCAAATCGCCCGTCAATTAGCCAATTAGTCTCTACGGTAGCAAGTAAGTGGAGAACTTCCCGTACTATTAAAGATAGAATTAACAAGTGAAATTTTTAAAAAAATTAAAAATAGTTTTTATTGGGCATTTAAGATTTAAACCGTACCGATGAGTACCTACTATTGCTATCCTTTTCTCGATTTTAACTATACTTATGTATATGTGTTTGCCAGCAACAGCAATTCCATAACAAATTACTGTTTGTCTACCACAACACAAAATTAAACTTTAAATTAACAACGTCTGACGTCTGACAATTGCGACATAACCATAGACGATCTTCCAGAAAGTACCTATATACCAGAGAACGAGACGTATATATACGCTCCATGCTCGTGCGTAATTCCAGTGACGGATCCCATAGTCGTTCCATGTCGACATTATAATGATCTTGGTTGAATGAGATTGAATGAGATAATTTTAATTACCAATATTGGATCACACTTAACAGGCGGCGAGATGTCTGCGATCTAAGTACGAATTCGAAATTTCAAGTCTCTAGACCGTATGGGGCCTGAGAAATCGCTGCGGAGTCCATTGATACAAGAACCGAAAGTAATAAAAACTATTTAAAAATGGTTGTCATGGTATATCTGAGGAGAAAGAAATAAACATATTATTGTCACTACAGGAATATCCTCATAGCTCAAACTCACAACATGGACGGGACAACGATATTGACCAAACCACCGTATCTAAATTTATACAAAAAGAGAAATTTCGTCTATACAAACTATTATTTGTAGAAGGCTTATTGCAAGATGATCCTGATAAGCGAGAACAGGTTTGTGAAATAATGATTGAGCTTACAGATAATCACGCAAAAATTGTCCAAAGAATTTGATTTTCAGATAAAGCTACGTTTTTTTTTAATGTTCAGGTTAATCGACAAAACTGCAGATACTGGGCATATGAAAATCCTTACTGGTTCATAGGAAATCACAAGCAGTATAATGAAAAGGTTAATGTTTGGGCGTGAATTATTGTAAATAGGATAATCGGACTATTTTTCTTTAATGAGTATCTCACTGGAGAAATATATCTAAATTTCCTTCGAAATGATATGGTTCCAACTCTTACCACTCTATCTCCAGCTGATAATGATCCTGATTTACCAACATCTTACAATACAGTTTCTTTTCATTCTCTTTTGTTTGTTTAATTTGTCACCCAGAGCACTGTCTAGGTAACTGCTTTTGTAAAACACTTATTACACCATCAGGACCCGGGTGCTGGATAATTCATATGCCCTTGCATTGCTCCATTTCTTCTTCAGCCCTCTTCCGCTGCTCCTCAATTAGACATATAAATAGAAAAACAAATTTTAAACATCTGCACCGTATATTACAAGTTAACTGAAATAATTATTAGCAAAATTCAGCTATACTCACATTTATGCACTCATTACACTCTCTCCACACCACCAGGACCCGGAAACTAGATTCTTCAAATGCCTTTGAGCTTTAATTTCGCCACATCCTTCTTCTTCCGTTGTTCATCTGCAAACATTCGATTTTGCAATAAAAAAATACATCATTACAAATCTGCGCTGATATGAGAGAAGCATGCTCGATAAAGAGTTCACAAGACAAACAATCAAATTTAAACGTTCTCTGAAGTGTAACTGTAATAGCCTTCTCTTTTATTAGGGATATATTGAGTATTCTCTGATCTCTTTGTATAATAAGCATGTATTTAGAGTCATTTTCTTGCCATTGAGCCATACCAACACTGAAATAAATGATATACGAATGATAAGAATAAGATACTAAAATAGAAATAGAGAATAAAATTTACATTCCACAACTTTTCTGTGTTTTTAGCTTCACCGTAACATGGATTCTAAAAATCATGGCTCCATGGTTTTATACGAAACTTCACTAAACGAAATTTTACATGTAGTGATACAGATGAATAGTAAGTCGTCGGTGGATCATTATGAATTTAGTGTCATTATAATGAAGCGAATAATTAACATTGTAGCTAAACCACTAAGCTACATATTTAACAAGTGTTTTGATCAAGGCGTATTCTCGATTTGTTTGAAACTGGCGAAGATTGTCTCCATCTTTAAGAAAGGTGATAGAAACGACTGTAATAATTATAGGTCTATATCCATCTTACCTACCTTCTCAAAAATTCTTGAAGCACTATTGAAGAAGAGGATAATAAATTACGTTGAAACAAAAAAAAATCACTTCAACACGGTTTCAAAAAGTCCAAATCAACTGTTACAGCAATGACGGAAATAATACAGACCCCACTGTATCTGTATCTGTTGTTGTGACTTAAGCAAGGCTATTGACACCGTAAATAGGGGAATATTACTACAAAAATTAGAGGTCCTATAGGACTGTATATATACAAAAGACTCAAATCATATTTGAACAATAGATTCCAGATCACGACACGGAAGGGTACTATGTCCAAACAAGAAATGATTGATATAGGAGTACCACAAGGATCTATCTTAGGGCCTGTCTTGTTCATAATTTCTATAAATAATTTGCCAGTTAATGTTAAAGATGGAAAAAAATTTCTTTATGCTGACGATGTAACATTCATTAATAAAGCAGTCTCCAGCACGACACTCGAACAACGAACCGACAACTCGTTAAATGAGGCACAACAGTGGTTTGACGCGAATAATCTGTTATTGAACACCAATAAAACTCAGTGAATGATAGCAACTACAAGGTACTTGGACTTACAATCGACAACTCTCTGACGTCCTGGGAGAGCCACATAGACATCCTTAGAAAACAGTTATCATCAGCGATATATTCCTTACGAATAATTAAGTATATAGTAAATGAAGAAGCGGCGATACTCTGCACAATTCCATAGCGTTGCCACATATGGAAAACTTCTATGGGGCTTGGCTCCGGAAGCAAAACGAATCTTTCAGTAACAAAAAAAGGCGGTGCGAGCAATTGTTGGAGTTGCTCAGAGTCACAGCTGCTGAGAGCTTTTTAATAAGCTTACCATATCATGTTTCAGACTCTCCTGCTTATGTCACGTGCATGACAACATAGATAAATACATTTACCACTCAAATGTACCCAGTCACTCCACCCGTGGAAAAGACGACTTGATCTTGCCCAACCACAGACTGAGTGTGACGCAAAATAACTACAATTTTATCTCCATTAAAATCTAAAATACGGTTTACAGGGCAAGCGACTCCAATGTTTTTAAAACAAAAATAAAGGCCTTCCTACCAGAAAATGTATGTTACAGTGTAGAAGAGTTCTTAAACTTATACTAACTATTCGTATTGCCAGAGTCATGTAAGTGATGTGAAGTATTGTCTCTGTAATTTGTTTTGTAAGATTTACTTATAGCCCTAGTATTTTGCTGACATGTCATGTGATTCTTGATGACAAATAAATTATTATTATTATTATTATTATTATTATTTTTCACCTTTTGTAGGGGAGAGCTTAAAGTGTCGGGTAAATTACCAAGACACCCTAAGTCTGTAGGAATGAGCGTACGATGCGGGACGTTCCAAGAAGGACCGCTTTTCGGGCGGCTGATATTACGTCATCAGACAAGCCTATTTCTTTCGTATGCTCCAGCAGCCTGTCATGTATGAGTCCATTCATTTAGATGACGAGTGGGTATATTTTTCGCTCCCTAAGTTGGTAGATCTCCTTAAGCTCAAAGGCTGTCATTATACTTCTTCTTCTTTTCATTGTATGCCCTTTGTAAGTTGTCATCCATTGGGATATAAAGTCGATAATAGTGACTGATTTCTTCTCTTTATCAAATAAGACTATATCTGTTCGGTTATTAGTGATGTGCCTGTCTGTTATCATAGGTGTGTCCCAGGTGAGGATTTTCCAGCACAGGCTTGGGGGAATATTTATGAAGTTCTATTCCCTCTTCTAATAAACTTGTATGAAGTACAATTGCTTGATGGTAGACTTTATCCATTTAATTATGTCTTTTTAGGTACTCTGTGGCGGCCAGGTAACTACATCCAGCTGTAACATGCTGAATACTCTCTGTAGTTGTCCTGCACTTTCTACATCTGTCATCGGCTATGTCTTCTTTGATTATAAGCTTTCTGTAGGACAGCGTCGGGACCACCTGGTCCTGTATTGCCAGGACTGCTGCTTCTATCTCAGTGAAAAGGTACCCATCCTTGAAGTAAGTGTTTGAGTATGTTGTAGTTACGAGTTCTTGTTTCAGGTTTGCTGGATATCGGCCATGTAGTGCTTTACCAGACCATTCTTTCTCAAGTTGTGCCACCGTTTGGAAAGACATCTTGGGTCACCAGCAAGATCTAAGGCCGAGTAGTTCTTGTCGGCGCCACATAGACTGTCATACAGAGGTAAGTTGTTTTTATTATAGAAGTATGTCCTCAACTTAGTTGTTTGTCTTGCATGGCAATTCTCTAGGCATGCCAAACCTCTACCTCCTAATTTCCAGGGGATATAAAGTCGAGCATTATCTGACTTTGGGTGATGATACCGATACTGCGTTAGCATTGTTCTTATTTTTGTATCCATCCTTTTAAGATCTGTTTGAGACCATTTAACACTTCCAAATTAGTAAGATATAGATGTATTGTCCATGAGTTGAGCGCTCTGAATAGATTCCCTGAGTTGAGTTTGGTTTTCAGTATAGTCATTACTCTGTGGTAAAGTCGTTCCTGATGGTCAGCTTTGCTCTCAGCGTGCCTCACAGTCAAGCCTTGCTGAATACCTAAATATTTATAGGATTCGTTGGCCTCAACAGTAGGGATCATAGTTCCGTCTATCAGATTTATATTTTGTTGATTCGCAATTTTTCCCCTCTTAACATTCACTACTCCATACTTTTCCAATCCCATCTCTATATGGATGGCGTCCGAGAAGGATTTAACTGTTTCAACTTGGCTCTGCAACTGATGTACATTAATGGTATAAAGTTTCAAATCATCCATGTAGAATTGATGAGACAGATATACGTTTTCCTGTCGGTTAATAGGGTACCCGACTTGTCTTTGATTGATCAGGTAGCTAAGGGGATTTAGTGCCTAGCAAAAAGCCTAGTAAAAAAATATGGTAAAATTATGTGCTTTTATGTGCTATTTACGTCCCAACATGATTAATTTTGTGCTCTAAAATTAACACTTTTTATAATCCAAAATTCGGGGTGCAAGTTATGTTTTTGATAACTAAAATTACCTTTTTAAAAAGATTTTATTTAATTACTACAAAAACAGACTTAATAGAATTAAAACTTAATCGGGCAGAGTGACGCCGATAATTGTTTAAAACTACCAGTGAAACATTCGCCTTTGGCGTGTGCCTTAAATAATAATATTATACAGAGTCAGCATTAGATGATGTTACATACATGTGTTACTAGCGTGTCGACACACTGTCGAGACGCTTATACAAGCATTTTTCCTGGAATTTAGGCATATAACTCCTCCACCCATAAGAGGAAACTTTGGGGTTATTCAAAGTTGACGTGTTGAATAAGAATTTATATTATTTACTTGGGTGGTTCGGGAAATGCCTTCGTACCTTCGGAATTATTCTTTTCAGATTTAATTAGCATATACAATTTGCGTTTACAATGGTACACTATGATTACAATTACAATCAATATTAGGATTACATAGATAGGTAGGTTAGAATGAGTCCAAATAACATTATTGTCTGTAAAAGAGAAAGGTTCTTCACTTTCTTGGTCTATTGTAAGTTTAGACAATTGGTCTAAATTGAAAGATTTTAGATTTCATTGAATTGGTTTGGCACTGAACACTGCACTGGGTATATATGGTAAATACATAGGTTCTCCATGGGTTGATCCCTCTAGGTTGGAAAACTCGAACTGTTTGGTGGTGAATTTACAGGAATAAGGAACCGTTATTAAGAAGGTGCCTTTTAATTTGTGGATTTCTTCATTACCACATTTTTCATGCAACAATGTTTCGTTGGGTGCGATGAGGATGTATTTATCGTCACTGATGGTTTCGACGAGGATCTCAGATATTTGTACCGGGACATGGGTACATTGAGGGTCTTCTTTTATTTGTAAGAGGTTTTTGATGCATGTCTCCTGTTGATAGTTCCTCTCAATCTCCGATAATTTACAGAAGAATTGTTGTTGTATCTTTTGACAGGTGGATTTAAGGTAGCGAATGGTATCTTCTCCAATAGCCACATGAGAGGTAGGGGAAATAATGGTGGTTGATTCATGGGTAGGATTTGAGAAAAGGTGATAGAGGTTGTATGGTTTGGGATCTAGAAGGGGCACGTGTAATAAAAATACTACATGCTCTTCGTTGATATAATACTCAATATCGATAGTTCGTAGAAACAGAATATTATCATTTGAATAGTAATGATCAGAGCTGTGGTAATTTGACAACTCATCTTTCATAGATGTCATTGCTACTTCATCAATTATGGATAAGTGTAGAACTTTCAAACTTGCAAAGCTTATTGCTGTTATTAGTTTCTCTACAACTTGAGATAGATCTAGAATGCTAATTTTAAACATAGTGATAGTATTAGTAATGTTCTGGTTTTTTCCAGGAACCATCCATAAGACATCTTTGATTCTCTTGAAATTTATAGACATATTACCAATGATTTCTAATGATTTCTAATGTAATGTGTGAGGATGTTATTTTGATTTGACTTAAGAACTTCTAAGGCTTTATCGTATCTTTCCCCATCAGATGCATCGAGCGATCCGGATATGAATTTGAATACTGAACCTAGAGCGTTTATCATACCGCGTCTTACCCTTCTCTGTTTATGAATGATATCAGGATGAATTGTTATCGCCTGTTCTTTCAATTGTTTTGCCCTATTTATGACATATTCTAATTCTATTTTATCTGCCATAAATAATTTACCTTGTGTTTTAGTCTGAAATTCTTTAATAACATGATCTAATTCTGCAATTTTAGTGCCAATGATTTTGATAGGGTAGTTATGTAGAAAAGTGTGATGAGAAAATTGTAGTCTAGTCGGTCCTAACTTAAGTGGTAAAATCCCTGGATTGTTCTCGAGAGATTTTATTTCGATCTTAGGTACTAGTGCTTGGTTGTAGTGCGTCAGTATCAGTATAGTTAGGGTTGTCACGAGTTGGTCCATCTGAAACAAATGGAACGGATTTCCTTTGTAATTTTCTCAACGGTTTCACTTCTTGTTTATGGTAAATTTGACCTTTGGTTGTTCTGATTTTAGAACCTATATCTCTCTTTACTTTTACTGGTTTGTACAGGGGTAATACTTTGTTACGTGGTCTTGTGGAAATGTACGCATCTAAGTTATTTATTTTCGAATGGTCAACGCGACCTTCGTTTTGTTTTTCGATGTATTTGTCTTTTGCCTCCTTGGTCTTCTGGAAAACATGATCGTACAATTTTTTGATTATCTTTCTCAAGTCGTCCATGTAATCGTTATACTGATTTTGTGAATCTATTTCTAAAATATCCTTTAATAATAATTTGGTAAATACGAATCTTAAATTGTCATCGAAATATTTAATGAGCGTACGATGCGGGACGTTCCAAGAAGGACCGCTTTTCGGGCGGCGGATATTACGTCATCAGACAAGCCTATTTCTTTCGTATGCTCCAGCAGCCTGTCATGTATGAGTCCATTCATTTAGATGACGAGTGGGTATATTTTTCGCTCCCTAAGTTGGTAGATCTCCTTAAGCTCAAAGGCTGTCATTATACTTCTTCTTCTTTTCATTGTATGCCCTTTGTAAGTTGTCATCCATTGGGATGTAAAGTCGATAATAGTGACTGATTTCTTCTCTTTATCAAATAAGACTATATCTGTTCGGTTATTAGTGATGTGCCTGTCTGTTATCATAGGTGTGTCCCAGGTGAGGATTTTCCAGCACAGGCTTGGGGGAATATTTATGAAGTTCTATTCCCTCTTCTAATAAACTTGTATGAAGTACAATTGCTTGATGGTAGACTTTATCCATTTAATTATGTCTTTTTAGGTACTCTGTGGCGGCCAGGTAACTACATCCAGTTGTAACATGCTGAATACTCTCTGTAGTTGTCCTGCACTTTCTACATCTGTCATCGGCTATGTCTTCTTTGATTATAAGCTTTCTGTAGGACAGCGTCGGGACCACCTGGTCCTGTATTGCCAGGACTGCTGCTTCTATCTCAGTGAAAAGGTACCCATCCTTGAAGTAAGTGTTTGAGTATGTTGTAGTTACGAGTTCTTGTTTCAGGTTTGCTGGATATCGGCCATGTAGTGCTTTACCAGACCATTCTTTCTCAAGTTGTGCCACCGTTTGGAAAGACATCTTGGGTCACCAGCAAGATCTAAGGCCGAGTAGTTCTTGTCGGCGCCACATAGACTGTCATACAGAGGTAAGTTGTTTTTATTATAGAAGTATGTCCTCAACTTAGTTGTTTGTCTTGCATGGCAATTCTCTAGGCATGCCAAACCTCTACCTCCTAATTTCCTGGGGATATAAAGTCGAGCATTATCTGACTTTGGGTGATGATACCGATACTGCGTTAGCATTGTTCTTATTTTTGTATCCATCCTTTTAAGATCTGTTTGAGACCATTTAACACTTCCAAATTAGTAAGATATAGATGTATTGTCCATGAGTTGAGCGCTCTGAATAGATTCCCTGAGTTGAGTTTGGTTTTCAGTATAGTCATTACTCTGTGGTAAAGTCGTTCCTGATGGTCAGCTTTGCTCTCAGCGTGCCTCACAGTCAAGCCCTGCTGAATACCTAAATATTTATAGGATTCGTTGGCCTCAACAGTAGGGATCATAGTTCCGTCTATCAGATTTATATTTTGTTGATTCGCAATTTTTCCCCTCTTAACATTCACTACTCCATACTTTTCCAATCCCATCTCTATATGGATGGCGTCCGAGAAGGATTTAACTGTTTCAACTTGGCTCTGCAACTGATGTACATTAATGGTATAAAGTTTCAAATCATCCATGTAGAATTGATGAGACAGATATACGTTTTCCTGTCGGTTAATAGGGTACCCGACTTGTCTTTGATTGATCAGGTAGCTAAGGGGATTTAGTGCCTAGCAAAAAGCCTAGTAAAAAAATATGGTAAAATTATGTGCTTTTATGTGCTATTTACGTCCCAACATGATTAATTTTGTGCTCTAAAATTAACACTTTTTATAATCCAAAATTCGGGGTGCAAGTTATGTTTTTGATAACTAAAATTACCTTTTTAAAAAGATTTTATTTAATTACTACAAAAACAGACTTAATAGAATTAAAACTTAATCGGGCAGAGTGACGCCGATAATTGTTTAAAACTACCAGTGAAACATTCGCCTTTGGCGTGTGCCTTAAATAATAATATTATACAGAGTCAGCATTAGATGATGTTACATACATGTGTTACTAGCGTGTCGACACACTGTCGAGACGCTTATACAAGCATTTTTCCTGGAATTTAGGCATATAACTCCTCCACCCATAAGAGGAAACTTTGGGGTTATTCAAAGTTGACGTGTTGAAAAAGAATTTATATTATTTACTTGGGTGGTTCGGGAAATGCCTTCGTACCTTCGGAATTATTCTTTTCAGATTTAATTAGCATATACAATTTGCGTTTACAATGGTACACTATGATTACAATTACAATCAATATTAGGATTACATAGATAGGTAGGTTAGAATGAGTCCAAATAACATTATTGTCTGTAAAAGAGAAAGGTTCTTCACTTTCTTGGTCTATTGTAAGTTTAGACAATTGGTCTAAATTGAAAGATTTTAGATTTCATTGAATTGGTTTGGCACTGAACACTGCACTGGGTATATATGGTAAATACATAGGTTCTCCATGGGTTGATCCCTCTAGGTTGGAAAACTCGAACTGTTTGGTGGTGAATTTACAGGAATAAGGAACCGTTATTAAGAAGGTGCCTTTTAATTTGTGGATTTCTTCATTACCACATTTTTCATGCAACAATGTTTCGTTGGGTGCGATGAGGATGTATTTATCGTCACTGATGGTTTCGACGAGGATCTCAGATATTTGTACCGGGACATGGGTACATTGAGGGTCTTCTTTTATTTGTAAGAGGTTTTTGATGCATGTCTCCTGTTGATAGTTCCTCTCAATCTCCGATAATTTACAGAAGAATTGTTGTTGTATCTTTTGACAGGTGGATTTAAGGTAGCGAATGGTATCTTCTCCAATAGCCACATGAGAGGTAGGGGAAATAATGGTGGTTGATTCATGGGTAGGATTTGAGAAAAGGTGATAGAGGTTGTATGGTTTGGGATCTAGAAGGGGTACGTGTAATAAAAATACTACATGCTCTTCGTTGATATAATACTCAATATCGATAGTTCGTAGAAACAGAATATTATCATTTGAATAGTAATGATCAGAGCTGTGGTAATTTGACAACTCATCTTTCATAGATGTCATTGCTACTTCATCAATTATGGATAAGTGTAGAACTTTCAAACTTGCAAAGCTTATTGCTGTTATTAGTTTCTCTACAACTTGAGATAGATCTAGAATGCTAATTTTAAACATAGTGATAGTATTAGTAATGTTCTGGTTTTTTCCAGGAACCATCCATAAGACATCTTTGATTCTCTTGAAATTTATAGACATATTACCAATGATTTCTTCGTAATTTCTGACGAGTTGTTTGTTTATAGAAAATTGTCTATTGTAATGTGTGAGGATGTTATTTTGATTTGACTTAAGAACTTCTAAGGCTTTATCGTATCTTTCCCCATCAGATGCATCGAGCGATCCGGATATGAATTTGAATAGTGAACCTAGAGCGTTTATCATACCGCGTCTTACCCTTCTCTGTTTATGAATGATATCAGGATGAATTGTTATCGCCTGTTCTTTCAATTGTTTTGCCCTATTTATGACATATTCTAATTCTATTTTATCTGCCATAAATAATTTACCTTGTGTTTTAGTCTGAAATTCTTTAATAACATGATCTAATTCTGCAATTTTAGTGCCAATGATTTTGATAGGGTAGTTATGTAGAAAAGTGTGATGAGAAAATTGTAGTCTAGTCGGTCCTAACTTAAGTGGTAAAATCCCTGGATTGTTCTCGAGAGATTTTATTTCGATCTAAGGTACTAGTGCTTGGTTGTAGTGCGTCAGTATCAGTATAGTTAGGGTTGTCACGAGTTGGTCCATCTGAAACAAATGGAACGGATTTCCTTTGTAATTTTCTCAACGGTTTCACTTCTTGTTTATGGTAAATTTGACCTTTGGTTGTTCTGATTTTAGAACCTATATCTCTCTTTACTTTTACTGGTTTGTACAGGGGTAATACTTTGTTACGTTGTCTTGTGGAAATGTACGCATCTAAGTTATTTATTTTCGAATGGTCAACGCGACCTTCGTTTTGTTTTTCGATGTATTTGTCTTTTGCCTCCTTGGTCTTCTGGAAAACATGATCGTACAATTTTTTGATTTTCTTTCTCAAGTCGTCCATGTAATCGTTATACTGATTTTGTGAATCTATTTATAAAATATCCTTTAATAATAATTTGGTTAAATTGTCATCGAAATATTTATTTACTATGATGGCAATCTCTTCATAAATACCTTCGTCTGGTGAATAAATGGCGTTAATTGTGTTCGGATTTGCGTGTTCTCTTAGGATGTTTTGAATTTCGTTTTCAAAATTGTTTCTGGTAATTTTAGCTTCTATTCTTTCCTCATTAAATAAATTTATAATTTTGATCTGCGGCTCATTGCCGAATTTGAAGATAAATTGCCGCTTGAATTGATTCAATGATTTATCCGTGATCTTTAATTCTGCGGAGATGTCGTCTGCTTGTGTATGTATTGTGTCATCCTCTGGAACTGTTTTAGTACAAATTTTATCTGATAAATTATCATTCGAAAAATTTAAGTTTAGGTCGTTGTTGTCATTGGGCGGTTTGATCTGGATGTCGGAAATTATTCTAATTTTATTTTGTTTCTGTTTATTCGTGTCGTCGTCGGTGTTAAAGAATTCATCTAAGTTGATCAATTCCGGTAAGGGTCGTTCTCCGATGTCTCCCGGATTAGCAAATATGGATAGTAGATCATCCGGTGATTCATCTATTTGCAAAGGATGCAAGATGCGCGAGAGAAAGTCTGCATTTGTGTTTAATTTGCCCTTTTTATATACTATCTGATAATCATACTCCATTAGTTTCAGACGCCATCTCACTAGCTTGGAGTTTGGTTCTTTGATGTTGAATAACCATTGGAGGGGTTTATGGTCTGATACGATAGTGAATTTATTTCCGTATAAGTATGGTCGGAACTGTTTGGTAGCCCACACGATGCTCAAACATTCTTTTTCTATTGTGCTGTAATTAGCCTCGTGTTCGTTAAGTGTCCTAGAAATATAGGCGATCGGTTTATCTGATCCTATTGATCCTTGCGATAGGACAGCTCCTAGGCCTACATTACTTGCATCGGTAGTTAGTATAAAACCCTTTTTAAAATCTGGGTATGCTAATACAGGCTCGTTACATAGTATTTCTTTAATTGTTTCAAATGCTTCAATGAATTGTGGGGTATGCTCGACTTTTGAGTTCTTCTTCAAACAGGATGTTAATGGTTTGGCTATAGTCGCATAATTCTTAACAAATTTTCCTCGAAATTTTCTGTAATAGCCCGATAGTCCTAAGAAGCTTTTTATTTGTTAGGGCGTTGACGGTGCTTTCAGATTTTTAATTTTTTCGATTAACTTGGGATTTGGTTTAATGCCGTTTGTGGTAATGATATGTCCCAAGTACTCTATCTCTTCTAAGAAAAATTCCGACTTGTCTAATTGAATTTTGAATCTGTGTTGTCTAAGTCGTTCCAAAGTCATTGTAAGATTGTTCAAGTGTTCTTCTGTTGATCTACCGAGAATAATTATATCGTCAAGATAAACAAGACAAATTTTATTTAGCAAACCCTTTAGTACCTGATTCATCACTCGCGCGAATGCCGCTGGGGCGTTTCTAAGTCCAAACGGAACTCGAAGAAACTCGTAATGACCGCTCTCAGTGGAAAAGGCTGTTTTAGGGCGATCCTTCTCATCGATCTCGATCTGGTGGTATCCTGATTTCAAATCAATTTTAGAAAAAACTTTCGAGTCGCCTAAGATATCGAGGATGTTATTTATATTGGGTAACGGGTACTTGTCTTCGATGGTTTTCTCATTTAATTTGCGAAAATCGACAACCATGCGCCATTGTTTCTTTCCGTCTTTCCCTTCTTTTTTGGGTACAAGGAAGACTGGGGCGGAATACGGGGAGGTACTTTCCGTGATGATGTTATGTTCTAACAGCTCGTTGACTTGTTTGTCAATTTCGATTTTCTGTGAGTGTGGGAAACGATACGGCTTGGTGAAAATAGGCTCATCTGAATTTAAAGGGATAGTATGTTTAACAATGGAGGAGAATGTTAGTTTGTCGTTTTCTTCGTAAAATGTGTCTCGGTATTTCTTTAAGGTATTGAAAATTAAAAATTGTTCTTCTTTATTTAAAATGTGATTCAGTTTCTGCATTAATTTCAAATTCGTTTTATCATTCTTATTATAATTTACAACTTGTGCGTGGCACACATCAAATTAATATGGTTGGCTAATATAGGCTTGTCTAAACTAATCATATGGGTTTCCTTATCATGCAATTTTCTTTGTACAGGAACATTAACTTCGAAATTTTCAACAGAGTTAATGTTCTCAGGGATAACATAATGACCAATTTCCTGCTTGGGAATGAGAACTGTTCCTTTTTGAATTGTTGTCGGCAAAACTAAAGTTTTCTGACCAGGTTTAATTTCTGTTTGGAAGTAGCTACGTACTGAAGGTTCGTATCTACAAAGATCGTACTCTAAATTATTTAATGTAATTATACCATTATTATAATCTAGAATCATTTGTAATTGTTCTAGCGTTTCTGTTCACAGTAATATATCGAAATGCTGATGAAAATTTACAACATAGAACTTAATTAGTTGGCCTTGTTCAAAGAAGTCGGTAATCAGAACTTCATTATGATTCGATTGGTTCAAAATCGTTTTGATGGTGAAATTTTCATTCTTAATCTGATTTGGAAATAATTTATGTGCTATACGGGGGTTTATCAGTGAGTTTGTAGCTCCTGTATCTATTAAAATTTTCAAACGGTTGATTACAAAGTATGGTAAGGAAGATGATATTATATTATGATTGGTTTCTATGACTGTGTCTCCGAGGCAGCTAATTGAAAATTTTCGGTCTCTTCATTTTCGTGGATTTCGTCTCCGTAATTTTCGTAAACTGGGTACTCGAAATCATCCATATATTGGAAGTCTAAGGGCTCTGGTTGCTCTTCTATTTCATTAAAATGGACCTGGCGGTTTCGCCAATGTTTGAATTGTGGTTGATTGAAACTATTATTTCTAGTATTTGTGGAAGGAAGGCTTCCTCTCTGGTTAGCGTTTCTATTGATTGCACTGAAGCTGGAAGATTGTGCTGGAATTCGTTGAAAAGGGGGTTGGGGATTTTGATTTAATGGTGGTCTAAGGGAACTTGTATTTGTAGATTGCTGATTAAAATTTTGTGAAGGATTGGGTCTGTTAACTGTGGAATTATAACTGAAATTCTGGGGTCTAAAAGATGGTTGCAAATTATGACCAATATTACGAGGAGTTTGTGCTATTGTAGTTGACCTATTACTTACGTTAGGTCTGAACTGAGGTTGTGGGGTGAAGTTCGGAATCTTATTATATGTGGAACTTTTGTTAGGAATATCTGCTGGATGTTTGGAAATATACTTTAATATTATGGGAGTTGCTTCTGTGAGGGTAGTGAATTGTCTTACTTCTAGAATTGTCTGAAGCATTGGAGGTACATTGTTATATAATACTTCTAACGCGGTTTGTTCGTTAATCTCAAAGTGGATCTTTTTCTGTTCCGCAGTGAGATTGACATCAGCGTTAATTTTTAAATTTAGCTTGGTTTCTAAATCTTTAATACGTTCAATAAAGTCCATAAGGTTTTCTTTACGGTTTAATTTCAAAAATCTAAACCTATGAGCAATTGTCTGTCTGTCTGTCTGATCTCCGAATTTATTTCTTAAACAATTTTTTAATTCATTCCACGTCGAAATGTCAGCTCTTGTACTAACAAATTCTTCCGCAGTGTCTCTCAACTTACTCAATACTAAACAAAATGCGTATTCATTTAGCGTGGTGTCCGCAGTTTCTCCGTATTTTCGTATAAACTGATCTACACGATTGATAAATACGTCAAGAGTGTTTGTACTTCCATTAAATTTGGGAAGCACTTCGCCATAACTTCTGGCAGCTGCAATTAAGCTTTCTGTAGTAGCCATTGCAAAATTTTTAACTGAATTTATATCTATATCCTTGTAGGAACTATCAGAATCAAGTAAGCTTTGCTCAGAATGCATGTCGCTTAAATTTAATGATTCTAATGAAAATAATGAGTTCTCGGCTTCACAATCTGAAGATTCTATCGTAATGATATCTTTCGACATAAATTAGTGGAATTGATTACTTTTACGTTCAGTTTGCATGTATGTAATATCTTATACACTTATATATGGAAAGGAACATTAATAGGATAGAAAGGATGTGGCACTAACCTTTTGTTGATGCTGTTGATTGATGAAGACTCGATTGCTCTTGGCTCGGGTTGTCAGTTTTCCTTCTGGGTTTTGTTGCTGGTGGTGTTTTCTTTGTTTTGGACTGTTGTAGGTTCTCCGGTTTGTTTTCACTCACGATTCGTGAAGCGTTATGATGTTTTCGCACAACTTTTTGGGAAAAACTAATTTTACTTTACGAATTTGGGAAAAACTTATCCGGATGACTGCGCCAGTTATGTTTTTGATAACTTAAATTACCTTTTTAAAAAGATTTTATTTAATTACTACAAAAACAGACTTAATAGAATTAAAACTTAATCGGGCAGAGTGACGCCGATAATTGTTTAAAACTACCAGTGAAACATTCGCCTTTGGCGTGTGCCTTAAATAATAATATTATACAGAGTCAGCATTAGATGATGTTACATACATGTGTTACTAGCGTGTCGACACACTGTCGAGACGCTTATACAAGCATTTTTCCTGGAATTTAGGCATATAACTTGCAGCTCGATATCGGTCTGCACCCTGCATTGTTAATCAACAATTTTCTGTAGGAAAAATTGTTTTCCTATGGATCAGGAATTAAGTGCTCTTTATGTGCTCGAAGATAGGGTGATGCAGGAGTTTCGTGCTCCGATTCTTTTTTAATTATTCGCACCGCGGAGTGACTGGCGACCACGGCTCACTCCCGGATCCAGTATAAGTCATTCCAAGCTAATAACGGGCTATCTGAATATTCCTAAATTATGTGCTTTTTATGTGCTATTCACGTCCCAACATGATAAACTTTGTGCTTGAAAATTTACATTTTTTTCAACAATTCAAAATACGGAGTGCAGCTCGATATCGATCTGCACCCCGCATTGCTAATTAACCATTTCCTATAAAAAAATGCTTTCCTATGGATCAGGAATTAAGTGCTTTTATGTGCTCGGAGATAGGGTGATGTAGGTATTTTCAGCTCCGTTTTTTTAACTATTCGCACCACGGAGTGACGCGCGACCACGGCTCACTCCCCGGTTGCAGTAGTTATTCCAAGCTAATAACGGACAATCTGCATATTCCTAAATTATGTGCTTTTTATGTGCTATTTAAGTCCCAACATGATAAATTTTGTGCTCGAAAATTTACCAATTTTTAAAGAAATCTAGATGCGTGGTACAGCTCGAATTTGATCTGAACCCCGCCTTGTTGTTCAACAATTTCCTGCTTTCATCGTAGCTGAACTTTTATTCACTCTTCCACGTTTGAACAGAAACGCACAACGCTTCTGAAATTTTTCATTCAACTTTTTCGAAACAACACTTTACCACAGCCCCGGTTTAAAGGCTCTGTACTCTCTTTCAGTTGAGTACTTTTTCTTAGATTTCTGGTTGTGACCGCGATCTTCAATTAATTTTTCGAACTCTTGTTTACTAAAACGCAATGTCAGCACTTCCTTATTTGAAGCGGTGGTTGAGATATTCATCGAAGGTTCCTCAGATTCGATTAATAGATTATTATGTTAGAAAAACAGAAGAAAGAATACATAAAAAATATCAATAACGCAAATTGTAAAAGTTGTAAGAGGAGTCTCAATTTTTCAGATGTTAAAGTTATGTTGAATCACCTTGTACATTCAGGCAGACGGCTGGCGTTTTAAAGAAGCGTTCTGCGGAGTAACTAGATTATACAAAAAATGAGGAGAGTGAAAATACTGTACGTGCTCCTTACACTAAATCTATGTTCTTCCTCCTTTTCTTTTTTGTAAATATTTGTCTGCACGTAACATGAGCATTTTCTGATTTCACCAAGTGATTTTTTTAATTCTTTTAAAATCTCTGTCCATATTAGTTTGAATTTCGAAACAACGTTTTCGCATTTCTCGTTAATAATTGGATTTTTGTATACTATCAAAATTTGAAGCAGTTCGCTGCTTGTTTTTGCGCAGGTCTGTCCCAGACTGGATTAGACATCTTTCTTAAAAGTCTGCAAGTAAACATCAATTATTTTTCTTACCTATTCTAACGAATTGTTGATATACCTTTTTGCAGAAAAAATTTTCCTCAAATAATATTTCAATGCTCAATCGCTCAACAATAATTTCCTACCGTAGACTCAACTTGACTATGAATTATGCACATAGACGTTAGATCAGAGGCTTAGTGCATTTTGCGTTAGGTGGCGCTATATTGAGCGCAAATTGAATGAAAATAAAAAAGATAAACAGTTACCTTCAAAAATAAATGGTCCTCCAAATCGTTTACACTTCTCAAACTAAAAATTGCTAACTGCTAATTTCGCCATCGACTTACATTCAACAAAACTGACCGAATTTCTATTTACTTTGTCTTATTAATCTAGGGGTGTATTATTGCACCCCTACCTAGGCTGGAAAAGCAGTAGGAAAAATCATGGATGTATTATTGCACTCTGCCTAGCCAACAAATCCAGGCTCGGAAATATTCACGAAATCTCGGCCGGATTTTTTCTTCGAGAAATCCCGAACAAGAAAAGAAATTCCAGCCGGGAAAGTGTTGAACAATAATGTGGGGTGCACATCAAATTCGAGCTGCAACCCGTATTTTCATTTTTTTATGTGTAAATTTTCGAGCACATAATTTAGGAATATGTAGGTTGCCCGTTATTAGCTTGAAATGACTTATACTGGATCCGGGGAGTGAGCAGTGGTAGCGCGTTACTCCGCGGTGCGAATAATTAAACAAAAAAATCTGGTGTGTCCACTCACACGACTTTCCTACCACTCGCAGGCAAATTCCAGTTAATGATATATTTTACACTATTACAATACTCTCCTTACATAGCGGTAGTAAAGTAAAAATCCTCTGGTCAAATCGTGCTACTACTCATTTTTTCAACATGTCAAGACAAACAACAATGGTCATGTAACATTTTTTGATTAAACGTTTAGCCAGAATCTGAAGAAACATGTGGAAAATACGGAATTTTATTCAAGCATAACTTTTTTGTGCTTTTTCTCAGAGATGGCGCTATATGTGGGTGATAAAGGGCTCTTAGAAGAATACTTTAGGCAAGTTTAGTCAAAATCCTTAGAGCCGTTTTCGCGCTATAGTCTTTAGCAATTCACGTTTTTTGGGTATAGCTCAACACCCAGGTATACAGGATTCTCATTCAGTGCTACCGGCGAGTGATATTGGTACCGAACACAATAAAAAGGAAGCAACAAAACACACCGATCCGTTACCGAGATAATGCTGTCACAGACAGACAGACAGACCAATGGCTGAAAATATGTATTAGACTTAGAAGACTCTATAACGTCAATATTTGTAAAAATCTCGATACTGAAAATTTCACATGATTACAATACTTTTCGTATACAGCTACCATAGTAGCGTAGGAAAGTAAAAACGGAGCATAAACTTCCTGCATCACCCTATCTTCGAGCACATAAAGAGCACTTAATTCCTGGTACATAGGAAAGCATTTTTTCTTATAGGAAATTGTTAATTAACAATGCGGGGTGCAGATCGATATCGAGCTGCACTCGGTATTTTGAATTCTTAAAAAAAATGTAAATTTTCGAGCACAAAATTAATCATGTTGGGACGTAAATAGCACATAAAAAGCATATAATGTTACCATATTTAGTTTCTGCAATTTCGAAAGTGCGGGGTGTGGCACACTTCACCTGATTATAACTTCAAACCTCTGCGTCTCAGATAGTCTCATTTCCATAATAAGATTTTCTATGTGAACATTAAAAAAACATTAAAAAAAATAAAGCCAGGAAAAGATTATTAAAGAAATGGATTGCAGCGAATACCATAAAAGGAGGATAAAATATGTTTACATATTGCTTGTTATGTTTTTGTTAACATTGGATGACTATTTTACATTAAGTTAAGTAATAATATAAATTTTGTTAAAAAAAAGGTTAAATGTTCTCTTTACTATTATTATTATTCTTTATTCTATATTTTTTTATATTACCTTTTTCTTATCTTGAATATTATTTTTTTTTGATCGCCTATTTCATTTTATTTTTTTTTGGTAACAGTCCTATGAACAAGTATTATCATATACTTCTGTAGGTTAATATTAATGTTATAATGCTGTTTTAATTGTATGTATAATACTGGTTAATAATAAATAAATAAAAAACTATTGAAAGTAGGTGAAAAGGTACTTGGAATATTTAAAAATCGAGAAACACCTTTAACAATAAAGAAATAAAGTACAAAATACAATAAATTGTTTGTTTTCTGTCAAAAAGTCACAATCCACTCATGGCCTGCTTTAAGTTAAATGTATTGTTGCTCGTGTTTATGATACTTGCGAATTGATTTTTTCAACACGTAATTTAAAAACAGTTGACTTTAGGTATAGAACATATTACATGAAAAATGCTTAGAATTTTGCCAGGAATCCGAAAACGTCAAAAAATTAGGGGATTCTATTTAAAAAAATGATATGATGATAATATAATAATAATTTTATTTAAATGCTTTAAATAAAAAATGATATTTAAAGAAATGAAGTTGCTACCTGCCCAGCTTTTCTGCGACCACTCTGAATAGTAATTTTATTTTCTAACTATAAGCGACGTGTTCGCGGAATTTTGAAAACAATGCTCAGATTGGTAATTATTGAATTTATTCCTAATTTAACGGCCGCACTGTATAAATGTATATATATATATATATATATATATATATATATATATATATATATATATATATATATATATATATATATATATAGATCCAGCTATTATTATAAATTCCAACCTTATTGCGACACCCATAAAACGTTGAGATAGCAAGAAAGTAATGGTGTATACTCCCAATTGTACAATATACATATTTTTTTCGTTAAGCATGTATTATTGCGTCCGTTCATGTAACCAACATTGCTGCATCATATTCTTGGTTTATGGCGTCTGGCGACGTTGCCAGATGTAGGAAAAAATGGGTTTGTGAAAAATTGGAACACTCAGTGATTAACTTAAATAACTGGACCTATAAGAAGTAAGATACGAATCAATATGCTGGAAATTTATGAAGAAAATATATACAATGACAGTTTCGAAATTTATCAGATTGACTCATTCAGTTTGAGTTGTCTGTTCGATTGATCATTGAAATATATGCCTATTGTCACGTTTGCAGGTTATAGTTAGGATTTAATTTTCACGATAACTATTATTAGATACGAACCACTCACAATAAAAGTCTGTGATATTAGTTTCATTTTTGTCAAATATTTTGAAGGCAAATGTGACAGAAGAGGTTATAATCTACTATGAGTAGCGACCAGCTAATTCTAATCAATTCCGAGTTCGTGATATGACGTTTCAGATTTACAGGATAACAACCATAATACAACTGGTTCAATAAATAGACAATAGGGAATTATTGGAAACGCTGTAAGGTAAAAGCCTTATTATGGTCGTCCTTAAAATGACAGCTAAGCATGCGCACTAAAAAAACAATAATAATGGAACCATAATAAAATACTGCCTTCCTCTATTTACGAATAGTTACCGTAAGTACCTACCTATTTAAGGATGGTTGTTTCTATTCAAGGTTTCCCTATTTCTCTTATTCAAAGAATCTAACCTCACAAAAAACATGATTTCATCAGAACCTTCAGATATTTGGTTTGTTGGTGTTACAATCTACCAAATCACTTTTCAACAACAAAGCAAAGAAGCAGACAAAAGTATTAGGTTAGATGTTGCTGCTGCTTATCAAGACAAACTGTCAATATTTAAAGTATGCGTACCAATACGTCTCTATTTTTTCGAGAAATAAGGTTAGGTTAGGTTATTAGATATACGAGATATTCTAATAGGTATTTTTGCAAGTTTCTTTTATAAAAAAGTTTGGACTGCGCCCATTTCAAAACTACTTCATGTCCATTAATAAAACTGACCGTGATATTTACACGACTGATTTTACTAGAAAATTTAATCTTGATAACTCCAAAAATGCATTTTGAATTTCTTTTTTCAAATATAGGGTGCATGTGTAAAACAAACCTAAAACCTAAAAATAATAACCAAAAGCTTTGTTACTTGTATATTTTTTATTTTGTAAGAAATTACATAATTACTCATGTATTTGTTAGATAGTTTATGAGTGGCCCAATACGAACGCAAAAAAATATTTTCTAAATAAATTTAAAAAATAAGATTAAACATGGTTAAATGAAATATTACTCAAAACTTCATAAAAATAATAAATAGATTAGGAATAATTCTTGAGGATATTAAATATTACGTTCCCAATAAATGATAGTGAAGTTAGATTTTGAGGATGAATTACATAAAATAATTAAAAGAAAATTTCTCTTCAAGAGGATCATATACCTGACTTATCAAATGAAAGAACTCCTTATTATTGGTATCATAGGCTTTTGTTAAAATATCAGTGGTAATGTACCAAAAATACATTAACCAACACTTTCAATGAGACCTATTGTATCTTCAATCGAAGCTCCTAATAATAAGTTGGCATCTTTTATCACTGATATTTTAATAAAAGCCTATGATACCAATAATGATTTCTACATAAAAGATTCTTTTCAGTTCTGTAATTTCATAAATGAATATCAAATTCCAGTGGATTATATAATTGTCAGTTTTGATGTTGTGTCCCTCTTTACAAATTTACCTTTCTCTGTTATTTTGGATTTTCTCACTCGTAAATGGAACCAAATTAAACATTTTTGCTCATTGAATTTTGAAACCTTTGAATCGATCCTTAAATTCATTTTTGATTCAAAGTTTTTTATTTTTAATGACGAATATTATAAACAAATATTTGGCACTCCAATGGGTTCAACCATATCACCTATTTTAGTAAATTATGTCCTAGATGAATTGATACAAGTTTCAATAACGAAACTTTCTTTCTCAATTCCATTTATCAAACGATATGTTGATGATCTAATATTGGCTTTACCCTCAAATAAAGTTGATGAAACATTAAATATTTTTAACCCTGCGTCACATACGTGGATTATTTTTGCAACAGTACATAGGTGGGGTTTGATAAACCCCAATTTCTAAAAAAATCAAAAAAAAGATTTGCAGTCTTCTCATATGTTTTTTTTATTTCATGACCTTATGTGATCATCTGAGGAACATTTAAACACACAAAAAAATCAGAATACCTTTATTCAAAATAAACTAGAAAAAAACTAAAAATTGGGATTTTCCACAGACAAAAAAACACAATTTAATTGAAAAATCCTTCAAAAAAAATTAAACATCTTATTAACCAAAATATAATCCCGAATTGAAATCTAATAATAGGAGAACAAAAAAAAAAGAACCTCTGCACGTTGTACAATGAAAAATCAAAAATTAGTCGCTATCTGAATTCATACAATTTTGGCAAGTCATTACAGCATGCTCCAGGCAAACTAATGATTTACAGTTTGAACATGAATATTTAGTCTTCCGATCTCGGCTCCTTGGACATACGGAACATCTTCCCATGAGTTTTGGAATTTTTACATATGGCACTGCAGGGGTTTCTTGGCCAAATTGTTCAATTTTTTGGCTAATAATTCTTGGTATTCTTGGATTGTCCTTTCTCTCAGAGATGTGGTCCCGGATCAGTTCAAAGCCCAACATTTTGAGGAACAATCTTCTGGCAAGTTTGAAATCTTGATTGTTTTCTCTGTATATTACCAAATCATTTATGGCTGCTGTATTCAAGAGAGAAAATACGACCGTAAGAGGCCATCTCCGTGAATTTCTGGAAACGTCATATGATGCAGAGAGTTCATCCACTATATCTACTCCACTTTTAGTAAAGTTGTAGAAGCCTATTATTTCGGGTAAATTCTTCTCCCCAGTTGCTTCATCAATAACTCCATCATGGTGCATGGTAGACATCAGCAAGACGTTTTTATTTTTTTTGGCACATAGGATAACAGTGTAATATCTTTTTGGAAACCAAATAAAGATGTCTTTGGTTTTCTGTTCTTGACGGACAGAATTTGTGCTGGAATACATCGTTTATTCTTTCTCAGTGTGCCTACTGACGTGAGCTTATGCTCTTTCAGTAGTTTGATTATTAATTCATAACTGGTATACCAGTTATCAAAGGTCACATTTCGGTTGGTGCCAGAAATAGGTTGTATGAGCCTTTTCGACAATATCTATTGGGGAGTTGCTATAACAGAAGGGGCCTTCAGGCTGTTTTCCTGGATATATTTCCAAGTTTAGAACGTAGTAGGAACGGGCATCAACTAAAGCTAGCACTTTGATCCCATACTTGGGCTTGTTGGGAATATACTGTTTGAAAGCACATCTTCCACGAAAAGACTCCAACTTCTCATCTATCGTCACATATTGCCAAGGAGTGTAGGCATGCTTACAATTTCCAACAAATTTGTCCAGAATTCCACGAACAGCAGCTAATTTGTCAATCGTTAGTCTATCTTTACGATTCTCGATGTTATCGAACCGAAGACAGACCATCAAGAATTGGAATCGATTTATAGACATCGTATTTCGGAATATATCGATTCCAGTCCCATCTAAATCTCTTAAATTCTGACGATTAGAACGGAATATGCCTGCTAGATAGAGAAGTCCGATAAATGCTTCCATTTCATATTCAATGGTTGATTTCACCATGCATTTATTTTGATATGCAATGGATTTTTGCTGAATTTTGACATTTGTCTAGCGCACCATATCTCCTATTTTTCCCGATCGAAAAATAACTGCCAACAATCTAATGCACTTTTAGCGTTTTTGGCATATTGCTTGACACCCGGCAAATGAGTGATAATATTGTCGGCTCTTGTTCGAACGCGTGGATTTGAAGCAACTTTGTTCCATTTCGTTCCATCTCTCCCGAGATACATTTCTCGATTTCTTGGAGGCCCGTCAGTATTTCCATTTTCCGACTCATTCTGTTCTGTTTCTGATGTCTCCCTGTCTGACTCTCCGTCATCAGATTCATTTTCTATTGTGATATACTGCTCCGAGTCGGTGTTGTGATCGCTTTCGGCGATATGATCAATATCATCCTCGCTTCCCGAATCAATGGCATCATCAACACTTTCAGCCCATAGAGCATGCACCTTCCTCTTCGTATGACATGATATTTTAGCTAAAAATATAAACAATTGGTATTCCCGATTCAAATAAGTCAAAAATAACAACTTACCTATAATATCAAATTCACAAACGGGAGTACATAGGTGGGGTTTGACACACCCCAGACACTTTTGAGCGCGTGTAGCTTCACTCACTGTGTTCGGTGTACTGCGGCAACGCCTGAATTCGATGGCGCAAACATATTTGAGAAGCTATTGGGACGGGCGTGTGCATAAGTTACCATTTGTTTTATTTTTGAGAGCGATATTTGGCGGTTGGGGTTTGTCAAACCCCACATATGTGACGCAGGGTTAATACTTATAATGAACATCTTCAATTTACAGTTGAACTAGAAAGTGAACAATGTCTTCCTATTTTAGATATGATGGTATGTAGAGATAATGCAGGTATATTACGTACAAAATGGTGCAGAAAGCCTATATGCAGTAATAGATACATACATTTTTTCTCCTATCATCCACAAAAAATGAAAATTAATTTAATTATGGCATTAAAAAGTAGAGCTATCAAACTTTCACATAATTTATATAGAAATGAAAGTTTAACTAAATTAAAACAAATATTACTAGAAAATTATTTTCCTCTAAAATTGATAAACAAATTTTTGATGCATCCTGAACTTAATTTCGAAATAAATTAAATAGTTCCCAATAACGCAACAAATCGTAATAATATTTCTAATGCAAATAATATTTTACCTATCTATAGATCTCTACAATACATCAATGAACTCACTAATAAACTTGTTAATATATATAATAATATAATATAATATAATGTTATAATTTCGAGAAAGAATGTAAAAACAGCATCTAGTTTATTTTCTAAATGAAAGACTCCTTTAAAAATTATTTTAAAATCTGGAGTAGTATATAAAGTAAATTGCCTAGACTGTGAATTATTATATATTGGTCAAACTTCCAGAAATATTTCGGGAAGGATTACATCTCATAAAAGTGATATTAGACGAAATAAAAAATCTTGCTATCAGTAAGAAACATAGTATTGATTTTGATAATACTATTGCACTATGTTCTGAGAAAAAATATTTTAAACGTGGTTTCTTAGAAATGGTGAATATTAAGAAACATAACAACACTATGAATAAACGCTCAGATATAAAAGGACTTATTTCCATTTATTCTTATATTCTAAAATAATATAAGTAATGATAATTATAATAAGTTTTCTCCAGATGTATCTCAAAATTAATATGTATAGATATTTATGTATAGTTAGGTATGTAATATGTACCTATACTTGACATGTAATATTTATTTTATGTTTATATATGTATTTACGTATGTATGTATGTGTGTGTATGGGATATATGTACCTATATATAGATGAAGGACTGGTCCTAACTGATTTTATAGTAATTAACTTTAGAATCTTAGGTTTCCATAAACAATAAAAATATTTAGATCAACTTATTAGTGAGAGAAATTTAGTTGATCAAAGAGAATTATTCGCTTAAAATTCATTATATGTTTATTTGAGATTAAATGTATAATCTATTTATGAAAGATTTTCATAACATTTACTGTTTTCGAAAATATGCATGCTGATTAGTGAGAGATATCAGCTTGTTTCTGGAAAAGTGAATGATTTTCAAAATGTTTCATTCTCATGTCGTATTGTGGGAAAATATGATTTTATATATTATTTTGAATATTTATGAATATTTGAAAGAACACTAAAGAGTATTTTAGGATTTCAAAACATCTATTTCACCCAAAAATTTAGAGGTTGATTAGTGAGAGAAATCGGCCTTTTTTGAGTGAATAAGTATCAGTGCACTTTCAGAATAATCATGTTTATATGTTTCGTATTGTGAGAGAATATGATTATACTTATATAGAAATTTTAAATAATATTATGTATCTTTTTCTTTTAACTGTCAGTTCAAGCCCAGAATAAAAGTAATTTAGTCTATGTCTAGTTATGCATATATGTAAGTATTTATGCAATATTCTTAAATTACATTTTTTTTAACTGAACCTGTGTCTGATTTAGTAATAATTTTAATTTAATTGTGCTCCTTGTTCAAATAGCCACAAACATATAAATTCAGTAATATTCATTTTTATCAACAAAATCTAGATACTTTCTTACTTATTGTGTTACCATGACAAATTTAAATAATGACATTTGTAATTGGTGGCTATGAAATCTTTCCTGTTTTTGGCTAATTTACTTTAAATTCACGATTGTAAGTATCTTTATAATACTATTAGTTGTTGTTGAAATAATTTTGTAACGATTTGTAGTTTGCCCTGAAGAAGAGAATAAACATTCTCGAAAGCTCGGCTTCTATCAAAGAATTTTATTGAATATATGACTGCATCCCCAAGAACATCTTATATATATATATATATATATATATATATATATATATATTCCTTCCCGTCATTATCTGACATACATGCTTGAAATGAGTGTACACTGTTACACTGTTCAGTCTTAGAAAAGAGGATGAAATGTATTAGATTTAATAATGTATTGGAGACAGATTGTGACAGTGTATACAATCAAACGTGTTATATTGTTGTCTTGATTAAATCAAGAGTTTTTTTATGAAAATCTATCTATTTTGAGGAGTACTTACAAAGATAGTGTAGATCAACCCCTGTGCTACCGTATTGTAAGTGGAAACCATTTCAATTAACCTTTAGTTGTTGGTTTTTTAATTATTACACACTGTATGACTCTCATAACCTTCAAACCGAATATCAACATCAACACCACTCGATATCAGCTGATCCACGATATGACCTCTAGGAGGACGGGTCCGCACTCAGTATTCACTTAGCTTCACGATGGCAGAAAACGTACCTGAGACTTCTGACTATAGGAGCTCTCAAAATGAAAACAATACTAATAAAACATATTCCGGTGCTCTGACACACTATCAACATCCATCTAAAGACCAAGCCATTATCTTTTCCTCTATAGAGGGAGCACGATTACAGGATTATTTGATACCATTGGGGAACAAAATCGGGCCGAAAAATATCTTATTCTTGTCACGACTATCCAACAATCGAGTATGTATGTACCTGGACAAGAAAGAAACAGTGGACAACTTTATGATGAAAAACAACGGCACAATAATTATAAATGGAGAGACACTCAAAGCTCGCCGATACATCACTCCGTCCGAGAGATTAGTGCTATCTAACGTATGTCCTACTATTCCTAGAAAAACACTTACCAAAGGACTAGAAAAACTCAGCCTTAAACTCCTCTCCCCTATTACTTTCCTTAGAATTAGCTCACCACTCCCAGAATATAGTCACATATGCAGCTTCAGACGACAAGTTTTCATTGATCCCGAACAATGTTCAATTTCTGAGTCTCTGTTGTAAACTTTGACAACACATCATATCGAATATTCCTGACACATGACAACCTTAAATGTTTTTCTTGCAAGAAACGAGGGTATACGGCGGCACAGTGTAAAACCGCCTCTCTTTCTATACCAAGCACAAATACTCATCAAAACAACTCCGAACCAACTATGCCATCTGAGCCCGAGAAAGAAATGGAGGAAAACGCACCATCCAAAAACAAACGAAGTTTTGAAGATATTATCACCCCTCCCACAACAGTTAATATCCAGCCCGAAAGTCATGACTCATCGCTTCCAGTTCCATTCATCAAACCTATAGACAAAAGATCAATTAACAAAAAGCACAAAGCTAACAGAAGCTTTATCCCTCCCGATAAGCTAGCTAAGTCAGCAAAAGAGTTTATCACCAGCCACTCACCTTCATTTATTCTCAACTTCACAAAAATTACAGATCTATTCGACAATGTGTATGGATCCTCAGAACCCATCAATATAATAAAAACCTATACAACCTACTTCACCGCCCTAATAGACAAGCTAACGAAAATCTATCCACTACTTAAAGAAAGATCTATAAAAGGAAGCTGCACCAAACTGACAAAGAAATTACTAATGAATCTACAAATAGACCAATACGATAACCACTCCGATCTCGAAAGTGACTCTTCACAGGAAATCTCCTTCTAATTCGAACAAAAATTATACCTAAATTCCAGAACTAACTTTCAACGATTTAAGCACACAACATTACTTCTCTTCCATCAATGGCTATAATATCAATTTTTCAATGCTTCAAATTCCAATATCAGAAGTAAAAACAGACATTATCTGTCTTCAAGAAACAAACATGAAAATGAATCAGTTTTAAGAAATTTCCGAAATTTCTGCAAAAACAGAAATAACCGCCAAAGAGCAAGTGGTGGTGCAATTCTGGTAAAGAACTCCTTAGTAGCAGACCTGATACCAACTGATAGTAATATCGAAGCTATATCAGTGAGGATAGAAGGAAAAACACCTTTAAATATATGTAGTATTTACTTACCTCCAGGAGAAACTATAGAAAACAAGAATTACTGAATTTACTCGATCAAATTCCAGAGCCTCGAATCATAAATGGCGCTTCAACGCTTATAACTTTGCATGGAGATCATCCCATATCGACTTAAGGGGACGAATAGTTGAAGAAATTTTGGAGCAACTCAATTTATCTATTTTGAATGACGGAAGACCTACAAGATTCAACGTTCAATCTGAAGAATCGACTCCCCTTGACCTTACTTTCTGTGATCCTAACACTCTACCGAAATTATCGTGGAACAGACTAGATTATACTTACAGCAGCGATGATTACCCCTTAGTAATCAACAACTATGAAGCTATTCCTAATAATTACTCCCATTCTCCTAAATAGAATATAAAAATTGCAGTCTGGGATAAATTCTCACAAATAATAAACACAAAAATGAACTCCTGTGAATACACCGCGAATATAGATGAATCCTTCCATATATTTCTAAGTTTTATCATAAAAGCTGCTGAAATATCAATAAAGAAAACACGAAACATCACTGAACACAAACCTGTGCCATGGTGGAACAAAGAATGCGAGGAGTCAATAAATACAAAAAAACCGATCCATAGAAAATCAACTAAAATTCATGGAACTCAGGGCTAAATCTAGATTTATAGTTAAAAACTCCAAACGACAATCTTGGAGAAAATTCATATCAACCATTAATAGCTCTACAACAATGACTGAGGTTTGGAAAAATGTTTAAAAAATTTTCAGGGCTGCACAATAGCAATAATATAAACCTACTTCGAACGTCTGATAATATTATTACTGATGATTTTGGAATTGCAGAATAGCTGGCAAGGACTTACAATGATAGATCACGCTTAGGTGACAAGCCATACAAACGAGTGTTCCTCAAATGATTTCCCTACCACGATTACGTCATCCAAATAATCTAGGCAAGTTTGCCATGTCAGTCCTCTCAAAACTGCTTCCATGAGCCTCTCAAATGTAACGGGAGTATTGCATATTCCAAACGGCATCACAGTGAATTGCCAGAGCCCAATTTTCCAGTATCCACTTTTCAGATCTAGTGTAGAAAACCATCGTGACCCAGAAAGAGTATCTAAGGTGTCATCTATTCTGGGTAACGGATAACTATCCTTCTTAGTGACTGAATTCAGAAGCCGCTAATCTACACAGAATCTTGTAGAACCATCCTTTTTCTTCACGAGCACTACTGGCGAGGTCCATGTTTGCTAATTTCTTGAATCATTTTCTCGGCTTCCTTTTGGCCAATGGAAGTCTTCTTGGCTGCTGTCTTATTGGCTGAGCGTTCCCCGTGTTTATCTTGTGAGTCACTATACTTGTTTTACCTTTGTATTCTTCTTCCATCGCAAACACGTCCTGGAATTCCACAAGCATATCTCTCACTTTTCGTAATTGTTTCTCGTCTAAGTCCTGGACAGTCTTGATGACCACATCAATCAGCTCTTTTGAATATCTGGTCCTGGCTGGTTTACTAATCGTTCTTACAGAGCATATCGCTGATACAGGAACACAATTTCCAACCATAGTTCCCTTGCTCAACATGATGGGGCTCTGCTTTAGATTCATTACTGTGACAGGAACGACACCTCCTACTCAAACAAGAGCTTTCGGTGTCAGAAATTCCCTATTACTCATTTCTTCTACCAGTCTCAGACTTCCAGATTTGCAGTTTCCGTCCGGGTTGGTCATCAATATTTTTTCACTATAGCCGGGTATTATTACGTCACTAGTCGTTGTTAATCGGACAACATCTTCGTTATCCTCGTGAAAGGGCAGTTCTTCATTGTCGACCTTGAATACACCATTTTTGACATCCAACACAGCCCCAAGCTTCTTCAAAAGGTCCATTCCCAAAATAAACTGGTTAGATATGTCAGCGATTAAAACTCTGTGCTTGGTGGTGATCTCGCCCATGCTGATGGTCATGCTCGCTTCACCATGTGTTCTTATTTTCTCTCCAGTCGCTGTTCTGAGTTGGACCTTTGTTGGTAGTATCCGGGAATGATCCGTGATGAGCTCTGGCCTGGCTATTGTTCTTGTTGCACCGGTGTCTATTAGCAGTGTTCTGTCTTCACCATTGATTCGACCATCGATGTATAAACTGAAGGCACCCCCAGAAGATGACACATTGACTGTAATTAGTGGGGCACTATTTCTGCAGGTCGACGATTGCCCCCTCATCTCGACCCATTCTAGTTTTCCGACTGTGCAACCTTCTTCTTACAACTGCGGCGTATGTGTCCTAGCTCGCCACAGTTCCAACACCTTGGCTCTCTCTTCTTTGATTGCGCCCCCGTAACTAGCTTCCTTATCATTTCTAACAGGGGCTCTCTATCGGACTGGTCTTCTTCCTCGATTGTTCTAACACGGTGCCCTCGGGAAGTTTGGCTAGCGGCTTCATGCTCTAAAGTAATAGCTAGTGCTTCCTCTAGCAATTTTGGTCTGGCCAGCTACAACGCCTTCTGCAGCTCGCTCTCCCTCAATCCATTTACAAATGTGTCCACTGCAATTTCATCAAGGAAGCTATCGGCAGCTGTAGGATATGCTAGCCACACAATACGAGCTACCTCCCCCTCAAATTCTTGCAGACTCTCATTTGCATGTTGCACCCGAGATCGTAATTGTGCTTTGTATACTTGCTGGAGATGACTGTCTCCATACCGATTCTCCAATTTAGAAAGCAAGACATCGTAGTTTGCTTGGCCAGCTGGAATAGACCTTAGGATGTCTGCTGCATCACCTCGTAAAGCAGCGGTTAAGGAAACAGCTTTCTGTTCTTCGGTCCACTGGTTAGCCATTGCCACTGCTTCAAATTGTTTTGGATAGGGTGACCAGGAGCACTTTCCATCAAAGTTTCGCAGCTTAACCCTCATACTACCTGCGGCTAAGTCATCTTCGCCTTTGAATGTCTGGCTCCCACTGCAGTTACCATTCTTAACAGCCATTTCCAGTGTCTTGATTTTTTGTTGCAGTTGCTCCATGTTCATCTCTGTCGTGACAAATTTTTCGTCAACTGCTCTTGAAATTTCTTCAAGTCTTATGTCAGTTTTACTGGAAATATCTACAATTTCATCTTGAAGAGTTCTAGAAACTTCTTCAAACTTGTTCGAGACTTCACTCCAAATGTCCTGGTTACTTCCTCGAATCTTTCGTTATTATTTCTAGAAATTTCTTCAAATTTCTCATTATTATTTCTAGAAATGTCTTCAAACTTTTTCGAGACTTCATCGAATTGTACACTAAATGTTCTGGTTACTTTATCGAATTTTTCATTATAATTTCTAGAAATTTCTTCGAATTTTTCATTATTAGTTCTAGAAATTTCTTCCTTCATCTCTTTCAGTAACAGCTCTTCCGGAGAGTGGAACTCGAACATATCAGGATCGTCTCCATTTTCAATCAGAATGTCCCTTAACCGTTTCTGGAGGGTTGCTTTATTACCGGAATCATCACAATCCCGCTCCACCAACTGTTCTTTTAGTTGTGTCACGGTTAACTGCACTAATTTCATTTTTAATTGTATTTATTAACTCAATTAGTCAATACAGTTTTAAAGTCTTCGACACGAAAACGAACAAAATTCTTCACACAAACACGAGAAAGTCTTCACATTCACACGAAAACAAACGAAAAGTCTTCACATGAAAAAGAACTAAAGAGTCTTCACACTAACACAAAAACGAACAAAAAGTCTTTACACCAACACGAAAACGAACAAAAGAGTCTTAAACTTAAACTTAAATCTAACAAAAGTCTCAAAACCACTCAAATCTGCACGAAAACGCAGTCTCTTAAAGTCTGTCCAATTTTATAATCACTCACTGATTCCACACTGACACCAATGTAACGGGGATTTATATTAAAACTGAATTCGATTTATTTTCACTTATTTATTTACACCAATAACTACTTGTCTATATACACATTTATATTTACACTATATTTCTTGGACTATAACTACTGTCTGTGTTCTATCACTAACTCACTGACCGTGCTCTATGAGAAACTATCTATTACTAACTGTGCTTTATGACAAACTCTCTATTACTACTAACTGTCACCGTGGTCCGTTTGTTTATATTCACTTAACCACCTATCTCGAAGCTTCTCGTCTAGAATAGACCAAATCAGTAGATTCTCCATGTTTCTGGATTCCCAGGATGTTATTACCAACATTTTTCTTCAAGAGCAATCGAGACGCCTCCAGGGCTCCAGATATTTGTGTGATAGTGTATGTGTCTGTGAGTGTCTGTTTTTATTTGGGTGAGTCCTCACGTTACAATACGTTAATCAAGGGTGTTCCCAAAGTGATCGCTCTACATGTTTGTAGAATCCATCCAGATACCACCGAAAATGATCTAAAGAATCATTGGAAATCGCACTTTCCGGAAGTAACCTGTGAACGAATGGATTCAAAAAATCCCACGATATATGCAACTTTTAAAGTTAAGGTATTTGTATCTCATTAGATGATGAAAAGCACAAGAATTTATTTATTTCAAAGTAATATCTAAACCTGTGCGAATATTTCGCACAATATCGTGGTCACTGAATGGGTATTCACCTTTCAGAAGAGAAAAATATTGTTGTTATTGTGCGATAGATTATTCTTGCGTAAAGCATGTAAATTAAATCAAAAAGCGAAACAATAATTATAACATTTTGTTTTTATTTTTCTTCAACAGTAGTCGGAAACGTTATATTATTTGTTTAAATAATAAACCTCAGAATCTGTCAAAATTTTATTTTCTCTTATTTAATTATGATCCTACTAGCACCATCACCAAAATTAGTCAGTTGTTCCATCCCATTTAAAAATAAGGTCGGAATAAATTATTCGAGCTTTCAAAGAGTTGCTATTCATGGGGATTTATTCATCCAATGTTTGGACAGGAAATTAAAGCATCATTAAAAAGAACCAGAGCCATCAAAGCTATATTGATAGGAATTTCGTGAAATTCCACTATCAAAGAATAATCGGTGCTAGGCACTGAAATCTCTCTCTATCCACGCCAAGGAACTTTCCAATTGATCCAACTTGTAACAACCCCTATTTCATATCTCTAATAGTTCGGAATTCAGGGAAATTTGCATGAAGCCTCGTGTTTAGGGGAGTGAATTTAGTGATTTGATCAAGAAAAGTAAAAGCTCGGTTCAAAAAACTTTAAACATGGAAGAAATGAATATCTACAGTTTGATTCAGATTATTACTTATATAGCCTTCAGATTGTTTTATTTCACATTGATCTTAATCATAAGAACGGCAAATCGGTATTTCTAAAAAAATTATTACTGTTCTAATTTTCGACAGACCAAAAAATTCGATTGCATGTTTGCTTTTTTATGATTTTGATTATTTTTGACTCATTTGAAAGAAGAGAGTTGAGAAATGTTCCCTTATAAAAAAAACTCAAATCCGAAATCTCCTTCCCTCTAAAAACCACCGAAGGGGATGGAGGGGGCGATTTGGACATTTTTCAAAAGAAGATACGGTTTTCGGGTTACAGCAGTGGTAAAGTCTAAAATATGTGTATTTTCGCCGCGCTGTTTTGAGATCTCTGTATAATAACCAGTACAAAATAATATTAATTCAATTGGTGCTGGTACTTTTGAAGTTGCTGCCAAAAGTCTTGAAGTACAACACCAAATAATAAAATCGGTCCAATGTTTGGTAAAACATATTTATTTGATCAACTTCATAAAAGGGAATGGATTTTACCTCGTTTAAAAGTGCACATATTTTGAGGATTATTCCATTTGAAAGAAGATCGCTGACAGATGGTTCCAATGAGGTTGAGGAGGAATTTTATCATGTTTATCTGTAATTGATACAACATTTCTTGTAAAATGACAAAATCTTTTTGAATTTTGGCTGACTAGAAAAAATGAGGAGGTATACAATTTGATAATATCTATGTTTGCTTTTTTATGTATGTATATTTGCGTTTTCTTTTGTAAACGTGATTTCGACGATTCTTCTTTCATTCAAAAGAGGACAACTAAAAAAATAAAACTTTTCAAGAAATCCAATATGTCTTTATCTCCACAAATACCATCCAAAGGGAGAAGAGGAGGATATCTGTTTCAAGATCATTTAGAGACTTTAAATTATATAATTATATAACATTTCGAAAAAACTTTGGCCTCTTCGCAGCGAGTCCTTGGAAGGTTCAGTTTATAAATCATTGTAGTACATATAAGACCAACATTCAGCAGTCCTCTTTAAAATGAAAAAAGAATCATCAAAATCGAAGCACGTTTAGTATGCGAAACGCGTCAACATATATATAAAAAAGCAGACAAACAGTCGAACTGTATACCTCCTCCGTTTGGAAGTCGGCCAAAAATGGAAAGGGGCGATAAGTAAGAGCTAGGAAAACACAAATCAAAGACTCTTACTTTTTTCTGTCTATCTGTTTGCTCTTGGTCATCCTCCAAATGCTCTTCAGATGTAAAGAAAGCTGGCCTCAGATTAGGAAATAATAGTGTTTTGATCTGAGGGTTGGCTTGAAGTTGTATTAAGGCTTTATCCTTATTTAAAGACTAGCTGTTACTCGCGGCTTCGTCCAGGCTACCTGCCATTGAAGATCCTGTCGTAATTGGTTTAGCCGGGAGAAGGAGATTCGCTGGAACAAACAGACCGAAAAAAATGATAAAAATGCTTCTTTGTTATTAGTGACACATATACCTACTTCCATGTGCAATTAGTTAAAACCTGTTATTTTCAAATTACAGACATACACTTCGATTTGATTTATTAGTATAAGATGAAAATAAATTCCAAGCGTATAAAGTCGCAGGCAACAGCTGTTGTAGAAAAAAAATTCTTATATATAAGTAGATTTTCCTATAATAAATTTTAGCTATTTCTAACTTCACTATTTATTATTAGATATTATATTAGAAAAATCGATTTCTTCATTTTGTCACGGCATGCGCGCAGCGGTTCAAAACGCGTTCACCAACTGAGCATATCTTGTTTGTTATATTATCATGAACAACATCTATAAAAGTTATCAGTGGATTATATAAAAGTATACCCAGTATTTGCAATTATTTCACGATTTGGAGAGATGCAGATCAAATTCAAAAAATGTTTACCGCCTTTGGATAATTGTCTTCCCCAACTACTACCATGACTTCTAAGATTTACTCCCATTGGTCAAACCACAACTTCCTTACTGAAAATAAATACAAATAATTAAAAAATCATCGAATAAAGATGTTCTCCAATCACATGTACCTCGGCAAGAAATATTTTCATTTACTTAATTCATAAAAAAATTAGATATCATGTGAATCGGAATTGATAGTCTCTTACTATGAGCTTCAGAGTACCTTCAGTACTTACAGCATTTACTCACCTATTTTTATTTATAAAGTCTTTTCGTTGTTGTCTGTAATTTTGAATTTATGTTTTCTTACCCGTCTTAAAATAATCTATCACTAAAACTATTAAGTGTTGAGGAGTGTTCGAGTCTACGGTGATGCAATTGGTTACCTAGCAGTTAGTATTTATCCAATTTTCATTCTGATCTCACTGATAAGTAAGTACTGAATACACGTCATATTGCTTCTTCATTTTATTTAAAATGGCTTCCCTTTGCTTCAACAAAACATTTTTCCATTATTTGCAGAGCCTTGAAAAAGGAAACAAGTGGTTTCCGAAAGCTTGGAATATTTAACGAAGAACAGCCAATTGTCGTTTCGTAAGATTATTGACTAACACACCCACTAACTTTATTTTATATTATTTTTTAATTAGTCACTAACTTAGTTTTATATATATATATATATATAAATATATATATATATATATATATATATATATATAATATATAGATAGATATTCTTGTGGATGCAGTCATGTAATGAATAAAATTCTTTGAATTAAGCCGAACTTTCGTGAATGTTTATTCTCTTCTTCAGGGCAAACTACAAATCGTTACAAAATTATTTCAACAACAACTTAATAGTATTACAAATATACTTACAGTCGTGAATAATTTGTAATAACTCAGCTTAAAACAGGAAAGATTTCATAGTCATCAATTACAAATGTCATTATTTATATTTGTCATGGTAACATAATAAGTTAGAAAGTATCTAGATTTAGTTGATAAAAATGAATATTTATGAATAATCTAATCTTTATATGTTTGTATATGTATGTCGAATTGTGAGAGAATATGATTATACACTTATATAGAAATTTTAAATTATATTAAATATCTTTTTTTCCCTTTAAACGGTCAGTTCAAGCCCAAGAGTAAAGGTAATTTATTCTGAATATTCTTAAATTATATGAAATATATTTTTTTACACTGAACCTGTATCTGCCTTAAGAATAATTTTAATTTAATTGTGCTGCTTGCTCAAATAGCTACAAACATATAAGGATTATTCATAAATATTCATTATTATCAACTAATTCTAGATACTTTCTAGCTTATTATGTTACCATGGGAAATATAAATAATGATATTTGTAATCCATTTGTAATCTCTCCTGTTTTTAGCTGATTTATTCTAAATTCACGACAGTAAGTATTTTTGTAATACTATTAAGTTGTTGTTGAAATAATTTTGTAACGATTTGTAGTTTGCCTTGAAGATGAGAATAAACATTCTCGAAAGCTCGGCTTAATTCAAAGAATTTTATTCATTACATGACTGCATCCCCAAGAACATATTTTTATTTAATATAGAAACAGTCAAGAATATATATATATATATATATATATATATATATATATATATATATATATATATATATATATATATAGACCTTTCTATCAAACCCAGGCCACTAGATATTTCATACTATACTGAGCCACGCCTTAAATATTAATGAAAAATATTTTTGACAATTTTGAGTTCATTGATATGCCCAAGTGTAACCATTTATCATAATATACATCCGCAAAAACATTTTTTCCATTATTTTTGCTATTCTTATATATACACTCATTTTTGTGCAGTACTGAGCCACTAGATACTTATATCCAATCTGAGCCAAATATACAACTTTATGGATTTCAGTTGACAAACCTGATTCGTGCATTCTTGCCAAAGTTCATACTGCTCATAGTTTAGCAAAGTTTGCATATATGTATGCAGCATTTAATATTTAATTGATATTGGAGTACTTAAGCAAATATATTGAGTTTACTTTAGTGGTTGTGTATGTGCTGTTTGGACTCTTACACTATTCAAAATATCCCAACCCCATTTTGCACACGTGTTCATCATACCTCATTCAAATTACTGTAAAATTTTCAGTGGCCATGGGACTCTTTGTGGTGGTTTCCGTACCTGAAAGTCTATTGTATATAACTCTTTGGCTGGATTTTGATGGTCTTTTTACCATGTATGTATGTAGAATGATATTAGAATATAAACTGGTAGCGGCTAGAAGTGTGACTGGGCCTCCTATTATGTTCTCTCTTGGTGTCTGTGAATGGATTGTTCTACATGCGAGTAGGACTCTGATGTAGAAGTGTTCCATACTCAAGGCTTTTATGTCTTTATGGTTTCGTACCACAATCTAACAAAGCATATGCCCTAGATGCCGGGTAAAACAGCTGGAAATAATAATAAAACAGAAACGGAAAATTTTATTCACAGGGTATTAGATAGGTGCAATGAGTTTTCCTGCATGAAAGTCCTAAACAACTGATTTTATGGAAGTCATTCTATTGTTAAATTAGCCGAAATGTTCATCTAAAAATACATTTACATCACTTTCCTTAGGACTTAGGACACTTTATGTTGTCACAGAAATATTGCGCAATAATTTTTCCCTGTACAAGCAACCGTGGTTGTTTCATATATTTTAAATTTGTTTTTGTCTGGGAACATACTCATTATTAGAATTTATAGTTATGCCATCGCTGATGGTCTGTACCGCCTCATCCGGTAATCCTTCATCTAGAATATAATCTATTTGAATGTTTTCGGAAATGGGAGCTAAATCAATGTTTGTTTATATTAAGTCTAAGCCCTTATATTTTTCCAATCCTCCTTAAGATGCAAGAAGCAACAATTTGCACAGTTTCGCTGTCTGGTAGGAACTATCGGAAAGTTTATAAAGATTACAGTGTGTCAGAAGGGCCCCATGAATCTAGAAAGTTGTTCTTAGTCACTCTCTGAAATTGTCAAATGTTTGCATTGCATTTGCACTCTTACTAACATGTTTATACAAAACTTTGGCACCGTCTATAAAATTATTGTCTGTTTTATGAAATATATAGTCATTATTATTATTATTATTCACAAAATTGACCCTTATATACAGGGTGATTTTCTTAGCGTGCCCATTAGAAGATTTTCACTTATAAATCGAGACAGAAATATGAAAAGTTGATCCTGGCTATAATCAACGTTGCCCAATCTAGTGGAAATATTTACAAGATGGTGGAAATTCCGGTTACACCGGAAATTGAACCAAATTTGTTTTTTCAATTGGAAACCCCTGTTTTTTATTAGATATTTGAATTACGCGCATTTATTTAAGTATGAAAAGCCCCAGATAAGTTATCTGTCATAATTTTTGACGTAAGTCAATTTTATCGCTAAAAGTTCTCATGACAGATTTCTATTTAAAAATTATCTCTTATTATCAACGGGAAAAGCAAAAAGTTGTTTTTGATCGGTGGCCCGATATTGGGATCTAATTCAGTATGCCCATCATTCTGAAAATTTTCTTGTTAATCACCAAAAAAAATATAATTAAATACGTCAATGACAAAAAATAAAAAACTCAACTTCTTAATAGCACATACCTATTTTTCAATCGTCATTAGGTAGAAAATTGAATTTTAGGGGAAGTACACTCTCTTTTTTTTCATATAATAAATACGATATTTAAGATTTCTTACAATTTTCTATCGCAGATGCCGTTTTTACGAATTTCCCTGGACATAAAACAATCGCTATTACTGATACCACGTTTTAGCGATTAAACTGATAGTTTTGAAAACTGAAGTACAAAACCTCTATTACAAAAATTCAAATGAATCAGTATTTGTTCCAAGATAGGTGGTGGGGAAATAGAGGTCCGAGACTTTCGCCGCCACGTTCGCCGGATTTGACACCACCTGATTTCTAATTGTGGGGGAGAGTGTTAAAATGTTAACAACTAAAATATTCAAGCGTATTTCCGCAGCGATGTTCTGAGATCTCAATAATAACAACTACAAGCAAGGAATATACGTGGGTAATACGATAAGTACTATCTTCATTGGTATGGTATAGTGAACGTTCAACGATTTTCGTGAGTAATGATACACTCAAAAGTGTGAAATAAATATTTTTTACAAAGAATTGGACCGACGTTATTATTTGGTGCACTGAAAAGTATAAAATAATATTAATTCTATTGGTGGTGGTACTTGTGAAGTTGGTGCCAAAAGTTTTCAATCTACCTGCAACTGCACAACTTCAAAAGTAACAGCACCAATAGAATTAATATTATTTTATACTTTTCAGTGCACCAACTAATAACGTCGGTTCAATTTTTTGTAAAAAATATTTATCTCTTTTCTATTTCAAAATCTTCCAAAACGGGAAATTTCTTCAAATTTGACAACACTGTTCTTAAGAAAAGTACATAAGCGAATATATAAGATAGACTTTCGCGCAAGCGTGAGGGACTTCTCACTCTATCATCATCCTTCTAGGAGTACTAATTCTATGGCAAAAACGAATAAATGTTTAAATACAATATTAAATCTGATACATTTCATCTTCTTTTCTAAGACCGAACAGTGTGCATTCATTTATAAAATAATGTACGCAGGGTAGTGACAATTTTATCTTAAAAACGAGCTAGTGAGTGACTGGAATTGCTCGAGTCAAGATTTACTGTAAATGTGGGTTATGAATATAATACGTCAAGTTGTAATTTCATAGAAGCAATTTTGGGGACGGTGAAAAGCAATAGAACCATTTGATGAAAACGTACTATTTAAGCAAAATTCTTTTACAAAACAATATACCAAAAATTTTGTCGCTGTGGTTCAGCTTTTACTGAGTGTTCAGACGAGATTAATGGAATTTCATAAGAATTGCATGTAAATAGTGTTCCTCCATCTGTGTATTCTAGAGTGGATAAAGTAAATTGGTGTTCTGAAGATTTTGAACTCTTGAAATGTAGATAAATAGGTAGGTACAAAAACTAGTTCAAAAAGCTTTTCACAATTTGTACATTGCTGAACAAATGTTAGCAATATTATAGTCTAATTCTTTATACTGTGATTATAGTTACTAAAAATCCGGTAGTAGAAACTATTCAACGGTATCTCTTTAAATCAAAAATCCATTAAACTAGCACAACAAAAGTGGCACACATCAATAAAATTAGTGTACTAAATTCAAGTATATTTAGTGCTAATTTAGTACGCAAAAACGAAATTTATAACTTTTTAATTTTTGAAATTACGGGCAATACTGCTTGCTTAATATTAAGTGAACATACTTAAACAGAATATGATCCAATTTGAGAAAATCAGCTAATTTAGTTCTAATTTAGTACTCTTAAAGAAATTATAACTTTTAATTTTTGAAATTTTGTCAAGTGTGCTAGCTTAACAATAAGTCAGCACACTTAAATGAAATATGGAGAAAATCCAAAACTAATCGTTAAGAATAATATCGTGCTAATTTAGTATACAAAAATAACAAGTATAACTCTTATTTTTCAGAAATAATGAGTAATTTTATTTGTTATTTAGCTATTCTGTTATGTCTTAACACACACTATACAGCTCCTGTGACCATTTCAGTATAAAGTGGGAATTCCGTAGTCAAGGAGTTGTCTTTTCTCATTAGTCATTAGGTTTCGTAGACAATATTTTATTTATGATATAACATAGTACTTCTGTTTTGTATTAGTAAAAGCAAGTGCATGTTGAAGAAAAAGCAAAATGAAAATGTGAAACTTTTCGGGGTTCATGGTTGTTACTGTTTAAAGAAATAAATGTATCTAGAGTAAAATTTATAGAGATTCATATAGAGAGGCCCTGAGCTTCTAGCTTTTTTAGTTACAAATAGGTATATATATGTATTTTACAATTACTGATAATAGTTGTATCTATGTAGCATTTGTTATGATTATTTTATGTTAGTTGTGAAAATTAATATTGTATTTAAATAATTAATAAGTTTATCCAGTTTTAAATATTATATCTCTATGGTTTGCATTGATTGTGCAGATAGCGGCTCCCTGAACACAGCCATCGTCACTTGCATTGTTATTGTGACTGACATTTGTTAGTTGGGAGAGAAATACTGCTACCGTGTTGCCGTTTAGTTAGGGATACGTTACTTATACGTTTGACGAATATTATTAATGCGTTAACTATGTACCATTTTCGAATAAGAGCGAAGTCGATTTCATGCTTTTTAAGTAAAAAATGATTTTACTATCACGTTCATTATTACATTATTGGTTTCACTTAAGTATTTATCCGACATTTAAATATGACTTAGATCTTTATAAACCGGTAAAATTTTAGCACCAGCAACACCGTAGAGTTTTGAAAATAATAAACTGTGAAACCCGTTTACTTGGTCTTACATATATTGATAATATAAATATTACAGCCTTTTACGAGTTGAAAACATTCTCAAATGATTACTTATCATTGTAAGATTGTATTATTCACAATATCTCATTAATTTCAAGCCATATTTTTAAATTAATCGAGAAAAACCATTACGTGACCTTGAAAATCCAACATTTTTCTGTAAATAATGCTTCTGTAGCCAGATGTGAGAGATACCGCTCTCACCTCTACAGTTTACATTGAAGATTGTATTATTCAAAATATCTCATTGATTTCAAGCCATATTTTTAAATTAATCGGGAAAAACCATTACGTGACCTTGAAAATCCAACATTTTTCTGTAAACAATGCTTCTGTAGCCAGAAGTGAGAGATACCGCTCTCACCTCTACAGTTTGCATTGATTTTAAATATAAAATTCACATAGAAGACTACGCTGCTTTTGTTAAATGAGCATATATCTAAATATCACTTGAATACAATTCATGTGTTCGATTTTTAAGTGAAAATCTCCTAATGGGCACTTTAAAGAAATCACCCTGTAAAAAACTATTTAAAAAATACCTCCTCCGTTTGGGTTCGTCGATCAAAAATACAAAATAATAAATTCTATTGGTGCTAATACTTTGGAAATTCACCTATTATCTCGGCTTTTGTAATGGATGATCTTTTGGATGATTGTTTACCTAAACTACCATTTCAGTTTCCATTCATTAAAAGGTACGTTGATGACATAATTTGTTCTATTCCGACGGATTCTTATGGAACTTTTCAATTCCTATGATGATAACCTTAAGTTCACTACTGAAAAAAACATAATAATTCGGTACCCTTTCTGTACACCAGAAGTATTCGTACTTCCAATCAGACCATCCTTCTTGATTGGTATCAGAAACCCACCAACAGTGGACGTTATTTGAATTATATTTCCTATCATGACGATAAAATTACGGTTAACTTAGTTCTAGGATTAAAGAATAGGATCAAACAAATATGTCACCCAACTTTATACAACGATAACATTAACAAATTATATCACATTCTACTCAACAACGCTGACCCTAATAAATTTCTACGCAAGTTATTGCATAGCAATCCATCCATTACTGTTCGTCCGGACTCTCCTACTAATCGCCATCCACCACAACAACAGGGACCTGTAGGCTATTTCTCCACTCCGTTGATAAGAGGCCTCACTCCCCAATTGAATAATCTTATCATGGAGGTTTGAGTAACTGTAAAATAGCTAAAAGAAACGTCAATTTATTAGGCCAACACTTTTGCATTATTAAAGACAAAATACCTACCGAAAAAAGACGTAACGTCGTATATGCTATTCCGTGTCATGATTGTGATCTTGTGTACATTGGTGAAACACAGAGGCTACTAAAAAATAGAATCATTGCACATAAAAGTGATTACAGGAAGGCACAAACAAAAAAATGTACCTTAGCAAGACATGCCAATGAAAAACGGCATACTCCTAATTTTGAAGATGCTTCAATTCTTATAAATGAATCTAGTACAGTTAAAAGAAAAATACATGAAATGATTGAATTTACCAAACATCTTCAAGCAATGAATGCATGTACCGATGTTCGTGTATTCACTCAGCTCTATTTATTCATACTTGATTTCAAAATATTGTACTGACAATATAAACAATTCATCATAGGTTATGATTGTATTGAAGCTTGCATACTGTCTGTATCAAATACGGTTTGTGTGGTTTTGAGATCTTTGACATAAGTAAGGTCATGCATCATTTGTCCAATCTGCGATCTATATGTTTTGAGCAGTTTTGAGTTGACTTAAATTTCCCACCCATTTTTTGAACAACAAAATTGTAAATGTTAAAAAAACTGAAATATCTTCTCATACATTACTTGTTTGTATTTGTTTCCACTAATCTCTTCTTATTTTACCACCAACCATGTAATATCGTATATTTTCGTGTCCGTTTTAAGTTTAAAGGTTTTTAATCTAATTTTAATCTGTTTGTGTAGTTAGTTATGTAAATGTAATTATGTGCGATACTACTTTCCGTGTTAGTCTGTGCTTGTTAAAAATTATTATCCTCAACTGCATTGTAAGTTTTTTTTCATTGTTAGTGTAGAATTGGCACTCTGTACTATTAATGACATAATTTTTTCAGCCTTGAAAAAGGTAATACATTTTACCGAAAGCTTGGGTAGCAAAAAGAGTCTACTTAATTAAGCCCCAAATCAACTCGGCAGATTTCCCAAATTTTCTTTGAATTACTGTATTATATAACTAGTACTGCCGTACTTCTATTTTCTATAGACTGAATATATATATATATATATATATATATATATATATATATATATATACTGGGCTTGCTAATGGCAGTGACACATATTCAGCTTTTATATACAGATATCCTCCTGCACCCTTTAACCCGGGCTTCTATTTGCCTGTAGTGTTTGTCGGGCTTCGTATCATATGGTAGCCGTGTATATATATATATATATATATATATATATATATAATAATGATAGATGCTCTACACCTTTGTGCTTTTATTTAGTTGGACACAACCACCACTAGAAGCGGATCACGTGATTTCAAGCTTGTTAGCTTTCATCAGCGCCACATAAGTGGAAGCTGTATCCAACTAGACAAAAGCAACTGGAAGATAGTCGGAATTTACCAGACCAGATCTACCAGCGGGACACACTTCGCGCCACCTAGGTATTGAGAGCCTAATTACGTTTAACGTAAGGATATGTATGTGTAAATGAAGATATCTATATTTCATAAATGAAAGAGTATAATATATATAATAATGATAGATGCTCTACACCTTTGTGCTTTTATTTAGTTAGTTAGTGAAAGCTAACAAGCTTGAAATCACGTGATCCGCTTCTAGTGGTGGTTGTGTCCAACTAAATAAAAGCACAAAGGTGTAGAGCATCTATCATTATTATATATATTATACTCTTTCATTTATGAAATATAGATATCTTCATTTACACATACATATCCTTACGTTAAACGTAATTAGGCTCTCAATACCTAGGTGGCGCGAAGTGTGTCCCGCTGGTAGATCTGGTCTGGTAAATTCCGACTATCTTCCAGTTGCTTTTGTCTAGTTGGATACAGCTTCCACTTATGTGGCGCTGATGAAAGCTAACAAGCTTGAAATCACGTGATCCGCTTCTAGTGGTGTGTGTCCAACTAAATAAAAGCACAAAGGTGTAGAGCATCTATCATTATTATATATATTATACTCTTTCATTTATGAAATATAGATATCTTCATTTACACATACATATCCTTACGTTAAACGTAATTAGGCTCTCAATACCTAGGTGGCGCGAAGTGTGTCCCGCTGGTAGATCTGGTCTGGTAAATTCCGACTATCTTCCAGTTGCTTTTGTCTAGTTGGATACAGCTTCCACTTATGTGGCGCTGATGAAAGCTAACAAGCTTGAAATCACGTGATCCGCTTCTAGTGGTGGTTGTGTCCAACTAAATAAAAGCACAAAGGTGTAGAGCATCTATCATTATTATATATATTATACTCTTTCATTTATGAAATATAGATATCTTCATTTATATATATATATATATATATATATATATATATATATATATATATATATATATTTATAATGAATTTTTAATGATTGGGGTTGCAGTCAAAATGCCAATAAAATTAAAACTCTTTAATCAATGTCGAGCTTTCGGTAACGCTTCTTACCTTCATCGGGACAAACTAAAATAACGAACGAATTAATTATAACAAAAAATATAAATAATATGAACTACTTACAATCGTGAGATTAATGAAATTTACCAGCTACAAACATTTGTTATTATGCATTTAACTTTATGATTGAACTTTTATGTTTCATAATTAAAAGTTACTATGGAATTACGCATACTAAGATCAATCTATGTATGTAGCTAATAAAAATGGAACACACTTCAGAAGTTAATCACAGGATATATCATTTAAAAAATGGATATAATATAAAAATATGGCATTATCTTGTATAATATGAAACAATATATTAATTTAGAGAAACATCAGATGGCACACTATGATAATTATCATTATATAATTTTAAAATATATGAGTAAATGGAACTAAGTCCATTTATATCCGAACGTTTATTCATAACATTTGTTTCTTTTTGAATATGAATCATTTCTAAGAAACTTCGTTTAAAAATGTTCTTTTCAGAACATAGAACAATTGAGTTTTCAAAATCTATAGTGTGCTTTTTGTTTATGGCATGTTCGGTCAGAAAATTCAAAATTTCAACGTCAAACTGAAGAAAGACATTTTGAATATAGAAATTAAAGTAACTTTTAGTAACATTAATTTATTTGAAAAAGAATTAGACTCAGTTATAAAGAAAACCAGATTAACATTGCCTTTAAATATCATTAGCGAATATATTCGAAGACTTTCTGTTAAATATAATCAAAAGTTTAAGAAAATTAAAGATAAGAACGTTAGAAAATTGAATAATTTGAAGGATCAGACAATTTCTAAAATTAAAACCAATCCTAAATGGTTAAAAAATTTAACAAATATTGCATTGCCAGATGACACTAAACTAATTCTGTCATTAGGTCCAAAATTTTCAATTCCACCTTCTATTAAAGATATAAATATCCCATATATGCTGTCAGACCTTGAATTTATTCTTCAGAAAATTAATACAGATGACAAAGATTTAATTAGAGCTAGATATACAAATATTATAACAAATTTCAACCATAAGTATCATAAAAATTCACATATTATGACAAATAAATTTGATAAATGTCATTCTTTTCTTAAACAACATCCCGAATTAATAGTTATACGAAGTGATAAAGGTAACTGTAACATTACCTTATAATAAACTTATGAATGTTTTTAAAGGATATAATATTTTATTTGCAAAAAAGAATATAAAAGTAGTTTCTAAGTTATTTTCAAAAGTAAAAACACCTTTAAAAACAACAGAAAAATCTGGAATAGTATATGAGATCAAATGTAATGATTGTGATTTATCGTATATAGGTCAAACTTCTAGGAGTTTATCAGGAAGAATTACGTCTTATAAAAGTGATATAAGATGTAAAAAGCCGTCATGTGCCTTGACCGAACATGCCATAAACAAAAAGCACACTATAGATTTTGAAAACTCAATTGTTCTATGTTCTGAAAAGAACATTTTTAAACGAAGTTTCTTAGAAATGATTCATATTCAAAAAGAAACAAATGTTATGAATAAACGTTCGGATATAAATGGACTTAGTTCCATTTACTCATATATTTTAAAATTATATAATGATAATTATCATAGTGTGCCATCTGATGTTTCTCTAAATTAATATATTGTTTCATATTATACAAGATAATGCCATATTTTTATATTATATCCATTTTTTAAATGATATATCCTGTGATTAACTTCTGAAGTGTGTTCCATTTTTATTAGCTACATACATAGATTGATCTTAGTATGCGTAATTCCATAGTAACTTTTAATTATGAAACATAAAAGTTCAATCATAAAGTTAAATGCATAATAACAAATGTTTGTAGCTGGTAAATTTCATTAATCTCACGATTGTAAGTAGTTCATATTATTAATATTTTTTGTTATAATTAATTTGTTCGTTATTTTAGTTTGTCCCGATGAAGGTAACAAGCGTTACCGAAAGCTCGACATTGATTAAAGAGTTTTAATTTTATTGGCATTTTGACTGCAACCCCAATCATTAAAAATTCATCATTAATTAGACAGTCAAGAATTTACAATTCATTATATATATATATATATATATATATATATATATACATATATTTTATATATATATATTTGTTGATTGAGATTTTTTTGGGTTTTGAGACTGGGTATGGTTGAAAGGTTTGTATGGAAATAGTTTATTATAATTGTTCAAAATGTTATTTATTACGTTTCGATGATCTTTGTAATCTTTTTCAAATAAAAGTTCAGTAAGGGTACTAAAATCTACAAAATTGAATTAATAATCAGAAAAAACTTTGAAAATAGTTTGACTTACCTAAGACATAAAATGGAGGAAAACATTTAAAATTAAAAATTTAAGAAATTTCTTCTTAAACCATGGTTAATATGTCCTCTACATTTTCTTCCTTTTCCTTTTCATTTTACGAAAGTATGCGTTTGGATGAAATTTTTGGTGTTATATTTTGGAAAAGAATTTGTGTCTGTTTTCTAAGTAATGGCCGGATGTTGTGTGCAGGAAAATTGTTTGTTTTTATGTTTTGTATGCATGGAACAGGTTACTGTGGTTTGTGAGCTTGTTCGTGTAGTTGTATGTTTTTCTAATGTTATAAAATGTTGTTATAAATGATACTTAAATTTTTTAGATCTCTTTTTGCGTTCATTGCATTTGGTTGTCTTTTTATATGTATCATTTCATATATTATACGTTTGAAGGTGTTTTTTCAGTTGTTAAAATTTTAAAATCGTTGAAATTAAAATTATGTTTTTGTTGGGATTCATGGTTTGTTAACGCAGTTTTGTTTTTCTTATCGTATTTGTGTTCTTTTATTCTATTTTCGATGTATTAACTTGTTTGCCCTATATATGTGCAGTTGCATTCGTTGCATGGTAATTCGTATACGGCATGGGTTGTTTTATTTTTATTATTTTTAGCTTTTAGTTTGCTGAATGTTGATTTCAACAGATTGTGTGCTTTATGACTAGTGCAGATGTTATAGTTTTTGAATTACGCTTGTTTTGATAGGTTTTCTACGTATCGGATTGTGAGGTAGTTTTTGTTTTTTTCAAATTTTTTTTTCTATGTTATTGTTTGCATTATATGCTATATTGACTTTGTGTTTGAAAATAGAATTAATTAGATATGTAGGGTAGCCATGTTGTTCAAGGGTGGTTTTGGCTTTCTTTATTGCTTTTTCTCTAAATTTGGTAATATCTCGTTTTCGAGGTCTTCAAGAACTAACCGCGCAATGCAGCCAGAGTTGGACGATCCCATGGCGCAACCGTAGATTTGTTTGTAGTATTTATCTTTATATTTGAAATAGGTGGAGTTCAATTGCTTTTTTGAATTCTGTTTTCGGGATGTCTGTGTGTTTTTTAAATTCGTTCCATTTTTTATCTATTATTTCCAATGCAAGGTTTACTGGTATATTTGTATAGATGGAGACGATGTCTAGGGATTCTAGAATTCTCATATTTCTTATTCTCTCTTTAAACTGTCAGGAATCTTTAATATATGAATCAGTTTTATTTATTTATATATATATTTTTTAGGTATTTTAATAGTTTGTTAAAAGTTGATTGTATAGAAGAAACTATTGGTCTTAATGGGATACCTGTTTTGTGTAATTTTGGTTGTCCATATATTTTTGGTGGTAAGGCATTATGCATGATTAATCTTTTTTCCTTTGTAGTTGAAACATAGTTTTGTTTTTGCCACTTTTTAATTAGGTCGTTGTTGGTTGTTTGATGTTTAAGAGTAGGATCAGATTTTAATTCTTTATAAGTTGTTGTATATGCTAGAAGTTCATTCATTTTTGTGTCGTATGTGTTTAAATTCATTATGACAATTTTGTTTGATTTATCCGGTTTCAATACGATTAGATTTGGGTTATTTTTTAGAAAAATTTTTGTTTTTTATGCTCAATTATGAGTTTCTTTTTTATTTGTTCCTGGTTTTTGTTTGTTTTGTTATCATTTTTCTTACGGTTTGTTAGTATGTTACAGACTGTGGCTCTAATTTCATTTTTGTCTTGTATTGGTAATTTTTCTGTTTCGATAGAGTATTCTATGTTAGCAATTATTTCAGGTATGGGTAGTTTATTTTGTTTTCTAGAGGCATAGCGAAATTAGGTCCAAGAATAAGAATGTTGGTTGCATATTCGGGTAATGTTGTATCAGATATATTTTCTATATATTTATATTTGTAATTTGTTGTGATTTCCGTTTTATGTTATTGAATTTATTAATGTTTTTGGTCTTTATTTTGTTGAACCGTATATTATATTGTTGGTTTTGGTGTTCTGAATATAGACTGAAATTGTTCGATGGTATTAGTGTCTTGAGTTGAGCTGGAAATTTAGTTCTTTTATTAGGTAATTGATTTGTTCTATTGTGTCTGATATGATAGTGTTAAGTAGGCTTAAAATTATATAATATGTGGTTTTCAAATTTATGTCTTAGATTTATATTGTTGATATTGATGTGATTTAATTTGAAATTAAGGAAATTGGGTTATATTTTTTCGCTTCGGCATCTCAGTAGGAAGTTTCTTCTGTTTTTGATGTTAGCTATCTTCATATAGATTTTGGTGGTGTTCTTCATGTGTTGAACGGTTTGTTGTCCATATTTGCGTTGAATTGTGTTGAAATCAAAAGACATATTTTCACCCGTGTCGGTATATATTTTTCTTGAAGACCTCGAAAACGAGATATTACCAAAACTAAATTTCCATGTACCCTTTTACTATAGATATGTGGATGATTATCTAACAGCTATTCCCATGGGCAAAGAAGATTACATCTTAAACCTTTTCCAATCATACCATAATAAGATCAAATTTACCATAGGAATAGAACAAAACGAAACAATCAATTTCCGTGACTTAACTATACATAATAATAATAATATTAAAACAGAATGGTACACAAAAAACACATGGTCAGGTCGATATCTAAATTATTATTCACAACATCCCCTTGCCCAAAAAAGATCGGTCATTAACAGCCTTGCGGACACAGCTATTAAACTCTCAGACCCAGAATTTAGAGAAAAAGCAATAAAGAAAGCCAAAACCAACCTTGAACAAAATGGCTACCCTACATATCTAATTAATTCTATTTTCAAACAAAAAATCAATATAGCATTTAATACAAACAATAACATAAAACAAAAATTAGAAAAAAACAAAAACTACCTCACATCCCATAAGTAGAAAACTTATCAAATAAACTACAAGCGTTATTCAAAAACTATAACATCTGCACTAGTCATAAAGCGCAGCACAATCTGTTAAAATCAACATTCAGCAAAGTAAAAGCTGAAAATAATAAAAATAAAACAACCCATGCTGTATACGAAATACCATGCAACGAATGCAACTGCACATATATAGGGCAAACAAGTCAATCCATCGAAAATAGAATAAAACGACGCAAATACGATGAGAAAAACAAAACTGTGTTAACAAACCATTATAACGTGCAAGGGGAACAGCCGCCGGTATTGGCTACAAAGTGGCGGCATCCGTTTGAAGGAAGCGCGAGATATATGCTGTGGTTGGAAATACCTAAAGCGGCGTTTACAAAGAGAGCGACGGCAGCAGATCGTCATCTACTCATAAAATGCCGACAAAGGAATTTCGAGAAGCGTCCAGTGGCGGCTTTCGCATCAAAGACCAGAAGCCGCTCGAATGATCTGGATCCTTTGTCGGATATATATATGGGAGAATTTTCGGCATGAAGGCAGAATGTAAAAGACAGTTTGAATAAACAGAATAGTCCGAGTAAGTTAGTGAGGATATAGTAAAGTTAAGTTGTAATTTATATTATTTCGAGTGTAAATAAAGTTAATTTAATAACTCTAAATTATATGCGAACCCGCATACGCAACAATTTGGTGTTAGAAGTGTAAGTGAGTGAAGAGGCTTTTGTCTATGGTGAACACCCGTAAGCAGACAGAAAAATGGAAGAACAACTAACTAAGTTATTCTCCGATTTTTCGAGAAAACAAGAACTGCGACATCGAGATTTCGAGCAGATTGCAGGATTGTTCCGAAATGTCCATCAAAAAATCGAGACTGTAAAACAAGAAGTTCGAGAAGAAATCGAAACAGTTCGAAAAGAAATTGGGACAGTTCGAGAAGAGTTTGAGGAGAAGTATCGAAGACTAGAGAAAGAAGTGAAGAAGAAACGAGATACCAACCAAGACGAAAGCAGCAAAATGGACACGTCGGCGATCACAACAGCCAATGAAAAACTTAAACCACCAACGTTTCACGCCGAAATAACCTGGGCTATGTACAAACGTCAATTTGAGGCAGCAGCCAATGCGAACGGATGGGATTATCAGCAGAAATCAGCGGCGTTAGTATTGGCTTTGCGATGAAAGGCACTTGAAATACTTCAAAACATTCCTGAAGCCAAACAAACTGATTATTCGGCTGTTGCGGGCACCTTGGAACTAAGATACGGCAACAAATATCTTAGCCAAGTGTATCAGAGCCAGCTGAAGAGCAGAACTCAAGGTTCAACGGAGTCACTGCAGGAATTCAGCAGTAGCATTGAGAGCATGGTGCGACTGGCTTATCCACGGGCCCCGGACAAATTTATCGAGCAAATTAGTGTCCAGTACTTCATCGATGGAGTTCGAGATATCGACATGCAGCAAGCGTTGAGACTAAGTAGGCATAACACCTTAGCCGAAACAGTTGCCCAGGCACTGGAATACGAAGCTGCCAAAAACGCTTCTATGAATCGTCGCACCAAATTAAGAGAAGTCAGGGTGTCAGACGAACCACAAGACAATGAAAATTTCTTTGAGAAGCTGGAGGCGATGTTCCAGAAATTCTGCTCTCGAGGAAGCAAGGAGTCCGGATATAGAAAAGTGATTAAGTGTTACAATTGCAACCGAGAGGGACATATAAGTAGAAACTGCAGGCGACGACCCAGATCTGAAGAACGAAATGCTCAGAGAGAGAATACCCGACTTCAGGAAAACTCCACCTCGCCAGTGTAAGGGGGCGAACGCTGGCGACCACTGATTATCAAGCCCCCAAGTTACATTTGTGCTCCATCAAGTAGAGCTGTGAGAGCCTCGTTGTCCAAGGTTTTATCAACGGCAAGAAATGTGATTTGACCATCCACACGGGGGCAACAAGGTCAGTGGTACGCTCCGACATGGTTTCCAAAGAATCTATCGCGCAGCACAACATCAAGCCAATACTGTAAACTGCAAAAGGAGATTTGATAAATATTTTTGGAGAGACCACCACCACTTTGGAAATTGGCAAGGCACAAGTTAATATTAATGCAATCGTGGCTGACATAGTGGATGAATTTATAGTGGGCTTAGACGTTTTGGAAACCTGAAACCTGGAAAAACAACTGGAAGGAGTTAACACTATGGTTTTTGAACCAAACGAGAAAAAAGAGAACGGGGCTCTTTTGGCTAGGTGCTTAGTTAATTCCAACCACATTATTACAGTGAGGGTAGCCAATCTATCTGTAAACAGAATGACATTGAAGAAAGGGGAAGTAATCGGTACCTGTTTGCCAGTCTCCCGTGTAACAAGATGTGAGCAAGAGGAAGCCGATTCAAAAGATGTACATTTGTCCTTAAAGCTAATGGAGACTTTCAAGGAGACCTGGAAACATCTTAGCGAACAGGAAAATAAAAAGGCCATCGAGTTTGTAAAGCAAGAAGCTGATGTTTTCGTACAAGGAAAAATTACAGGGCGAACGAATTTAGTCGAACATCGGATTAACACGGGAAATGCTGTACCTATTCGCCAACCTCCACGAAGACTTCCTTTCGTAAAACAACAGTAAGTTAACACCATGGTTCAAGAAATGCTGAAGGGTGGCGTCATAGAAGAATCCAGCAGTCCTTGGTCATCACCAGTTGTGCTGGTGACGAAGAAGGATGGTTTGACGAGGTTCTGTATGGATTACAGGAGGTTAAATGAAGTTACGAAGAAGGACAGCTAACCATTACCCCGAATTGACGATACCTTAAACACCTTAGCCGGATCCAGGTGGTTCTCAACTCTTGACCTGAAAAGTGGATATTGGCAGGTAGAGATAAACAAAGAAGACGGCCTTTACAGCTGGAAACGGCCTATATCAATTCAATGTCATGCCGTTTGGATTATGTAATGCCTCTGCCACTTTTGAAAGGTTAATGGAATTAGTTCTGCGAGGACTAACTTGGGAGACGTGCCTGGTGTACTTGGATAATGTAATGGTGATTGGCAAAGATTTCGACGAACATCAATCGAATCTGAAGAAAGTATTCGCCAGGATCCGAAGTGCTAATCTCCAGCTGAATCCAAAGAAATGTGTTCTGTTCCAGGAAAAAGTCAAGTTTCTCGGACACGTCGTATCATCGAAAGGAATTGAGACCGATCCAGAAAAAGTCTAGGCAGTACGAGATTGGCCCAGACCAAAGAACAAGTTAGAAGCTTTTTGGGACTCAGCAGTTACTAAAAAATTTTCGAAAGCTTGGACAGAATAAAGAGTGTTCTTTTTAAGCCCCATTCAAACTTCGGCAGAAATCCCGAATTCAAGTTGATTCACGTTATTCTAATAAATTACTGCCGTATTTCCACCTTCTTCATATATATATATATATATATATATATATATATATATATATATATATATATATATATATATATATATATATATGAAGTAAATGACTTCGGTCTTCACAGTAGATAGATGACTATAATCACATATAGCAATAAACTACCAACGATGAAAACTACTACTCGGTGGACAAGAGCCCCATCCCGCATTGAATTATATCATCGCTGGCAGGTGCAAAGGAACGAGATCTCACTCGACACCGGTAACTTCCAACACCTTTTTTGTTTCATTATCTATGGAACTATTGAACCAAGAACAGGATCACTGTGATTTCGATCTATTAGGATCTCATCTGCTGAACATATGGTTCAGGATGTGTCCAAGGAGCTGGTTCCACATTGACAAAATATATATAATTCAATGCGGGATGGGGCTTTTGTCCAACGAGTAGTTGTTTTCATCGTTGGTAGTAGTAGATATACAAGGCGGGTTCTGGGGCGGAAGTGACGTCATGACCGCCATCTTGGAACACCATCTTGGAAGCGCGGGAAATCCAAATTTGACAGCTGACTGCGCCATCTTGGAAGCGGGGAAAATACGAAGTCGGCAGTTGACAGAGCTATCTTGAAAGTGCAAGAGATTAAAATTTGTCAATTGATATCTGACAGCTGGCATGGGATACAATGAATTTGTCATCTGTGCACAGGCATCCAAGGAACATAGTCATCCAGAAAATATAAACAATTGTTAGTGTCGAATGGCGCCACATTTGAACTCGAATTAAATAATAATTTCAGAAAAAAGTTGACCGGCATCGGGGCCTCGAAGACACAATCTCTGGTATACAACGCATATAATCTTCCTATTCAGCTACGCGGCTTCCACATGTTTAGTATCAAAATGTTCAATAGTTATCGCCAAACCCACGACATATCTGTAACAGCAGCCATGCCGTCACGCGGTGGAGGATCGTTTCTCGTACCTATCATACGGCTGGTTTTTAAACGCTTTTTTTGTTGGTAATTTCTCTCTATTCCGATATTTTCTTACGCTTTTCTACCGTTTTCGTATATCTTCTACTGAATTTCGTATATTTTTGTGCTTCTTCCAAACATATTTGACATAGATCCTTATTCTTAAGACAATAAAAAAATTCAATTTAATTCCACAACACCCTTAAAACAATATTCCCGTGAACATTTCAGATTATAAAAGAGTCCTTCATTACAACATGCAGACGTGCCGTTACTGATAAGCTTGTCACAACTCACAACAAGAAAACTGTTGTTACCTTGGATTGAAATGATTCACTAACAATTGATAAGAAATATATGACCCTTATGCAACATGTACATAAAGGTCGAGCTTATTGTTATTATTATTATTATAATAATTTCGCTTCATTCTTTATATTAGTAAGATAACAGTTATTTTGTTCGTTTGGGAGGAAAATCTCGTGGGATTTGGGAATTGATTCAACAACATTTATTTTCATGTCGGGTTCTAAGTTCACGGAGCTGCTATACTCCATTGGAGAAAAGTGTAGAGTAATAAATTATGATAATGAAGGGATCTCTATTGAATTCAATGTATCAGAGTTTCTTGAGATCAAAAAACATATTCACAGCTAAAGTAGTATGCTTCTTATCAATGTTTAAAATGGTAACTGTTTAAATGAATCTCTCGATCATAGGTCTCATTGCTCTTCTCTTCTTTACGACGCTTGGTCAAAAATATATTATTTCCATGCTTCATGCCTTCATGCCCTGCATCCCCCAATGAGAGATCATTAACAATAAAATTATTTTGATATTTTTTTTGTCTATCCCTGTATATAACAAACAACATACTTGTCCCTGGAACATTCTTATCGCTTGTCTATTTCTTGTGGTATAAATAATTACAATTACTGCATTATATTATAGAGAATAAAATATTATATTATTTTCATATGTCTAATACGCTAACTGCTTATCTTTACAATGAATCTCTCGATCGTAGTGGCAGCGCAGTTTTCTCCACAGCTCCGTCTTTTTTTACTATTCTCGGCCGCTGAATAATTAAATACAGACATGTCGAGGGTTTGGAGATAACGACTGAACTTTTTGATAATCAACATGTGGGAAGCCGTGTAGCTGAATAGGAATATTATAATCTGTCGAATATGCATAATTTACAATTTATTTTGCATATATATTCTGTTCGGAAATAAGGAGGTTTTTCTCTCTGAAATCTTCGCTATTTCTTGCTCGATTTAAACGAATCAAAAACTGAATCATCATCAAATTTCCTGTAGAAGACGATTTCGGGGGTCGTTCGTTTGAAACGATAAGGGTTGTCCGAGCGCCATACGCTTCTAGATGGCTTATCGCCCCGTTCTCCGTTGAAGAAGGCTGCCAGCCATGCCGTCACGCGGTCATGGGGCATGGAAGGCAGCGTGGTGGCAGGCGCCCCTTAGGACTCCTTGGGGGAGCAATCACAGATAAGACGGAGCGTATATATTGTGATTTTGCCAATGGATAAACATCATCGACGGCGGCCACGTACGTATATATATATATATATATATATAATTCAAGATTATCCTGTACCAGTCATATTATGATATTTCTGAATATGAATTCAATTTATATATAATCAAGATGATTATATAACATCATCCGTTTCGGATAGGGCAATACCTACAATTTCACATTGTCACAATATTGCATAATACCATTATAAATGTTCAATAAGATTGATTACCAAACAAAGCACCGCCACCCAGACAAATATCATGATTTCAAGGTTGTTGCCTATCTTCAGTTTACCGCAGAGCATCGAGCCGTGTGTGATAATCAATCCTTATTATGAACTCATATTAGAATCAATCTACAGCGTGCCGCTGACGGTGGAGACGAATATGAGAGATGCATTGAACATGTATAGTGGGTGGATATAAGCACCCTGCAAGCTTATATCCACCCACTATACGATTCCATTAGATAAACAAAAAGATGTAATTTACCAAATACCTTGTAGCTTATGTAGTTTAGTGTACATAGGTCAAACCTCTCAACAACTTAAAAAACGAATGATTCAATACAAAACTGATTTTGAAAACCCTAACAAAAAATGTGCCTTAGCCGAGCATATTCGTCAAGCAACACATTTATCTAACTATGAAAATCCTAAAATTCTTGAAATTGAACCTAAACTTCGAAAAAGATCAGTCCTAGAGATGTTTCATATATCAAAAAATATTGACACAATGAATCATAGAACAGATATCAATAATATAAGTCCTATTTACGCTTATTTAATAATTTTAAAAATTAACAACAATCATCCATTATATTTCTATGTATTTATACTTAGGGAAATAATATTATAGCATCCTGATGAAGACATGTATTATGTCGAAACGTTGATGTGAAATATAGAGTTTACAAAATTGTCCAATTTTTGCTGTTTTTCCCGTTATATCTCCTAAACGGTTAATCACGTAGTACATCGTTACTTCTTATCTGTATATATATATATAAATTTCCAACAGAAAGCTTTTTTGGACAAACTTATAAAATATAACACCATGCCATTGACATTTATTCGATATACAAAAGTGCGAACAATCATAATAGGTACATTTCAATAAGAAACTAGCTGACCCGACAGACGTTGTCCTGTCTTAACAAAAGCAAAAACAATATCTTGGTTTTCTAAATTTTCACCCATGACAACAAAAGCAACTTCATCAATTGTTGTCGTATTATAGCGTCTTGCCTGTTGTGCTGCAGGCGTCTTATCGGCTTTGCTGACAATTTTGTGGTAATCAGATGGCATGCGGTTTAATGCAGTCTTGAATAATACAACCAATTCATTGTCTGATGGAAAAACATTTGATGTTGCTCCACACTTGGTCTGTTCACCGATTTATTGTATGCATAACGCTGATCGACTTGTTCTGCTGAATCGCCCATGAAATAAATTTGCAAAAATTGTAACACCATGTGACTTTCAAGATACTTTGTCAGCACTGCCATTCCCCCATCAATTTTTGACTGGCTTCTATTGGTTATTCACCTAGCTACAAACCTATTGTACGCTACTTTAATTGATAATATGATTTCAATTGTAAATTACCAACGTATTCAGGCACGTGGTGGTAAAAGTTTATTGTTTTACAATATAGTTACCTTGAAAGTTAGGACAAAATTGTCATGAATAACTTTTGTTGCGCCAAATGACTTTATTTGAAAACAATTATTGTATTCCTGTATATGAGTTAAAAATGTATAGAATCTGTCCCATTTCCGTAAACCAATGAATGCAGAGGCTCTGGTGTCAGTACCAATGGCGTCAATTTGACTTTACCGCTCCCGCAACACAATCCAGGGGCTTCATTCTTTCAATATTAGGTGTGATTGATTTCAACTTACCGAGATGAATAAACACTTCTCAAAAACTCACTGTATAATAAATTGAAATGAAACTATTATTTATCAAACGATCCACCTATGTTAAACGATATTTCAAACAACTGACAGTTGTCAAATAACTCATACAGTTGTTACATAACTGTATGTAAAATTAATATTGTCTTTAAGTTTTCATAAATGTTTTTAAATTTTCTAATGTTCCGCTCAACTTTTTTTATTTTCGTTCGTAAGAACCTTCTTCTGATAATAATGAACACAACAAAAAAAGGATTAGCGAAATCGGTTCAGCTGCTCTCGAGATTTGCGCTTAGCAACACATTCAGCGATTCATTTTTATATTATAGATTTACCTATAAGCACACAGTCAAATTATTGTATACTTCCACGGTTTGGAAGTCGGTCAAACAATTAAAAATTTCAAATTATCAAAAAATTGTTGAATACATTTTTTAAAACTCTAAAATCGTTCTACATAAAATCTGTTATATATATATATTTATATCCTTTAACGCCAGATATCTCCACAGCGCTTGCTCTTTTCGATCAATTTTTCTCATTCTAACAGGTAAATGAAAACAGGCCATTGACCCTTGCAAACTTGCGAATCTGATCAGACAACGCTCGGAGTTACCATCCGAAGGTCGCCGGATAAACTCCTTCTGTGACGATATTTTCGAGAAAAACTTAGTTTCCTATGAATAATTCGTGAATAAATAGTGAGTTCTAGTGTTAATAGGAGTGCTTACGAAAAGAGCGTCGGTCTGTGGTTATGAAGTTATTTTTTTTTTCTCGAATAATTTTTCACAAAAGGTAAGTGTTAATGATGATGATAAAATGGATGCTTCTAATAACTATAATATAATAACTAATAAAACTGTCAATCAGTTATTACAAATTGTAGGTAGATATTAAAGTCAAGTAAGTTTATGCTAAAGTGTTGTTAAATTTTGATATTAAATCTATGATAAAACTGTATTGGCTGATACTTGACGGAGATCCATTATAAATTGAAACAAAATGATAATAAATTTCCATTTATATATTTAAACTCCTGACAATTATTTCGGCACACTGTACCATTTTCAAATGTCAGTCAACTAAACTAATTATAGGAGAAATGGTGTCTAATATATATTAAAGATGGATACGGTAAGTAATTAAAAAAACCCGATGGCCTGTAGCCAGCGGAAAGGTAAATTTCTCAAATTCATTGAATTGAAATTTGAACAACCTTTTCATTGGTATACCTATATGTCATTTCATAAAATTGCCGTATGTATCATAGCCTTGCAGTTAGAGGGTTTTGTTTTGGCTGTTGAATATAAAGCAAAAAGGGTTCGCGTTCCACTTCAAGGCTGAATTTTTTTTCGCCTATTTCTTATCAATAAATATACTATATATTTTTTTAAATCAGAGTCTATATTAAGATCTCCAGAAAATGTACAGTTACATCAAAATTATATTGAGTGTTCATATTTTATCAATATCTCTTATTTTTTTTTATAAATTTTCATTTTTTTGCTCATTTTATGGAAAATTGCTTCGAACAAAAGTTGCAGGTACTGATTATATCTATAACCCAAAATTATTTTTGATGATATTTACACTACGGCTCTTTTTTGATAACTTTTTTAAATGTTTGTTTGGTCGCCATTTTGAAACTACTTACCCGATATTGCCCAATAACGAACTTTGCCGAGATATTTAGTAGATTGATTTTTGTAGCAAATTTGAACTTGATACCTCCAAAACTGCGACCTCGTGTTAACACATTTCGTAATATACAGGGTGATTCATTGGGAAATGGGCATACGCTAATGGTAAATAGGGATGACGTAGCTGGTTCTAAGAAACCTATATTTAATGGGTCTCTGATTCTTTATAATCAAGATACGGGGTGATTTATGCATTATGTCCGTTTTTTCATTTAGTCATAACTTCCGAACCCCACTGTATATTTTTTTTATATTCGCAACAAATACTCTTCATCTGGTATGGTACCGAATACCAGACAAATAAAAATTAAAATCCAGGTACGGACTTGGAAAAAAATTGAATCAATTTCAAACTACCCCGTATATCAAAATTTTGAAAATTTGTAATCAGATTTGGAAAGAGCAGAGAAAATTATGTTGGACCAAATGTGTTTGGTACTTCCGCATACAATTCTAGTACTTGTTAATTTGAGTCAAAATTAATATTTTCGATGAATGTGTGGTACAAAATTGAAAAAAAATCATTTTCTGCTATAAAATCTAATCTTTCAAATCTAATCGATAAAATCATCAAGCATTTCATAATCTCCTAATGTTTAGATCCCAACATTTTTGTAGCATGAGTCGACAGGTCCGTATTTAGGACAAAATGCTAATTGAAAGGATTAAGTAAAAACACCCTGTATGGAAAGAAATAGATACTAACTCGTTGAAATTGTATTATGTGAAAAAATAACTAAGAATCAAACAAGTGGAATTTTTGAAAAAAAATTTAAAATAGTTTTTATTAGGCTTCTAAGCCGTACCGATGAGTACTTACTATTACTCTCCTTCTCTCGATTTGAACATAATTATACTTATGTATATCTGTTTGACATCAAACAGCAATTTCGTTACAAATTACTGTTTTTCTACCAGAACAAATATAACTATAGAGTAATATATACGATCTGCCAGAGAGTACCTATATACCAGATAACAGAGACGTATATATACGATCCATGCTCGTGCGTTTTTCCAGTGACGGATCCCATTGTCCGACATTGTTGTTTCGTTGTTCCATGTCGAAGAAAAAGTGATCTTACTTGAATGAGATAATTATAATTAATAAATATTGGATCACACTTGAAGCTTAACAGGCGACGAGATGTCTCGGATCTAAGTTTGAATTCGAAATTTCAAGTCTCTAGACCGTATGGGGCCTGAGAAATCGCTGCGGAGTCCATTGGTACAAGAACCGAAAGTAATAAAAACTTTTTAGAAATTAGAAGCGGTTATTATTTATCCCATTATTCATAATTAGTCTTTCAGTTACAGCTTGTTGGTCATTAATAATCTACGAAATTCACATGTTTGGGCACAACAAAATCCGTTCGCTATCAAACAGACACACTCACAAATAAGATTCTCCTTCAGTGTGGTGTTATTAACAACCTTTTAATTGGTCCGCATTTTTTTCCACATTTACTAACTGGTGAAGTTTATTTGGAATTTCTGCAAAGTATTTTACCGATATTGCTACACGATGCAGATGTTAACGTTGGAGGCATGTACTTCTAACATGATGGTGCTTCACCTTATTTCAGGGCAATAGTCAGAGACTTTTTAAATAAAAAATGTCCAAATAGATGGATAGGCAGGGGTGGACCTCATAACTGGCCTACAAGGGGACCTGATTTTAACCCAGTCGACTATAGCGTTTGAGGTTATTTAAAATCGAAAGTTTATGCAATTGAAGTAAATTCAAGAGAAGGCCTTTTGCAGAGAATCGAACAGGCGTGCGACGAATTGAAAAATAATCCGGATATGATTAGTTGATCAATTAGAAGTCTAACAAAAAGGGCACATAAATGTAGTGAGCAAAATGGTGGCCACTTTGAGCATCTGTTGTAGTTTAGTTTTCTTGGAATATTTTATTTTAAAGTTTTCAATCCTATTTTTATTTCTTTTCTTTTCACTTCATAATATATTAATGAGTTAGTGTTTCTTAAAATAAAGTTATACTTTTTTGGAATACAGTGTTTTTATTATTTTATTGTCTGTTTGAAGTTTAGCATAATTGAAAAATACAATTATCACATTTGTATTACGCATACAGGGTGTTTGTTACTAAATCCTTGCAATTAGTATTTTGTCCTAAATACGGACCTGTCGAACCATGTTACAAAAATGTTGAGATTCAAACATTAGAATGTTATGAAATGCTTGATGATTTTATCGATTAGATTTGAAATATCAGATTTTATAGCAGAAAATGATTTTTTTTCAAATTTTGTACCACACATTTATCGAAAATATTAATTTTCACTCAAATTAACAAGTACTAGAATTGTATGCGGAAGAACCAAGCACATTTGGTCCGACATAATTTTCTCTGCTTTCTCCAAATCTGCTAACCAATTCTCAAAATTTTGGTATACAGGGTGTTGTTTGGAAGTGATTAATTTTTTTTATTTTTTTCCAAGTCCGTACCTGGATTTTCATTTTTATTTATCTGGTATTCGGTATCATACAGGATGAAGAGTATTTGTTGCGAATATGAAAAAAATATACAGTGGGGTTCCGAAGTTATGACTAAATGAAAAAACGGACATAATGGATAAAAGACCCTGTATCTTGGTTATAAAGAATCAGAGACCCAATAAATATAGGTTTTTTTAGAACCAGCTACGTCACCCCTATCTACCATTAGCGTATGCCCTTTTCCCAATGAATCACCCTATATATATATATATGTATATATATATATATATATATATATATATATATATATATATATATATATATATATATATATATGTATACATATATATATATAAACTTTTGAGCCAAATGTTTTGGCCTAACTTATAGACATATAACAACATGCCATTGAAATTTTTTCGAAATTCAAAAGTGTGAACGATCGCAATAGGTCCTACATTTCTATAAGAAATTTACCTAAAAACTATAAATACAGCGGGGGTCTGGAATTTCCTTAAATATTGAATATGATATATTTGACTATAACACTTTTTCCAAAGTTGATGCTCAATCAATTGTAAATATTTAAGTCAGAAATCCAAGCTAGATAGACTTATTCGTAAGAATTCAGCTAATATATTCTCAAATAATGTTATGTATGTACTCAGATCATGTCTTTTATGATAGATTCTCAAATTTTAGTTCAGCTAACCGGACGAAATTGATTTGCTAGAGCTACTAGAGCCATTAGAGATCAACAAGCGTAAACTTTCAGGTGATCTCCTCAATGACCAGATCGAAGGAAATTCTAGCCCACTACAGTATTTATAGCTATTTAATTACTTACCTTATCCATCTCTTATATATATAAGAAACCCTTTCTATTAGAAATAGAATTAGTTTAGTTAGGACACACCATTGAAAAAGGTAAATTGTGCCGAAACAATTGTCATATGCTTAAATATACAGGGTGTTTCATAATATATGTGCAGGACTTGAGGATGTGATAGCTCGTCCAAAAATATGAAAAAAAGTATATATTAACTTACCCTCCAAAATGTACCATCTTCGACATATAGGGTGTAGAAATTGAAAAAGACAAGGTTTTTTTTGTGAATATCTCCGGAACCATTCATAGTACAGTAAACAGCTTTTGTAAGCATTTTCCACTCATAATAAGCTAAGTTTTGAGTCAGAAAACAGTTTTGTTAAGTTATAATTGGTGAAGATTTTGAAAGGGTAGTGGTTGTTTTTCTCCCCAATTTCTGTACTAAGTATAAACGGTTCCGGAGGTATTCACAAAAACGATTTTTTTTCCAATTTCAACACCCTGTATCTCGAATATAGTGCATTTTAGGGGGTAAGTTAATAAGAACTTCTTTGCATATTTTTGAACATCCTCAAGTCCTGCTCATATATTATGAAACACCCTGTATAAGTGAAAATTTATAATCATCTTGTTTTTGAAATGTATGATAATTGTGTTTGCAAATTTTTCGAGATCTTTCTTTAAGATTAGTATAATAGATCTTAATATCTAATAAATATGTTTTCTTTTTCTTGTTGAGATGTTTTTAGAATAGATATTATGTATAACACGTCCACATCAGTGTGACAGCTTCCTTATCATTGAGTTTTCTAATTTTCAATTACGTTCAAAATCACATCACGAGAATACGGATAATTTGTTTACAATTCTAAATCATTCAAGCTTGCTGCTCTATTAAATCTAGCAAACAAACCTCAAATCAACAAATGTATCACACATTCAGTGAAAATCTGTATTAGCATGGCAGAGTGGGGACAACCCAATGAGCATTTGATTATAAAATAGATTAAGCTAGCACAACAAAAGTAGTACACATCAAACAAAAGATTAATTACAGATCTTCTTTAAAGCTTATTTAGTAGACAAAAAAAACATTCTTCGAAATCCTTAACTCTGGATTAAAGCAGAGAGATGAAATAGAAATGTTTACTAAGTAGATCCTAATTCACTACACAATTAGCTCCAAATAGACCTTTTTACTTATCCTATTCAGTAGACGCGGCGGCCAATTAAAAAGTAAATATTAATATATAATATTTCAACTGTTCAGACAACTTAAATATACGTCGATATAAACATAGCTAAATCCAAACATCTTGTTTCGATAATTTTAAATGAAAAAACAGTTCCGGTGAATCAATCCATAATGCACTATACTGTAAAAGCTCATAACAATGTTTAGTCATGATATCCATGTCTTTTGTGGAAAACATCCGAAAAAACAATAGAAATTACCCAAATGTGTGGTTGAGTTGTTTAATTAGTAATAAAATTGTATCACTATTTATAGTTTAGCCACTGTGACGTGAAATCGTATGAATCAATCATAGTTATTTTCAATATCATCCAAGTCATGGAAATTTCTTAGAATGTTTAAGTGTTTGAAGGCCACCATTTTGAAACCACAAAGTCAATCATAATAATTATCTGAATTTGTCTTTTTGTAACAAAATGTAATCTTTACAATTCGGCCCTTTTTTGACGGACGAACCAAAAGGAGGAGGTATACAATGCGACTGTATGTCTGCATGTTTTTTTTTATCTATCATCTATCACGACTTTTGCATCGATTTTGATGATTTCTTTTTCATTTGAGAGAGGAGTATTGAGAATTGGTTCCATTGAAAAAAAACAATTTTAGACATGCCCTTCCTCTCAAAAATATCCCAGGGTGGTGGTAAATTGGACATTTTTAAAAATAATCACAGGTTTCCGCGTTACAGTCTGAAATATTTGTTTCAGGTATGTGGAAGGGGCAAATATTTCCGAGAACAGAAAATTCGAGATTTGAAAGTTAGAGACGGTACCATATCCTGAAATGTTTAAATTGAACATTTTTTAAAAGAGTTATGGTTTTCGTGTTACAGCAATGGTAAAGTCTGAAATATGTGATAGGTGTATTTCCGCTATGTGCAAGTGGCATTTTTTTTCAAAAATTGTATATATAAGACGGCCAAATTGAAGAATAGATTATATGTAGTTATCAAGATTTAAAATGAATATTTTTCTAAAAAGCTACGGCTTTAGAGTTGCAGCAGTAATCTGCGCCGCAATGTTTTGAGATCTCTGTGTAATAACAAGTAACAGGTAGGCCTTATACATGGTAATACCTACCATTAGTACTATCTTCTTTGGTTAGTGAGCGTTCGACAATTTTCATGACTAATTTTACACTCCAAATTGGACCGACTTTATTAGTTGGTGCATTGAAAAATACAAAATAATATTAATTATGTAAAGTTGGTGCCAAAAGTTATCAATATAACTGCAATTGCACAAGTACAGCGCCAATACAATTAATATTATTTTATATTTTTCAGTGCAACTAATAAAGTGGGTCCAATTTCTTGTAAAAAATATTTATTATTTTAACAGAAAACTGCCCTAGAGATTTTCTTAAGAAACTAATCAGTTCGTTGCTATTTGAGTATGCATCTAATAAAGGTATTACCATGCCGTTATTATTTTTCATTCTCGAGATAATGTAGTAGAATAATCACGTTGTACACCGTACTATTTTATATTACGGTAGGTACGTACCTTCAAGCGTCGAAATTTATCAAAATTATAAATTCGAAAAATCGGACCAATCACGATAACTTCTACCGGGGAGTATACAAGCGCACGCCGTCACAAAAATGCTTTTTGTGTCTTTAAAAACCCAATTTTGCACATGTGTTTATCATACTTAAAGTAAAAGTACTCTTATACTTTCAGTGCCCGTGGGACTCTATGTGGTGAATTTTGATTGTCTTGTATGTATGTATTGTAGAATGTTATTAGAATGATCTGGTAGTGGCCGTAACTATGACTCGGCCTCCTAGGTGGAGGATTCCATATATGTAACACCCTAAAAAGTAGATATAGACATATGTAGGAGACATTATCATGCTGTTCTCTAGAAGAAGGATCTAGGTTGGTGTTCGGACTGTTTCTACGTGCGAGTAGGACTCTAAGGTAGGAGGTCTCCATATTCAAGTCTTTTTATGACCACAATTTATCAACAGCGAGTTTAATATAAATTTGTAACTTTGACGACAGTGAAAATTTATATTTAGAAGATCCATTTCTGATAGTCATAGATAATGCAAACCATATCACAGTTGGTTCCAAAAGTCTTTTATGTACTTTGAACTGCACAATATCAAAAGTTACAAAACATTAAATAAAGTAAATTTACGTTGACCAGCCGTATATATTTATCATGAGAATAAATGCTCTGCTGTGGTGTAGCGGTAATGTACTTGCCTTCCGTTCAACTAGCTCGGGTTCGATTTTTGGCCACATCATTTTTTTGATAAACTTCAAAATATTATGACCAATAATAATAGATAGATAGATAGATAGATAGATAGGTATATTTGATCATGTTATGTGTAAATTGCATTTATGAAAAGTCCGAAAATCTGATGGGTACAAGGTACAAAGTTGTTTATAAGTAAAAAAGAGTAATAAATTTTTTTAACAGTACGTAACATAAAAAAAACTTGAAATCATTTTGTACATCTACAATTCATGAACTCTTTAGATTATAGATAGATTATAAAAACAGTTTATCAAAATATGGTCTTTTACCCTCCTCTTGAATACATTCATTCTCAACAACATTAGATCAGAAGGCAAGCTATTGTATAATTTGTATAAACTGTCCACTATGATTGGAAATACTAGGATCTGAGGTTCCAATGTAGCACTCACTGTCGTTTAAATTCGTCATTATATTGTCAATGCAACTTGAAGATGTAGAACTCACTCTGGTAGGGGTAGTTATTTTAGGAATTTATGATATTTAAACAGGAATTTGAGATGTCGTTTTTTTAGATATGTCGATATTAAAATCACGAATTAATATTATGTTTTTGACCGACTTCTAAAAAAGGAGAAGGTATACAATTCGGCTGTAAGATTGCTGGTTCTTTTGGAGTTGGTGCCTACAACTACAAACTACAACGGCACAACTTCAAAATTACCAGCACCAATAGAATTAATATTATCGTGTATTTTTCAGTGCAACAACTGATAAAGTCGGTCCAATTTTTTGTAAAAAATATTTATTATAAAGAGCTTTTATCATTTTTAGAAGTTCTTCAATTTGATTGAAGAACAGGTCATGTTCTTTGGATAAAGAGGAGCTATATGTTGTTATCAATACAGTTTCTTTTGATAATTTAATACCACAATAATAGTCTTTCACAGAAAAGCCCAAATTTTGAGAACTGGACAATCTCGTTAATATTATTTCGTATTTCTCATTGCATCAATCAATACAGTTGGTCTTATTTTTATGCAAAATATTCATATTTTTTACTCCACACATATCACAACGAAATGAATGTTGTAACGATTGAGAGCTTTGCTTTGATCTGGTGTCCCACGATACCTCTCAAATCTTTTCACCTTTCTGAACAACAAACAAGGAGGAGGTATACAATTCGATTGTATGTTTCCTTTTTTCGAAAATCTAATATCTGAGACAGCAGAATCAAATATGAGACTATCAGAAAGACATATGAGCTACTTGCAATCGAATAACATAATGTATAGACCATTCGTTCTTAGAAGTAGATTGAGTACAGATCATGCTATTTATGCATTGAAAAGTCAAATAATATCTTATTTTGATAATAATAAAAAATGTGTCTCAGTCTCCTGGGCATTTGCCAAAAAAAAAACCTTTTTAAAAATATACAAAATCGTAAGTTATTATCATCAAAAACCTCATAATCAAGAAAGACAGTGGAAAAAAGAAATTGCCTGAAATATAAGGGTTTAAAATGTTGTTATTTTGATATCTACCCTAAACGCGCTGCCATTGATATGACGTCAGTCTGCGTGCCCAACGACCCGATAGTGGATAGAGCAGGTGAAAGCCTATATCTACTCTTAAACGTGGTTGTAATTTAATTTTAGTGATTTGATCTCAATGTCATATGATTTATTGATATGTTTGTGTGGGAAATATTATGTTTTTGGCTGCGTCATTCATAAATATGATGCCATCCGGAGTACAAGAAATTAGGGATTTAAGAGTGTTACACTTCTTATATTCTGAACATGTTAAATACTGTTTTATTGCATCTGACGGTTTTTCTATATCTGTTTCCAAGCAGTCAATGGTACAAAAAATATGACTACATCGAATTCGAAAAGTGAGAGGCAGATTTGTTTTTATAAAAGAAATTTGGGGCTTTGTAATAAACTTTCTTGCATTTTTAACAATTGGTAAAGATATGGAAAATATTTTAGAAGCATTACACTCACTCATGCCTAAATCATCTCCTAGATCCTAGACATATAAATGAATTTCCAGTTATAATTTTTTTAGATTTAAGAATATATCAACAGAATCTATTTTACAGTATTTTGCAATTAAAAAAAATCCCGATGGCCTGTAGTCAGCGGAAAGGTAAATTTTTCAAAATTCATTGAATTGAAATTTTAACAACCTTTTCATTGGTATACCTACATGTAATTACATAAAATTGTCATAGCCTTGCGGTTAGAGGTTTTTGTTTTGGCTGTTGAATATAAAGCAGACAGGGTTCGAGTCCACTTCAGGGCAGATTTTTTTTTCGCCTATTTCTTTTCAATAAATATACTATATATTTTTTTAATCATGGTCTATATTAAGATCTCCAGAAAATGTACAATTACATCAAATTTATATTGAGTGTTCATGTCTTATCAATATTTGTTATTTTTCTTTATTAATTTTTATTTTTTTACATGTGTATTTTATGAAAAAATGCTTTGAACAAACGTTGTAGGTACTGATTATATCTATAACCTGAAATTATTTCTGATGATATTTACACTACGGCTCTTTTTTGATATTTTTTTTAAATGTTTGAATGGTCACCCTTTTGAAACTAACTAACTAACCCGATATTGCCCAATAACGAACTCGACCGAGATATTTGAGATTGATTTTTGTAGCAAATTTGAACTTGATACCTTCAAAACTGCGACCTCTATCGTGTTAACAAATTTCGTAATATCCCATATATATATATATATTTCTTTGGAAGTTTCTTGGGTTTTAGGCTCTTCTGTTAAAATAAAAAATAAAAATAAAAAACCATTTCAGTGGTACATCAAAACGTTTCGACTTTACATAACATAAGTCTTCTTCAGTTGATTAAAAACTATGGATATGAGAAAAAGGTAATTAGTATACTATTTTACAAGTGTTTGAGAAGGAGAGTTAATACAACTAATCTAAAACATTGCAATTCGAAAAACGTGAAATTAAAATTGATTTCTTGATAAAAAATATGAAATTTATTGATGCATAGTTTTGGTTATTATATTTTCCGTTTTTTTACGGTTTTCATTTTGTTCTTTGCTTTTTTGAACCACTAATAGACTTTTTTGATGTCTTCGTAACTTTTGCGATTGGAAAAATGTGACCGGATTTTGGTTACCGGAAAACTGTTTGGTTAGTTAGGAGAATTTATCTTTTTTTTTCCGAGAAATGATTTTTGACATTTTGTTTATATTGTTTTGCGTCTGACTTGGAACGGGTATTTTGGTTATAACCTATTTTTGAAAATATATTTTATAGTATATTGTTGTAAATAATATTTAGTCTATTTTTATCAGTTTTATACTTTATTGTGTTTTGTTTTTTCTTTATGTAGATAGTTTCTAGAATTACCTGTTTATATGTATTTTGTTCGGTAGTTAGAATTTTGGTTTCCTCATAATTGAAAGTATGTTTCTTTTCTTCTTCGTGATTCGTTAATGCGGTTTTATTTCTTTTGTCATATTTATGGCCCTTAATGCGATTTATAAGGTGTTGGCTTGTTTGTCCAATATATGTGTTATTGCTGTTATTGCATGGGATTTCATAAACGCTGTGGGTAATTTTATTTTTTTCCTCTTTGGATTTTAATTTGCTATGTGTTTTTTTTTAAAGATTGTGAGCTTTATGACTAACCGGAATGTTATGTTTTTCGAAAACTTTTTGTATGCTCTTAGATAAGTTCTTTATATATGGGATTGTGAGGTATTTTTGGTTGTTATTTTTATGTCTTCTTGAGTTTTTGTGTGTATTGTATGTTGCATGTATTTTGGTATTAAATATTGAATTAATAAGTTTAATAGGGTAGTTGTTCTGTGTTAGAATTGATTTTGCTTTAATAATAGATTCTTCGCGAAATTCTTTATCTGAGAGTTTAATTGATCTGTCTGCAAGACTACTGATTACAGATTTTTTTTTGGGATAGTGGGTGTTCTGAATTGAAATGTAGATATCTACCTGACCACGTTTCTTTAGTGTACCATTTTGTGTGTATATTGTTTTTGTTATGTATTAGTGTTAAATCTAAAAAATTAATTGTATTGTTTTTTTCAGTTTCTATTGTAAACTTTATTTTATTGTGATATGAGTGGAAAAGATCTAGTATATAGTTTTCTTTGTCTTTGGGAACGGTAGTCAGACAATCATCAACATATCTAAAGAAAAATGGTGTTGGAAAATCTAATTTAGGTAAGATTTCATTCTCAAGGTCTTCAAGGACTAGTTGTGCGATGCAACTTGAAATGGATGAACCCATGGTGCAACCATAGATCTGTTGATAGAATTCTTCATTGTATTTAAAGTATGTTTTACTGAGTGTTAGTTTAACTGCTTCTTTAAATTCTGTTTTGGGGATATCTGTGTATTGTTTTATGTCGTTCCATTTTTTGTCGATAATTTTTAGAGCTAAGTCTGTTGGAATAATTTGTTGTTCATAATTTTTATCAAGAAATCAATTTTTATTTCACGTTTTTCGAATTGCAATGTTTTAGGTAAGTTGTATTAATTCTCCTTCTCAAACACTAAAATAGTATACTAATTATTTTTTTCTCTCATATCCATAGTTTTTAATCAATTGAAGAAGACTTATGTTATGTAAAGTCGAAACGTTTTGATGTACCACTGAAATGATTTTTTATTTTTATTTTTTATAATGAAATAAAGAAACAAATCAACATATACAGTATTTTTAACAGAAGAGCCTAAAACCCAAGAAACTTCCAAAGAAATATAATCCACAAGCTCAAGAATCTCCACAAAACACATATAGACAAGCATGGGTGAGAATATGCATTTCAATTTTAACTACATATCAAGAATCTATGGAAATCAACCAATCTATTACATGAGAAACTCTATCAAATTACATAAAAAATTGTCCAATTTTAAGAACAGGCGAATTTTTCTCCTCAGATGTAGAGCTGAAAAAAATTTTCCTAAATTTCTCAATTTGAATTTAAACCATATAAATTTCTTCTCTGTAAACGTAAAACATAAGTTCGAAAACCAAATCTTACACATTTTCAAGACAAGCTTATTAAATATACTCATCACCGAGACGATTGCACACATAAGCATACTTTCGAAAGAAATAGCTTTTTTAATAGAGAAACTTAAAAAACTAATCCCTTCTAACACCCTCAACTCCTTCCTTCAATATCAAAATAAAAAACTCGATGTCTTTTTCAACAAAACAAAAACAAGAAACATAAGAAAATTTGACAAACTCAAAAACATCTACAAAATAACACAACAATAAACATACCGGATACATGGATTGAAAACATCTCTGATACCAATATACCAGAATACGCAAAAAATATACTTAGTCTCGGTCCTAATTTTGCTATGCCTATAGAAAATAAAAAAGAAATACCCATACCAGAAACAATAGCAAATATAGAATTTTCAATAAAAGATCTACCAATTCCTAATCAAGATGAAATTAGAGCTACCTGTTGCAATATTTTGACTAACTACCTAAAAACAAATTACAGAAACTCTAACCAAAAACAAGAATACATCCAAAGAAAACTCATAAATGAATATAAAAAAACCAAAATTTTCTTAAAAAATAACCCAAACCTCTTAATACTAAAACCAGATAAAACAAATAAAACCGTAATAATGAACACTGATACATACAATAACAAAATGAATGAATTATTATCCGACACATCAACATATAAAAAAATAAAATCCGACCCTACAAACAGATATCAAACAATCAATAACGATCTAATTAAAAAATGGAAAGAACTACAACTAATCTCACCATTAACAGCTAATAAACTAATAATACACAACTCATTACCACCGAAAATATACGGCCAACCAAAACTCCACAAAGCAGGAACCCCACTAAGACCAATAGTCTCATCTATACAATCACCCTTTAGTAAACTTTCTAAATACTTGAAAGAAATTTTAAATAATATAATAAATAAATCTGAATCATACATTAAAGATTCCTGGCATTTTAAAAAGAAAATTAAAAACTTCGTCATTCCCCATAACCACATCATAATATCACTTGATGTTGTATCCCTTTACACAAATATTCCAACAGACTTAGCTCTAAAAATTATCGACAAAAAATGGAACTACATAAAACAATACACAGATATCCCCAAAACAGAATTTAAAGAAGCAGTTAAACTAACACTCAGTAAAACATACTTTAAATACAATGAAGAATTCTATCAACAGATCTATGGTTGCGCCATGGGTTCATCCATTTCAAGTTGCATCGCACAACTAGTCCTTGAAGACCTTGAGAATGAAATCTTACCTAAATTAGATTTTCCAACACCATTTTTCTTTAGATATGTTGATGATTGTCTGACTACCATTCCCAAAGACAAAGAAAACTATATACTAGATCTTTTCCACTCATATCACAATAAAATAAAGTTTACAATAGAAACTGAAAAAAACAATACAATTAATTTTCTAGATTTAACACTAATACATAACAAAAACAATATACACACAAAATGGTACACTAAAGAAACGTGGTCAGGTAGATATCTACATTTCAATTCAGAACACCCACTATCCCAAAAAAAATCTGTAATCAGTAGTCTTGCAGACAGATCAATTAAACTCTCAGATCCAGAATTTCGCGAAGAATCTATTATTAAAGCAAAATCAAATCTAACACAGAACAACTACCCTATTAAACTTATTAATTCAATATTTAATACCAAAATACATGCAACATACAATACACACAAAATCTTACGAAGACATAAAAATAACAACCAAAAATACCTCACAATCCCATATATAAAGAACTTATCTAAGAGCATACAAAAAGTTTTCGAAAAACATAACATTCCGGTTAGTCATAAAGCTCACAATCTTTAAAAAAAACACATAGCAAATTAAAATCCAAAGAGGAAAAAAATTAAATTACCCACAGCGTTTATGAAATCCCATGCAATAACTGCAATAACACATATATTGGACTAACAAGCCAACACCTTATAAATCGCATTAAGGGCCATAAATACGACAAAAAAAAAAACGCATTAACGAATCACGAAGAAGAAAAGAAACATACTTTCAATTATGAGGAAACCAAAATTCTAACTACCGAACAAAATACATATAAACGGGTAATTCTAGAAACTATCTACATAAAGAAAAAACAAAACACAATAAACTATAAAACTGATAAAAATAGACTAAATATTATTTACAACAATATACTATAAAATATATTTTCAAAAATAGGTTATAACCAAAATACCCGTTCCAAGTCAGACGCAAAACAATATAAACAAAATGTCAAAAATCATTTCTCGGAAAAAAAAGAAAAATTCTCCTAACTAACCAAACAGTTTTCCGGTAACCAAAATCCGGTCACATTTTTCCAATCGCAAAAGTTACAAAGACATCAAAAAAGTCTACATCTATTAGTGTTTCAAAAAAGCAAAGAACAAAATGAAAACCGTAAAAAACGGAAAATATAATAACCAAAACTATGCATCAATAAATTTCATAATTTTTATCAAGAAATCAATTTTTATTTCACGTTTTTCGAATTGCAATGTTTTAGGTAAGTTGTATTAATTCTCCTTCTCAAACACTTGTAAAATAGTATACTAATTACCTTTTTCTCATATCCATAGTTTTTAATCAACTGAAGAAGACTTATGTTATGTAAAGTCGAAACGTTTTGATGTACCACTGAAATGGTTTTTTATTTTTATTTTTTATAATGAAATAAAGAAACAAATCAACATATACAGTATTTTTAACAGAAGAGCCTAAAACCCAAGAAACTTTCAAAGAAATATAATCCACAAGCTCAAGAATCTCCACAAAACACATATAGACAAGCATGGGTGAGAATATGCATTTCAATTTTAACTACATATCAAGAATCTATGGAAATCAACCAATCTATTACATGAGAAACTCTATCAAATTACATAAAAAATTGTCCAATTTTAAGAACAGGCGAATTTTTCTCCTCAGATGTAGAGCTGAAAAAATTTTTCCCAAATTTCTCAATTTGAATTTAAACCATATAAATTTCTTCTCTGTAAACGTAAAACATAAGTTCGAAAACCAAATCTTACACATTTTCAAGACAAGCTTATTAAATATACTCATCACCGATACGATTGCACACATAAGCATACTTTCGAAAGAAATAGCTTTTTTAATAGAGAAACTTAAAAAACTAATCCCTACTAACACCCTCAACTCCTTCCTTCAATATCAAAATAAAAAACTTGATGTCTTTTTCAACAAAACAAAAACAAGAAACATAAGAAAATTTGACAAACTCAAAAAACATCTACAAAATAACACAACAATAAACATACCGGATACATGGATTGAAAACATCTCTGATACCAATATACCAGAATACGCAAAAAATATACTTAGTCTCGGTCCTAATTTTGCTATGCCTATAAAAAATAAAAAAGAAATACCCTTACCAGAAATAATAGCAAATATAGAATTTTCAATAAAAGATCTACCAATTCCTAATCAAGATGAAATTAGAGCTACCTGTTGCAATATTTTGACTAACCACCTAAAAACAAATTACAGAAACTCTAACCAAAAACAAGAATACATCCAAAGAAAACTCATAAATGAATATAAACAAACCAAAATTTTCTTAAAAAATAACCCAAACCTCTTAATACTAAAACCAGATAAAACAAATAAAACCGTAATAATGAACACTGATACATACAATAACAAAATGAATGAATTATTATCCGACACATCAACATATAAAAAAATAAAATCCGACCCTACAAACAGATATCAAACAATCAATAACGATCTAATTAAAAAATGGAAAGAACTACAACTAATCTCACCTTTAACAGCTAATAAACTAATAATACACAACTCATTACCACCGAAAATATACGGCCAACCAAAACTCCACAAAGCAGGAGCCCCACTAAGACCAATAGTCTCATCTATACAATCACCCTTTAGTAAACTTTCTATATACTTGAAAGAAATTTTAAATAATATAATAAATAAATCTGAATCATACATTAAAGATTCCTGGCATTTTAAAAAGAAAATTAAAAACATCGTCATTCCCCATAACCACATCATAATATCACTTGATGTATCCCTTTACACAAATATTCCAACAGACTTAGCTCTAAAAATTATCGACAAAAAATGGAACGACATAAAACAATACACAGATATCCCCAAAACAGAATTTAAAGAAGCAGTTAAACTAACACTCAGTAAAACATACTTTAAATACAATGAAGAATTCTATCAACAGATCTATGGTTGCGCCATGGGTTCATCCATTTCAAGTTGCATCGCACAACTAGTCCTTGAAGACCTTGAGAATGAAATCTTACCTAAATTAGATTTTCCAACACCATTTTTCTTTAGATATGTTGATGATTGTCTGACTACCATTCCCAAAGACAAAGAAAACTATATACTAGATCTTTTCCACTCATATCACAATAAAATAAAGTTTACAATAGAAACTGAAAAAAACAATACAATTAATTTTCTAGATTTAACACTAATACATAACAAAAACAATATACACACAAAATGGTATACTAAAGAAACGTGGTCAGGTAGATATCTACATTTCAATTCAGAACACCCACTATCCCAAAAAAAATCTGTAATCAGTAGTCTTGCAGACAGATCAATTAAACTCTCAGATCCAGAATTTCGCAAAGAATCTATTATTAATGCAAAATCAATTCTAACACAGAACAACTACCCTATTAAACTTATTAATTCAATATTTAATACCAAAATACATGCAACATAAAATACACACAAAATCTCAAGAAGACATAAAAATAACAACCAAAAATACCTCACAATCCCATATATAAAGAACTTATCTAAGAGCATACAAAAAGTTTTCGAAAAACATAACATTCCGGTTAGAAATAAAGCTCACAATCTTTTAAAAAAACACATAGCAAATTAAAATCCAAAGAGGAAAAAAATAAAATTACCCACAGCGTTTATGAAATCCCATGCAATAACTGCAATAACATATATATTGGACAAACAAGCCAACACCTTATAAATCGCATTAAGGGCCATAAATATGACAAAAAAAATAAAACCGCATTAACGAATCACTTATGTCTACAAATGTTCATCGCCTAAGAAATTTAAGAAAAACATTTACTATTGGCTCTCTCATTGCACGTTATGCTTTATGTCTTTTAATTTTATAATAACCTGTTAATTTTGTTTATTGCTTTCGTCTCCATTTTCGAACTTCTTTAACATCTAATTACTCAAAAAAAAACTGTTATTTCTAATCTATATTATATTACCCTTGCTTTTCTAGTTCTTTTCTACTTTAAATTTATGTCAACATAATCTCTCTTATTGAATTATGATATTTGTAACTACTTTGTAGTGTGCTACTGGGGTGAGGTGGTAGAACAGTTGCCAGATTATCTGGTAAACTGAATCCCGCCCCACTAATGTACTTTATTATGTATATGTTTTCTATGTATTCTATTCTATTGAATAAAGACCTGTTATTATTATTTAATTTTATAAGTTTATTGCTTTCGTCTCCATTTTCGAACTTCTTTAACATCTAATTACTCAAAAAAAACTGTTATTTCTAATCTATATTATATTACCCTTGCTTTTCTAGTTCTTTTCTACTTTAAATTTATGTCAACATAATCTCTCTTATTGAATTATGATATTTGTAACTACTTTGTAGTGTTCTACTGGGGTGAGGTGGTAGAACAGTTGCCAGATTATCTGGTAAACTGAATCCCGCCCCACTGATGTACTTTATTATGTATATGTTTTCTACGTATTCTATTCTATTGAACAAAGACCTGTTATTATTTTTATTAGTATTATTATTATTATTATTATTATTATTATTATTATTATTATTATTATTATTCATTCGATAGTTGCCTGAGCTGCAGGCTGCAGTTATTGAAAATAAAAGATGTGGTGAGTGACCCCTTAATTATTAAGATAAGCATAATTCAAGGCACTGCATTAGGACCAATACTCTCTACAACATATATGAATTCTCTAACAAATATTAATATAAAAAATGGTACATTTATATCATATGCCGATGATTAATGGAATAACAAAAATCACGAAATTTTTGAACACCCTCAAACTAACTCCCAATATTTCAAAAACAAATTATATGACCCTTTCATTCATATCCATTAATCAGCCTTCCTTTTGAAATAGAAAATTTCTCTATTCACGAAGTTGAGTCAATGAAATATCTTGGGATTATTATAGATAAACAACTTAAATGGGGACCATACATTTCGCAATTACCAAAAAATATTAGAAAACTTATATGCAAATTTTATATTTTGAGTCTTATACCTACTCAATAGACAACTATTATTTTGCATCTATAAGGTGATAATTGAATCCCTGATAAGATATGGTATCACTGTGTGGGTTGGTCTATACAGAAATACAGAACAATACGGTAAAGTACCCAATTGTTAGCTCTCGACCTGTTATTGGCATCCCACTAATATAGGATCGTTTTTTAAATTTCCCCAGTTTGTTTCGGTACATGTGTTAAATTATAATAAATCTGGCAACCTTAATCAAACCATTGAACTAGACATGCCGACTTCAAGTTTCCAAATCGCTGTGCTGTAATATAGAACGGTTGCTCACACAAAAAGATAGGAAAGTTGCTATTTTGTTAAGGAACTTTGTGGAAGATAATTTAGAGGCTAGATTCAAGAAATTATTTTGTTCGTGAGGAATATCTAGGGTGCCAACAATTAGCAGCTCTTTCTACGTAAACTCCAATAGTTGCCACCCATGCTAATATTTGAAAAGTGGTAAATATTGAAGATGCTAATAGTTGGCATCCCCTTTAATGAGATTATTAATTAAAATTTTGGATCCCCTTTAATGAGATTATTAATTAAAATTTTGGTTAATTTAGATGCCAAAGGTGAAACCAAAAAGAAAATATGTAAGACAATACGAGAAAAAAACGGTTGAGAAAGCCTCCACAGATATTAAGAATATTTCTCATAGTTTTCAAGCTTGTGAAATTCATCCTTGGAATCCTGGTGGTATTAACTAAACAAAGTTTTTAGGCAAAACAAACTTCGAAATAATATCTATTGTGGAACCTGGTACAGTGGAAGAAACTGTATTAACGGTCAAGGGGTTCTTTAAAATTGTAGGTGATACAGTACTTTCGGAAATGGAAAAAAATGTCACAGCACGAAATCATGCAGATGACTGCGAATATTTCATTATTTTGAAAAATATTTACACTAATATAAACATTACAGAAACTGTTGCTGAAGAGCACAAATAAAACACAAATCATAGAGAATAAAATTCTGAGAAAAGGTTTTGCCGCTGCAGATGAAAATTTCGGAAAAACTATGGAAGAGGACGAATCTGTTGAAACAGATCTCGTGGCTCCAAATAAAAAACAGGGAGGACAGAAAGAAGAATGCAAATTTAGAAAAGAAATGTGAAGTACTGGAACAAGGAAATGGAAACATATATTAGATTATCTTGAAGCTCCAAAAACAGCTGTGAGAGTAGGTAAAAGGATGCTATTTGTAATTACGTCATCCACATATAAGAAAATTTTAGAATATAAAGAAGAAGGTAAACGAGAAGTTGAACAGAAGAATTAACAGACTTACGATTGCTGCAGATAAAGCCACAAAAAAATAAGAGAGCTGAAAAGAGATTCGAGGGAAAATAAACCAAAAACAAATACAAGAAGAACAAAATTACCGAACCGAAATGATGCACACAGGATGAGGGAATATAAAACGAATTTTTTCAAGACTGAATTGAAAACCAGAAAGAAATTACAGATGTAGATGAAATGACTGTGACGAGTGAGAACCAAAAACAAACTATGGAGGTAGACTTACCTAAAATTAATAGTAAGGATTGTGTTTTTATGTACATATAATATATATCCAACCAATTTGGGTATCAAGTGCCAAAAATACCAGAGGATATTTCACGTAACTCGTCTGAATGGAAAAAAAAATTATCTGATTTTTTCCTGTGTCATCTGATTTTTTCCTGTGTCAAAAGTGCATTAAATAGTTTTAGCTGTTAAATTTATCCAAAATGTGTATTCAATTAATTGTCTCTCTTGAATATGGTATATAAAAATGCCAATTATTAACTTTTAGATGCCAATGACTGGAAAACCACAACATTCAGAAATACGTGTGTTTCTCAAAAATTCATGATAAATTAACATTTTAAAAAGGACTTTTTCAGTTACTAAAAAGATGGAGGAATGACATATTGGCAGATTAGGTGCTGAAATGTTCGTTTTTTTGATTTTAATAAAAAAATCATTGTGATAGTGTCCTTAAAGTGCCAATAATTGGGTATTTTACCCTACATAGTGACATAAAAAAACAAATTATTTTCGACAGAAATATTGCATAATAATGAGATCCTGAATGCACGATCTCTTTATATTCTCTCAATAGCTGTCATTGTTCACAGAAACAAAAAAATATAAATTATAGTCACAATACACGTAACATATTAAATAAAAATCTAATTATTTCTAGAAGTTCTACAGATATGAATATACGATTTATGAATTACTTAGCTCCAAAAATTTATAACCTAATACCAAAGGACAAAAAAGGTATGAAAAGCCTATTCTACTCTATTCTATTCTATTCTATTCTATTCTATTCTATTCTATTCTATTCTATTCTATTCTATTCTATTCTATTCTATTCTATTCTATTCTATTCTATTCTATTCTATTCTTTTGTATTCTATTCTATTCTATTCTATTCTATTCTATTCTATTCTATTCTATTCTATTCTATTCTATTCTATTCTATTCTATTCTATTCTATTCTATTCTATTCTATTCTATTCTATTCTATTCTATTCTATTCTATTCTATTCTATTCTATTCTATTCTATTCTATTCTATTCTATTCTATTCTATTCTATTCTATTCTATTCTATTCTATTCTATTCTATTCTATTCTATTCTATTCTATTCTATTCTATTCTATTCTATTCTATTCTATTCTATTCTATTCTATTCTATTCTATTCTATTCTATTCTATTCTATTCTATTCTATTCTATTCTATTCTATTCTATTCTATTCTATTCTATTCTATTCTATTCTATTCTATTCTATTCTATTCTATTCTATTCTATTCTATTCTATTCTATTCTATTCTATTCTATTCTATTCTATTCTATTCTATTCTATTCTATTCTATTCTATTCTATTCTATTCTATTCTATTCTATTCTATTCTATTCTATTCTATTCTATTCTATTCTATTCTATTCTATTCTATTCTATTCTATTCTATTCTATTCTATTCTATTCTATTCTATTCTATTCTATTCTATTCTATTCCATTCTATTCCATTCTATTCCATTCTATTCCATTCTATTCCATTCTATTCCATTCTATTCCATTCTATTCCATTCTATTCCATTCTATTCCATTCTATTCCATTCTATTCCATTCTATTCCATTCTATTCCATTCTATTCCATTCTATTCCATTCTATTCCATTCTATTCCATTCTATTCCATTCTATTCCATTCTATTCCATTCTATTCCATTCTATTCCATTCTATTCCATTCTATTCCATTCTATTCCATTCTATTCCATTCTATTCCATTCTATTCCATTCTATTCCATTCTATTCCATTCTATTCCATTCTATTCCATTCTATTCCATTCTATTCCATTCTATTCCATTCTATTCCATTCTATTCCATTCTATTCCATTCTATTCCATTCTATTCCATTCTATTCCATTCTATTCCATTCTATTCCATTCTATTCCATTCTATTCCATTCTATTCCATTCTATTCCATTCTATTCCATTCTATTCCATTCTATTCCATTCTATTCCATTCTATTCCATTCTATTCCATTCTATTCCATTCTATTCCATTCTATTCCATTCTATTCCATTCTATTCCATTCTATTCCATTCTATTCCATTCTATTCCATTCTATTCCATTCTATTCCATTCTATTCCATTCTATTCCATTCTATTCCATTCTATTCCATTCTATTCCATTCTATTCCATTCTATTCCATTCTATTCCATTCTATTCCATTCTATTCCATTCTATTCCATTCTATTCCATTCTATTCCATTCTATTCCATTCTATTCCATTCTATTCCATTCTATTCCATTCTATTCCATTCTATTCCATTCTATTCCATTCTATTCCATTCTATTCCATTCTATTCCATTCTATTCCATTCTATTCCATTCTATTCCATTCTATTCCATTCTATTCCATTCTATTCCATTCTATTCCATTCTATTCCATTCTATTCCATTCTATTCCATTCTATTCCATTCTATTCCATTCTATTCCATTCTATTCCATTCTATTCCATTCTATTCCATTCTATTCCATTCTATTCCATTCTATTCCATTCTATTCCATTCTATTCCATTCTATTCCATTCTATTCCATTCTATTCCATTCTATTCCATTCTATTCCATTCTATTCCATTCTATTCCATTCTATTCCATTCTATTCCATTCTATTCCATTCTATTCCATTCTATTCCATTCTATTCCATTCTATTCCATTCTATTCCATTCTATTCCATTCTATTCCATTCTATTCCATTCTATTCCATTCTATTCCATTCTATTCCATTCTATTCCATTCTATTCCATTCTATTCAATTCCATTCTATTCCATTCTATTCCATTCTATTCCATTCTATTTCATTCTATTTCATTCTATTCCATTCTATTCCATTCTATTCCATTCTATTCCATTCTATTCCATTCTATTCCATTCTATTCCATTCTACTCCATTCTATTCCATTCTATTCCATTCTATTCCATTCTATTCCATTCTATTCCATTCTATTCCATTCTATTCCATTCTATTCCATTCCATTCCATTCCATTCCATTCCATTCCATTTCATTCCATTTCATTCCATTCCATTCCATTTCATTCCATTCCATTCCATTCCATTCCATTCCATTCCATTCCATTCCATTCCATTCCATTCCATTCCATTCCATTCCATTCCATTCCATTCCATTCCATTTCATTCAATTCCATTCCATTCCATTCCATTCCATTCCATTCCATTCTATTCCATTCCATTCCATTCCATTATATTCCATTCCATTCCATTCCATTCCATTCCATTCCATTCCATTCTATTCCATTCTATTCCATTCTATTTCATTCTATTCCATTCTATTCCATTCTATTCCATTCTATTCCATTCTATTCCATTATATTCCATTCTATTCCATTCTATTCCATTCTATTCTGTTCTATTCTATTCTATTCTATTCTACTCTATTCTATTCTATTCTATTCTATTCTACTCTATTCTATTCTATTCTATTCTATTCTATTCTATTCTATTCTATTCTATTCTATTCTATTCTATTCTATTCTATTCTATTCTATTCTATTCTATTCTATTCTATTCTATTCTATTCTATTCTATTCAATTCTATTCTATTCTATTCTATTCTATTCTATTCTATTCTATTCTATTCTATTCTATTCTATTCTATTCTATTCTATTCTATTCTATTCTATTCTATTCTATTCTATTCTATTCTATTCTATTCTATTCTATTCTATTCTATTCTATTCTATTCTATTCTATTCTATTCTATTCTATTCTATTCTATTCTATTCTATTCTATTCTATTCTATTCTATTCTATTCTATTCTATTCTATTCTATTCCATTCTATTCCATTCTATTCCATTCTATTCCATTCTATTCCATTCTATTCCATTCCATTCTATTCCATTCTATTCCATTCTATTCCATTCTATTCCATTCTATTCCATTCTATTCCATTCTATTCCATTCTATTCCATTCTATTCCATTCTATTCCATTCTATTCCATTCTATTCCATTCTATTCCATTCTATTCCATTCTATTCCATTCTATTCCATTCTATTCCATTCCATTCATTCTATTCCATTCTATTCCATTCTATTCCATTCTATTCCATTCTATTCCATTCTATTCCATTCTATTCCATTCTATTCCATTCTATTCCATTCTATTCCATTCTATTCCATTCTATTCCATTCTATTCCATTCTATTCCATTCTATTCCATTCTATTCCATTCTATTCCATTCTATTCCATTCTATTCCATTCTATTCCATTCTATTCCATTCTATTCCTTTCTATTCCATTCTATTCCATTCTATTCCATTCTATTCCATTCTATTCCATTCTATTCCATTCTATTCCATTCTATTCCATTCTATTCCATTCTATTCCATTCTATTCCATTCTATTCCATTCTATTCCATTCTATTCCATTCTATTCTATTCTATTCCATTCTATTCAATTCTATTCCATTCTATTCCATTCTATTCCATTCTATTCCATTCTATTCCATTCTATTCCATTCTATTCCATTCTATTCCATTCTATTCCATTCTATTCCATTCTATTCCATTCTATTCCATTCTATTCCATTCTATTCCATTCTATTCCATTCTATTCCATTCTATTCCATTCTATTCCATTCTATTCCATTCTATTCCATTCTATTCCATTCTATTCCATTCTATTCCATTCTATTCCATTCTATTCCATTCTATTCCATTCTATTCCATTCTATTCCATTCTATTCCATTCTATTCCATTCTATTCCATTCTATTCCATTCTATTCCATTCTATTCCATTCTAATCCATTCTATTCCATTCTAATCCATTCTATTCCATTCTATTCCATTCTATTCCATTCCATTCTATTCCATTCTATTCCATTCTATTCCATTCTATTCCATTCTATTCCATTCTATTCCATTCTATTCCATTCTATTCCATTCTATTCCATTCTATTCCATTCTATTCCATTCTATTCCATTCTATTCCATTCTATTCCATTCTATTCCATTCTATTCCATTCTATTCCATTCTATTCCATTCTATTCCATTCTATTCCATTCTATTCCATTCTATTCCATTCTATTCCATTCTATTCCATTCTATTCCATTCTATTCCATTCTATTCCATTCTATTCCATTCTATTCCATTCTATTCCATTCTATTCCATTCTATTCCATTCTATTCCATTCTATTCCATTCTATTCCATTCTATTCCATTCTATTCCATTCTATTCCATTCTATTCCATTATATTCCATTCTATTCCATTCTATTCCATTCTATTCCATTCTATTCCATTCTATTCCATTCTATTCTATTCTATTCTATTCTATTCTATTCTATTCTATTCTATATATATATTTATTCTTACGTATTATTACTTCTAATTATATTATCGCGAATCCGTATAACGGTCCAGATTATCGATTTGTCGCAATTTGTCGTACAACAATATTACATTTACATTGGGATAAAGTTTATCAAAAATTATAGAAATTATAAAGGCGGCAGTGTAGTTTATATCGTATCTATTGGGAGAAAATCCCAGTTCGCAGACTTCAGGGTGATGTGATAAAAGGCAGCATTCCTTAGATAACAATACATCGTATTGTTTCCTGGGCCATCAACACCAGGACACGCGACCGTGGGATTGCCAGCTGTCCAGCTGTTTGTTGATCTCAAAATAAACATAAATAAACAAGTACGAAGGGGTCCCAATAAATTGTAATGGTCAACTGTGCAACGTGTTTTTCGGCAGTTAGTCGAACGAGACCTGGTATTACTTGTGATGGCTGTAGGAGAGAATTTCACGTTATTTGCATCTCGAAAACGGAAAACTTGTTCGAGCCTCTACAAATTGTACCAGGGCTGTCGTGAAAATGTGTTAGCTGTACGAAAAATTGCATACTAATCAATGCTGATAGTTTGCAGGCTCTACTTGAATCTAAGTTAAATGATACCATATCATCTTTAACAAACCAACTGAAGACTGAAATGAAGAGGCAAACATCTATCAACTCATCTCCATTACCTCCACCTGTTAAATATGCGGACTTACTAAAAGACAAGTCTCAGCCAGCCATTATTATTGAACCGAAAAACACTAACCAGCCGCTGTCTCAAACGAAGCACGATATACGGCAAAATATTGATCCAGTTTCAGAAAATCTACAGCTTACCAGGGTGAAAAGTGTCAAAGATTGCTTATTGGATGTCAAAATCAATCAGAAAATGAAAAAATTAGGGATATGGTGTAGTCGAAAATGACAGATTCATATGACGTCACTGAACTTAAAGGAGTTCAAGCTCGTTTATGTGTGGTGGGAATGATGGAGAACTATTCAGATGAGTATATTTGTAATCAACTTCTAAGCGGTAATTCTGGTATTTTCCTGGTTAATTCGGAATGTAAGATTCTAAAAGTATTTCCCACCAAAAAGAATCCAAATATATGGCAGTCAATCATACAGGTAAACAATCAGTCTATGAGCGAGCTCTTAAATCCGGTAATTAATTTATCGGTTACGATAGCTGCAGTGTTTTCGATGCTCTTGATTTGCATCGTTGTTTTAAATGCAACGATTATAATCATTCTTCTCGCACGTGTACTAAGCCTGTAACTTGTTCGAATTGCGTCAGTCTGAGAGATGAAAATATTAATTTGGATCATGCCGTCTGGGAAAAAGATAAATGTTATTATATAGAATCGTGCAAAAAATTCAAGAATAATCTTTTTCTCAATAAATAGCAACCACCGTTAACATATCAGCATCCCCTCGTAAATATTAATACACAGTTGAATTATTGTTCTCAAACAAAGTCGAATAGTGATAGAAACAAAAACATGCTGTCCATATTTTATCAGAATACTAGAGGTCTAGAAACTAAAATGGTACAAGTTTTTAATGCTGTTGCTCAAAGTAATTATCAAATTTTTGCACTTACAGAGACGTGGCTTGATTCGTCGGTTAATGATTCAAAATTATTCCCAAATAAGTTTAATATCTACAGAGTGGATCGTAACCATTTACTTAGTAATACCTCCAAGGGCGGCGGTGTACTTGTTGGAGTACATAATGATTTTTTGTCACAACAGGTTAATCTTGATGATTTTAACTTTCCTATTTTCAGATTTATTGACTTAGTACTAGTGAAAATTCTAATTTCATTTAAAGATGCTTATTTATTAAATCTATATATACCACCAAGAACTCCTTTTAATGAATTTGAACAATTTTTTGAAGCTTTGGAATCGTTAAATATTTTACAAAGTAGTATTAATATCATTTTTGGTGATTTTAATGTTCCAGATTTTGCAGGTTTTCTGAATAATGTAAACCAGCTGATAGAGAAATCTCTGTTATTTCAGATTTTGCAGAATCTTTGGAATTGAATCAGTGTAACTTGGCGATAAACTCTTGGACCTAGTCTTTTATAAAGACACATGTCACGTTGAAAGTCGCCTGCTCCATTTGTATCGGAGGATAAACATCATCCAGCCTTGGAAAAATAATTTGGAGAGCTCTTTCCGGAATTTTCATAATTTTAGGAAAGCCAACTTTCCAGTTATGTATGAACTAATGGCAACTATTAATTGGACATTTTTAGAAACATTTAGTGTCCCTGTACATATTTTTACAATAAGCTTTATAAAATATTGGATGAATGTTGCCCTAAATACTCAGTCAAATCAAAAGACACTTATCCTCTATGGTTTAATGGTAAAATTATTAAGAAACTGAAAATTAAACATAGTTTGTGGAAAAAATATAAACGAGAAAATGATATGTTTGCATATACAGAATTTAAGCGAATCAGAGCTGAAATAAATCGTGAAATTGATTTGTCATATAATGAATTCGTACGCCAATCCGAAGAACATATTTCTAGTAATCCTTCAAAATTTTGGTCTTTTGTAAACAGTAAAAAAAACTCCTCTAAAATCCCGCATTTGATGTCATACGAAAATACTTTCATGGATAACCCACATGCAATTCTGAATTCATTTGCTGATTTTTTTTATAAAACATATGCCACATGCACTCCGTTTACTCTGAGCTCAAGCGATATTTTTATTCCTCATCTGCACATAAATGGCTTCACCGAAGATGAGGTATATGAGGCCTTAAGATCTCTTAAGCCTAAACAAACTGCTGGACCAGATCACTTTCCTGCTTTGTTACTTAAAGATTGTGCAACCGTTCTTGCAAGACCATTATCCATTGTTATCAACTCATGCTTGAAAACCACGAAAATACCAACTATCTGGAAAACATCGAAAGTCTGTTCAGTATTTAAGTAAGGGGTTAAACATGACGTATCAAACTACCGACCATTTCCATAATTTGCAATTTTGCTAAAGTCTTTGAAATCCTATTATCAAAAAAATACTTATAGACATGTTAAAAGTAGAATCACAAGTTATCAGCATGGTTTCATGGAAGGGCGTTCAACAGTTACCAACTTGATTACAATTACAGAGCACATCGCTGAATCGATTGACGATAGAACTCAAACTGATATTATTTATACAGATTTTTCGAAAGCTTTCGATAAGCTTGACCACGGTATCCTTCTTAATAAGTTTATAGCATTTGGGCTGTCAGATTCCCTAGTTAAGCTATTCCATTCTTATTTACAGGATCGTAAGCAATTTGTGCAAATAAATGGATTTAAGTCTGTCAGTTACGTAGCTTTGTCAGGAGTTCCTCAAGGATCAATAATCGGTCCTCTCTTGTTTAACATTTTCATAAATAATATCTCCGAGTATATAAACGTCAACTACTTGTTATATACCGATGATTTGAAACTATATTGCACCTTCAAATCCATGGATGATTGTGAAAAAATGTCTTTTCATTTAAATCAGGTAATCGGCTGGTGTAAACGCAATAATTTGTCCCTCAATCCAGCTAAATGTAATGTGATGTCTTTTAGTATTAAAACAAATATTTATATTTTGAATTATACTATAGATAGTATTTCCCTAAATCGTCCTGAAAAACTAACTGACCTTGGAGTTATATTTGATTCTTCTCTTTATTTAAAAAGTCACATTGATTCCAACATTGCTTCTGCTAACCGCTTCTATGGTTTCATTGTAAGAACCTCTCTTGATTTCAAGAACGTGTCCGCATTAAAATCTCTTTATTACGCTTTTATAAGATCTACATTAGAATATGCGTCCGTTGTGTGGAGCTCGTTTTATCAATGTCATTTCAACCGCATTGAAACCGTCCAAAGGCGATTTTTAAAGTTCCTAAATTTTAAGGCTGATTGTATTTACCCTCCTTTTAGTATATCACAATCAAATTTGTTACAGCGGCATATATTTTTTACTTTGAAAACAAGACAGGATTATTATTACATCATTTTTGCGAACAAATTAATAAACAATATAATTGACTGCCCAGAACTAATAGAAAGACTCTGTTTTCACGTTCCACGAATAGAGTCCAGAAATCCAAATACCTTCTATTTAAGTACACCACGCACTAATATGCTGAGAAATTCTCCACTGCATAACACATGCAATGTTGTTAATTAAATGAATTGTGATATAGACATATTTTTTTGTACAATACCTTACATTAAGTCTCATTTCTTCATCTAGCTAAGCATGTCATATTTTTGTAAATTTTGTAAATTATTTTAAGATTTGTTAATGCCACGGTATTCCCCTGCTCTGTAGTTGGTATTTCCCGTAGAGCAGTGTAACTAAACTAAACTAAACTAAATAAAATATTATTGACATGTGTGAAGACTTTCTATGTTCGGGATATGAATAGAGTAGGTATCTATCTTTTTAACTGTTACAGCGCCATTTTTCGAAAGCGTGCTTTGATGAAATCTTAAATCATCTACTGTAAGCCACATCTCTGAGAAAAAAAAGCAGAAAAAAGTTAATGTAAAGAACCTAAACTTCATTTTCGTGCAAATTGCAGACCTTGCAAAGTTCATTGTGGTTAATTTAAAAAAATAAGCTTTTGTATGTTGACTTACAAAAATTATATTTGATAGCCTGAGTTGTGACAGAACTCTGGAGATGCGCACTGGAAGATTGAAGACTAGATATCGGGGCATTGATTAATTGGAGCGCGGGATAAATTGTTGTAGTTGTTGAGGTCGGATCCGAAACATCTGCCTTCTTCTTTACTTAAAACATGGAGAATGCTGCGTTTTTAAACATTATCTAGGAAGCTTGTCAGTGCTCATACCTTCAGCAGCCAGTCAAGACACATTTAAAGAAAGATTATTTAAAGATAAGTAGTACCAGATTCAAACGTAATAGAGCAGAAGAAGTGTTTCAAGGCAATAATACGAGACGTTTGAAGTTACCTTGGATTTTGTCAATAATATCAAGACAACGAAGACTCCAGATGACAATATTACACATAAAACAATTACCTGCAATAGTGTTGAAAACCTGCAACACGGCTCTCCAGGAAATATGCTTAGAATTATGAATCATATTAAGAGAAAATCCTGTGTATTATTGAGCTATAGTTACCTTATTCTGCCATTTCTCCGAAAAGGGAAAAGGAAAAGAGAACTGCTCCTAGATAATAATAATATCTTTTATCTCCAGAATCATCATCATACAAGTAGGTATAATTATTATGAAATGAAAACAAGTAAAAAAACATAAATTGAAAATTAACTTAAATATTGATATAGGTATTGCTCTATTATTATTGAGTTTTACAAAAGTCTATAAACTCAATGAAAGACTTTTGGTTCACATTTTAATATAATCCAAAATACTGCCTTTCGAAATAAATTATACACAAATAACCTTGTAATGCTTATGGAGAGAAATTATACAGTTTTATCCCCATATATGAGGTAATTTGATCGGAATTCGATGGATCGGAAAAAATATTCATGAATTTTCCAATTTTAGTTATTTTTATATTCCTCAAAATAATATGGATGCTTAATAATGAAAAGTAATATTCTTTAAATAAAAAGACCTGGTAGAGTTAAAATTTTACAAGATTCAAAACAATTTCTACAGGATGATTTGAATTTCATGCTTAAATATAAAAATAACAAATATATGCTCAACTTGGAAGCTAGAGCTCTAAAATAATGCCTTATTATAAAATAATTAGAAGTTCTCAAGATATATGGTGTTTTATGTGTTCACATCATCTTGATTCCTTATAACCTTCATTGTATAGATCAGTGTATTTAGTTTCTATGTTAAAGTATCACAATGTTGATCCTAACTCAGGTGTCTATCCACTGTAATACTCGGGAGCTTTGTTCTTGAGCTAGATAATATGCTACAGTACTTTAGGTTGATGTATTTGGGATATGTCATATTTGATCTTATATTGGAGAAATAGACTATATTGCTTTTATCTGTATTTAGAGTTAATGAGTTTGATATGCAACATTCATAAATTTTTAATATGGCAGATATCAAGCCTTCATATACATACCCACTGTTGGTGGGTATATGAATGCATACATGTATGCATTCATTTTCAGCAGATTTTCCTCCTCCAATACATCTGGGAGATTCAACACATTGAAGATTGTCGGCTTCATCCTCCAAAACATCTCGTACTAAACAATGTATAGGATAGATCAGAGGCATGCCTCCAATTCCTTTCATTTCTGGTTTCCGTAAAATTAATCTATGATCAACCCAGTAAAATGCCTAAGAAAGATCAACAAACAATCCTGCAGGTATCATCTCATCCTTAAGGAAGGATTATATTCTTTGTATGAATTCGAATACTGCTGTTTCTGTACTTTTTACTTTTGAGAATCCATGTTGGTTGTTGGTTAGAATCTTGAGTTTACGGAAGAGGTTCAATCAACGATTTTCAAGAACATTCTCAAATATTTGAGCAAATGATGATTTGATCTGATAATTTGTTCTGCATTTTATTCACAGCAGCTAGTACCCCATTCTAAATAACCTCAAATAAGTAAAAAGATTTTGGTAAATTAGAACCGATGATATGAGAGCTAAGTGCTTTAATCAAAGCCTGACTGTCAGAATGTATATCTATATCACATTTCTGATAGTTTCTTTCTAGGCTCATTTCCACACATCTTCCGATTGTAAGCACTTCTGCCAGACAGTTGTTTGGACAGCTACCTAACGATAGTGAGCATTTAGTGCCAGGCCCGAATACTCCAACGACAGTCTCCGTAGTGGTTTTAGAACTATCTGTGTACCATTTGATGACATCATTTTTGAGAGCTTGGATTGTGGGCTGCCTTTCCAATCTTCTTTTCTATTTAGAATCGTAGTAAAAGCTTTCTTGATGCTAATTTCCTTATGATCTCGTTGGTAGGAAGGTTAGATGATGGGATGTATTTGGTCAGAGAGGACCAGACTCTTCGATTCCTAGTTTTCTCATTGTTAGTACCTTCCCTGGCTTGTCTTAGAATGGCTTCATGGGCTAGTCTATCTATCACATGATGGAGAGGTGTGAGATCTGTGATGATCTCCAATGCTCTAGTTGGGGACGTTCTTCATAGCTCCGGTTATACAAACACAGGCCAACATTTGTATTCTATGGAGGGTTTTCCTCGTTGTGTCCTGGCTTGCCTTGGCATGCCAGACTATTGCCCCATAAGTTATTATTGCTCTCACAATCATGAGGTACATCCATCGCAATATTCTTGGGTTACATCCCTAAGCCTTACCAGCTAGACTTCTGCAAGTCATCAAAGCCTTTGTTGCCATACTAGCAGTAATCTCAGTATGCTTGTTCCACAGAAGCTTGCTATCTAGGGTTACTCCCAGATATTTGACTTCAGACTTCCACTCTATGATGTCTTCATATATAGATAGGGATTTCATAGCTGGAGGTTTCCTTCTCCGGGTGAATGGGATTACTGTGGTCCTAATTTGTAGCCCCACTGACAAGCAGCACTGCTTAATATTTCTGAGGCCCTCTTGCATTAGGTCGCATAAGGTGCTCGCGAATTATCCTCTAATTATTAGGATTATGCCGTCAGCGATGTCTATGCATTCGAAGCCAAGCTACGTAAGCCTGTAGAGTAGCTCATCTACTACTAGGCTTCATAGAAGGGGAGAAGATATTACTCCTCCTTGAGGTGTTCCGCGAGTGACTTTAACAGAGGTGTTTTGATTACCCACCCTCGTCTAGCTTCCTCATATATCCCATTGGTGGACGTAAAGTCTCCTGGTATTCAAGAGCTAAGAAATAAATGTCTTTATTGTAAGAAAAACGTTGTAGACTTTGTTAAATGTATAAAATGTGGTGAAGTGTTCCATCCGGCTTGTATGGTGCAAGCAGCAGAAAAGAAAAATGCAATTTGTCGCCATAGCTTGCAAAATGCGGATAGAGTTCGAGTTTTAACCTCAAAAAACAGTGACGTCTTATCGGCTGAAAATAAACTAAGCATTTAAATCTAAGCAGGATTTGCTTCATGGAAATAACTTATTGGTGAAGGGAAAAAAATATGAATACTCAGGGTTTGTCAAATAAAACTATAGAGCTTGAATATTTTTTGTTGTAGAATTTTAAGATACAGGTGTTTTGTATCACTGACGATTGGCTTACATTACAATCAAAAAACGTATTGTATTATAAATGATTTCCAGATGGTTAGCTCCTATTGTAGACAGGTTATGGTCAGGGGTGGAAGTTGTATTTTTGTACACCACAGTCTCACAGCCAGTTAACTGCCTCATATTGTAAATTAGATCATCGTTATATGAAGCATGAGTGAAAACTTTCTACCATTCTACTATTCAATAAGGCAGAACTATGGACACAAGTTGTTTCCAACACCTTTATTATATTGTTTTACTCCTGATGAAGACGAGGATCTCCCATGGAAATGTAAAGAATTATATGTTTTTCAACAATAAGTAATTTAGTGTCCCTAAGAACCTGAACATTCAAGAACATAAACCGAAGATAGACCCACAAGGTTCAGAAAAATACCAATCATCGTTATATGAAGCATGGGTGAAAACGTGCTACTATTCTACCAGTCAATAAGGCAGAACTATGGACACAAGTTGTTTCCAACACCTTTATTATATTGTTTTACTCCTGATGAAGACGAGGATCTCCTTTCGAAACGTAGAGAATTATATGTTTTTCAACAATAAGTAATTTATTGTGCCTAAGGACCTGAACCCCCAAGAACACAAACCGAAGATATACCTACAAGGTTCAAGAAATACCAATCATTGTTTGATTGGGGTTGCAGTCAAAATGCCAATAAAATTGAAATTCTTTAATCAATGTCGAGCTTTCGGTAACGCTTGTTACAGTCATCGGGATAAACTAAAATAACGAACAAATTAATTATAACAAAAAATATTAATAATATGAACTACTTACAGTCGTGAGATTAACGAAATTTACCAGCTACAAATATTTGTTATTATGCATTTAACTTTATGATTGATATTTTAATTTCATAATTACAAGTTACTATGGATTTACGCATACTAAGATCAATCTATGTATGTAGAGATAGAACACACCTCAGAAGTTAATCACAGGAAATATCGTTTATAAAATGGATACAAAAATATCTTATATAATATGAATCAATATATTAATTTAGAGAAACATCATTCTTTTCAGAACATCCAACAATTGAGTTATCAAAATCTGTAGTGTGCTTTTGTTTATGGCATTTTCGGTCAAGGCACATAACAGCTTTTTACATCTAAAATCACTTTTATGAGACGTAATTCTTCCTAATAAGCTCCTAGAAGTTTGACCTATATATGATAAATCACAATCATTACATTTGATCTCATAGACTATTCCAGATTTTTCTGTTGTTTTTTAAGTTATTTTAACTTTTGAAAATAACTACTTTTATATTCTTTTTTGCAAATGTAATATTATATTCTTTGAAAACATTAATTAAAGTTTATTGGTTAATTCATCGATATAATAGAGAGAACAGTATATAGGATGAGTATTTTAACGAGGTTGTGATTGATCAATAATACTATTTTCATTTAAAGACATTCCCAAAATTCTATCACCATTATTTAAGTTAAATGCATAATAACAAATGTTTGTAGCTGGTAAATTTCATTAATCTCACGATTGTAAGCAGTTCATATTAATAATATTTTTTGTTATAATTAATTTGTTCGTTATTTTAGTTTATCTTTATGAAGGTAACAAACGTTACCGAAAGCTCGACATTGATTAAAGAGTTTTAATTTTATTGGCATTTTGATTGCAACCCCAATCATTAAAAATTCACCATTAATTGCACAGTCAAGAATTCACAATTCATTTTATATATCACATCAAGATGAGATCTTTTTATGAAAAGTTATAGACAATCCGAGATCCGTTTTACAAGGTGAGATCCGAAATCGGATCTCAGCTTTTTTTAAGTGTATATGAGCAGCACATGAATGATACGAAACTAAAATACATATAATTTGATGTTTTAGTCGGATCTCATTTTTCGGTTATTTTTCAAGGTATATACAGTTCAGTTGCGAGTATATTTCTTCAGAGTGCAGCACCATCGCGTATAAACTTTAACTATGAATTCGTCAATTAGATGAGATCCATCAGCACGTCAATTATTAATATGTCAATTAGTTGAGATCTGAGAACTATGGCAACACTGATATTAGGTAGGTATATATCTAGTATAAATATTTGGATATGGAATATTGTAACAGTTCCCATTTCTTTTGTTTCGACAGATATATCGGTTTTATGTTGACCGCTCATTATATGGCCTATAAGGAGGCTCCGTGATTTGAGAGGCAAGGGGATCTTCTATCTCTCAGCATGTTATGTTTGAGTAATACCAAGTCAATTCACTAAATAAATAAGAATTTCAACAATAATAGCAGTTATTCAAATTTATTACATTATTAAATGTAACGTAGATTAATAGTTCTGGGAAGAACAATTAAGTTGAAATAAGTCAATTACTACAGTAGAAGATGGGAAAAATTGAAATAGTTTTATAAAGGTGATTTATTGTTGTGGTTAATACATGCTTTGAAGTACATACGCTTAAAAATATAAATGATTATACTTAAAAAAAAGTAAGAACAGTAGAGCAAACAACTCTTGAATAAAATATAAATATATCTTATTATATTAAACGATATGGTGATTCACTGTCGATGGTACCTTAGACGTTTAAGGAAAACTATTCGTAGGATCGTTCTGAAAATTGTATTATGTAGATTATAACTAGAGATCTATCGACTGAAAATATTTTCAGCCTTGCGACGTTGCCACTTATATCAAAAAGTATTAACAACTTTGATTTTTCAAATGAGACACCCTATATATTATCAATTTATTAGATTCTCTATCGCCTTCTGGTTATTTTTTCATAAGATACCCATACCTATCTTCAACAGTTTCCAGTGAATTAATTAATTTTCTTCCCAATCAATAGCCCATTACTCTGAATTTTAGAATTGTGAAACGATGAAATTCCAGTAATAGCCTTAGAAAGACGTCTTTCTTAGTTATTATTGAAGATTTTCTTTTTATGTTATAAAGGGTCGCTCAAAATTCTTGATTTTTCCATCAGATTTATAAAGACTCAAAAATGCGTTTTTAAATAGAACACCCTATATTTTATCATTTCTTCAGATAGAGAAACAAAATACCTTTGAAATGATATATCATGTTCCTATACCAAAATGATCAGGTTTTCAAAATATAAGCAACTATCTATTAAATTGAATTATTTCTAGCATTTTATATTAGGTATTTGCTGGTTACCATGGTGATGGAAAGTTTGACAAGTAATTATCGTAAGGAAGAATAACTGTTTGTTGTGTTGTTCATTCTTCATAGATAATGTTATGAAATTATTGCAAAAACATCCAGAAAGTTTAATGCAAGATACTCACAAACTACAAAAAAGGCAACAGGAATAAACCTTTTTACAGAACAAATAAGTAATTTTCTGATTCGTAGAAGCTAATTCAAAATGTTGATTTATGAAACAGTTTCGTTATTCATCTTTGGGATGACAAGTCGACTGCAGAGACGATTCGCTTACCGTGCTCTGTAAATTTATTTAAGAATAATAATAAACTTTTATAGATATCATACTGTCTTGGCAAAACAATAACGAGTAAGTAGATTCATCATAACCTGAAATCAATTTTAAGATAAAATGAGCAATAACTATGTATTGACTCATATTAAGAAAATGAATCCAATTCAATGATATACATAAGTATGTATTTTGTGATCTTTTGTTAGATTAGTTACACAAAAGACTTTATAAAACAGTATAATATCTAATAATTAATCAATAACCAAGTGATAAGGACAGAGGTTTTAGTAATAATAATTAGTGAAGAAATATAAATAATTAAACATTTATGATATATTCTTAAAATAACAACCGTTTCATTCCAAACAATAAAGTATACGTTTCTCCACCAATAAAATAGCTTTTCTTCTATCTCATCAATGCATTTAATTACGCCATGGCGGAGTTCATCTTTACTTTGTACCTACTGGTGTTGAATACACTTTTTTCTTAAAATCTTTGCGTTTCAGGTAAATTATTTTAAGGAATACTTCCAATAATGTTTGTTAAATAATAATTGTGTTTTATCACCATGGTAACCAGCAAATAACTACTATAAAAATGTTAGAAATAATTCTCCTTATTAGATAGTTGCTTATATTTTGAAAACCTGACCATTTAGGTATAGGAACATGACATATCATTTCAAAGGTATTTTGATACTCTTTCAGAAAAAAATAATAAAATATAGGGTGCTCCATTTGAAAAAACGCATGTTTGGGTCTTATAGATCTGATGGAAAGATCAAGAATTTTGAGCGACCCTGTATAACATAAAAAGAAAATCTTCAATTATGACAAAGAAAGAAGTTTTTCTAACGCTACTACTGGAAATTCATCGTTTCAAAATTCTAAAATTCAGAGTAATGGGCTATTGATTGGGGCTCTGTTTTGAACAAAACAGAAGAAAATTAATTAATTCACTGAAAACTGTTAAGTATAGGTATGGGTATCTTATGAAAAATCAAAGTTGTTAATACCTTTTGATATAAGTGGCAACGTCGCAATTCTGAAAATATTTTCAGTCGATAGATCTTTAGGTATAATCTACAAAATACAATTTTCAGAACGATCCTACGAATAGTTTTCCTTAAACGTCTAAGGTACCATCGAACCGTGAATCTCCCTGTATATATATATATATATATATATATATATATATATATATATATATTTTATTGTGTTGGATTTCTTGGGGATACGACTCGAAATGAATTGGAAAAATGTGAAATTGTTATGAAACAATTATGTCTTTATTTAATGTAATAATTGGAAAAATATATATACGTTTCGACCATAAACTTTGTGGTCTTTTTCAATATGTTTATATTATTCAACTAAATTAAATAAATTCCTTAAAAATAGAAACTAAAAAATGGTCATTCTTTGACATAAGGATTCGAAAAACCATGGTTTCCACAAAATAATCAAAACTAAAATATCATTCTTAATAAAAAACTTCTTCTTTGATTGTCAGTTACATTGTTAATTAAATTTTTATTGTTTTTATATCCATTGTACTGAGGTTTCTCTCGAGATTAATAATATTATTAATCTTGTACTGAGGTTTCTCTCGAGATTAATAATATTATTAATCTCGAGAGAAACCTCAGTACAATGGATATAAAAACAATAAAAATTTAATTAACAATGTAACTGACAATCAAAGAAGAAGTTTTTTATTAAGAATGATATTTTAGTTTTGATTATTTTGTGGAAACCATGGTTTTTCGAATCCTTATGTCAAAGAATGACCATTTTTTAGTTTCTATTTTTAAGGAATTTATTTAATTTAGTTGAATAATATAAACATATTGAAAAAGACCACAAAGTTTATGGTCGAAACGTATATATATTTTTCCAATTATTACATTAAATAAAGACATAATTGTTTCATAACAATTTCACATTTTTCCAATTCATTTCGAGTCGTATCCCCAAGAAATCCAACACAATAAAATAAATCCAGCTGGCTCAAAAACCATCAACAAGAATATATATATATATATATATATATATATATATATATATATATATATATATATATATATATATATATATATATGCAAATTTTATCTCGGAATCTGGTCTACCGATTTCGATGAAAATTCATATGTATGGGTTTTAGAGTGTATTGAATCTAGATTTCCTCGGTTCGAATCCTGTTCACCTTTGATTTTTTTTAACGAAACCCATTTTTTAAATAAAAGGTTTTAATTTAATATGAGTTTCTGATAATTTAATCGGAAATTTTCGGAGAAAAGAATATATCTAATATATTGCGACCCTTAAGCTACACATTAGCTATTTCAAGGAAGTGTTGGCAGATTTTGATAAAAATTAGCAAAAAGGGGTTTTCGGAGTCGAGAAATCGATTGACGATACTTCATATTCAATCGGTGTGACCCTCGAGGCCCACATTAGCTATTTCAAGAATGGCTCCGCAGATAAAAGATTCAGAATGTATACTGTTTGGGGGTTGAGAAGTCGATTGGTGATACAGCTGAGTTCTGGTATGTTTCACATTCATATTTATTTTTAAATCTTTCAATTCTGAGCCATGTGAATGATAAAAGCAATATTTACCGATCGCAATACATTTTAACTATAAACATGCACATTTTTGAACTTTTAAAGTAACTCTTATAGAACCACTCTAAATTCTGTGTTACCCGAGCAACGCTCGGTCGCCCAGATATTAGAGAATAAAACAGAATAGGTACATCCAGATGTATCATTTAAATGAGAGTAAACACGTAAAGTGCGCAAAGTGCAAGCGAGTTAAGTTTATTACACCCAATTGTAGTAAGATTCAATCCTTCTGGCTGTCTCTTTCTTCTCATTACTAATGGTAACTTAATATTTTTGCCCTCCACATTCGATCTTGTACTGTTTCTCAATTGTAGTCAATTTTGCTCGTATTGTGCTGAATTGTGCCATCATAATTGTGAATTGTGCCCTTTTCCAGATATCCAGCTTGACCAACAGCCCCTTTTTGACATTTCTGCAATATTTTTGGCTTATTCAATTGTGCTCGTTTTGTGCTGAATTGTGCCGGTTTACCTAATTGCGAATTGTGCTTTTTACTAAATACCACAAAAAATTTTTAAAAATTTGGGGGCCGGCTGGACCACCAATCCCTCATTTTTTTGACTTTTCTTGCAACATTTTCGACTTATTGAATTGTGCTTGTTTTGTTCTGAATTGTGCCGGTGGACTCACCGAAAGTCTGAGTGAAAGAATGCTCATAATATTTCCAAGACTTGTCTGCAGATTTTAACATAGACTCGTACCAATCTAAAGGGGAACCTGCCAAAAAAAATCGTAAAATTTCTGAAAACTGACCCTCCTCTATGTCAAGTCATTGGCATTCTAATTTAAATAAGGAAAGCCATGATTTGGCATTCTGACCTTTGTTTTGAAATTTTTCTAGTACCATATTTTGTGTTATCAGTTTGACATTATTCATTATAGTTTGAGGAGGATTTTGAGGCAAAGGAGAAATTTGTGGTTGGTTGGAAATGTTTAAAGGAGGAGTTAATGTAAGTTCTTCTAGATAAGTTCCATTAAAAACAAAATTACCCTCTGTATCGATGTAGATCTTTTGGAGTTCCGTGTCCAAAGTAATGTTAATCTTCCTCGTTCTCCCTCTCTTCTTCATAGATTGGACGACAGACTTTATTATTGAATGTTTGGCTAGTTCTGTGTGTAATTTGATCGGCATATCATCCTCATCAAAAGAAAATATCGAGTCTGTTGAAGGATATTGGATGGATTTGACCTTCACAACGGTCGTCTTAGGATCCAAATCTGGCTCGGTAGCGAAGTGAAAAATTACCTTGATTCCTATCATCCTTCTTATTGAATTGATTTGTAGGTTTATTTATCAATAATGGTGGGATTGATAAATAATTAGACTGGCTTGTTATTGATGCTTGTATTACAACTGAAAATAACAACACAATATTAACAACGGTTTATAGCGACACACAAGAGTTTAACTGACTTGAGACTTTAACTGTCCTGAATCAATTCAATGCCAGGATTTATGAAATTGATAATAATTCACTACCAGTACTAACAATCGTACATAATGAAAGCATTCACAGAACATGTGGACTCGTAGACATTCAGAGCAGGTTATGAATGCTCCACTAATCGATAGTATCTCTCCTGGTGTAGACTCCTAGCGGCAGCAGAGAGAACAAGTTTGAAATGGAAATACCGTTTCAAAACTTACATATATATATATATATATATATATATATATATATATATATATATATATATAAATAAAAAGATGTTCTTGGGGATGCAGTCATATATTCAATAAAATTCTTTGACTGAAGCCGAGCTTTCGAGAATGTTTATTCTCTTCTTCAGGGCAAACTACAAATCGTTACAAAATTATTTCAACAACAACTTAATAGTATTATAAAAATACTTACAATCGTGAATTTAGAATAAATTAACCAAAAACAAATAGCCACAAACATATAAAGATCATTCAGTAATATTCATTTGTATCAACAAAATCTAGATACTTTTTTACTTATTGTGTTACCATGACAAATATAAATAATGACATTTGTAATTGATGGATATGAAATCTTTCCTGTTTTTGGTTAATTTATTGTAAATTCACGATTCTAAGTATTTTTATAATACTATTAAGTTGTTGTTGAAATAATTTTGTAACGATTTGTAGTTTGCCCTGAAGAAGAGAATAAACATTCTCGAAAGCTCGGCTTCAGTCTAAGAATTTTATTGAATATATGACTGCATCCCCAAGAACATCTTTTTATTTATTATAAATCCAGTCAAGAATACAAAATCAATATATATATATATATATATATATATATATATATATATATATATATATATATATATATATATATATTATAAATGAATAAATGTGTATGGGATATATGTACCTATATGAAGATGAGGGACTGGTCTTAATAAAATGATTCACTTGAATATATATTTATTTGATATTAATAAATGTATGATCTATTTATGAAAGATTTTCACAACATTTACTGTTTTCAGAAATCTGCAGGTTCATTGGTGAGAGAAATCGGCTTGTTTCTGAATAAGTAAATGATTTTCAGAATGTTTCATTCTCATGTCGTATTGTGAGAGAATATTTGTTTATCCATTTAGCCAGTAAATTACAATATATGTAACCTACAGAGGTATACGTAGATACCTGTGTGTAGAACTGGTAATCCTAATTCTAATATAAAAAATAACTTATATCTGAGTAATATAACAAACAGACGTATATGCATAATTCTCTCCATACTATCAACAATTATAATTTCTACTTTTAAGATCTTTAGTCAGGATATATCAAATTGTCTATCTGAATACTGGTTCAACATTAGATATTTTTTCGAATCTAATTTTTTAATACCTTTTTTACTGTAAATGGACTATACGAGTGTGAAGGCAGCCACGAGTTCCAGCCACGAGTACGCGGAAAATTTACGGCGGGCGCCCGGCCCCCATGGGTCGTTTCAGTGATCAAATTCGTGGCTGGCCGTGGTTGGCATTGAAAGTCCAGCTTATTTTAGTGAATAGATTTTTTCTCATCAAATATTATATGATGCTGACGGTACTTTGAAGGAGCTATAGACCACACGATTATCTCTAACAGAAACTCACTCCCCACAATTCCTTTTATCTATTTGTGATAATATATCTCAAGTTTCTCAAAATAAACGTAAATGGTATTATTTCTAGTGAATATATTATGCTCTGCAGAATGCTCTATGATACATAGCCTGATTTTGTCAGGCAAATATCCTCCCTCCACAACCCCTTCTACTAATTTCTAGGAAAATAGCATAAGCTCGTCAAAAAGTACGTGGATGGGATTTTGTTCTGGTAAATATATGCTAGACATGATGCCCAAAACGACTTATATGGCACCTGATTTTGTCGGGCAGGAATTCTCCCTCCACAACCCCTTATATTATTTACCAATAAATAATCATAACCTCGTCAAAATGTAAGTGGATATGATTTTTTTCTGTTGAATATGTGCTAAGCATGATGCCCAAAAAGACTTATATGGCGCCTGATTCTGTCAGGCAGAAATTCACACTCCACAACCCCTTCTAGTAAATTCGAAAAAAAAAAATCATAACTTCGTCAAAATGTATGTGGATGGGATTTTTTTTGTGGTAAATATATGCTAGGCATGATGCCCAAAAAGACTTATACGGCGCCTGATTTTGTCGGGCAGTAATTCACCCTACACAACCCCTTCTAGTCATTTAAAAAAAAAATCATAACTTCGTCAGAATGTACGTGGATGGGATTTTTTGGTGGTAAATATATGCTAAGCATGATGCCCAAAAAGACTTATACGGCGCCTGATTTTGTCGGGCAGTAACTCACCCTCCACAACCCCTTCTAGTAAATTCGAAAAAAAAATCATAACTTCGTCAAAATGTACGTGGATGGGATTTTTTTCTGGTCAATACATGCTAGACATGATGCCCAAAAAGACTTATACGGCGCCTGATTTTGTCGGGCAGGAATTTGGGGGTTGTGGAGGGTGAATATTTAACGGAAAAAACTCCCATCCACGTACATTTTGAGGAAGTTATGTTTTTTTTTTCGAAATTACTAGAAGGGGTTGTGGAGGGTGCATTCCTCCCCGACAAAATCAGGCGCCGTAAAGTCTTTTTGGGCATCATGCTTAGCATATATTCAACAGAAGAAAATCCCATCCACGTACATTTTGACGAAGTTATGATTTTTTTTTCCAAATTACTAGAAGGGGTGGTGGAGGGTAAATTCCTACCCGACAAAATCAGGAGCCGTATAAGTCTTTTTGGGCATCATGCTTAGCATATATTCAACAGAAAAAAATCCCATCCACGTACATTTTGACGAAGTTATGATTTTTTTTTCGAAATTACTAGAAGGGGTTGTGGAGGGTGCATTCCTCCCCGACAAAATCGGGCGCCGTATAAGTCTTTTTGGGCATCATGCTTAGCATATATTCAACAGAAATAAATCCCATCCACGTACATTTTGATGAAGTTATGATTTTTTTTTCGAAATTACTAGAAGGGGTGGTGGAGGGTAAATTCCTACCCGACAAAATCAGGAGCCATATAAGTCTTTTTGGGCATCATACCTAGCATATATTGACCAGAAAAAGATTCCATCCACGTACATTTTGACGAAGTTATGATTTTTTTTCGAAGTTACTAGAACGGGTTTTGGAGGGTGAATTCCTGCCCGGCAAAATCAGGTGCCATATAAGACTTTTTGAGCATCATGCCTAGCATATATTGACCAGAAAAAAATCCCATCCACGTACATTTTGACGAAGTTATGATTTTTTTTTTCGAATATACTAGAAGGGGTGGTGGAGGGTAAATTCCTGCCCGACAAAATCAGGGGCCGTATAAGTATTTTTGGGCATCATACCTAGCATATATTGACTAGAAAAAAATTCTATCCACGTACATTTTGACGAAGTTATGATTTTTTTTCGAAGTTACTAGAAGGGGTTGTGGAGGGTAAATTCCTGCCCGACAAAATCTGGCGCCGTATAAAACTTTTGAGTATCATGCCTAGCATATATTTACCACAAAAAAATCCCATCCACGTACATTTTGACGATGTTATGATTTTTGTTTTTCGAAATTACTAGAAAGGGTTGTGGAGGGTGAACTCCTGCCCGACAACATCAGGGACCGTATAAGACTTAATGGGCATCATGCCTAGCATATATTTACCAGAAAACAATCCCATCCACGTACATTTTGACGAAGTTGTTTTTTTTTTTCGAAGTTACTAGAAGGGGTTGTGCAGGGTAAATTCCTACCCGACAAAATCAGGTGCCGTATAAGTATTTTTGGGCATCATGTCTAGCATATATTTACCAGAAAAAAATCCCATCCACGTACATTTTGACGAAGCGATGATTTTTTTTTCGAAATTACTAGAAGGGGTTGTGGAAGGTGAATTCCTACCCGAAAAAATCAGGCGCCATATAGGTCTTTTTGAGCATCATGCCTAGCATATATTTAACGGAAAAAACTCCCATCCATGTACATTTTGACGAAGCTATGATTTTTTGTAATGATTAGAGGGGGTTGAGGAGGGTGAATCCTTGCCCGACAGAATCAGGTGATAAATGTCTCATAGAGCATTCTGCAGACCATATATTTGCTAGAAAAAATACCGCTTACGTGCATTTTGAGAATCTCAAGATTTATTATCACAAATAGATAAAAAGAGTTGTGGCGAGTTAGGTCCTAGTTGACATAATCGGATGGTACTTATATAACTTCTTCAGAGTACCATCATCAATCATATAATATTTGATAAAAAAATTAATCCACAAATAAGCTGGGTTATCAAAGCCAACCACGGCCAGCCATGAGTTTGAATTACTGTTAAACGACCTATGGCGGCCGGGCGCTCGCCTTAATGATTCTGCATTCTCGTGGCTGGAACTCGTGGCTGCTTTCACTCTGATATGGACTATTTAGTAATTTAAGTTTGTTTGGTAATCTATTGAAAGAACTTATAGCATTAATGAAGCTATTTTTGGTACTGACTGTTTTATGTCTATTGGGAAGTTCAATGCTTTTATTCCTAGTAATACTATCAGATTGCTGATATGTGTTCTTTAGCTCTTTGTAGTTATAACTCAGGGTTTCAAAATAAAAAAGCTATATTAAACTAAGAAGGGGAATTACGCAGAATATATATGATTTTACGTACAATTTTTAATATTTTGTTTTGATGGCTTTGTAGAAGAGTTAGTTTAGTTTATTCTGGTATGCCCCACCCCATGCTATTATACCATAACTAACACTACTTTGAAAAAACGCATAAGCTTATCAACATTCATTAGTTGCGCTAGTTTACGAAACATGAGTATCAGATATTTGGTTCTATTTAGTAAATGTTTAATATGTTCTTCCAAATTCATTCTATAATCCAATATATTACCAAGGTATTTGCAACTTTGAGCGCTTTGAATATTGTGTCCATTTACCCTAATGATAATATTGCTAGGTACGCTAGATACATAGCTTCCAAATGTAATGAAAACAGTCTTATCAGCATTTGGCGATAGTTTATTAACAGCTAACCATTCGTATATATCTTCAGTACAGATTCATTTTTGATTCAACCATGATTTATCAGTAGCAATGACAGCGGTATCATCAGCAAATGAGAGTAAAATGTCATCTGGCATATTTAATAATAAATCATTTCCGTAAACTATAAATAATAAGGGACCCAAAACTCTTCCTTGTGGTGTTTCTGTTTGCATTTGCAAGAATTCACTAAATTGGTCATTTATTTTGACTTTTTGAAGTCTATTGTCGAGGTAGTTATTTATAAGTTTATGTGCATTACCACGTATAACGTAATTATACAATTTGTCAAGAAGGATTTTATGATTGACCGTGTCAAATGCCTTGGCAAGGTCTATGAAGGCTACCGCAATAGGGATATTTTGGTCAATTTTATCTTATTAGCTAGGTATCAAATTGGATCTCTAGGGCCGAAATTTTGTTTAAGACCATATTCATTTTTCGATATGATCTGATCTGATGTTTTTTATGCAACTCAAAACTCGCGGATACAATATCTTTTCGAAAATTTTTGCGACGTTTGAAATCAATGATATGGGACGGTAGTTGAAGATATTATTTTTATTCCTATTTTTATAAATAGGTTTAACATCTGCTTTCTTCAGAGCATCTGGCCAAATAGAGTTTTCGAAAGTTAAATTATTATGGATTGTTTCTTAGATCTCGTTGCTGTTAGTCGGAGCTTAGAAAATGGTATCAGGATTATATGAAGGTATTTTAATTTTAGATCCGGGTGGTATTACTATTTTGTTTGCAAGGTTATTACCAATATTACAATACCTAATAGGAATAAAAGATATTAGCAATTTTGTTTTGTTCTTTGATCTTTAAATTATTGTTATCGAAAATATAATCGATACTATCACTTTTTTTAGAATGTTTACCAAGTTTAGCGTTAATTAACTCCCACAATTCTTTTGGATTGTTAGTATTTTTTTCGATTATTCTATTAAATATTTTATTGTTCTTATATTCAAGCTTGAGATATTCATTTTCTGGATTGAATTTCCATGTTCGATAAAGAAGTTCCTTATTATTACTATATACAAGGATTGCAGGTATAATCCAATCACTTCTAACACGAGATCTGGGATTTTTTGTTTTTGTTATAATAGATATTAGCCGATTGAGTGACTGTATTAATTAGTTTAATTTAGTGATTAGTTGCGACGTTAGGGTCATCTATAACTAAAATGGAATTCCAATTAATGGTATCAGCTAGTCTAACAATTTTCTTGTAATTAATTAAATTGTTAGTATGTTTTCTACTTTTTGAGGTTGTATTTGGTGATTCTTTCAGTGAAAATAATTGCAGATAAAGATCAGTTATTAATTCAGATAGTTTTTAGGTGGTAGATTGGAAAGAAACTAATTCAATAAAATATTTCTTACAAAAAATTGCCGTTGTAGTTTGTTGTTGTAGGCACCAACTCCAAAAGGACCAGCACCAATAGAATTAATATTATTTTGTATTTTTCAGTGCAACAACTGATAAAGTCGGTCCAATTTTTGTAAGAAATATTTATTTCACATTTTTGAGTGTAACATTAGTCATGAACGTTCACTAATACCCAAAAAGTTAGAGGTAGGTTTAGCTTGTACTAGCGAAAATTAGCATATCACATATTTCAGACTTTACCATTGCGAAACTCGGAAAGCGTAACTCTTTTGAAAAAATGTTCAATTTAAATGTTTCCGGATATGGTCTTCTCTCTAATTTTTAAATCTCGAATTTTCGATTTTCAGAAAAATTTGCCCCTTCCACATAGCTGAAACACATATTTCAGACTGTAGCGCGGAAACGTATGATTATTTTTAAAAATGTCCAATTTAAACATTTCCGGATATGGAATGATCGTTAATTCTGTCGGTTCGGATTTTCAATTTTTGAGAAAAATTGCCGCCTCCCTCCACCCCCTTTGGAGGCGGTTTTTGGAGGGAAGGAGATTTTGGATTTGATTTTCCTGAATATGGACCATTTCTCAACTCTCCTCTTTCAAATGAAACAAAAATCGTCTAAATCGGAGTACGTTTACTATGCAAAACGCGCGAACAGCCATAAAAAAAATATAAAAAAGCAATTTTACAACCGAATTGTATACCTTCTCCTTTTTTTGAAGTCGGTCAAAAAATGTTATCGATACATGTTCCTTCTGAACAATTCTCTCTAGAAGGCCTACAAATAGTTTGGAATCCCTGGTAAAATACGTGATTTAGAACCGGTAAAACAGAAAACACAAATTTTAAATTGAGAAAACCGTTGATTACTCAACAAAATAATCTAGACCATATTAAAAAAAAAAATTTTTGAATACTATTATAATCAGCGACTGTCAAAATATCTAGAAAAAATTAACCTTATTACCGAACATCAAAATGTATTCAGAGTTGGGCGTTCAACTCAAACGGCAATAAATATGGCAATGGAACACATTCACAATGCCCAAAATAATAAACAACAAGTCATGGGACTATTTCTTGACATGTCAAAAGCATTTGACTCCGTCAGTCACGATCTGCTGTTACAAAAACTGAACGGTGTGGGGGTGGGTGGTCCGGCTTTGGGCTGAAATCGCTCATATCTCGAGGGCAGGTCTCAGACAGTCGAGATAGACGGAGTCAGATCCAAATGTCGGGAAATTAAGGAAGGCACTCCCCAAGGCTCGTGTCTGTCTCCTACGTTATTGAACATATTTATTAACGACCTTTCAAATAACGTCTTACAGTTTGGGAAACCAGTACTGTATGCTGACGACAGCAACATAATCATCAAGGCGGAAACTACAGCGGGGATCGTTGCGAAGGCTAACGATGCTATAGAAGCCGTAACAACATGGTACGACAATAACGGCTTAAAATTAAATACAAATAAATCTTTCACTGTACAGTTTGCACCTAAAAATAAAATAATAGATTATAGTCTGTTAATAAAAGCTGAAGAATAGTCGATAGAAAATCCGTCTAGTACAAAATTTCTTGGAGTTCACTAGGACCAGAAACTCACGTAGAACAACCATATCGATATTTTTTTATTTAATAATAAACCGCATCAACCAATTGGCTATTAGCGGTGGCTCTAGTTTTTTACAATCTGTGTAGGAAATTTCAATGTTTGAGGTATTTCATGAGGTTCACAATGCTGCAATTTGGTCTTAGAATATTTTTGATAGAATTGTGTATATTGTATGCGATTCTATACATTTCAAATAAAGGACACTCTACTAGAATGTGTTCGACAGTTAATGGCACTTCACATATGGCACAAATAGGTTCGGGTTCTCTGCTAATGAGGTATCCGTGGGTAGCTTTTGTGTGTCCTAGGCGGAAGCTGGTAAGGATCAGTTGGTCTCGTCGAGTGTTGGTGGCAGTATTCCATGGTCCGAAGTACGGTTTCACTTTGAATGGTTTAGATGGGCTATCCATCCATGTTCTGTCGAAATTTTCCATTACTTTGAATTGAAAGGAGTTCTTTATATCACTAGCTGGTAGTTTGGATGTTGATAGGGTGCATTTATTGACTGCTTCTTTCGCGTGGTGGTCAGCTATCTCATTCCCGGGAATACCTATGTGTGATGGGGCCCATAGAAAGAAGATTTTTTTATTTCCAAAGAGTTTATGTATTTCTTCTTTTATTTCAATTACGACTGGATGTTTGCTGTATGTTTTCTTGATAAGTGTTAGGGAGTTGATCGAGTCTGTGATGATGATCCACTCTGTGTGGCCTCATATATAGTATTTTATGACTTCTGTAGGTGTTACCACTGACGCTGCAGTTTTTGAGTTAATTCTTGAGGCATCTGTATAGATTTTATTGAAAGTGCTATATCGATTCAATTATTCGTGAAATCTTTGTCTGAGTAGTTCTTGGGCGTATCGTGTTTGTTGCTTTTTGTTATTTCCATATTTACGGTAGGAGGGTACATGGTCCAGGGGGGAGTAATTGAGGTGTTGTCCATATATGTTCGAGGTAAGGTGGATATGTTGATGCTTCGCGTATACTGTCGAACTCTATAATTAAATGGTATAGACTGTGGCTTGTTTCTTGGGGTTTCTGTGTTGTTTGTAATGAGGGTTCGATGTCCTGGTATATTGGGATTGGAGTTGATTCTCACTGCGTGTTGCAAGCTCAATATTTGTCTGCGTGAGCTTGAAGGAGCTTCTCCTGCTTCGCAATGAAGACTGTTTACAGGAGTAGTTATGAAGGTACCTAGTATTAATCTAAGTGCTGACTTTTGGATAGTGGTTTGAGTTGAAGGTTTATCGGAATCATAAGCAATGCATCCATAGTCAATTTTAGATCTTATTAAAGAGCGATATATACTGAGTAATATGGGCTCCCCAGCGTTTATTAGATAAGTATTTAAGTAGACTCAGATGTTTATGGCAGGATTGTGTCAAGTATTGTATATGACTTTTCCACGTTAGCTGTTGGTCGAATTTGAGTCCGAGGAAGGTTATGTCTTGTGTGTAGCTGAGATTTGTGTTGTTGAGTTTCAGAACTGGTTTACTTTCAATTATTTTTTTGTAGAAGATTATACATTTTGTTTTGGTTGGAGAGAACGTGAGTCCTGATGTGTTGGACCAGACTTCTAATTTGGAGAGGTACGATTGTATCAGGGTGGAGCTGGTTTCTACGTTTTTACCTCTTACGTATATAATCATGTCGTCGGCATATAGTTTTCTTTGTATTGGTTTCTCGGTTCGTTGTATGATATCGTTTATGGCTACCAGAAATAATGTTGGGCTGATTATGGATCCTTGTGGTATTCCATTTAAATGATTTCTGTTTTGTGACGTTGCGCCATTTGTTCGTACTTGGAAGCTTCTATCTTTGAGAAAATTTGCTATAAAGGCCAACATGTTTCCATTATATCGCCAATCTCGTAATTTTGAGATTATATCAAATCTCCAAACGGTATCAAACGCTTTCATGATGTCGAAGTATACTGCCATACAATGTTGTTTGTTACAGAATGCTTCATTTATATAGGATTCGAGGTCCACAATATTATCGGTGGTGGATCTGTTTGGTCGGAAGCCAGCTTGTTCAAATATCAATAATTTCCTGTTCTCTAAACTCCAGAGTAGTCTCTTGTTTATAATTTTTTCTAATAATTTGCGCATTCCGCCATATGTCTGGAAATACTTGCTCGCTCCAGATGGTATTGTATATTGTTAGCAGATGTTTTTTTGCAATAAGAGGAAGGTTTTTTAAGAATAAAAAAGGTATGTCATCTGGGCCAGGAGATGTGTCATTCATATCATGCAAGGATTCATTCATTTCTGTTTCGCTGATTGATGAGTTTGTTGGTTCTGAGTTGTTGGAGAACGTAATTGTTTCTTTGCGCCTTTTATACTCAAGAAATTCTGGTTTATAGTTTTCATTACTGTTCTTTGCATAGGCGCCTGATTAAATATCGGCGATTTCTTCATTATTTGTAGTTATAGATGTTACTTTTTTGAGTGCTCTGATTGATGACGCTTTTGTTCCAGATATTCTTTTTATTTTTTTTCAGACTGTGGTTAATGGAGTTGAATTATTTATCGCACTCACGTAATTTTGCTGGGATTCTTTCTAGTTTTTGTTTATTAAATACCTTGCTATAGCGCGTTTAATCTTGAGATCTATAAGGTTTTCAGGTGTTTTATGTTATATATATATATATATATATATATATATATATATATATATATATATATATATATATATATATAAATAAAAAGATGTTCTTGGGGATGCAGTCATTTATTCAATAAGATTCTTTGATTGAAGCCGAGCTTTCGAGAATGTTTATTCTCTTCTTCAGGGCAAACTACAAATCGTTACAAAATTATTTCAACAACAACTTAAAAGTATTATATAAATACTTACAATCGTGAATTTAGAATAAATTAGCCAAAAACAGGAAAGATTTCATAGCCATCAATTACAAATGTCATTATTTATATTTGTCATGGTAACACAATAAGTAAGAAAGTATCTAGATTTTGTTGATAAAAATGAATATTACTGAATGATCTTTATATGTTTGTAGCTATTTGAACAAGGAGCACAATTAAATTAAAATTATTATTAAGTCAGATACAGGTTCAGTTCAAAAAAAATATATATAATTTAAGAATATTGCATAAATACTTACATATATACCCATACATAGACTAAATTACTTTAATTCTGGGCTTGAACTGACAGTTAAAAGAAAAAGACACATAATATTATTTAAAATTTCTATATAATTGTAATCATATTCTCTCACAATACGAAACATATAAACATGATTATTCTGAAAGTGCACTGATACTTATTCACTCAAAAAATGCCGATTTCTCTCACTAATCAACCTCTAAATTTTTGGGTGAAATAGATGTTTTGAAATCCTAAAATACTCTTTAATATTCTTTCAAATATTCATAAATATTCAAAATAATATATAACATCATATTCTCTCACAATACGACATGAGAATGAAACATTTTGAAAATCATTCACTTTTCCAGAAACAAGCTGATATCTCTCACTAATCAGCATGCATATTTTCGAAAATAGTAAATGTTATGAAAATCTTATAAATAGATTATACAATTAATCTCAAATAAACATATAATGAATTTTAAGAGAATAATTCTCTTTGATCAACTAAATTTCTCTCACTAATAAGTTGATCTAAATATTTCTATTATTTATGGAAACCTAAGTTAAGACCAGGCCTTCATCTATATATAGGTACATCTATCCCATACACATTAATCCATTTATAGCCAATATACATATATACACATATATATACACATATACATATACATATATACACAAATATACACACACATACATACATACATACATAAATACATATATAAACATAAAATAAATATTAGATTATTAGGTACATATTTCTTTTCAAAATAATAAATTGTTACATGTCAAGTATAGGTACATATTACATACCTAACTATACATAAATATCTATACATATTAATTTTGAGATACATCTGTTGTAAAATTATTATAATTATCGTTATATAATTTTAGAATATAAGAATAAATGGAACTAAGTCCTTTTATATCTGAGCGTTTATTCATAGTGTTATTATGTTTCTTAATATTCGACATTTCTAAGAAACCACGTTTAAAATAATTTTTCTCAGAACATAGTGCAATAGTATTATCAAAATCAATACTATGTTTCTTACTGATAGCATGTTCTGTCAAGGCACAAGATTTTTTATTTCGTCTAATATCACTTTTATGAGATGTAATCCTTCCCGAAATATTTCTGGAAGTTTGACCAATAGATGATAATTCACAGTCTAGGCAATTTACTTTATATACTACTCCAGATTTTTCTGTTATTTTTAAAGGAGTCTTTAATTTAGAAAATAAGCTAGATACTGTTTTTACATTCTTTCTCGAAATTATAACATTATACCCCTTGAAAATATTAACAAGTTTACTAGTGAGTTCATTGATGTAATGTAGAGATCTATAGATAGGTAAAATATTATAAGCATTAGAAATATTATTAGGATTTGGTGCGCTATTGGGAACTATTTCAAGATTAAGTTCAGGATGCATCAAACATTTGTTTATCAATTCTAGAGGAAAAGAATTTTCTAGTAACATTTGTTTTAATTTAGTTAAACTTTCATTTCTATATAAATTATGTGAAAGTTTGATAGCTCTACTTTTTAATGCCATAATTAAGTTAATTTTCATTTTTTGTGGATGATAGGAGAAAAAATGTATGTATCTATTACTGCATATAGACTTTCTGTACCATTTTGTACGTAATATACCTGCATTATCTCTACATATCTAAAAAAGGAAGACACTGTTCACTTTCTAGTTCATCTGTAAATTGAGGATGTTCATTATGAGTATTAAAAATATTTAATGTTTCATCAACTTTATTTGAGGGTAAAGCCAATATTAGATCATCAACATATCGTTTGATAAATGGAATTGGGAAAGAAATTTTCGTTTTTAGGTAAATTTCTTATAGAAATATACCTATTGCGATCGTTCACACTTTTGAATTTCAAAAAAATTTCAACGGCATGTTGTTATATGTCTATAAGTTAGTCCATGGGATATTACGAAATTTGTTAACACGATAGAGGTCGCAGTTTTGAATGTATCAAGTTCATATTTGCTACAAAAATCAATCTCTCAAATATCTCGGTCAAGTTCGTTATTGGGCAATATCGGGTTAGTAGTTTCAAAATGGCGACCATTCAAACATTTAAAAAAATTATCAAAAAAGAGCAGTAGCGTAAATATTATTAAAAATAATTTTGGGTTATAGATATAATCAGTACCTACAACTTTTGTTCAAAGCAATTTTTCATAAAATACACAGGTAAAAAAATAAAAATTAATAAAGAAAAATAACAAATATTGATAAAACATGAACACTCAATATAAATTTGATGTAATTGTACATTTTCTGGAGATCTTAATATAGACCCTGACTACAGGCCATCGGGATTTTTGAAACTTGTATCAATTCATCTAGGACATAATTTACTAAAAAGGTGATATGGTTGAACCCATTGGAGTGCCAAATATTGGTTTATAATATTCGTCATTGAAAATAAAATAAATTTGAATAAAAAATGAATTTAAGGATCGATTCAAAGGTTTCAAAATTCAATGAGCAAAATTGTTTAATTTGGTTCCATTTACGAGTGAGACAATCCAAAATAACAGGGAAAGGTAAATTTGTAAAGAGGGACACAACATCAAAACTGACAATTATATAATCCACTGGATTTTGATATTCATTTATGAAATTACTAAATTGAAAAGAATCTTTTATGTAGAAATCATTATTGGTCATCATTATAGGCTTTTGTTAAAATATCAGTGATAAAAGATGCCAACTTATTATTAGGAGCTTCGATTGAAGATACAATAGGTCGCATTGAAAGTGTTGGTTTATGTATTTTTGGTAATGTGTAAAATCGTGGGGCTTTTGTGTGATAGGAATTTAACTTTTTTCTTGTGACTTGATCAATAATGCCATCATCTTTTAGTTTAGAAACAATTTTATTAGCTTTAAGTTGTATTGTGTAAGTTGGATTATTTCTCAATTTCATATAATATTTATTGTCATTCAATAATTCTTGGCTTTTATTAATATAATCTTCCTTAAACATTACAACTGTTACATTCTTCGTACAAGGACAATATCAGGATGTTCTCTTAGAAAAGAATGACATTTATTGAATTTATTTGACATTATATGAGAATTTTGATCATTCTTATGAGTAAAATTTGTTAAGATATTAGTATATCTAGCTCGCACACTATCTTTATCCTCTACATCAATACTTTGTAGAATTAACTCAAGATCTGATAAAATATAAGGAATATTAATATCTTTAATAGATGGAGGTATTGAGAATTTTGGACCTAATGCTAGGATCTGTTTCACTTCAGGAGGAATATCTATATTTGTCAAATTCTTGATCCATTTGTTTTGTATTTTAATTTGTCTTTAAGATTGTCTAGTTTTCTTATATTCTTAAGTCTTATTTCTTTAAATTTACGGTTATATTTAATAGAAAGTCTTCGACTATATTCGTTGACAATTTCTAAAGGCAATGTTAGCTCAATTTGATTGATAACTGACTTTAATTTTCTGTTAAAAAAATTAATATCACTGAAAGTCACTTTGATTTCTAAATTTCAACACTTTAATTCCAAATTGAGAAAAGAACTATTAAATTTAAAAATTTGTTTGATTTATGTGATCTGATAACATATGGCTTTTGTTTTCTATGTATATGGAGAAGCTGCTCCAGTCTGCTTTTTTGAAGTTCCATTTTTCTGAGCACGATGTATTGTCCTTATTTTTAGTATTCCTAATAATAATTGGGAAGTGGTCACTTTCATAGAGATCGTCAATAGTACTGCATTGTAGGTGAGTCATGAAATTGGGTGAACATAATGTTAGGTCAATTGCTGATAGTCTACCTGATGCTAGGTCGAATCTGGTGTTCCTTCCGTGTTACCTCGAGTAGTGTTCTTATATGATCCGCAAGATAAGCTGTGTGCATTTAGGTTACCGAGTATTATTTTAGGAGGTGGTATTTGCTGAAGTAATTCTTCAAGCTCCTTTTCTTCTAAGTTGTAGGGGTGGAATATATATACTACAGATGTTGATATTGTTAGGTGTTTCTAGGGTGATTGCAACTGCTTCTATATTTGTGTTGAGATTAATAGGCTTAGCCAAAATGTTTTCTTTAACGTAAATGACAACTCCTCCACTGGCATCGTTTTGATTCCGGTTTTTGAAGAATCCGGTGTAATGTCTAGCATATTCAAATGGATATTATATCCATTTAAATTCCATTGAAGTATGCAGTTGAGTTCTGTATCGAAATATTATTAGTATGAAGAGTCTATGGATGAGGTATTGCTGAATGCATCGTTGGTATTGTTTTCTATGTGGCGTTTTAGTTTCTTTCTTAGTCTTGTGATTCGAATTTTGATCGTCTTGTCAGTTAATTGAGGATACGCTAAGAGCAACATTTCGATTAATCCTTTTATATCTAAAGTGTATTGGTTGATTACGTTTATGACATTGGTTGGTCCATGTGTGTTTTCCTTTTCAACTGGTTAAAATTCAGTACAAGAGGGGGTGCGTGGTTGTCAATAAATTGTTTGCTCGAGTACATTGAGCTATACGATATGGGTGTGGCTGTTTGTCTGACTTGTGTTTTTTTGTATTGAGGTTAATCGGTGTTGCGAAGGCAGATGTATTTGGTTGGGTTTGATTTTCTATTGTGGGCGATAGGGTTTCTGTAAATGTTCTCTTGTTGTTTGTGTTGTTATCTGTATTAGGGTTTTCTGTGTTATGATTTGCTGGAAGATGTTCAAAGTTGGAAGTTGAGTTTTCTTCTGTTATTGGTAGAGTAAGTTGAGGTGGTTGGTATGTCGATAAATGTATGTTGCTTGCGGCATTTTCTGTGTTAGCGGGTTGTATGGTGGTTAATGATGGGCACTGGGTGGCGATATGCCGTGTGAGTTTGCATTTGAAGCATTTTTTACTATCTAACGATAAAAAATGCGGTAAGTTAGATCTTCGTGCGTTATTTCTATTGATTCGGGAAAGTTATCTTGCTCAGTGGGTGCAATAAATACTTGACGTCTGAAACTTAGGATATGGTTATATTCGGGAAGGGTTGCTTCGATTCTAAGGAAAGAAATGGGAGATATCAATTTTAGACTCATTTCATCCAACTTCTTTCCGAGAATTCCGTGTGGTATAGTTGGACAAACGTTTGACATCATAAGTTGGTCTGAGGGTGTTACCAGTCTTCTTGCTTTGATTGGTTCACCGTTTATTATAATTTCTCCTGGACTTTCCAGAAATTTATCAACAATTTTCTTATTAGATAAGTAAATACTTATTCGATTGTTGGAAATTCTAGAACAAAATATGATATTGGTGGGATTTACTATGGGCCCCAATTTTAGTAGGTAATCCTGAATTCTCAAGCCATCGGTAGCATTGAATACTATTGTTTGCTCTTTATGAGGGTGATTGTACGATTGTAGGGATAATGCATTGGAATATGATTTTTTAGATGTAGTATTTGGTGATGTCGGTTAATTTTTGTCAGACATTTTATTTAGTGATATTGTAGATTGATTTTTATCAGACATTCTATTTAACGATTTTTAATCAAATATTGCCATCGACGACACTTGTTGAACGGTGTTTATTTTCAAACTCTCTACGTGATGATAGGAATTTTAGCAGGTGTGTCCTCACGAACAGATCGATGTAGGTATTCAAATGAAAACAAGGCACATACCTTATCTTCACCTGAGCTCCACTTTACACTCGTGATTATGGCTAGTTCACACACGATTAATGCATCTAAATATTGATTACGAATTGACAATATTATGAGCACATCCTCACTCCACCAAAACTCGACTACCATATTGATAGCATATCGCCAAGGCTCAGCTATTACTGCTCTCTAATAAAAAATATTATGGATACGGTCGGCTTGGACACGTTAAGACTGATTTACTTCGGCTTGGTCCAGTCTACGATTTCAGATGGCATAATATATTGGGGTCGGGCGCACGACACCAATGCGATCTCTTTTACTAAAAAAAATAATAGAAATATAGTAAGGGCGTTACCCTTAAGTTCATGTAGAGAAAAATTTCGCTAACTAGAAATAATGACTTTTACCTTTTTGTATATTTATTATTTGTTGATGTACGTAATAAATAAAAGTGTGTATGTGTCAGCTCCGACGCACGAATGGAGTTTACTCCTTCAGATCGATTGTCCAAATAGGAACAAAAAAGGCTTGCACGTCTAAGAAAAATACTAACACCATATCAAATGGTAAATAAATGAATCAATAAAAATATCTAAATAACGTATATATTTTTATTCTATTTACTTTTATTATGACTATACGGTAAAGTGTTGTTCATCAAACATTTATTAAAAATAGATTTGATAAATATATCAAATTATATATTTATTATACATGAATATATCATTAGAAAAGTTGATAAATTATTTTATTATTATCATCTAAGCTATTATTACTATTTTAAATATCAATTAGATCAATAGTGCCGTCGTTATTAATTACTGTGACAAGAGGCTTATGGTAACTGAAATACGACACATAAACGTTGATAGATATGTTGTTCACAAATCTTGAAAATACCACATCAATGGTTGTACCATACCTCGTTGTACCCACTGTTCTATCGGAAATAATGTCTAAATTAAGTTCGGATTTTAAAAACTGTATTAATCTCAATCCGTCATCTTTATTAAAGTAGATATTAAAATCGCCGCTAAGTATGAGTGGAAGTGCATGATACTGTTTCTTCAGTAGTTTTGATCCACCTGTATAAGCTAACAATGTCTCATGAATTAATTCTATTAGATCATCAACAGGAACGATTCATCAACTTGCCCTAACTTAGAAAATGTTACTTTGTGAAAGTATAAATATCTAACATACAAATTGTGTGGTTCTTCTGCCAATTTAGCTAAGTTTATTAATATTGAGGTAATTATCTGAAATTGATAAAAAACCAAAAGGTATTAGGTTTACCGAAGAGTTTCAAAATTACTGTCTTTCTCTTTATTTTGAAGACCCAAAATTATAGGTATAAAAGAGAGCTTGTAAATTTGTTTTGCTTATCGAGTGTATCAACATTACTATACAGTTTTATAAAAAATTAAGCGATTCAGCGGGAGTTGATAAAAATGTTTTTAGAATTTTGCGTCATGTTCAACGATTTATCGTATTACATAAACAATTCTCAGTACCTATGTGTCGATGAATTAAGTTTGAAAGCCAGTTTATTTTACGGGATAAATGTAAACACAATTTTAGGTTTTGAAAACTTTGTCGAAAAGGAAAGATCATTGTCTTATTAACTCATCATGTCATGCGAAAAATTACAAGAAATTCGACTAAATGTGTTTTGTATCGTTTGTAATATGGATTTTAATAATATTCAGAACAGAAATTTGAAAAAGCCAAATAGAGACAGAAAATTTATTTTTTGAAGATACACCCAGTAATATGTATACATGCATTTGTAGATTGAGTATATGTCATTTTTTGTAATGTTTAAAATATAAAGTTTTGGATATCACTTATCCACGAGTTGAAAGAATATCAACAAGTATTGATAATTTTAATTTAGACTCAATAGAACTAGAAACAATTAACGAAGTAGAAACTAATCCAATCATGGCCGACGCCTTAAGATCTACAGTCTTTGCTAAAATTTTTTAATGGTACTCCAAGTCGCCTAGAATCTTTTATAACCCAAATTGATACTTTCCATAGTCGATATTTTACCAATGATGTTTCTCAGCAAGAATATGTGATTCTAGCCATTAAAGCAAAATTAATTGATGATGCTGAAGAATTTTTATTAACCAGACCCGATCTCAATACTTGGGATCAAATTAAATTGGCCCTCCGCCAAAAGTTTAGTGATCCTATTACAAGATCCAATTTACAACAGCAACTAATATTTTTGACTAGAAGCAAAGGAGAATCAGTTCAAGACTATATCTTAAAACTCAAGGCCTTAGTCACACATATAAATAACAAAATTTGTACAGAAATTCAAAATGTAGAAGCTAGAACAATACTGATAACTCAGAACTAATTAACAGCGAACCAAAATTTATTGTCAAACATTTCAAACGAATTAAAAACTCTTTTAATTGTTAGGAATCCTCAGAATTTAGACACAGCTATTGATATCATTTCTAATTACGAAATCTTGACAAGTCAAAATGATTTCAAAAATAATTTTCTCCAGACTATGCCTGGAAAACATAAACAGAATAACTATACATTTTCAAATCCTCCTAAACCCATTAATTTACCCCAATTTCCACGATTACCATTTGTCCCTAATCAACAACCTAATAAACATCATTTTCCGTCTGCACAACAAGTCTTTGGAACTAAACCAAAATTTAATCCTAAACCTAATCTGAACCAAAATTTCTTTAAATCTCCACAACAGAAGACATACCCACAACCCATGTCAGGTGTCAGTGTTCAACCACGACATTTATCAATGCAAAAAACATATCCGCAACCAATGCCAGGCGTCAGTATTCAACCTAGACGTCCACTAAACTATATGAGACCCCAATTCAATAATCATTTTCATAGAGATCAGTCTAATCCTCCTAAATATGTGTTCGAAGAACTTACTCATTTGGAAAATGAAAATCCCGAGCAAGAATTTGAACAATAAGTATCAAATTATTATTCTATGGAAGAACCCTCGTCTAGATATCAAGAAAATTCCCAATCATCTAATTATCCGGAAAATCTTGAAAGTGGTCTTGATGTATCTATTGAATACCTTGAGGATCAGCTTGAAAATTTTCGGTTGACGGCCTCGGAAACCCCAAACCATGCCTCCAACTAAACAGTTGGCATTTCACAACCTGTTGAATTTATCCTTTATCCTTTCCATGATTATTTCGATGGCATATTAGGAATAAAAGACCTCAGAAAGTTTAACCTAAATATTGATTTAGAAAATAAGCTACAGATAAATGATTTTTTACGCATTCCATTTTACTTTAGAGAAAATTTTGATCAATATTCCACCCTATTCATTGCAAAATGTTACAATTTATACAACATTACTAAATAATTCCTCTTGCCTAGTGCCACATATCAAGACAAATAATATAGAAATTCAACCAACGATCGTCACCGTTAAGAATAATTTTTATACTATAGGAATTTCCAATATTACAGACAAGACTTTCACCTTCACGTATAATATTGACGAAAAATTACTACCTATGAAATCATTTGATGAAGATCAATTTGAGATGTTTCATATTGAGTTACCTGAAGAAACAATGAAAGATCAAAATAAAAATTACGATTTGAAATCACTAATTAGACACGATCATTTAAATTCAGAAGAAAGAAATCAATTATTTAAAGTCATTCAGAAATGTAATAAAGTACTTCATAAACCTGGCGATACTTTTCACGTCAAGTAAAACACACAATTAAAACCACAGATGAAATACCTGTTCATACAAAAAGTTGTCGTTATCCACACATTCATAAAGAGGAAGTTAATAGACAAATTGATCAAATGTTAAATGATAACATAATCCAACCCTGTAATTCTCCCTGGAACTCTCCTTTTTGGATAGTACCAAAGTAACTAGACGCTTCCAGACAGAAGAAATGGAGACTTGTAATTGACTGTAGGAAGTTGAATGACAAAACTATCGAAGACCGTTACCCTCTTCCTAATATTACAGACATTTTGGACCAACTCGGAAGATCACAATACTTTACAACTCTCGACTTAGCTAGCGGGTTTCATCAAATTGGAATGGACCCAAATTCTATTCAAAAAACTGCTTTTAGTGTCGAACATGGACACTACAAGTATAAATGTATGCCTTTCGGTTTAAAAAACGCACCTTCTACCTTTCAGAGAACCATGGACAATGTATTGCCCGGACTACAAGGTAAAATGTTCCTAGTCTATATGGATGATATTATAATTTATTCAACTTCTTCACAAGAACATCTAAATTCAATTCAAAAGGTACTTGAGAGACTTATTTCTTTCAATATGAAAATCCAACTGGACCAGTCAGAATTTTTGAAAAAGACAGTCGAATTTCATGGACATGTCATTACGCCAGATGGAATTAAGCCTAATCCTGATAAAGTTTCAACAATAAAAAAATTCAAAATTCCTAGCACTCAAAAAGAAATAAAATCATTTCTTGGTCTAATTGGTTACTATAGAAAATTTATTAAGAACTTTGCAAAAATAACAAAGCCCCATACATCCTGTTAAAAAAAATGTTATGGTTATTCATGATAAAGCTTTCATTGAAGCATTCAACACGTGCAAAAATATACTTATCAATGACCCCATTCTACAACACCCTGACTTCACAAAACCTTTCTTGCTAACAACAGACGCCTCAAATTATGCAATCGGCGCGGTGTTATCTCAAGGTGCTGTTGGCAATGATCTCCCCGTTGCGTATGCGAGTAGAACGCTTAACTCAGCAGAGTGCAATTATTCTACAATAGAAAAAGAACTGCTTGCTATAGTCTGGGCAACCAAGTACTTCAGGCCCTATTTATTCGGTAGGAAATTTATCACCATAACAGATCACAAACCCCTTCAATGGCTTTTCTCAATCAAGGAAACAAATTCAAAACTTGTGCTATGGCGGCTCAAGTTAGAAGAATTTGATTATTCAATCTACTACAGAAAAGGCAAACAAAATTCAAATGCAGACGCTCTTTCTCGACCTCCTGTAGATATTCACGTAATCTCCAAACGCACATGTCAGCAACATGCGGGAAATCCAAAAAAGATGATAATGATCAATATTTATGGCACGACAGGATAAAACACTTTTTTGAAACCCAAGATCCACTTTCTACTTTTGAACCCCTGGTAAATATGAATACAGAATTTAACGAATCTAATAAAAATTGGAAACCAGTTAAGAATTCAGAAGTCATTAAAGAAATTAACGGAAACCTATTTGAACAATCTAATGATTATGCCCTAGCCCATTGTGTTTCAGCTGACCTTCATATGAAAAAAGGTATTGCTGTAGTGTTTAAACATAAATTCAAAAATATACAGAATCTAATTAATCAAAAAGCAAAAGAAGGAGAAATCGCTACTTTATTCGATAATAAATCTAATCGTTTTATTTACTATTTGGTCACAAAAGAAGAATTTCACCAAAAGCCATGTTATGGAAACCTTTATATAAAATGAAAAATCTTGCAATCAGAAATAATGTAAGAAAAACTGCTATTCCTAGATTAGGGTGTGGACATGACAAACTAGATTGGGAAAAAGTAAAGGTTATGATTAATTATATTTTCAAAAAGGAACATATCGAGATTCTTTTGTGTCACTAATCGAGAGAACCAAAGATCAATATAAGTTCGGACATTCATATTAGACCACCAATAGAAAAAACCAACAGTATTCAGAGTTCTATTCCAGCTACTTGTCCCAAAAATATACCTATTGAAGAACATGATAATAACCATGATACCTCAGAAACAGAAACCGTTCATTTCTCCCATGAAAATCCAATCTTAGGTGCAGCTTACATGAACAAAAGTGTTAATACTTTCAAAAATCAAGTCATATTTTAATGAACCAACAAAGAACAACCTTATGTAGTTAGCGAAAGACTTTTTGAAACAAAGAGAAGATTTATCATATTCATTAATGATAATCCAATCTCTCAAAAGATACAAGAAGTCTTATGAGATTATTTACCACCTGACACATATTGCTTGCACTTTCCATATAAAGAATTAGAGCCATTAATCCTTCGAATCTTTCAAGACACTTTCAGACACAATTCTTATAAATTAGTCATTTCCAATTCATGAGTCAAAGATATTAATAATCCGGAAGAACAACAAGAGATAATCCAAAGATACCATCAAAACATCACATAGAGGTATTACGGAAGATATTAAAAATATCAAACAGTTTTACTATTGGCCGAGCTTAGAAAAAGAAGTAATAAATTTTATAAATACTTGCGTGATCTGTCAAAAATCAAAATATGATAGACACCCATATAAGGTAATTTTCAAACCTACACCTATAGGCCAAAAACCCTTCGAACATATCTATATCGATATTTACTCCCCTAATTCACAAAAATATTTGACAATAGTAGTAACTTTGCTGCGGCCTATCCTGTTAATGGAAATTCAATTGAAATCTGTCAGAATCTCATGAAGTTCTTTTCGCAACATGGTACTCCTGACATTATTACGACAGATAACGCTCAAAATTTAAAAAGTAATCTGGTACAAGACCTCTGTAAATTATACCAAATCCAATTGCACTTCACATCACCCTATAATCCTAATTCTAACTCACCTGTCGAACGATTCCATTCAACCTTGAAAGAAAGCTTAGTCACATTAAAGCAAAATTATAAATCTAAGACGAACCAAGAACTTATAGATATTGCTATCCTAAATTATAATAATAATATCCATTCTTCCCATGAATATACGCCTTTTCAGATCATTTAAGGGAATCTTAATTATCAATTATATTTCGAAAAGAATCTAAATCAAATCCAAACAGACTATATTCATAAATTAGCCCAAACTCTGAGAGAACTAAATATTAATCTAAAGCTAAATGCTAGAAAGGCTAATCTTTTGGCAAAATTAAATAATGACAAGGAAAATGATCCTCAAATCCCTGAAGGCACTGATCAATTCATGACTACTCCTCAAATATTGAATAAAGATAAGTTAAAACCGAAATTTTCAAAGACGTCAATAATTTTCTTTCAGGATAATGAATATAATCCTCCTAGCAATACTCCTATTTCCTATTGCCAGTAACCAATACCAGATTGAAGAGCTGACCAATCCGTTATTACCATTTAAATTAGGAACAGCTTACATTGTTAATAATTATCACCATGTATATTACCATGTAAATCTGACAAATATTAGGAATTGTATCAAAACAACCAAGGCAACATTGAATTATACGTCTAAAAACAAATCGAATAACACCACTATCTTATTTATTATTAATAAGAACTAATCATTTGCTTGAATATGTTAGAACAACAGAGGAATTTATTAGTCATTACTCGACATAAAGATATAAACGTGGCCTACTCAATGTAATTGGGAAAATAGATAAATACTTATATGGTACCCTGGATGCTGATGATGGAGAAAGATACGACAACTATATCAAAATGTTACATGATAACCAAAAAACATCCCAACAAGACATTTCATCTACCCAAACTATCCTTAAAAAGGTAACTAGAACGATTGATACACAATTGATAACTATTAGTCATAACCAAAAGAAACTACGAAAGAGATTAAATGAATTAACTCAATTTAGTCAATCAACGATGGAGTTTATTTTATTGATTGACAATATTGAAAACAACATTCGAATTTTAAAAGAAATACGCATGAATCTCCAAACAGCCATCAATTTTGCCGAAAAAAATGTACCTAATGCATTACAGTATTCTTAAATACAGTGAAATCAAAAATGAAATTAAACCTGAGGAAACAATACCCTTTGAGAATATTTTTAAATTTTTGACCGACTTCCCAAAAGGAGGAGGTATACAATTCGACTGTGTGCTTTTTTTTTTTTTTTTGGTTTGTGCGCGCCTTTCATATAGTAAGCGTACTCCGATTTTGATGATTTTCGATTCATTAGAAAGAGGAGGCTTGAGAAATGGTCCCATATTCATAAAAACGGGAATTCGACATCTCGTTCCCTCCGAAAACCGCCCCCGAAGGGGGTGGAGGGGTAAAATTTTGTCGAAAATTGAAAATCTGCGTTGATATAATTACAGATAGGACAATATCCGGAAACGTTTAAATGGAACATTTTTTCAAAAGAGTAACGGTTTTCGACATAGAGACATTTTAAATTCTCAAATATACCTATTTTCGCTATGTGGAGAGGGCGATATCTGTCGAAAATTGAAAATCTGTTTGCAGTACATGAAAGACATAATTATTTGTAGCAACATTTATACTGAACATTTTTCCCTTAGAGATACGGTTTTCGAGTAACATCGGTGTTAAAATGGTAACAACTAAAATATTCAAGCGTATTTCCGCAGCGATGTTCTGAGATCTCAATAATAACAACTACAAGCAAGGAATATACGTGGGTAATAGAATAAGTACTATCTCCATTGGTATTAGTGAACGTTCAACGATTTTCGTGACTAATGTTACACTCAAAAGTGTGAAATAAATATTTTTTACAAACAATTGGACCGACTTTATTAGTTGGTGCACTAAAAAGTATAAAATAATATTAATTCTATTGGGGCTGGTACTTGTGAAGTTGGTGCCAAAAGTTACCAATCTACCTGCAACTGCACAACTTCAAAAGTAACAGCACCAATAGAATTAATATTATTTTATACTTTTTAGTGCACCAACTAATAAAGTCGGTCCAATTTTTTGTAAAAAATATTTATATGAAGGCAACTTCATATGTTGATGTCACTATCAAAAATGACCTAATTATATTCTATATTGAAATTCCATTAATAATCAATAAGCCATATATTATGTATCAGTTATATTCAATCCCACTAGAAAATGGAATAATGATTCTTAAGAACCCTTATATTTTGATGCCCTTTGATGACTATTGGAATGTAAATAAGAAATGTCAAAAGATAGAAGAAATTAATTCATGCATTGATAGTCAAATGAGTAAAAATGAACCCTGTGTCGCCAATAATATAAATTTTGCAGTTGCAGGTAGATTGATAACTTTTGGCACCAACTTCACAAGTACCAGCCCCAATAGAATTAATATTATTTTATGCTTTTCATTGCACTAACTGAGAACGTCGGTCCAATTTTTTGTAAAAAATATTTATTTCACACTTTTGTGTGTAACATTAGTCACGAAAATCGTTAAACATTCACTAATACCAATGAAGATAGTACTTATCCTATTACCCACGTATCTTATTTGCTTGTACTTGTTATTATTGAGATCTCAGAACATCGCTGCGGAAATACGCTTAAATATTTTAGTTGTTACCATTTTAACATCGATTTAAATCGAAAACCGTAACTCTAAGGATACAATGTTCATTATAAATATTGCTACAAATAATTATGTCTTTCATGTAGCGCAAACAGATTTTCAGTTTTCGAAAGAAATCGCCCACTCCACATAGCGAAAATAGGTATATTTGAGTATATAAAATGCCCCTATCTCGAAAACCGTTACTAAAAATGTTCGCTTCCGGATATTGTCATATCTTTCATTATACGACCGTGGATTTTCAATTTTCGAGAAAATTTGCCCCCTCCACCCCCCTTCGGGGGCGGTTTTCGGAGAGAACGAGTTGTCGGATTCCCGTTTTTATGAATATGGGACCATTTCTCAAGCCTCCTCTTTCAAATGAATCAAAAATTATCAAAATCGGAGTACGATTACTATATGAAAGGCGCGTACAAACCAAAAAAAAAGCACACAGTCGAATTGTATACCTCCTCCGTTTGGGGTTCGTCGGTCAAAAAGGAGTAAATAACAGGAAACCAAATATCTTATGCCACCATAACGAATAAGCTAATAAATAAAGGAATGGAGACATTTATAATCAAATCAAAGAATGACCACAGTAGTGATGAAACAAAAAAGGATGTAACAACTAAAATCGACCAAGTGCAGTTGGAGTGAGTAGAAATAATCATATAAAGAATGGAGGTAGAGCGATAAAATGTAATGATACCAGTAGTAAAGAAAAAATTACTACCAAAGTGGAAGAGGAACTAGGAGATAATCTGAAGTGAAAATGAAACTGCCTAAGATCGTAATTATAAACGTTGAATTTGATTATTTGAATAAAGACGATTATGATATTTTAAAATGCATTATAGATCAAAATGGTATTGATAATGTTTTTATGAATAAAATTAATATTATTAATAAATATATTAAAACTAATAAAAATAATTCTGGTAATATAATAATAGAGTTAGATCCTCATTTATATAATCGCATAATGGCGAGAAAGAGTATCAAAATTGGTTGGAGACAATTTAGTATTTATGAGTTTGTTTCTATTACTCAGTGATACAAATGTGCTAGATTCAATCATTTTGCTCGTGATTGTAGAAATGAATTGACTTGTATGAAATGTAGTGGAATGCATAAAAGTAACGATTGTAAAGAAATAATAAATAAATGTATAAATTGTATACAAACTAACAGAACAACCAATCTTAATCTTTGTACAAACCAGGCTGCTTTTGCAAAAGTCTGTCCTTATTATCTTGGAATGGTTAATAGAGAAAAGAATAAGATTGAATATAGTATCTAGCAATCACTGAGTAATACAATTATGTATCTAAATAGCGAGGGATTGATTTATAATATCGATTCCATTAAATTATTCCTTAATAAATGTAAACCTTTGATTGTCTGTGTATCGGAAACACATATTATCAGTGATAAATTTGATAATGAAATTTCTATATTAGATTATAAAATGGTAAATTGTCTTAGCAATAATAACAGAACAGGTGGGGTAAATTTCTACGTTACAGAAGGATTAAATTTCAAGATTCGAATAAATAAAGGGATTGATGACTCAGCATGGTTCCTATCGATATCATTTAATATAAATAAAAATAATTATATACTCAAAGGCATTTACCGTTCACCTTCTGGAAAGGATAATATCTTCTTTGATAATTTTGAAAATTTAATCGAAGAACTCCTAGATCTGAATGGCACACAGATAATCATGGGTGATTTTAATTACGATTACTAAGGTGAAGGTTTTTATAATGATAAATGTAACTAATCCCAATTAATGGACTCCGTCAGATTGCCAATGACTTCACTCGTATAACGAATAATAGTCGCACATTTATTGATTAAGTAATAACAAATGATAAATCTTTAAAATGTCAGATTCTCCTAACACCAAAAATAAGTGATCATAATATTATATCGGTGACTATATAGGACAGGATGAAATTAAATAAAACATTAACAAAAAAAGTTATTAATTATGATAAAGATAAACTAATTATTGCAAGAATATCAATGGAACAATTCAATTATAAATGTTGATTATTTAGCAAATGGTCTGATATTCTCAATAAACCAGGTTTTATTGGGAATGACAGAAAATAAAATTGTAAGGTATGAACACAATTACCGAAATAATAATTGGAAAACAAAAAATATTGTATTAAAAATGAAGGAAAGAGATCTCAAACATAAAAGTTGAGTTGTTTTAAATAATAATAGACACAATTCTCAACAACTATGGCGCAATCTTAAACAACTTTTGCCAGATAAAAATTCTAAAACTCCTTACGTAAGCATTACCAATACTATAGTTCCAGATAATTTAGAGATTGCTAGGAAATTTAACATATACTTTATTGATAGTGTTAACGATATCATTAACAATATTACTCCGATACTTGATCATGACCATGTAATTAAATTTATTCCTACAAAAGTTAGCATGAATCAATTCGAAATAATTAATATGACAACTTTAAATAAAGTTGTAAAAGTTTTAAGAAATACAGGTAATTGTGAGGACGAAATAACTGCCAAAATATTAAAATATGTCACTGAGGTTGTTGGTAACCGACTTTTAGATATTGTGAACACGTCGCTGACATATGTAATGTTTCCAAGTAATTGGAAATGTTCATTGGTTATGCCTGTGCCTAAAGTTTGTAATACAGTCGGGATTCAAAAGAGAGTGCTCATGTGAAACAGCATTGTTGAAAAAACTGGCTAAGATTGGCTTTGGCGCTAAGGTGAATGATTGGTCAGTCTTATCTAACTTCAAGATCACAAAAAGTTAAATTCAACAATGTCGTTTCTGAGCACTACTGCTTGAACATCTTACTAGTAGTTGGGAATAAATTATTTCATCATAAATTGAAGTGCGCGTCTGACGGTTTGGGACTAGTTTGAACCGCTGCTCGAACACCCTTAATAATCAGAGCATTAGTTACTATCAACCACATCGAACAAATTTGTTAGCCACATATACTTTTGTTTATAAATAGTTTTTATTTAAGACTTAAATCTATTTCCTCTTCAGGCCAAAAGAATTCATCATTTTAAAATGATCTAAATAGCCATTTACAACTGGATACCAGTCCTTTCCAGTATAGTCAATTTTTGGTAGCTTACCACCATAATCAGCTGGTAGACAATTTCGATCCATATATTTGTGTAAAGAGGACATTTGACAACCATGGAAGAATATCTATAAAAAAACAGATAAGATAATTATTATTCATTTTTAAGAGGAAAAATATTTCTCTAAATATTTAGATATAATAATTTTATAATAATAATTTATTCATACATTTATATAAAATGCACAATGATGGTATAGACCACAGAAGCATAAAAAACTATTGGTTGTATGTGGTAAAGGAGATTATAAGGAAATGAGAATAGGTATAAATGTAATAATATCTGGGTGACTCAGCTTTGTTTGGGTAACATAGAATTTAGTGTGGGCCTGAGTTACTAAGAATATTTAATCTCCGTTCAAAAATGTTGCATATTTCTGGTTAAAATGTATTGGGCTCATGATATCGGTAAATATTGCTGTCACATAGCTCTGAATTTATCCGAAAACAACTTTTTGCAAACTTTTATCAAAATCTGCGAACCCTTCCTTGAAATAGCTAATGCGGACGTCGAGGTTTACACCCATAAAAAATGAAAGTATCGCCAATCAATTTTTCAGCTCTTAAAACACCTTTTTGCAATTTCTATCAAAATCTGTAGAACCATTCAAGAAAAAGTTTATGGACCTCGAGGTGACACCCTCGCGTTTTGTAACGAAAGCCTGTTATATAGATATTCTTAAAACTTCAGCCTTATCTATTTAAAGAAATTGATCAAAATCGATAGACTTTTCCTCGAAAAAAATTATTTATACAGGCTATTTCAAATTCGACTCTCACCATTGGGATCTCGGAAACTGTAGGGAATACGAAGATGGTTAAATTGGGGCAAAGTTGCGCATTTATGTGCTCAATGTTACGCCGTTTAGAAAGTTTGGAAGTTTCGAGTAGTTCCAGAGATATCCAGAAAAAAACGAATTTTCGGTAAATCATTCTATTTTTTTCGTGGCTTTATTTTTTAATGAACTTCTAAATAAATAGCACATATACATTGCCATTTCTTCCATTCTTTCCAATGGTGTTAATAGTTTTATAACCTGACTTTTCCTCTATGTGTAACTATCATGAACTCTTTTTTTCCTATGGGAGCCATTTTGGCATTCCATAAATTTAAGTTGGCATTGTTGTCCTAAAAATCGGTGAAATTGAATAAATAACCTTTATAAAGTATTTGGCTTTGATTTTTCCCATCGTTGGCGCGTAAATGATAATTCTGTATTATTGTCAATTGCTGAGTCTTTGAAAATGGAGTTCTCCAATGAAGAAAAAGGAGATATGATAAAACTTTATTGCAATAATGATAGAAACAGTTTGAATAAATAAATTTGAAGTATATCTTAAGATGTATCCCAAGAGACGACAACCACAACCAAATTTGACCAAATTAATGGACAGAATTCGCGATGGGTTTGGCTCGTTTGAAAAACTTAAGATTAATTATACCTTATTATTAATGATTTCTTTAGTTTCTTCATCAATCCTATCTCCAGATTTTTTCAGGGTTTTTTAAAGGAACCATGCTCAGCTAAATTTTTATCCAATAAGTTGAATAAAGATCGGTGGGGTTGTCTTCTCTCGGCATACCTACATGTTAAGATGATACACTTCCAATATATTCATACTGTTTCTATTATTCTTGTGATAAAGTTTTATCATATCACGTTTTTCTTCATTGTAGAACTCCAATTTCAACGACTCAGAAATTGACAATAAATACAGAATGTCATTTACGTGACACCGATTGAAAAAATCAAAGCCAACGACTTTATAAAAGTAATTTATTTTTTTCTTGGATTTTTAGGACAACAAGGCCAGCTTATGAAAATCGTCAAAAAGTTTATGATAGTTACACATAGACGAAACGTCCGGTTACAAAACTATTAACACCATTGGAAAGAGTGAAAAAAGTCGCAATGTAAATGTGCTATTTACTTAGAAATTCATTAAGAAATAAAGTCAGGAAAAAATAAAATGTTTTTCCGAAAATTCGGTATTTTCGGAGATCTCTGGAACTACTGAAAATTTTCAAATTTCTTAAACGGCGTATTGTTGAGCACATAAATGCGCAAATTTACCCCACTATAACCATCTTCGTATTCCCTATAGTTTCCGAGATCCCAATGGTGAGTGTATAATTAGATAGATAAAGTTAATATAAAAGTAATATGAGGTAATCATACAATAATAAAGATAAAGTACACTGACTATAAAATCACATATGAAGAAACAGAAAAGTATAATTATAAATAAAAAAAGGAGTTCATATTAGTTTCAATAGATGAAACCACTTGAATAAGAAAAATCAAAAAAATCGTACAAACATTCAATGAAATATACACTGGTAACTATGAGATCACTTGGATAAAAGATCTTACGCATATAAAAATAAATAGAACTTGAGTAACTATAAAATCACAAACATACGAATAATTATCTAATACTGAAACCATTTGCACTAATGTTTTTGTTTTATTTTATTCATGCAGAACTGTTGCAGCAGTCTAATTTCACTGGTAGAAAATTTCACAAATTTTTGCACGTTTTATACATGATGATAAATCTATGTATTGATTTTTTCAGTTGCAAAAATGACTCGGTTTTCTGTATGTTTTCTGGTTGGAAATTGAATGCAGTGGGCCCAAAAAACGATAAGACCTCTGCCCTACCGTTTGAAGTGTGATAGTATATTTGTTTCTGTTACGTGTAATGTAGTTGTGGCTGGGTCTGATTAGTTTGTTCTTTTCTATATATTGATTCAAGGCAAGTATTTTATAGAATAGTTACCTCAAATCAAATTTACCTGAATCTTCATGTAGTTTGTTTGCTATAGAGAGGAGGTTTTTTAACATTAATTTCAGAAATTTTCTTTGGATTACTTCTAACGGGTACAAGTAAATTTTTGATACCCCACCCCATTCTATTAATCAATATAATAGGTGACTTTGTACTAGAAGAGAATTTTTTTTTCTGTTCCATGTTCAGCTCATCTTTAAGTTCTCGGTACTTATAAAGGATGCTTCTCAGTTTTTTACAAGGAATTTTACATGGCGGTCCCACTTCAAGTGAGAATCTATGATGACTCTCACCATTGGGATCTCGGAAACTGTAGGGAATACGAAGATGGTTAAATTGGGGCAAAGTTGCGCATTTATGTGCTCAATGTTACGCCGTTTAGAAAGTTTGGAAGTTTCGAGTAGTTCCAGAGATATCCAGAAAAAAACGAATTTTCGGTAAATCATTCTATTTTTTTCGTGGCTTTATTTTTTAATGAACTTCTAAATAAATAGCACATATACATTGCCATTTCTTCCATTCTTTCCAATGGTGTTAATAGTTTTATAACCTGACTTTTCCTCTATGTGTAACTATCATGAACTCTTTTTTTCCTATGGGAGCCATTTTGGCATTCCATAAATTTAAGTTGGCATTGTTGTCCTAAAAATGTAGTTGTGGCTGGGTCTGATTAGTTTGTTCTTTTCTATATATTGATTCAAGGCAAGTATTTTATAGAATAGTTACCTCAAATCAAATTTACCTGAATCTTCATGTAGTTTGTTTGCTATAGAGAGGAGGTTTTTTAACATTAATTTCAGAAATTTTCTTTGGATTACTTCTAACGGGTACAAGTAAATTTTTGATACCCCACCCCATGTTCCATGTTCAGCTCATCTTTAAGTTCTCGGTACTTATAAAGGATGCTTCTCAGTTTTTTACAAGGAATTTTACATGGCGGTCCCACTTCAAGTGAGAATCTATGATGACTTCTAAATATTCTCTCTGTGTTTTTGATTGTATTTCATATTTACGTCCTATTTTAATAAACTAGAAATGTGGCAGGAAAGGTTGGTAATTGCAGAATGGTACAAAATATGTTTCACCAATGTTCATGGAAGATGTTTGAGATAGAACCAATCTTTGATGAATTCCAAGTGTCTATCAGTTTTTTCTTTGACATCGAGCCATATGTTCTCCAAATAAAGCACTGCAGTGTCTTTTGCAAAACTGATAATTTTCCCAGCGGCTCCTACTGAGAATAACTCGTTCATATATAGAAAAGTATTGGCCCCAGTACCGTTCCTTGTGGTACTCCATATTTAATTGTTTTTCCACTACTTTTCACATTCCTTACTCTTACAATTTGTTGCCGATTTTCTAGGAATGATTCGAAGAACTTGAACGAGTTTCCTCTAATTCCAATATTTTGTAAGGTTTTGAATAAATCTGTGTGGTTTACGGTATTAAAGGCTTTTGACAAGTCAATGAAGACTGATGGTTTGTTATTGTCTAGGTTTTCATAGATAAGTTCTTTTCGTTGCATTACAGCATTTTGAGTTGACTTTCCTTTTCGAAAACCAAATTGGGATTCAGATAAAATGTTATATTCTTTATGAAAAGAACTGCATCTTTAATCAATTTTTTGAGAATTTTGCTCATATTTGTTACAAAGGATAGGGGAGACCGGGGATAGTTGGCCAATTTTTCAGATTTGTGTTTTTCAATAAGTATATTTATCAACGCAAACTTAGGCCTGTGTTATTTATCAGACTGTTAGCTTATAAAGTTTACTTTTATAGTTTCCAAAATGTCTTCATTCACTTGTTATTTGACATTTTTTGAACAGACTGAAACTTAGTCAACCCACCACGCACCCGGGGTTACTTGACACGTGGTATGGGGTTGGATGACTTTACGCAAGAACTTCTAAGAAATTATACAATTATATTCAGATACAAATATGTTGAAGAAAAACAAACATATATTCCCTTAAAAAAAACAAAATTATTATAAATATGTAGGTATACATATACCTATGCGCATACAATATTGATTATTAGTCATTAGTTTTGTCGTCAGAATTACAAATAATGCAATTGTAAAACAGTAGATTTCAGATTTATTCGTGTAGCCCCACTGTCCTTGCATATTTTCGTTCCAATTCCTTTTAATTTATCTGCTGCTTTCTTTCATGCAACTACCAATTTTTGTTCTAGGAGCCTATTTTTTTCGGTAGTGTCTGTATAAATTGTGCTCGTACGCATGCGCGTATTTCTTTTTAAGTTTTGCCTTGGTGCCGCTTTCGGTAACGGCTTTATCATTTCCGGCGTTGTTTCAAATAACCTAGAGGTGGAAGGTTTAGGCGAAGTGTGTAACTGTGGCGTCGTTAAATTTTTATCTGGAGTGTGATGTTGATGCAGACTATCTTGAGGTGCTTTTTGAATTGGCGATCCATGGATTGCCTCACTCTCTGCAAATTTCGTATTATTCTCTATTCTCGATCATCAGCTGTTGTCGGTGTTGATGCAGTAGGTCGGTTATTAATTTGTTGATCCAAACTGCTGCTAGAAGCGATTGGGTTCGATGTTGTTACGGTATTGTTGGTGATAGTTTCTGGCCTGTCGGTAACGTAAGATCGTGAAAACTCCAAATCGCGGAAAATGTTCTCATTTAAAGGAGATATTCCGGAGACCTGAAAAACAGCTTGAATATTTTCAATTGTTGCAGCCAAAGGAAGTGCCTTTTAACAATCCCAAGGATATCGTATATTGACATAGATTTCCCTGAATGGTTTGTCATCCAGTTTTCGCTTGCTGTGTTAACAAATTTCTTATATTGGCCATACACAGTCCTATCCAGTGGCTAGAGCCTATGACTACAATGCAGGGGAACGATAATACCATTACCCATGAAGTAATCTAGAGTCTTTATTGAGAGATGTGAGTCGTGGTTATCTAGCAATAAGAACAGGTCTATCTCGAGTAGGTCTGGCGTGCTGGAGAAAATATTCGGCAAATGCAAAAAATTGGTCTTCCTTCATCCACCCCATAGGATTGGCAGTCCCAACTGACCCAACTGGTCCACCATGTATAAAGTGAGCTTTGTAGTTTACTCTCGGGAACACAAAAAGAGGCGGTATGACATTTCCTATAGCAGAAACACCAACTGCTACAGTTACCAGAGTGCCCCTTTCACCTGATGTCATCTTTCCCAACTGCTTCACTCCACGGCGTGCTACAACTCTATAAGGCGTGTGGACTGTCTTGCCTACATTACAAATGTCACCTGGAGTTAATTTTAAACGGTGGTAAAATAAATAAAATAAATAAAAATACAACAACTTCTCATACTCATAACTAACAAACGACAAGTGCTATCTACCTAACCTTACGGTGAGATGTGCGCATGCGTCTTCCGCGAATGTGGGCGAACTTGCACGAATATACAGTTTATATTTTCTGAGTTTATTTTAGTTAGTCAACCTGCCCCTATGGCCAGCTATCCCCGGTCTCCCCTACTAGTCTATAATTGACTACTTCGTCTCTGCACCCAGTTTTAAAGATAGGAATCACTATTGATTGTTTCAAACAAAATGGAGAGTGACCTGTTTTAATTGCCTTATTGTTTATGTATGTTATAGGCACTGTGATGTATTCAGCTACTAATTTCAATGTTTCTATTTTCAAGTCATCAATTCTAGGTACTTTATGATTTTTAAGCTTTTACCGACTAAGAATACCGACTACAAAATATATGCACTTTGAATGTATGTTTGCTTTTTTAATTATGTTCTTGCGTTGTGTGCAGTAAACGAGCACCGATTTTGATGATTTCTTTGTCTGGTGAGATAAGAGTTGAGAAACAGTGCCATATTTTTTCATCGAAGATTGAAACAGAGCTCATTTCCGTCAACATTTTATAGGATATCTTAAAAAACAAGGATTCCGAGTTAACTACTAATGCGTTTCACACTGAGAATATAGTGTGGCCGGGTATACGCAATTTATTTTAAATGGGAAAAGGGCAAACGGTGTTGTCATTCTTTAAATTTACCTGACATATTTTCCTGTGTAATTTTTTTAATAAATAGGTTATTATTATTATCAATTAAACATAAAAATGTAAACTCAACCAAAGTGATACCAAGATTCCCAGTTTGAAACGCATATTTTGAAATATACAGAATATATCTATATCTATACTGATATATATATACAAGTAACGACTTTTCGTATGACCACAAAAATCTCGGAAACTACTGATCCGATTTAGATTTTTTTTAAATTGATTTTTCTATATTTGCGCATGTGACATAGGCTATATTTTATGTATGTTTGGACCTCCTAGGTTAAGGGTTCCATATCTGTAATTCCCAAAGAAGTATCACTGAGCTCTATGGCTGAATTTTCTTGGAGTTTTCGATACATATTTGTGTGAAGTATGTCACTGGACTGTTTTGTGAGAGTCTGTCAGTGCGACTGGAATTTAAAGGTAGAGGGTTCCATACCGGAAAATCCTTAAGATATATGTAGGAAAAATTATCATGTTATTCTCTCTTGGTGCATATCTGTGGATTGATCTGGGTTGGACTGGTTCTACGTGCGAGTAGCTCTCATAGAAGGGCTCCATACTACCAAGACTTTTAATGACTTTATGTTTTCGTAGCACAATCTACGAAAGTGTTTGCCCAGGAAGTGCCGGGTAAAAGAGCTAGTATATATACATAACTTGTTTAGAAATATGAAAAAAAGAATAAGTATCATTTCTTATCCAACATTATTAAATGACAATATAAAAAAAACTTCTGATGATTTTTCAAGAGGATGGCTATCCTAGTATTCTAATTAATAGAATTCTTCATAATATACCTAAGAGACAAGTCCTTCAAAATTCACAAAATAGACCAGAACTAAATATAAATTATGTATCTTTACCACAAGTAGGAGATCTATCTAATAAGCTGATAAACTCAATGAAAAATGATAATATTAGTATACCTAAAAAGAATACGCTCACTGTTAGAAAATTATTCAGCAAACTAAAAGATGATATTCCATTAGACAAACAAAAAGATGTCATTTACTAAATACCTTGTAGCTCATGTAGTTTAGTGTACATAGTTCAAACCTCTCAACAACTTAAAAAACGAATTATTCAACACAAAAGTGATTTTGAAAACCCTAACAAAAAATGTGCTAATGCATATTCGTCAAACAACACATTTAGCTAACTATGAAAATCCTAAAATTCTTGAAATTGAATCTAATCTTCGAAAAAGATCATTCCTAGAGATGTTCCATATATCAAAAAATAATGACACTATGAATCATCCGTCCATCTGATTCATATTAGATAGGAGATAAACTGTATTTAAAAAAAAACATTTTGTATAACATAATAGAGAATATCCATATCACATATACACCTGCAAACATATTATATTTATACAATCTCCCAGTATTAGTATAATTTAAACAAATGAAACTTTAAATTGATAATAACTGACCTAAATAAATAATTAGTCCTTTGACAGAATATTTCAAAATTATTTCGTAGCTGCTATTGAAATGAAGATCTTAAATCTTAAATCTTAATTTATAAGCAAGCGGTCCAAATATTATTATTGATATGTACATCCTGAGGTTTTTCTAAATTTGTCAATTTTTAATACCCTCACAGTTTTGGTAAGAATTATTATATTTCTAATATTATAGCATCCTAAATCCTGATGAAGACATGTATTATGTCGAAATGTTGAAATGAAAAATAGAGTTTACAAAATTGGCCAATTTTTGCTGTTTTTCCAGTTATATCTACTAAACAATATATATATATATATATATATATAATAAAAATATATTCTTGGAGATGCAGTCAGGTAATGTATAAAATTCTTTGAATTAAGCCAAGCTTTCGAGAATGTTTAATCTCTTCTTCAGGGCAAAAGTCGTAAGTTTTGAATAAATATTCTAAAAACAGGAAAGATTTCATAGTTATCAATTACTATGAAATCTTTTCTCTTTTCAATATATATATATATATATATATATATATATATATATATATATATATATATATATATATAATTTTTGCAAAAAAATAAGACCTACTTTATTGGTTGGTGTACTGAAAAATATATAATTATGTCAATACTATAAGTACATACTTTTAAAGTTGGTGCCAAAAGTCTTAAATGTACCTACCTTTCTGTACCACTTCAAAATTACCAACACCAATACAATTAACACTATTCTGCATTTTAGAAAGCACTTTCGATCAGGTCAAAAACAGTCAACGGTCAAGTCACCTTTTAAACAAAAAAACCCAAAGCAAAATACACACAGATACACACACCTCAAATTTATAATGCCCGTCTGTTTGCGTCGGGTTTTTAAGTAAAACAATAATAATACTTACTCTACTCCTTAGTTTCCCTCCAATGAAAGGTTGGAAAATATCCAAAACTAATTTTAAGACAAACGACTGATGAACCATGTGCACCTCCTTCAGTCTTAATGGCATGGCATATTGTATAAAGGTCAACAATAAGAAACTGAATGAAGGATTGAAACCGGTCACTTGCTTTATACCCATGCCATTGCAATCCACAATGACAACTACACCTTTGATTTGAGTTTCTGGCTCCAAAACTGCTGCCACATGTAGGAGGTAAAACATTCTGAAGAGATGATCCGAACCAACTTTAGTTGCATCCCATGCGGCTAAAATAATATAGAACAATTATTAAATGAGAAAATAATATGTCTACTTATTAGAGAATGTAGGTAATGGAAAAAGTTTAATCGTTTCATATGGAAATAATATGGATACGTTTTAGAGAAAAAACACATCGAGAGATCTGAAGAAATCATCTCCAGAACCGAATTTTATATCATGTCTTTGCTTGAGTCTTGAATCATCTCTTTGATTACAGTGATTTACTATCCAGCATGTTGTGTAGTGTGAACAAGCATGCAGACCAGTGTTAATTATGTCATAAGTCAATGTCATATTCCACTAGTGTGTCCATATATCTGTCACGTATTGACTCTAATAAACATAGTAGGTCACATTACGGAACACGCCTCACATAATTAAATTTTTTCATTAAGTAAATGTTATAACACGAGTATCTAAATTTCAAAAACTGGAATTATAAATTGAAGGACACTGTCACGTCACGTAACTGTCAATTTACTCCAATTATATACAAATGTATTTAGGGCTTCTACATATATTTCAATGTTGCTCATTAAAATATGCCTGCCCCTAATGATATTTCGAGACTATTTAACGATATTACTCAAGCAAATACATGATCCATTCGTGATGTACAAGATGTTGTCAGTGGGAGATGCGTTCAGTGGGATATGCGGTCATCCCGTTTCTCTTAGCTATGCGAAGAACGATATACGGTCAAGATACTAAAAGGGTTTAACCATAATAGCGTTGCGTTGACTAAGGTAAAATTATATCAACTCTGTGTAATAAATAAATAATGGACAGTAAAATTCAAGTTATTGCCACCATTAAGAGCAAACCTTCGGCGATAGATAATAGCCACGTAGGTATATCGGGAATATCGCCAAAATACTGTTTGCTGCAGTGGCAGAATACAAACCAAGGATAATTTTCCTTTGAAAATTGTTGTACATCAGACTTGGCAAATGCAGAAATGAAAGTTACTTTCTTCCGAGCTGCGAAAAGAGCAAGAGAAGAGACTTAGAGAGAACTTATTGGAATAATGCTTGCTGCGGATTTTTTTTTCCGGATGCACAAATATATGGTTGTTATTTTCATTTTGGCCAATGTTTGTGGCGCCAGATTCAAGAAGTTTATTTGTTAGAACAATATATAAACAACGACAAAATAAGAAGGATTATTTATCCGTTTATGAGCTGGTCTAGCTTTCCTCCGTCCTGAAGATGTTGATAATGGATGGCTATATATACTGGCAATTGCAGATACTTTCTATTTTACAGACCCACGGTTTCAAAATACAAATATTTCAATAACCATGTGGAATTGCTACCGAGAGAGATACCCCTTGAACAATGCTGCGAAAGGATGGAACTACAGGATAAACTGTTTTATATGAAGAGCCAATCCAAGATTTGTGACATTAGTGAAGCACCTCAAGTCGGAAGCCGAAAAAACAGAACTGCAAATAATGAGATCTGAAATGAATTTAGGTGTAAAACGAAAAAAGAAATATATTCAGTTAGGTGAAAGAATAGACAAAAATATTCTGCAAAATGAGAAAGATGGAAAAATTATTGTAAAAATTGAAATTTTTGTTTGCAATATTATTAATTTAGAAGTTTCATAAAACAATATTCTACGTTTATAAATTTATTGTATAATTAATTTTTTGTCCACATCCAAAAGTTTATATTTTATATATGTATTGTATTTTTTTTTTCATTGACCGCATTCTGTACTACTTCTACCAATGCAGTGAACGTTAATGCCACCTTCGACCGCATTTCGCACGTCCCACTATTTTCGTCTTCGACCGCATTTCGCACGACCCCATCTCCCACAGCTTCGATTCATTCCATGACACAATAAGGAAGATTTTGTTTAGATATTACAAGCTATATCGCTTGAATATTTTAAACAAAAGAGAGAAGCGGAACATACTAAAGACTACTTAAAATACCTACTGGATAAAAAAAAACATACATAAACAAAGTAAGACTCACAAATTAATCCTTAAGAAATCATGTGACTATAGATCCCCTCAATGGTTTAATACATGGTTGATTTGCCATTAAATCTATTAAAAGGATATCAAGGACCTTCATAATGATATTTACCTCCAATATTCACGACTAGAACCCTTCTGCCCATATGGTCCCTATCTTTGAGTATATTGACGATGTTATGTTCTGTGAATGACGCTTTTTCATCCTCTGGTAATAAGTTTTCCAATAGTTGCTTGTACTTTTCTTTCAATTCAGCCATTTTCTTCATCTTAAATTTGCGATAATTGAATGACTATTTATTGAAAAGACTCACAGTTTATAACATTCAGATGCAGAAAAGTTGATATCAGGTAAAACTTTTTTATTTGTAGTCAAATTTTAATTTTTTTACTAGCAAATGGTACCTAGATAAAATGACTAATGTCAATTTTCATACAAAGTCTTCGGTTAAATGTAATCGTTTAAGTTATTATACAGGGGAAGATTGTTATCTAACCCTATTTTTTTAAACATTCTGTGAAGTAATATCGTAACCCAGTTCTATAAAAATATCAATAGTTGTTGCATATTTTGTTTAATGTCTTTAGATGTATTGGCAATTTTTTTAGAACGAAACTAGTTGGTAAATAATTGTAGTCAATGGATGTAGATATACTGTAGTATATCTACAGGATATTACCCTGTGACAGATCGTTCTTATGTTATTTTTAATGGAACACTCTATATTTTGCATTAAATTCAAATGCTACATTTCTTTACGATTCCAACAATGTAAAATTATTTTACATTATTATTAATACAGGGGTTTTAAAGAGTTAAGATCGATTTAATTAAAGAATTGTAATGATTTCAACTTCCTGTATATAACTTAAATAATAACATAAAGTGAATTTCTCGCCTGTGTCGATTATATATATGATGTGCTCTAGTTACCAGCAATTTTTATACTATTGCGTGAATTGCTTACAGGGTAAGTCAAAACTTAAATAGGTACTTACAATATTTTCCCGAGCTCTTCTAACCAATAACCCTATATTTTATAACATGGATAAAAAAAACGTCATTTTAGTTCCTTATACCTATAATGAAAATAGTCTGAGATATTCATGTTTTATTAAAATTTTTGGTATACCTTCAGTTTGTGATAATGAAAATAACACACTGTAAAAAACCCTTCAGAATCAATAAAAAAGTCTATAACTAAATAAGATAACAATTTGCAGTATCAATAACAAACCAAGCGAGTTTGACATCAATTGAATATTTGAGATAGTAGCATACTTCTAGATAATTCAAAAATATAAAGGTTAACAGTGCCAGTGCCTAAAATTTTTGTATACAATATTATTTTTTATATCTGTATTAACGCAGCTATTGAAATATAGGAAAGGGATAGTTCTTAACAAACATTGCTATTTTGAAAGAATTTGGTGAAGAAATGAGTCCACATGTTTACATTATAAGGTTTTATAACAATCTTTTACTTTCCTATATAATTACTAAAACAAGAGTATTTTACTAAAGACTGAATACGCAATATGAAATTATCATTCTATCTACCACTTGCTTAATAGATTTTTTAAATTAGACTAGAATTAAAAAGTTAAGAGACTTTTTTAAATCTAAGTGAAGATAATTGAACGTATTCTAATGGTAACCATTTCAAGGAGCATGACATAAATTGGCATATTTTTTTTCTGATTAGGTACAAAAGCTCCTTCCGAAAAATTGCATTCTCATTTTGTGTTTTATAATAATGAGACCTATTATCAACATATAAGTTAATTACGTATGAAAATTTGCATAAAATAATTATGAATTGATTAAATTACTTTACAGTTATCATGACATGCTCTTTCTTAAAATATTTGTTTGAAAAATAGTAGCTGTATTATTTTGAAAATAATCACTTACACGTCCATATGCACTCCAGGCAAACCATTTGCAAGGTCAAAGGAATAATTTCAAGATTTCGTCGTCATCATGTTTGAAATAGATTTTATCATCTTTGTCCAAGAGCTCTTTGAGTTCAGCTAATGCTTGCTGTACAATTTCAGGTATTTCCCTCAATTCTTTTTTAGCTATTTCCATACACTTTGAATCCGGCTGTGCCGTATTAAGGGAAAATTTCGATGCCATTTCTGCAGAAAGATTAAGTAATCTTTGATAACAAGATTTTAAGAAAGGTTTTACGTGGGGGGATTAGTTAATGTAGCAAGAGAAAACATATTGCTAATAATCACCTACTGGTGAATTCAAATGGTTAACTCATGAAGAAATCACAAATCTAGATATTATATCTGTGACAAATGACAGCGTCTACGGATATTTTTACTATCCTCAAGAATTACAGGATAAGCATGCATATCTTCCATTTTTAGTAGAAAGTATCATTCCAACTCATTCTAAAAGTAAAGTTCGCAAATTGATTCCAAATTTAAACGAAAGTATATTGTCCACTATAAGAACTTGAAACAAGCTGTCAATAATGGTCTTAATACAATTATGAGAAATAGATCAAGGAATAATTTGGGAAAAGCTTTTTATAAATTAATGAATAATGCCGTCTATGGTTAAACAGATTGGAAAATATTTGTAAGACTATTGGAGGTGGTGCATTTATAGCTCGTGCAAATTTCAAGAGTTCAATATTCTCCGAGAATTTTGTTGCTATTCAAATGGGAAAAGTTAAAGTACATTATGATAAACCATTATATTTGGGATTCTGCATTTTGGAAATATCCAAGACTATAATGTATGATTTCTATTATGGATGTATAATAAAAAAGGAATTTGGACAGAATGCTTCTCTTTTGTACACTGACACATATTCATCAATCTTGAAAGAGAATACAAATAATTTTTATGAATTCATTAGCGATAATGTGGGTAGATTTGATACATCCAACAATTATGAGAATAACAAATTCAATATTCCAGTAACACCATCAGTCTTGGGTAATATCAAGGATGAGTTTCCGAATCATCCTTTGATTAGTTTTTATGGTACTGGTGCTAAAGCATACTATGTAAACTCACTTGAGATTTAAGTAAAACGGGCTAAAGGTATCAAAAAATCTGTGATAAGGAACGGAAGGAACGGTGGAAAAATATTCAGAAAGATGAATTCATTCAGAAGCATATCACATGTTATGTATGTATACTGAATTGAAAAATAAAGTAGCCCTATCACATCACGAACTCTTCCTTGGGGTCATTGTGATATAAAATTTTATCAAAATGATCCTCTGTTTGTAACGACCTATTATCATAAATCATTCCCACAAACAGACTCCGACAGCAGATTGGATTATCCACTATATCTTTTGGATGCTGAATTGAATAAATAATGCTCAAACATTATAATATCCCAAAAAATATCAACTGAGAAATTCATATCCATTTCAATCTAATTTATATTTTTTCTTTTGATTTTATTTACCTTATTTTTTTATAATTACTTATTTTATAAACTTTTTTTATTCACCTATTTTATTTACTTTATTTTTTATTTCTTTTTTATTTACTTTTTTTCTTATTTTTTTATTCTTTTATTAACTATTCTCGTTTCCTCATAAGATTATCATTAAATTTGAAAAAATGTATTACCATGTTTTTACCAGGTTTCTACCATATTTTTACCATGTTTTTGCCATATTTTAACCGTGTTTATACCAGGTTTTTTACAATTTTTTAACCAAGCTATTGACAAGTTTATAATTGATATAACTATTTCTCTTCCACATTTATCACTAAGAAATGCAATTGTTGACAAAAAACATGAATGTTTTTTTTTCTTTTTAATCCGCTCTAATAGTTGGATGAGTGTTCTAATATTACATATTACCTATAATATTATATTGGTAAATTCATCTTTTTGAACATAAATGTAACTGTGTACATGTATATGTACTTATCTATACTTATAGAGTTAACTTTCCTTAATTATATTGTAATGTGAGAACTCACCCAAATAATAAATGACACCCACACACACACACAAATATCTAGAAGAACACTCTGGAGCCCCGGAAGCACCTGGATTACTCTCGAAGGAATATATTGGGAAATACGTCCAGAACAATATATTAGAACGAACGAGATAGGAGGTTAAGTGGATTTAAATATTTTTTACAAAAAGACCGACGTTATTATTTGGTGCACTGAAAAGTACGAAATAATATTAATTCTATTGGTGCTGGTACTTTTGAAGTTGTGCAGTTGCAGTTGGATTGATAACTTTTGGCACCAACTTCGCAAGCACCAGCACCAATAGAATTAATATTATTTCGTACTTTTCAGTGCACCAACTAATAACGTTGGTCCATTTTTTGGTAAAAAATATTTATTTTAAACTTTTGAGTGTAATATTAGTCACGAAAATCGTTGAACGTCTCTAATACCACTAATATCCTATAACCCACGTATATTCTTTGCCTTGTCCTTATTATTACTATGTGTAGAGATCTCAAAACATCGCGGCGGAAATATGCTTGAATATTTTAGTTGTTACCATTTTATCACCGATTTTACTTGAAAACCGTAACTCTAAGGAAAACAATTTCATTATAAATGTTGTTACAAATGCTATTGTCTTTCATGTACTGTCCACAATTTTTTTATTTTTGAACGAAATCATCCTCTCCACAAACCAAAAATGCACATATTTGAGAATTTAACATGCATCTTACTCGAAAACCGTAACTCTTTGAAAAAATTTTCAATTTAAACGTTTCCGGATATTGTCCTATCTTTAGTTATACCAACACAGATTTTCGATTTTCGAGAAAAGTTGCCCCCTACACTCCCTTCGGGGGTGGTTTACGCAGGAGAGGGGATTTCGGATTTGCGTTTTTATGAATATGGGACCATTTCTGAAGCCTCCTCTTTCAAATGAATCAAAAATCATCAAAATCAGAGTATGATTAATATATAAAACTCGCGAACGAACCAAAAAAAAAAAATGTAGACAGTCGAATTGTATACCTCCTCCGTTCGGGTTTCGTCGGTCAATAAACAGAGTCGACCACGGACGTTGACAGTTAGTCATAGATAGTCAGTGAGTTGAACGCAAGCAGCAGAGAACACTGAACATAAATAAATAATAAATATAGCGCTAAACGCTAGGTGGCGCTCTGGATATAAATGTGTATATGGTCGTGTAGTTATGAGTGTAAGTAAATAAGTGAAAATAAATCTAACCCAGTTTTAATATAAATCCCTATTACAATATTACCTGAAATATATAATTTAAATTGTATCCACTGTTTCTATATGAATAAACATTGTTATTATATTAAAAATCTGTTTTTATTCAATCATTGAAGATATTATATAAAGAATGTATATCTACTGCATTAATCATTATCGTTTTGATAAAAAAATAACTATCTAATCCGATTCTCAAATTCATATTATGACTTTTTCTACTACAAAATGATCAGTACAGATTTGTTCGCTTTACTGTAAACATGAGTAAGGTCTTGATAAATTTGGACGCTAGAGAAAATGTGGCTAAGGATCAGTTTTACGGCGATATGTAGCTGTTGGAATCAAAGTGTCACCCGATGGAAAATATGATATACAAGGAAAATTATTCAAGAATATCGCTGAACCAATCGATGGAGACAACTGTGTAACTAACAAATTTCTTGAAAATGAAGTCAGCGAAATAAAGAAACAAATACTTGAAGCACTTCAAGCTTCTATACATGAAGCATTCGACAATGTGAAGCGGAAAGAGGAGTAAACCGCTGCAGCTTTGAAAGCTTCAATTGATACTGCGATTGCTTATATATCTCGACAAGCTGGAACAATTTTTAATGAAAAAAAATCTGAAGCCATAATCTCACTTGAGCGAAAATATGTTAGAGTAGAGCAGAAGATTGCTGATTTAGAAAATAAGATCATTAATCCGAATCAAGGTCCAAGATTAGCTTCCTCAGAATCTTGGTTTTCACCTCAACAATTACATGAAAGAATTGAAAAATATTAATCATGAGTTCTATTTCATATAAATAGCTCAGCACCTCTACTTGAATGAATACAATTTGTGATACCCAAGCCATTATCTATACGTTGAGATACCGATATGCAATAAATATCATCAAACACCAAACAATATGACAAGGTATTATACAGTGTGTCCCAAATTGAGTGGGATATCATAGCTATCTTTGTTATTAATAAAGACACAGTTTGGGTTAAATGAGCAATGATGTACAATTTATTAGACTCATTTATATTCTGCTTGAAAATCTACAAAATTCCAAACAGTTCCTAAGATATTCGAATGAAAACAAAAGATTACGTTTGCGAAAAAGCTCAATACATATTTCCATTATCGTGAAAGTTATGGAAAACTGGAAAACATTTGAGTATCAAAGTTGCTTGATAGATTAAGATAGACTCATAACAATATTCAAAATAAAAATCATATCCACGGTTTTCGAGATAATGACATTAAATTTATATTTTTGAATAGGCGCCATCTTTGATTTTATCATAAAAATAAACTCTTATGTTTCTGCCTCCAATGATGTGCAACAATTTAGGTTTCAAGTAATAAATTGCTTCTTATTTGAAACATTTTACGTTATATCAAGTAGGCCATGAAAATAAATGCGTTATATTGTCATGCCTTCAAACTAAGTAACATTTTGAGCTGTCAGTTTTCAGTTAATTATGTGTCATTTGAATTGAAGATATGGTGAATCATAATACTCATAATAATAATTGAAGTAAAATATTCGAAATAAGGGTTTCAGTAATAGTAAATTAATCTAAGTGAAATGGCCAGTTTTCCAGTAAATGAGCAATATGATATGTTTTGTGTCTTCATGAAATGTAACAAATACTCTCGCCTCGCCGCTCAAGACTATCAAAATAGTTTTCCAGAAAGACGATAGCCAAATATAAAAATATTTAAGAGATTGAAATCAAATATGCAGAAGCATGGATGTTTGAGAAAACCTTCTCGTGCAATAAAATGTACCTACCTGAAAGAAATGAATCCAATGGATCCAAAGGTATCCATTCGGCTGATAGAAGTACTAGTTGGAATGAAAAAGTCTGCTACGTCTAGAATTCTAAGAAAATATAGATTTATTCTCTATAAACTGCACGTTGCTCATACTCTACAGCCAAATGACTACCAATCACATTTTGCAGATTCGTGGGTAATAAAATGACAGAGAAGGAAGATTTTATTAATCACATTCTTTGGACTGACCAATCTTATTTCAGCAGGTGTGGTGCGTTCAGTCGTCACAATGAACACCATTATAGCCAAGATAATCCCCATATAATTATACCGAGGCGAAACCAGATCTGTTTTGAATTTAATGTTTTTTGCGGCATAATGGGGAATCCTTAAATAGGTCTTATAATATTTGACGGAACTTTAACTGCGGCACGTTACCTACAATTGCTGGAAACGATATTGGAAGGGTTTTTGGACGAAATACCATTAGCATAAAATTTTGCAATATGGTACCAACAAGATGGTGCTCCTGCTCACAATGCCAATGTTATAAATTATTCAAATAATCGTTTTAATAATCGAGTAATAGCTACTTATACACCTATTAGATGGCCACCCATATCAGCAGACCTAACACCATTAGACTTCTTTATATGGGGTACCATCAAAAACAAATTGCATGATAGTAATTTTAATTATAATAATATTGAACAATTAAGGGAACCAGTAGAAGAAGCACATTGGCTAAAGTAACAAACACTATTTTGAAACGATGTCAATTATGTTTGGCAAACAATGGCCAACATTTTGAGCATTTGCTTTAATCAATGACCATTTAACAGAGATAGACAGAACACTTCATTGATATAAATATTTTTTACAAAAAATTGGACCGACGTTATCAGTTGGTGCACTGAAAAGTATAAAATAATATTAATTCTATTGGTACTGGTACTTGTGAAGTTGGTGCCAAAAGTTATCAATCTACCTGCAACTGCACTACTTCAAAAGTAACAGCACCAACAGAATTAATATTAATTTATACTTTTCAGTGCACCAACTGATAACGTCGGTTCAATTTTTTGTAAAAAATATTTTTTCAATAAATTTGCTTCTGCTTTGTATTAACTTGATTCAATATAGTATAAACTATTTTTTCGTTTTGCTTGTAATATTTTTCAAAAATAACTTTGTAACATTTATCTGTTATTTTTCCTTCCTGTATTTTTAAAGATATTCTTCCTCGTCCTGCCACAATCATTTGGTGATCATTTGACGCTATTTTCAGTAATTCTTTTTCAGATACTATATGTGAGAAGTACAATCACTATCTAGACACCAATTATTTTCCCCAGCATCATCACTCAATGAGAAACACTTAGCATTAAACGTTTTCTCAATCTATTTTCTATCTTTATTTTCCTTATTTTGTCACACTGTTCAATTTTATGGCCTGTCTTCTTATATAAAGTGCATTTTATGAATTCCCTTTCATTCTTAGCATAGAATGATCCTTCCTTATCTTGGTTTTTGTTTTTTCTAGCCTCAGACTCTTCTACCATTTTCCTATTCCTTTTCCGTCATAAGTTGTAAGTAAACTATATAACATCATGATGCTTAACACTTCAGCATCAATTTCTAATTTCAAGTCCTTTAATTTTTCAACTACATCCATAAAAGAGTTAAAGCGATCTTTTACATGTAATCTTTTCAATACAAGTTGTTTCAGTAAAGTAGCTTTTCTTGCGGGACCGCAGCTTTGATGAATTGATTTTAATCTATCCCACACTTCCTTTAACTATTCCTAGTAACAGGATAGTCGATTACCCTGATAGTGACAACGGAAATAGCTCTTATAATATACTTGACATCGTGTACTTATACACAGAGTCAATTAATATTGAATTGACTCCTTACGAAGATCAAAGAAGATGATCAAAGTGCAATAATATTCTGATGAGATGCATGAATTAATTTTCTGGTCGTGTACGTCTATAGCTTGTAGAACTATAGAAATACAAGCAAATTTCTCCGAACCTCTATTAAGCTACTCATTATGTAATGCTCTTATATATAACTTGATTTAGATATACAGTGGAACTTCCTCATAGCGAACGTCCGTGTAACGAATTTCTCTATATAACAAACTGTTTGTAAAATCTTCATATTCATCACTGATTATTCTTGGAACAACACTGTTTAAACGGGTATTTATTAGATGGTATTTTTCCATAATTATGCCAGACATAGGTTATAAATCCCGACAGGTAACCATAAAGCATCACGGTGGGCGGGGGGTTTGTTTTGGAAGAATTGTAAATGTACAGGTATCTACCTACCTCTTACTTTCCAGATAGTTTAGTTTCAATTGAACCATTACGTGACCGTGAAAAGTTGTCTTGCGAAAGTAAACTTTTCAAAAACATAAATGTAAATACATAAACTGGTACGTATACATGCACTTTAGATACGAATGTATACATAGGTACATGTTTATAATGGTAATAAATAAAAAATAAGAAACGTTACACACTATGTTCTTTGACACTAGAAACAAATATATTCTGTATAACGAATTTTTTGAGTGGATTTAACGCTTTCGTAATAGGGAAGTTCTACTGTATTTTGACAAACACTTGCTATCGATTTCTTTTTTGTTTTATTCAATTTTTCTTTCATGCATCATCCAATATTATGATATATGTAGCTATAATTTTCTAGAAATTATCAAACTGCTTTGTACACATGTTCCACGGGGAAGTTATCTAATAGATTTAGCTTCTAGGGTGAGCGTGCAAAAAAGTTGGTTATAAAATTGAATGGAAGCTGGTGCGTTGGAGTAAATTGAAATTGTTTTGTTGGCAAGAAGATTGGATGGAAAGTTCCTATTGGATTGCTAGTATCTTATATATTTGATGGATGTGATATCTCCGTATACACAATACATTCTACGGAATACCAAAATTGTTATTGATATTTGCGCAAATGAGTTTATTTATCTTTCTTTATATTTGAGATCTGCAATACATCTTGCAACGAATATAATATAGAGCACTGATATAAAGATTTGTTAGTATTTAGTAGGATTTTTTCATATTTAATATCGAAAATTCTGAGTTATAAGAAGGAAGGTTCTGATATACCTACTCGAAAAAAGATTTGGTGAAAACTTTTACGATATTTCAACGATGTTATATGGGAGCTTCAGTATCCACTTTGCAGGTGATAAAAACCTACCACTAAGTAATTGAATTTCTTAATAAAGCATTAGGTTTGAATATGTCCGAAATCGAAAATTAAGTACCAAGAAATATAGTATAGTGATCGATGCAGTTTTTATACCATACTTATAGATAAATTTCAGTCTAATATATTGCAGTTACCATAAGCCTATTATATATATTTTTAGAGAAAATTATTAAAATCCCGATGGCCTGTAGTCAGCGGAAAGTTAAATTTTTCAAAATTCATTGAATTGAAATTTGAACAACCTTTTCATTGGTATACATACATGTTATTACATAAAATTGTCGTTTTGTTTTGGCTGTTGAATATAATGCAGACAGGGTTCGAGTTCCACTTCAAGGCAGAATTTTTTTTTTCGCCTATTTCTTTTCAATAAATATACTATATATTTTTTTAATCAGGGTCTATATTAAGATCTCCAGAAAATGTACAATTACATCAAATTTATATTGAGTGTTCATGTTTTATCAATATTTGTTATTTTTCTTTATTAATTTTTATTTTTTTACCTGTTCATTTTATTAAAAATTGCTTTGAACAAAAGTTGTAGGTACTGATTATATCTATAACCTAAAATTATTTTTGACGATATTTAAACTACGGCTCTTTTTTGATAATTTTTTAAATGTTTGAACGGTCGCCATTTTGAAACTGCTTACCCGATATTGCCCAATAACGAATTCGACCGAGATATTTGAGAGATTGATTTTTGTAGCAAATTTGAACTTGATACCTTCAAAACTGCGACCTCTATCGTGTTAACAAATTTCGTAATATCCCATATATATATATATATATATATATATATATATATATATATATATATATATATATATATATATGTATATATATATATATATATATAATTAAAGAAATCTATTAGTTCATTAATGAATGAGGTATAAAATATACCTCATTCATTAATGATCTAATAGATTTCTTTAATTATTATACATACTTACGTTAAACGTAATTTTGCTCTCAATACAAAGGTGGCGCGAATTGTGTCCCACTGGTAGATAATGTCTCAAAGTTTTTGACTACTTCCAGTTGCTTTTATATAGTTGGATACAGCTTCCACTTATGTGGCGCTGATGAAAGCTAACAACTACTACTACTAAACAACAACAACTAAATCACGTGATCCGCTTCTAGTGGGTGGTTGTATCTGACTAAATAAAAGCATAAAGGTGTAGAGCTTCATTCCTATTTATATATATATATATATATATATATATATATATATATATATATATGTATGTATATATATATGTATATATATATATATATATTGGACTAACTTATAGACATATTATAATATGCCGTTGAAATTTTTTCGAAATTCAAAAGTGTGAACGATCGCAATAGGTACATTTCTATAAGAAATTTACCTAAAAGTACAAATGGACTAAGTATTGTTGAACTTAACCATGTAAACTATGTAAATACTAATACAATATTGATATTTTGTATTGAGCTTGTGCAGTCCATCATATGTTTGACTTGTCAATAAACTGTATAAAAATGTAAATAATTATTGCTCGGAGTGTCAATAGATGTGAAAATATATTTTACAAAAAATTGGACCGACGTTATTAGTTGATGCACTGAAAAGTATAAAATAATATTACTTCTATTGGTGATGGTACTTGTGAAGTTGGTGCCAAAAGTTATCAATCTAACTGCAACTGCACAACTTCAAAAGTACCATCACCAATAGAAGTAATATTATTTTATACTTTTCAGTGCATCAACTAATAACGTCGGTCCAATTTTTTGTAAAAAATATTTATTTCACACTTTTGAGTGTAACATTAGTCCCGAAAATCGTTGAACGTTCACTATATCATATCAATGGAGATAGTACTTATCATATTACCCACGTATATTCCTTGCTTGTAGTTGTTATTATTGGGATCTCAGAACATCGCTGCGGAAATACGCTTGAATATTTTAGTTGTTACCATTTTAACACCGATTTAACTCGAAAACCGTAACTCTAAGGAAAAAATGTTCATTATAAATGTTGCTACAAATACTTATATCTTTCATGCAGTATCGAAAAATTTTCAATTTTCGACATTGACATTGTCCTCTCCACATAGCAAAAATACATATTTAACATGCGTCTATCTCGAAAACCGTAACACTTTTGAAAAAATGTTCAATTTAAACGTTTCCGGATATTGTCCTATCTTTAATTATATCAACTGAGATTTTCGATTTTCGAGAAAATTCACCCCCACCACCCCTTCGGGAGCGGTTTTCGGAGGGAAGGAGATTTCGGATTTGCGTTTTTATGAATATGGGACCATTTCCGTTCCGTTCGGGGTTCGTCGGTCAAAAATACGTTTTGTTTGTTGAAATCTTTGTGACCCAGGGGGTGCACTGTGGAAGCGGTCAGAAGAGGCGATACAACAGTTTTAATTAAACCCCGCCTCACTGCACTCGTTTTCTTCGCATAGAATATATGACACCAGTGGCGTCTCGTTCGTTTGAGTCCCATTTGTTATACGTCGAAATAATTAATGCCACAAAATAAATCTGGAGCTTGGTGAAAAAAAGTCAATGTCCAAAAGTTGCATGTTTCAGCAATATTATTAAATATAATCTAAGAGCCGGTGGGAGATCGACCTTCACCGATCTGATAACTCGATGAGATATATTTTTCATCAAATATAATTTACTACTTTAATAATGAAATTAGGTGTGCATAATTCTTTTTTAAAGTCTAGGATGTAACGATCTGCGAGGCTCGTTACATTTTCCTGTTTCACCTAATGGAATATTTTTTTATCTTTCCATTTTCTGCCCAGATATCAATGAGTTGATTTTATATCCGTGTTGTTAGTTGTCTAACTTTCGCGCTGATTTTCGATCTTTCGTGTAAATACGTGCTGAAGGAATACATGCGAATCCTCGGCTCTGTATCGGCGGGGGGGGAAGACTGATGAAGAGAGGGTATTTAAACCCTTGGGAAGATGTCTTTAGCTCTCTTTTTACCGTAGCTCTTTTTACCGTAGCTCTTTTACTGTAGCTCTTTTACCGTAGCTCTTTTACGGTAGATCTCTTCTACCTTCTGTCTATTACCGTCGATCTCTATTTGTTTCCTGGTGATAAGGATTCCTGAGTTGGTTCCGATCGTGGGCGTAGAGGAATGCCGAAATAAATAATGGCAAGTACTATTTTCTAATTTAGTTTCTTGAGAATTTGTTAATTAATTTCCGAAAAAACGAATTGAGAAGGCAGATAGCCCCATTTGTATCAATTACGCTTCGAAAAGAATTCTTCATGTAAAATATATTTTATTAGTATATGCCTTAGAGAGGTGTAAATAGCTTTGAATTTTAATATTTTAAAAATAGTAAGCCATTGTTTATTGTGTGTATTCGCGTTAGCGAGCGGGATACAGCTGTGGCCAGGATTGAAAATATCTCTGGAATTTGTTTTCATATTTTTTTTGTTACTTATTGTATTGCATACCTTCAGTTAACGTTTATTTTAATGAATTATTTGATATAAGAGAGCGATATAAAGGTCAATATATTGATTTTTTTTTTATTATTCCCTTCCCAATTATTACATTTAAAGAGTATCCAATCTACCATTTTATTTGTTCATTATATTCGAAGATCGAGAATGATCATTTTAAATAAATTCATGTACCTATTAAATTATTAATTAGATAGATCGAAATACCTGTAGATTATTATTATTAATTATTATATCAACTCCTTCATTTTTCTATTTTTTTTTTTTTTTGTTCAATCATTCTATATCTTTGAACCAGCTTAGATGAGTTAAAGCTGGATGTAATAGTTCATAGAGAGTATTATGTAATTGTCAGCTAAGCTACTAATAAGCTAATAATCCATGAATCCATTATTACATGAACGCTGGTGAACATCGAGGCAATTTGGCTTGCTGGTTCCACCTTCTAGTAAAGGGTGCCGAAGAACTCCAGAGCTCAAGTAACTGAAAGAGTCATCTTCTTTGGGTCCTTTAGACCGACAACCTGCTAACCTGCTAAGGAACGTTCAGATAGAATAGTAGCTGACGTCACCATTTGATCCTGACCGATTGAATTGTTCTGGGGTGATTCCGGAGTTGAACCTCATCGTAGCCACGGCGTAGACTGTAAGTCTGTTTATTTTCAAAGTCCAGCGTTCCAGCGATCATATTAGCAAGCAGCGACCAAATTAGCAAGCTGACCAATTTAGGCCCTTCAGGCGAATTGTGTTTAATTTTTATTATTAATAATTTAATTTAGGCCCTTCAGGCGAAGTAAATCCATATTTTTCTTCTATTCAAATTTAATTTTGTAAATATATATAACATTTTTTATTGTGAACTTGACCCTATTTAATTTCTAATAAATTGTACTATATTATCTATGTGTCTTGTCATTTGTATTGAGCCTGGCGCCCAAAATATTTGTTGTTAACGAACCTCGACCCACCGCCTGAACTGGGCAGCCGACAGGCAAATAAAAAAGATGTAGCGGAAAGTGTCTACGCTACAAATTGGCGCCCAACGTGGGGCCCTAACATATTTTTGGGGGTTTATCAACAAATTATATTGCTATAAATTTGGCTCAAATACAGGTGACATGTGTTTGTAAGAAATGATCATTGCTGGACTTTATTATTATTAACTTTATTGATTATCTTGGTGATGGGATATTCTTCATAATATTGTTGCTATATTTGAAACATTTTGTTTTTGCATTCGGTGTTATTTATTGTTTATTATTGTTGCCGCTTCCCTTGTTGCTATTTACGCTTCTCTCTTCCTCATTCGAGCTACCCTGATAAAATATATATCTCACAGAGCTTATTTCACTGTTTAAAATGGAACCGCAGGATCTTAAAGTCAAAGAGCTAGATTACGAATTAATTGTGAGGAAAATCCAACCCTCCGGAGATGTAAACACGAAACGTAAGGTTTTACGAGGCGCCTTAAGTCAGGAAAGCGCAAATCGTAGTTCGCACCACATTGCTATAGTTAGCCCTAGCGCTTTGGTTTCTGACGTTGCCGAAATTCGGGAAACTATTCTTGATCTTAAAAAAATTATTGATGATTTCTCGGGTTCTAAATCAGATCCAGTACATCGACGAGTATCTTCTCGGTTAGCTCACCTTTCTGGTAGGATCCAGCGGCTAAATGATGCCGATGAACCCGACTCAAAGATTAAGGAGGATCTGCAATTGGAATTGCTCGCTTTAGAAGGTGATTTTGCTTTCAAACTTGTACCTTCCGCTTCTACCCCCCACAGATCTTCAGACTCCCAACAGCCCGGTATGTCTTTGTCGAATCCCAACTCAGTCTCTCCATACAAATGGAATCTTTATTTTACTGGTGAAAACCGAAAGGAATCCGTCCAGTCGTTCCTGGAAAAGGTGGAAATGTTGAGTGTAGCTAGGGGTGTTTCCAAATCCGAACTTTTCATTTCCGCTTATGACCTATTCAAGGGTCCAGCCTTGACTTGGTTTCATAGTATCAAGGATAAGGTCCACAGCTGGGATGAGCTAGTGGCAAATCTTAAAAGAGATTTTCTACCCTATTTTTATGAAGATGACTTGCAACGAGAAATTGACGCAAGGACACAAGGGGTAAACGAAAAAGTCACCCTATATATTGCTTGTATGCTAGGTTTATTTAATCGGTTGTCTGTTAAACCGGACGAGGAAACTATCGTTAATAAAATTCGTAGAAATTTATCTCCTTACTTCGTATCTCAGTTAGCGCTGCACGAAATTAAAACTGTGGACCGACTTTCTCAATTGTGTAGACAGTTAGAAGAGTCAAGAATGTGGACTGATCGATACAGACCGCCACCTGCCAATACTAACCATCTTCTCGAACCAGATTTAAATTGCTCTGTTACACTTCCGGGAAAGGGAATCAATGTACGTTTCGGCCGACATAATAATACGGGTTTTAATTCTTCTTATAATGTGAGTGCTTTTAACTCAACTTCCAATCGTTGTTGGAATTGTGATGTTACCGGTCATTCATTTTCTACTTGTAGAGAGCCGAGAACTGTATTTTGTTTTGGGTGTGGCTCCAAAGGGGTAACCAAGTCTCGGTGCGAGAAATGTAGACCTCGATATACAAAAAACGGAGTTCGTGGAGACCGTATCCTGGACGATGTCCCCAGTACCTCCAGTTCAAATCCAGGAAAACTATCCGGTCCCAAGGTGGAAAGTCAGGGAAAGAGCAAGGGCCCGGGAAAGGCGAAGTCCTTGAATCAAAATTAAAAGGTGGTTTATTCTTTACCTCTGCGAGTGAATGGAAACAGTGGCTGGAGAAAGTCAAAAATTTCTTATTGGAACGCCCTTCTTTATTATGTCCGTTACTTGTGAGGAAACCTAACGACAATAGACCCTATATTTCCGTTAACATCTTTGATCAAAATTTTTTAGCTCTCGTGGATAGTGGTAGCACTTCCACTGTATTAGGTTATTCTGGTTTTAGGATGTTGCAACGCTTCAACCTAAAACTTCATTATGACCATCCCTTAAATATAACGACTGCTGACGGGAAGTCGCAACAACTTTTAGGTCATATCATAGTACCCCTTACTTTAAACCGGATGGTAAAAAATATGAAAATATTAGTCATTCCTTCGGTTAAACATAATCTGATTGTCGGTATGGATTTCTTAAGATTGTTTAAGTTTAGTATCGATTTCGATGAGATGTCTTATCGAAAGAATATATCGAATCCTAAGATTTGTACCGTTAATACCATTCTTACTGTTGACGATCTCTCGACAAATAATAAGGTAGAACTAGAAGCCGTGAAGGAGCTTTTCAAAAATATCGCACCGACGAATAGAATAGGGCTAACTCACCTTATATCCCATTCTATCGACACTGGCAATGCTAAACCTATTGCTCAAAGACAATACCCATTATCGCCTGCTATGCAGAAGCATTTAAACAAGGAAGTGGACGAAATGTTGAGGCAGGGAATAATTCAACCCTCCAATTCGCCGTGGTGTAGTCCCTTATGGCTCGTAGAAAAACGGTCTGGAGAATATCGTATCTGCTTTGACGGTAGGAAACTTAACGAGGTTACCGTAACTGACCAATATCCAATGCCACTTATTGATAATATCTTAAATAAACTCCGAGATGCTAAATTTCTTTCTTCCATTGACTTGAAATCGGCATTCTTCCAAATCCCTTTGGAAAAGAGTTCCAGGCCTAAAACCGCGTTTGCTGTGTATGGAAAAGGCCTATTTGAATTTTGTGTGATGCCATTTGGGCTATCTAATGCTCCTAAAACTATGGTTCGCCTTATGGATCAAGTTATCGGCCCCTCTCTCGAACCTCATTGTTTTGTATTCCTTGACGACATTATTGTTGCTACCCCGGATTTTGAGACGCATATTAAGGTTTTGAAAATGGTCTACCAGCGATTGAAGGATGCGGGATTAACGGTCAATCTGGAGAAATGTGAATTTTGTCGTTCTTCTTTAAAATATCTTGGTTTTATTGTTGATCAGAAAGGTTTAAGGACTGATCCTGATAAAGTGTCTGCCATTTTAAACTACCCGACTCCCAAGAACACTACTGAAATTCGTCGTCTCATTGGTTTAGTCAGTTGGTATCGTCGCTTTATTAAAGATTTCTCTTCCATTTCTGCTCCTATCTCTAATCTGTTGCAAGGTCGCAACAAAAAGAGACCAATTGCATGGTCGTCTGAGGCAGAAACAGCATTTTCGGAAATTAAGAAGCGTCTCACTTCAGCTCCAGTCTTAGCGAGTCCTGATTTTTCTCAGCCGTTTATCATCCAGTGTGATGCTTCCGATTATGGTGTGGGTGCCGTTTTATACCAGGAATGCGATGGAATCGAACATCCAATCGCTTATGCTAGTAAAGCGTTAACCAAAGCTCAACGGAACTATTCTACGACGGAAAAGGAGCTCTGGGCAGTTATTTTTGGTGTTGAAAAATTTCGAGGGTATGTAATGGGGACAGAGTTTACCGTGATTACAGACCATGCCTCGTTGAAATACATTACTAATTTCTCTAATCCTTCGGGTCGATTAGCCAGATGGCTGACGCGGCTTTCTCAATTCAAATTTAAGGTAGTCCATAGGAAAGGTGCCTTGAATGTCGTAGCGGATGCTTTGTCTCGAGCTATCTCTGAAACTGCTGTGCTAGACACAATGAATTTCAAGCCGGATAAATGGTACCTGTCAATGCTGGCGAATGTTCGTAATTCACCCCAAAAATATCCTTCTTTTCGGGTGGAAAATAACATCTTGTTCAAGCATATCTTCCGTAATCATACTTTAGAGAGCAATACTTCCGAGTGGAAAATTGTAGTACCCACCGAAAACCGTTTAGAAATCTTCAAACGCTATCATGATGATGTCACGGCAGGTCACTTTGGTATTTCCAAGACACTGCATCGGATTTTAGAATTATATTATTGGCCGTCTATGAAACGGGATATTTATCGTTATGTTCGGCAATGTACCATCTGTGGAGCTAATAAAAGCCCTAATTTGCCGAGAGCTGGTTTAATGGGATCATATCGAGATGTTAACTTCCCTTTTCAAATGATGTCCGCGGATCTCTTAGGCCCTTATCCCCGTTCTCATAGTGGGAATCAGTACCTACTAGTAGTTGTGGACTGGTTTACTAAATTTGTAGTTGTTCATCCTCTGTCTCGAGCTACGTCCCGAAGTATCATTCAGTTCATAGAAAACCAAGTGTTCCTTATTTACGGTGTTCCTCAAGTGTTTTGTGTCGACAATGGTAGCCAATTCATTTCCAGAGAATTCAAATCTTTGATGGAAAAATATAAGGTGCAGAAAATCTTTTATAACGCCAAATACCATGCACAAGTGAACCATACGGAGCGGGTTAACCGATCGATTCTTACTTGTATTCGTAGTTATATTTTCGATAACCACAAAAATTGGGATATGAATATCTATCAAATCGCCCAAGCAATTCGAACAGCTAGGCACGATTCTTCTGGGTACTCCCCATCATTTCTAGTCTTCGCTAGAAATATTCCCCTTAGTGGTTACTATTACGGGAAGACAAGCGAAAATGACAAAAATTTTCCCCGAATTTCAGAGAATACTCGACTCTTATATGATATTCAAGAAATTCCCAAATTATATATCGATGTCCGTAAACGTCTGCTTAATGCCTACCGTAAGAATGCAAAACAGTATAACTGGAGGAAGAGGACCGTGAAGTTTCATTTAGGCGATAAGGTATGGAAACGGAACTATACACTGTCAAGTGCTCCGAATGATTATACCTCAAAATTGGCTCCAAGGTACATTCCATGCCTTGTGCGAAGGGTTATATCCCCGTTGATATATAATCTTGAAGATCAAGACGGCAATGATTTAGGTAACTGGCATGTTAAAGACCTAAAAACTTATTATGACGATCTCGATTCTGACGATGACCAAGTTTCCGAGGATGATACCGAGGCCGGTCAATAATTTCAATTGTAAATCGTGAGTGATGTACCTTGTCATCGTATTATTATCGCTATTAGTTGATAAATATCGTGATCAAAATGTTCAATCCTTTTACAGGATTTTGATAATGTTTAAGGTAGTTTAGTGGGAAGTCAATTCGAATAGAACTTATAGTAGTGATGACGCGACACTTCTGATAGATATCCCTTTAGCTTCTACCGTAGTGTAATTCCTAATGGAAAATTTGTGCTCGAAGTGATGCTTTCTGTCGTAACAGTGGAGGATAGATTTTATATCCATTTGTAGTATCTTCCCGTAAATCTGGTTGCTTGTCATATTAAACTATAAAGTTCTATTCAATATCGTGTTTCGGACTTAGAGTTTAAGTCCGAGGTGGAGAGCAGTTAGCCCTTGAACATATATGACATCGTGGTCATATATGTTTTATATCGTATCGTTGTTTCCTGGAAGGTTCCAGGAATGCGTTTGCCTTTCAGCAACAAAGAGGTTGTTGATTGTTGCCGTACCGTTCCGTATCGTTTAGGTTCCTAGATAGACTCTAGGATTAGGGTTTCCATTCTATGTCAAAAGGGACATAGAGTGTCATCGATTTATTGTGATGATAAAATTTTTCTGCTGACTTTCCACGATGAATACCGACCATTTAGTAGTTATATGTTATCTTCTCTATCTTTCTTTCCTTCCAGAGCAATTATTGTAAATATTTTCTTTAGTTATTTTCGTGGCCTCCAGTTAGGGCCGATAGAATACTACTGGGTGGGCGAAATCCAGCACGGAGGTAGAAGTCCTTCAACAGGCATTCTCTTGTAAATAGTTCCGTGGAATGAATTATATTTCCTTAGATTTTATGTAAATAGTTATTCTTAAGTAGGAGTCACGATTATTATTTTGCTATTTTAGGGGTTAGTGTTGCAAATAAACTTATTTAGTTCCGGTTGCTCTGGGTTAAAAATATTATTTTGCACTTCTCAGTACCTTTTGTCCTTAGGAGCCTGATTAGGTGCTGACAAGTAGTGATGTATAGTAGTATAGGTACCTCTCTTCACCTTACTGAAATATATATGGATATTTATGGGAATTTTGACGGCTTTCCTTATATAAGTGTTGAATATTGTTTAGAATATTGTTTAGAATATGGTTTAGGACCGGTTCCACTGGGTGCTTGTCGGTTTCAGAACAACTTTAAGCTTTTTCAGCTCCTCTCTTGTGGTAAACCGAGCTTTTGTCCAGGTACATCTGGCTGAGGTCAATATATCGTGCACTTTGGGTGCGGAGGGGCTCGGAGCTGCTCTGGAGGGTGTTGTCTAAGTGTCGGTCTGAGAGGCGGCAGGCGGTAGTGGGATTGGAGTATCCTCAGAGTCACAGCTACTGGAGTGCCAGAGTTCGGGCTACTGGACCGTTTGGGCTCGGACCGGGGTCCGGCCGTGGGTTCGGGGATGTGGATGTTGCGGATGGCCTCAACGGCGAGCGATGACTCGAAACGAGGATCCGTGCCCCGGCTCTGTGGTCGGGTGTCGGTTGGGGTGCGGGCGGATGCGGTGGTCAGGACGGTTGCATTCCAGGCTTCTTTTGGAAGTTTTAGGTGGGTACGGCCTATAGCGTACGAGGGTCCTTCAGATCCTGGGAAGATTTCCCGAAATCCATTTCTGTTTTTCTCATTTTAGGTGGGTACGGCCTATAGCGTACTAGGGTCCTTCAGATCCTGGGAATATTTCCCGAAATTGATTATCTTTTGTAGAATTTTAATTGAGTAGGGCATATATAGTCACCATTAGGTACCAGGAAACGGGTCTGCGCGTATACTGGCTTTAGAAAATTTGAAAACGACGTTTTCAAATTTTTACCAGGTAAAGGTGGTGTGTAACGATCTGCGAGGCTCGTTACATTTTCCTGTTTCACCTAATGGAATATTTTTTTATCTTTCCATTTTCTGCCCAGATATCAATGAGTTGATTTTATATCCGTGTTGTTAGTTGTCTAACTTTCGCGCTGATTTTCGATCTTTCGTGTAAATACGTGCTGAAGGAATACATGCGAATCCTCGGCTCTGTATCGGCGGGGGGGGAAGACTGATGAAGAGAGGGTATTTAAACCCTTGGGAAGATGTCTTTAGCTCTCTTTTTACCGTAGCTCTTTTTACCGTAGCTCTTTTACTGTAGCTCTTTTACCGTAGCTCTTTTACGGTAGATCTCTTCTACCTTCTGTCTATTACCGTCGATCTCTATTTGTTTCCTGGTGATAAGGATTCCTGAGTTGGTTCCGATCGTGGGCGTAGAGGAATGCCGAAATAAATAATGGCAAGTACTATTTTCTAATTTAGTTTCTTGAGAATTTGTTAATTAATTTCCGAAAAAACGAATTGAGAAGGCAGATAGCCCCATTTGTATCAATTACGCTTCGAAAAGAATTCTTCATGTAAAATATATTTTATTAGTATATGCCTTAGAGAGGTGTAAATAGCTTTGAATTTTAATATTTTAAAAATAGTAAGCCATTGTTTATTGTGTGTATTCGCGTTAGCGAGCGGGATACAGCTGTGGCCAGGATTGAAAATATCTCTGGAATTTGTTTTCATATTTTTTTTGTTACTTATTGTATTGCATACCTTCAGTTAACGTTTATTTTAATGAATTATTTGATATAAGAGAGCGATATAAAGGTCAATATATTGATTTTTTTTTTATTATTCCCTTCCCAATTATTACATTTAAAGAGTATCCAATCTACCATTTTATTTGTTCATTATATTCGAAGATCGAGAATGATCATTTTAAATAAATTCATGTACCTATTAAATTATTAATTAGATAGATCGAAATACCTGTAGATTATTATTATTAATTATTATATCAACTCCTTCATTTTTCTATTTTTTTTTTTTTTTGTTCAATCATTCTATATCTTTGAACCAGCTTAGATGAGTTAAAGCTGGATGTAATAGTTCATAGAGAGTATTATGTAATTGTCAGCTAAGCTACTAATAAGCTAATAATCCATGAATCCATTATTACATGAACGCTGGTGAACATCGAGGCAATTTGGCTTGCTGGTTCCACCTTCTAGTAAAGGGTGCCGAAGAACTCCAGAGCTCAAGTAACTGAAAGAGTCATCTTCTTTGGGTCCTTTAGACCGACAACCTGCTAACCTGCTAAGGAACGTTCAGATAGAATAGTAGCTGACGTCACCATTTGATCCTGACCGATTGAATTGTTCTGGGGTGATTCCGGAGTTGAACCTCATCGTAGCCACGGCGTAGACTGTAAGTCTGTTTATTTTCAAAGTCCAGCGTTCCAGCGATCATATTAGCAAGCAGCGACCAAATTAGCAAGCTGACCAATTTAGGCCCTTCAGGCGAATTGTGTTTAATTTTTATTATTAATAATTTAATTTAGGCCCTTCAGGCGAAGTAAATCCATATTTTTCTTCTATTCAAATTTAATTTTGTAAATATATATAACATTTTTTATTGTGAACTTGACCCTATTTAATTTCTAATAAATTGTACTATATTATCTATGTGTCTTGTCATTTGTATTGAGCCTGGCGCCCAAAATATTTGTTGTTAACGAACCTCGACCCACCGCCTGAACTGGGCAGCCGACAGGCAAATAAAAAAGATGTAGCGGAAAGTGTCTACGCTACAAGGATTTGAAAAGCGCTAACTATATTGAAATATCTTTGATGAAATAACAATGATTAGGTAATAATTTCTTTACTACGACCAGAACCGACGTTTATGTCAATAATTTTCATTCAAAATTCAAATATATAAGTTACCAAATTTTAATAATTTAGACTTACTATACTACTATACTTACTTACCGATGATAAGTTACTTCTGGGTTCGTGGATTCTATTTTATTGTACACTTTGCAACCCCTATTCATTTTTTCATGTTTTGAAACCAAAGAATATAATAGAATATTCAAAAACAACCAAAACACCAAGTATTTAAATAATGATATTGATATACGATGAGGCGTGGCTGAACAAGGGATAATGTCAACACAATATATTGTTTACAGTTCCGTCATTCTCTGTTAATAGGTCATTGGCTTTAATTACATATTTTTTAATAAATTATCAATATTAATTGTGTTCCACTCATTGTAAAAATAATTTGTATTCATAGCCTACTTGGTTTAATATAATAATTTTCAAATACGCCGCAATTTATTAATTGAAACCTAGATTGTCGTACATCATTGGAAGCAGAAAAGAAGAGATTATTTTCATGATAAAATCCAAGATGGCACCCATTTAAAAAATAAAGTTACTATCATTATCTCGAAAACCGCGGAAGTGATTCTTATTTTGAAAATTGTTATAAGTCTATTTTAATGAATCAAGCAACTTTTATATTTATATGTCTTTTTCCGAATATCTTCGGAACTGTAGATTTCTAAGCAGAGTCTGAATCAGCCTTATAAATTGTACGTCATTGCTCTTTCAACCCAAACTGTATCTTCAATAATAACAAAGATAGTCATGATATCCCACTCAATTTGGGACACACTGGATATATGAGCTTATTGAGAACGTAAATATATATATATATATAAAACAAAAAAATTCATCGAGATTTAAGTCAATATTATCGGGGGGGATCAAAAACCATACCGATATATAAAAAGAATGGCTCCAGATCCGAAGTAAAACACTACCGACCTATCAGCCTACTAAGTCAAATAGCTAAAATCTGTGAAAAATCCTTTGCAAGTAGACTGATAACTTTCCTAGAAAATAACAAACTACTAAAACCATTTCAAAGTGGGTTTCGGAAAGAAAAATCTAAAATCACAGCCATTCACGATTGTGTGGAATTTATATACCAAGCCATAAATTCGAGAAAAAAAATAGTTGAAGTTTTCTATGACCTTAGCAAAACCTTCGACACAATCAACCATCAACGTCTACTCAACAAGATTCAATTAAAGGAATTCAGTCAAATACAGAATTAGTATGCAAGGGCGTACCCCAAGGCTCAATAATCTCCCCAATTCTGTTCAGTATATTCATTAATGACATCGAGGAAACATGTAAAATATCGAACCTGTCCGCTGTCTATGCCGATGATACCAACTTTTTCATCGCCATGGACACACTAGAGACAACGATAAATAACAATAATATAACATCAGAACAATTCAGTCAATATTGCGTGAAAAATGGGCTATCTCTGAATACACATACAGCCTGCTGTATGGAATTCCAAGGCATACTTATAAAAATTGATCGGAAAAGCATGCAAATTGTTACATCATTCAAACTCCTAGGCCTTTATAAAGATACGAAACTAACATGGGAACCACACATCAACAATATCTGTTCCAAACTGAGCTCAACAGGTTACCAATTCAGAGCGATCAGAGGCACCGTCTGCAATGAGGTTCTTAGAATCATGTACTTCGGATTCGTACAATTCGTGATGGTGATGTTGATGGTGATGGTGATGGTGATGGCGATGGTGATGGTGATGGTGATGGTGATGGTGATGGTGATGGTGATGGTGATGGTGATGGTGATGGTGATGGTGATGGTGATGGTGATGGTGCTGTTGATGTTGATGTTGATGTTGATGTTGATGTTGATGGTGATGGTGATGCTGATGCTGATGGTGATGGCGATGGTGATGGTGATGGTGATGGTGATGGAGATGGTGATGGTGATGGTGATAGTGATGTTGATGGTGATGGTGATGGTGATGGTGTTGGTGATGGTGATGGTGATGGTGATGGTGATGGTGATGGTGATGGTGATGGTGATGGTGATGGTGATGGTGATGGTGATGGTGATGGTGATGGTGATGGTGATGGTGATGGTGATGGTGATGGTGATGGTGATGGTGATGGCGATGGTGATGGTGATGGTGATGGTGATGGTGATGGTGATGGTGATGGTGATGGTGATGGTGATGGTGATGGTGATGGTGATGGTGATGGTGATGGTGATGGTGATGGTGATGGTGATGTTGATGGTGATGGTGATGGTGATGGTGATGGTGATGGTGATGGTGATGGTGATGGTGATGGTGATGGTGATGGTGATGGTGATGGTGATGGTGATGGTGATGGTGATGGTGATGGTGATGGTGATGGTGATGGTGATGGTGATGGTGATGGTGATGGTGATGGTGATGGTGATGGTGATGGTGATGGTGATGGTGATGGTGATGGTGATGGTGATGGTGATGGTGATGGTGATGGTGATGGTGATGGTGATGGTGATGGTGATGGTGATGGTGATGGTGATGGTGATGGTGATGGTGATGGTGATGGTGATGGTGATGGTGATGGTGATGGTGATGGTGATGGTGATGGTGATGGTGATGGTGATGGTGATGGTGATGGTGATGGTGATGGTGATGGTGATGGTGATGGTGATGGTGATGGCGATGGTGATGGTGATGGTGATGGTGATGGTGATGGTGATGGTGATGGTGATGGTGATGGTGATGGTGATGGTGATGGTGATGGTGATGGTGATGGTGATGGTGATGGTGAGGGTGATGGTGATGGTGATGGTGATGGTGATGGTGATGGTGATGGACAAATAAATTACAATTAATTACGTAACCTAATGAGACAAAATACCTCCATCTATCTCTCACTATCTACATCTTCATTTCATGGCTATGGAATTCCCAGGTCACAGACAATATATAGTGTCTGTCAAGATATAACAGAATAACTAAATGACAAACAAATTTTCTCATAATTTCTTTAAAATAAGATTCATAATTGTTCTTATTGTGTACTAAATTAGCACTAAATTCCTAACGAATAGTTTTAGATTTTCTCCATATTTCATTTAAGTCTGACGTGAGTCATATCAAGCTAGCACACTTGCCTATAAATTAAAAAAATTAAGAGTTACAATTTTTTTTTGTGTATCAAATTAGCACTAAAATATTTAAAACAGATTTTGTCAAATTCGATCATATTCAGATTAAGTGTGATCACTTAATATTAAGCTAGCAGTATTGCCCGTAATTTCAAAAATTGAAGAGTTATAAGTTTTGTTTTTGCATACTTAATTAGCACTAAATATACTTGAATTTAGTACACTAACTTTATTGATGTGTGCCACTTTTGTTGTGCTAGCTTAATGGACCTTATTAATGTAATGAATAGTCTAATAGTTTAATTTGTGAACTTTGATGAATAAATGCTTTTTGACTTGACTTGATATCCATTGCTTTGTTATAACTATTCCAGTCTTTTTTTTTGGCTGGCTTTGTCCATAAATATTTTGCATTCGTTGAATGCTATATCGACAGTGATAACTCTCCCAATAACATTAGTATATTTTACCTTCTTCACGAAGTTCTTCTATAATTGATATAATCTCATTATCATGCCCTGTGTATCCGCTCGATTTTGAAGATATTATTAATCGTGAACGATCCACTAATTCTTTGGGCTTATTCCCTTGCCACTTAAAGTCGCATTTCCAATGGAATCATTCATTGAATTCAATAAAGACCTGATAATGACACGATATTTACTAGATTTTTCATATTTTGTTCCATATTTCTTTTGATTTCGTTTGTAGAGTGCATTCGTAAATTTCAATATTTCAATATAAGTGCTTTCTTTTTCCAAACTATCGAATGCTGGAGGTCTCTTTAGGAATATTAAGTTGTATACATCAGAACTACTAGAAAATTTAGGTATTTGTCTTATACCATTCAAGAAAGTAATATTTCCATCAATAAACTGCACCTCAAGATTTCCCATTTTCAGTGTTTTTGTGATGTGATCTTTATGTATGCCATATGTTGTGTCATATGCACGGTGGCCATTTCTTGCATTCATTATGTGGTTTTCTTATTCTTTATCGAGCTTATGTTGATTAACATTTTCCGATGCAAAATCTCATAACCGAAGATGTAGGTGTTTCGAATATGCTGGCAGTTATTTCAGCATTTTCTTTTTGTTCGATGGTCTCATTATCACCATCAGAGAAAGTATCACTGTCAATATATTTAACCTTTTTTCCTATTGGATTACTCAATGGAATAGTTTGTGTAATCGTTTGGGCTGTAGAAGATGTAGACGGTTGTTTTGCAATAGTAGCAGAAGATAGAACATTCAGAGATTTAATTTATCGGATCATACAGTTTTTCTAATTTTTCTATTATCTTCCACATTTGCAGTTTTGATAGAGTTGAATTTCTTTCATACAGCTTTGATCGCTTGAAGTATTGACTTTTCACATCCATTTTAACATTAGCACATTCATCTCTCAGTATATTCATAACAAAGAAAAACAACTTGCTGTATTGAAGTGATCTCGATGAAGTTTAGAAATGAATTGAGCTTTTTTGTAATTGGATATTATAGATATATGAAGCTATCGAATCCTTTGCGATAACGTCCATCATGCACCTTTCTATCTTTATCGATCACAAGAAATCCATACTGGCCATCCCAACATTTCATACACATTATTTAAAATTCCTTGAATGTGACATCTGGCAATACGTGGTCAGAAAAGATGTGATGTAGATTCGTCTCATCCTGCTTGAACATAACAATAAAGTTTGTATTATCACGCACCAACTGCTTAGGAACTCGTGAATATGTTCTAGATAAAATCAATCGACACTCTTATGACGTCCCATACAAAAATATGATCTGATAATTTTTTCGCATATCACATCATCGAATATGAAAACTGAATTTGGTCTAGCATCGGAGGGTTCCACTATTTCTGCATTATTACTGAATGTAAAAAAGCCTAATTGTTGTCAACACTTTGCGCAAATATTCATATTTTGGCTGATTCAAATATTTGTAATAAAGATAAATATTTTAAAATCACAGTCCTTATGGGTGTGTCAAAAGAGAGATCATTGCATTCGTTTCTCCACAATTGTACAGAAGACGGAAGTAAGGGACCATGTCGCAATGGATCACTTCCATATAAACCTCTCCCTAATTTTGCATCCAAATTATCAACAATAAGATCATCTTTTTGCTTCACAACACGCATCGTGTGACGGTTGGATACTGAATAAAGATTAAACAAGACACACTTCATTTAAATGTCTACCACGGTAGGGTGCAGACGTAAGAAAACTGAAGCGCACAAGCAAAGACGAGGATTTGTCAATACCTATTCTGATAAATAAACTACCATTTGAATTACACCTACCAGGAGGCTATAAATATTGTGGACCAGGATCAAAATTGAAGAAACGTTTGGCTCGCAAAGATACCGGTATTGATAAGTTGGATAGTGCTTGCAAAACACACGATATTCAATATTGAAATAATTTAAACGATCTCGCGGCTAGGCACACAGCTGACGAGCAATTTGAATAATCTGCTTGGGATAGGGTTAAACAAAGGACGCTAGTATTGGTGAACGAGCAGCTGTCCTACTCGTCACCAACATAATGAAGACAAAAAGACATTTTGAAATGGGATGTAATATGAGCATTGCCAAGAAAAAAATTATTGGTAGAAAGAAGAAATCCACGAAAAGAAGAAAATTCACTATCAGGAAGGTTGGTTTTGGAGCTGGGATAGTTCGAGAAGTACGGAATACATTACAGGAAGCTGGAGGTAGAAAATTTGTGACAAACACTAGAAAAAAGGCTATTATAATAGCATTGAAAGCTGCACGTAAATATCTCAATGATGCTGGTGGAAAAAATCGAACTCCACGTGTAATACCTATTCCAGAAATTGGTGGAATTTTAACACTCATTCCAATTTTTGCTTTATTGTCTGCTCTTGGCAGCTTAGCAGGGGCAGCTGCAGGTATAAATAAAGCTGTTAATGAAGCAAGAGCAAATAGCGACGCTCTAAACGAAGCAAAACACCACAATAACAAAATGGAAGCCATCGCAATGGGAAAAAGTGGCAGTGGAATTTTCTTGAAACCCTATCGCAAAGCTCTCGGCATCCTTCTGAAATCATATAATTCAAAAAACTAATTGATGCCCTACCTCTTAAACCTCTCACTGACATCGAACTCGATTGTTATGCCAAAAAAATCAATATACCATCCTTTCATGGCATACAGAAAAAATGGAGCATGTGTTTCATATTTTGATAGTTTTGGAGATCTATCACCAGCAATAGAATTGATCCAATACTTTAGAAGTGGTTTGAATACAATTAAGAAAGTTTTGTATAACTATAATACAGTTGTATGTGGACACCTGTGTTTGAAGTTTCTGTCCCAATCATCAACAAAATAAAAATGGATATTACAGCGCAAATGGATAGAGAGGCATTCTCTCGTATCATATTCAAGGCTAAAAAGCCCAAGAAAAAATAGTCAAAATCAGCGTATTCATATGCCTAAAGAAGTAATAATTTCATGTGCAGCTTACAAAATTGCTTCAGTTTGGGTAAAACTTCCCGAACACCTTCTGAATGAGATCGATATCTTGAAATATCAATATTATTTTGAACATCATTCTGATGCTGAGAGTGAAAACAAATCAATATCGAGTGATGTGAATGGTTACTAATACCCAAAGAAATATATTCCTATCTAATTCAATTGGTTGGTAGAAATCTGCGCTTAGCACACTATTCCTCACAACTTGCAACTCAAACTTCCACGACATGACTGATGATATCTGTATCATTTCCAATCAATTTATTGTTATTTACAACACATCAATTTTTGTTACTTTGGAAATGAATCATTGATTTCCACATCATTTTTATTGATACCAAAATTACAATCTTCAATGTTGCAATAGCAGCAGAATGTTTGTTTAAGTGAGATTAAGATTAGTATAAATATGTTTTTGAGGAAAACTTAAGTTAGGTACAAAGTTCGCTCCTGTACAAATATATAAAGATCTATATGAAACATCACAATACTAAATCTTCATATACCTAAACCTCATAAAAACAATAGTTCTCTTAATACTGAAATGTTAAGCTTAGCTACTGGTGTGACAATTGACAATTATCAAGCAGGATTCCGTTGAAAAATCTTTTGTTTGAATTTCGGTAGAAGTTTTTCTTTCATAAAGATTCAGCTCTAATTGGTGTAGATACCGAAAATTGAAAAATAGTAGTTATCAGTAAAAATTCAATTGAAGGTTCCTCTTCATTCAATTAAAAAGTATAAAATTTATTCAAATCGATTTTCTCTGACTAGTTATATTTATAACTAGCTTTTGCCCGCCACTTCGTGAGCGTGGAAACCTGCATTCAATTAAATGCGGTAGTTTTTGCGTAATGCGTGTACAAAGGTAAAGAAAGACAGACAGACGCCTGTATTTGAAATTAGACCTCAAGCAATACATCGGTGGAAATTTAATTCAATTCCATTAAGTAGTTATGGCGTGATGCTTGTACAAACATGCAGACAGACAGACAGACGCTATAAAATTGAACCTATATTCTAAGTTAGACCTTAAGCTATGCATCGGTGAAAATCACTTCCATGTAGTAGTATTTGCGTGATGCGTGTACAAATATACAGGCAGATAGACAGACGCGGTAAAATGCAGCCTATATTTTAAGTTAGACCTCTTGTAATATATCGCTTAAAACAGCATTCAATTCCATGCTGTAGTTTTTGCGTGATGCGCGTACAACCATACAGACAGACATACAAAAAATTTAGAAACTCTTGGCTTCTGTTGCTCTAATAAAAAACCCCCATATCATTTTCTCTTAAATATCTTTAATGTACGGGTACGGTACGATAATGTAAGGTACAGTTTGGCCTGTTACAATTTTATTATATAGATTAAAATTATCTATCAGTTCATGTATGAACTCACGATGTATTTCTCTGTCGATTAAATGACAGCCAAATAAAATTGCCTCTTTAAAACTGAGTATTTCTTTTTTCTCAACCAGGGTAGGTCAACCATAAAATTTTTCGTTATCTTGGTGATCTTACTGAGAAGTTTGACGCGCAAATAACTGCATCGTCAGTATTCGTATTGTTGAGAAAGTCAAGCATTATTTTTTAGTGATTGCAGTTTTTTCTCAGAAAGGAATAGATAAAGATAATTAGACTCCAAACGAGGATGACTGTTTGGAAATTTTTATTTTTCTCATCTGTGAGAGCTTAAGCTAACATTTTTCAAAGGGATTTTGTTCAGAAAATTAATGCTAGGCGCCCACTTGAAATGTTTGTCGCAGCGATTAAAAATCGTAATACCGAGAAAAAATAGTAAGGAGCTCCCTTGAGCATTCTTAATTTACAGAACCTATTAATTTATTAAATTGTACCTTACATAGTTATAATCAGAATGCTCGAAAAACTCATTGCGTTTAAAATGACAAGTCAATACTGAAGCACTCTGATCGGTCTGATCTAATGCTGGTGCTGGTAATTTTGAAGTTGTGCCGTTGTAGTTTGTTGTTGTATACACCATCTCCAAAAGAACCAGCACCAATAGAATTAATATTATTTTGTATTTTTTGGTGCAACAACAGATTAAGTCGGTCCAATTTTTTGTAAAAAATATTTATTATCAATTGTGATGTTTGCCCAATGTAACTTCTGTTACACTCCATGCATTTTAGTTGATAAGTATATCATATTTGGTTGATATAAAGGCGGTGTTTTGTCTTTAATTTTTATGAAGAGGGATGAAACCTTCTTTATACTTTTTGTAGTTATCTCAATATTCTCATTCCGTAGCACTCTCCTTATTTTAGCGTGAGATGTCTATACTTGACAGAGTGTAGTAACGTGGTGTCTGTCTGGATGTAAAAACACCATCATTGTCTCTTGAACCATCGTCGTCACGAGTTGATGGAATTATTGCTAAATAACAATTTTCTAGGCAAATGCCTTGGGGGAGAAAACTCATCTGTCAGGATACGTTGTAGCTTTATAAGATTTCAGTGAATTACAGATTCATGACAGATTTTTTGTATTTCATGTTTCATTCTATTGAAGTTTATTTTTGTCTTGATACTATGTTCAGAACGATAATGTAGAAATCTGTACCAGTCCAAATGCAATACTTTACTGATTCTATGCACTCTGGTATCTAGGAAAGGTACTGAATTGTTGCAATCTTCTTTTTCTACTGAAAATGTTATGTGCTCATGAAAAGTGTTGAATGTTTGTAAAATTAACTCTATACCATTCTTACCGATCAAAATTGAAAGCCAACACTCAAAAGCTCGTACAAGTCAATGCTACAGGTGTCACCAATACGGACACACACACAATCCAAATGTACCGCGGATCCGCGATGCCTCAAATGTCCTGGCCAGCATTTTAGCTATCAGTCTACTAAACACAAATAAACACCACCAAAATGTTGTAACTGAAATGGCGAACACCCCTCTAATTACTCGGGCTGCTTAAAAGCGCCTAAAGTAACACAGAATAAAATTGTCACTAACCAAACTACATTTATTACGGCTCTAGCAACCCCAATCCCTACAACAGCAACTAAACGTACAGACAACAACGTCACAACCACAAATAACAGTCAAACAGATATACTTGACCAAATTAAAATGCTTTTCAAGCAAATGATTAGACTAGCTGAAAGAATGGGAATAAAAATTAATGAGTAATCAAATAAAACCCAACCATTTAAATATAGTGACGTGGAACTCTAACTCCATAATAGATAGAAAAATAGAACCAAACAACTACATCAAAGAACACAATCCAGACGTATTTCTCATACAAGAAACATGGCTCAAACCACAAAATACACTAAATGTTCCAAATTATACCTACTACACATTGGAGATAGAAAGATTCATGGACATATTCTGATAGCCCACATCAAGTGCCAATAGCAAAATGTGGATAGATTTTCAATATGTCTGCGAATAAAGAAGATACAGGCAAAAAAATAATTTGGGAGTTTTTGGTTTTTCCTGTATATCTCCAGGACCAAAAGATCTAAATTCGATTTTTTTACATCATTGAAGAGGTCTCTAAAATAAGCAGCTTTGTCACAATTTAATCGACACTCTATCTCTCTCTTATCGTTTACGAGATCCCCATGTACAGAAACGAATTTGAAATAGCCCTGTATATATATTTTATATTTGTGATTTAAAACTTGTATATATATTTTATATTTGTGGTTTAAAACTTAACATTTTAAAAAATAATAATATTAAGGGCCGATTTCATAATCAAATTTAATTTCTTATTAATTTTAATCCTAGATTAAAGATTTCATAATTTTTTTGGTTGGACATATAATTCAAATTTACTTTAGAAAAACGAAAGAGATGGTAACTAACGTTGTAGAAGTTATTGAAAAATGCAAAAATTTTATTCCGTTATCGAGATATGACTTAAACAAATTGGAGAATTAACTAATCTCCCATTAAGGATTCATTATGAAATCGGCCCTTATTAAAATTTATAAGTTACAAAAATATAATAATGAAGAAAAACAACGTGAACTGAGAGCTACTGCTTATTTGAACCAACAACCACGGTGAACCAGGTGCAATCGTATTTATAGTGATTTTATACTCATTAAGCATCATGTGACTTGCGCTTGGTTCGCTCGTTACAAGTTCTAGAGCATGGGATCTGCAAGTTTGCATATTCTGAAAACACTACAATATTCTTCTGATATGGAATATTCCAGAGTATGGGGATTGCAAAGCTGCATATTCTGTGAGAATGTAAAATGTATTGAATTCTGAGAATGTTCTAGAGTGCAAAACTGCAAGTCAGCATTATATCTGATAACGAAAATATGAACAGAGAAAAATAATAAAACACGTGTCGTTGAAATATGACACCTGTGAACTTGATCGTTATCGTATATATATATATATATATATATGATAAAATAGATTTTTGCTGGGGATGCAGTCATTTTATAAGTAAAATTCTTTGGATTATGCCAAGCTTTCGAGAATGTTTATTCTCTTCGTCAGGGCAAAATTCGTGAATTTAGATAAAATTAACCACAAACAGGAAAGATTTCATAGCCATCAATCAGAGAATAAACATTCTCGAAAGCTTGGCATAATCCAAAGAATATTACTTATAAAATGACTGCATCCCCAACAATATTTTATCAAATATTAAACCAGTCAAGAATTCAGAATAGTCTGTACCACGAAGGGTTTGATCTAACCGTTTCTAGAAAACCAATAAGGCTATCATTTTGAAAATATACGTACGTGTGTTTCTCATAATTTCCAATCGATCAAAAATCATAACATTGAAACAGGACTTCCTGTTCTACCGGAAGTCGACATTAAAACGCTTATTTCAAATGGAACATACTACTTTTTCTTTCATTTTTGAATTCTGCTTTGAAATTAAAGGTAAGTTTCATAAGCATACTGCATCATTATTTTTGATAGTTTTCGAAATATTGACGTTTTTTAAAAAAAAATTCAAAAACATGAGTAAATTTATACCTATTTATCTCTCTTAGTTATTCACAAAAATATTTGAAATTTTTAACCAGAGAGGTAGAAATGTGTCTGAGTTGGTCCATGTGAAATACCGTGAGAAACATCTAACGTCGGCAGATTCTGGCTATGGGAAACATCTTGCGTCGGCAGGTTCTGTGGGATTCATGACCTGTAATTTGTGGCAATGACGTAACTCCTTCTTAAGTTAGAAAATACCTCTAGTATTTTCTACAGTAACCTCTTCAGGTTGCGGTTTGGATGTTGGCTTCTTCTTGGAATATTTGGTAATATTTGTTTTTCTTTTGATGATGATTATTGCGATAACTAGTAGACAAATGGTTAGGACTAATGGTTAGGACTCCAAATATAATTGTTGAATATTTGCCTGGTTCATCTTTGCCTTCTTGTATTGGTGATAGTTGATTCACCAAATCATTCAGTTGACAGATTTCTTCAAAGTTCATTTTTGTTAAATTGTGGGTTTTCATTGTTTTCCTGGTTGAGGTGAAATTGGCTATTTATAGTTCAGGTAGGATAAGTGGCTTAATTTTAAGTCGTTGGTAAATTTCTTTGCTCCAATTTGTAGTTGGCATTCTTTTGGAATTTTGATTAATGTTGGTGCTTCTAAATCAATGTATTGGTCCATTTTACATTGTACTAATATCCTTTGTTTTTTGTGTGGAATGATTAGTATTTCTTCGGTGGTGATTTGTTCTATTATTATTTTGATTTGATTTGATTAATTTGAAGAATTTGGCAAGAATTTGTTTTCTGCCCATCCAAAACTTGAATGATACAATCGTCTTGGAGGTGGATAGCTTCTTTGCAGTAGTACGTGTCTTCAAGTGAAGGACAATCGCTCTTTTCGAACTGGACTTCTTTGTTTGGAGTGTTTGCACGTGCCATGTACGGGTATTTTGGAACAATTATGTGGGATTTTTGTATAACAGGAAACAGGTGGTGGAAAGTGTATGTATGAGGTTTAATTATAGGTATATGAATAGCAAAAATAATATTTGAACTGAAAAACTGACCTGTGTACCTAAGATTTGATAATAACTTAAGATATTTTTGAAATCTGGGATTTCCTGTTCAGTGTAGATACCTTTTACATAACCCAACATGTCCTTTAATTCAGAACCTGATATGATAGAGGCATGTAATGCATTAAGCTTTGCAAATAAGATTGCATCCTCTAAATTATCCACAAAATTGATTAAATTTTGATAATCTAAGTTTATATGGAACAGAATATTTTGGAAAATAATGAAATTATTTAAATTATTGACTTTATTATCAAAAACTGTTTCAATCATGTTAATACTCTTTTCCAGTTTTTGTTCATTTTGACTAAGTGTGAAAATAGTATTATTATAGTTATCAATTAAATTCTTTGATTAAGATATTTTTAAATTTAACACTTTAATTATATTTCCTTGATTTTACTGCAATTCCTTGATAGCATGATTATAAAGTTCTCCATCATCTGCATCTAATGTTCCGAATAGCCATTTTTGAGCTTTGCCGATTATATTTATTAAGCCTCTTTTATGTCTAATATGAGGGTAAAGATTTTGCATTTTACTTTCAATATTCTTGACTAAATATTCAGTGCGTAAAAGCGAACTTTTTAGCAAGCCGTTATATGATATAGGATGATCAATTACTTTACTAAAACAATCATTAATAATACTAAAATAGTTTTGAATATTCTCTAATTGCTTAATAATAGGTACTAGATCTATGTAATGGATAAATGTATGCTTATTATAAATAATTTTCGCATTTCCTAATTGTATAGGAAGAATAAGGTTTTTTATAATCGTTAGTTGGACATCGGTACCCTTATTAGGAATGAGAAGAAGGATCAGGATTATTAAGATTAGGAGCAGTGTTGTCCGCATCTTCTTTGTCCTGTAAAACAGATTTTTTTTAACTTTGGGTTTTCTAGCAGCGCTTTTATGATAGGTACATTTTTTAGTAAATACTTTGAGTTTGTTTTGACCTGTTATTGAAACTTTCCTAAATTTTGGAAGGTTTTTATTACGAGCTTTTGTTTTACTAAAAGCCGTGTCCACAATTTCAAAATTCGGAGGTTCGGATCGATTTTCGTTAACCTTTGAAATAACCTTCTCTTTAGTTTTTTTCATTTCTTTCTTGAATCTGCTTATAGAGCTCTTTTGTGCTATCTTTATGAGATTGTACGTAAGTTGATATTAATACATTGTCATTTAAATCAAATGGGTCAGTATTGTTTATGTGGCCTTTAATTACTTCAAACGGTGTGTATTTCGTTACACTATGAATAGAGTTATCATATCCGAGTACGGCACGTTTTATTAATTGTTCTGCAGAAAAAGCTTTATTTTCTTCCTTTAAACATCTAAAATGTTCGATCAGCGTTGAATGAAACCTTTCAATAGGAGAATTTGAGTTACTATTTTTTGGTGTTGTAAAATGTAATTCAATTTTATATAGTTTACAAAAGTCTTCAAATTATTCATTTTTGAACTCTGTTCCAGAATCTACTGTTACTTTCCAGGGTAATCCATGGTGGCTAATAAAACTTAAGAAATTTTCAGTGACAGAAATTTCTGTAACACTTTCTAAAGGATAAGCTTGTGCATACCTGGAGAATGAATCAATAATTGTTAGAAAATTTTCATTTGAAATTCTAAATGTGTCTAGATGAACATATTCAAAAGGTTAGGAACTTGTTGGTGTTACATTGAATTTAATTACTGGGGGGATTTCTTTCATACTTGTTCCTTAGGCAAGTTTCACAATTACTGACATAATTTTCTATGACTATGCCCATATTTGGCCAATAGTATTTTGTTGTGTGATATAATTCAAGCTTTTCCTTTTGATAGGGTAAGGGTATAACGTCTTCTAGAAATTTAGAAAACTGAACGAATTTAAATGATGAGTTTCTGAACATATTTTGCGCAGTGATAATGAATTGTTTTAATAATGAATCATTTCGTGAGAAAATTGCATATGTTTGTTTTGGGTTAAGATATTCTCTTAGGAGTTTTATAAAATGTGATACTGGGTCTTTATTTGAGACGGTCACATAGAAACGATTATTTTCAAATATTCTTTCTTGCTTGTATTGCATTATTTCTGTGCCACCTGAAGTGATAATAAATTGATTTTTAAATGTATTTATCGTTCGTTCGGAAATCGGTATATTTAGGATTGGATCTTCAGTAGTAGTATGAACGGTTTCTGAACAAGAATGGTTTTGGTTATCTTGATTGACATTGGGTGTTATCAGTGGATTCTGTAAAGGTATAATTGTGATATCATCAAGTATATTTTTTTGTTTTGGCGAATGTTCGATGTTCATGTTATTTCTAGTTTCAAAATTTCCACTTTGGGGAATTGGTATGATACTAAAATCTGATAAAATTTTGATTTTTGGAGGATCTTGTCGTTTTTGTGTTCCTAAAATTTCTTGGATTTCTATATCACTGTACTCTTATATTTTGTTTGGATTATTTAGATATTCTTCTGTTATGTCATCTATATCTCCAGGGTTGTTATTTGTTGACTCTGTTTCTAAGGCATTTAAATCAATCGGGTTGCGGGAAAGGGCATCCGCTGCTTTATTTAATTTGCCTTTTTTATGGTATACTCAAATTCTTCCAATTTGAGTCGCCATCGGACAAGACGGAAATTTGGTTCTTTTACAGAATATAACCACTGAAGGGGCTTGTGGTCAGTAATTATAGTGAATTTATGTCCGAATAAATAGGGTCTGAAATATTTACAGCTCCATACGATGGCTAGGAGTTCTTTCTCTATAGTTGAGTAATCTATTTCAGCGGGGTTCAACGTTCGTGAAGCATAGCATATGGGGTGATTATCTTGAGATAGAATAGATCCTATGGCAAATTTGGAAGCATCTGTAGTTAATTCAAATGGTTTTGAAAACTCGGGGTATGCTAGTACAGGTTCTGAGGTAAAAATATTCTTGCATGTATCAAAACATTCTAAAAATTCCTTAGCTTGGTTATTTTCGCAAAGTTTTCTATGAACCTACGATAATAACCTAACAGTCCTAAAAAAGATTTTATGTCACGTTGTGTTTTGGGTATTGAAAATTTTTTTATAGCTTCAATTTTCTTTACATTTGGCTTAATGCCATTTTTCGTAACAACGTGACCTAAAAACTCGACTTCCTTTCTTAGAAATTCACTTTTGTCTAATTGGATTTTAAATTCTGCATCTCTTAATTTTGAAAATACTAATTTTAAATTTTGAATATGCTCTTGCAGACCTACACTGAAAATAATAATATCGTCCATATAGACCATACAAACTTTATTTTGGAGATCCTTTAAGACTTCGTCCATCACTCTTTGAAAGGTAGAGGGCGCGTTTTTAACCCAAATGGCATACGTACATATTCGTAGTGTCCATTAACTACTGAGAAAGCTGTTTTTTCTATAGAGTCCTTTTCAATTTCTGTCTGATGGAATCCGCTAGCTAAATCAAGCGTTGAGAAATACTGAGCCCTGACTAATCTATCTAAAATGTCATTTATGTTGGGAATCGGGTATTTGACATTGATTGTTTTAGAATTTACATTTCTGCAATCACAAACAATCCTCCAGTTTACTTTGCCAGAGGTGTCCATTTTCTTAGGTACAATCCAAATTGGACTTGACCACGGACTATAAGATGGTCTTATAATACCTTTGTCTAACATTTCGTCCTTGTGTATATAAGGGAAACGGTAAGATTTTGTGTGAACTGGTACATTGTCCGTCGTTTTGATCTCGTATTTCACTTTAGAAGTGAATATAAGATCATCGCCTGGTTTCAAGAAGATATCTGAGAATTCATTGCATAATTTGGATAACAAGGTTTTTTCCTCATGATTAAGGTGTTGAGTTCGCAACAGAGAGTTTATGTTTCTTTTATAGTGTGGGAATTTGGATTCTGGATAAAAATTATGAAAATGATGCATTGAAAAAATTTCGTAATGATTTAAATCGAAAGAATCTACTGGTAATGGTTTGTCCATGGTTACACTAATAGTTCTATCTGTTTGATTTTCGATTTCGATTGGTGCAAATCCATCTTTGACAATTGTTAAAATTTGAGGAATATATAGATTGTCAACTTTACAAGGTTTCGTTAAAATTTCACCTTCATAAATGCTAACTGGTAGATTTTTGACAATTTTTTTCTTGTGGGTTTACGGAAAAGCAAAATTTGACTTCATAAGTTTGTCTATAATGAAAGGGTATTATTTGAATGTACGGCAATGAATTACTTGAAGCGTTTATTTCTGTCATGGGATTTTCTCGGCTTGTTCCTGGAATATTTGCGTTTTCTTTTGAGTTTTGCTGGAATTCGTTAGAACATTCAGGATTTTCGTTTGTATTGACATAAGGTTGGTAGTCGTTAAAAGATGGTATCCTCGTCTGTCGTGATGGAATGTGATGTATAAATAAATAAACAATAAAATCGAATTTAAGTGGTTAAAAGTGCAACAATAAATGTGAATTTTACATCAATCTATTCGTAAATTGGCGGTGCACCGAGTGAGTACTTAAATAATTATAAAACTCAAATGATAAATTAGAAACTTGATCAAGTCCATGTTTCGGCGAACGATCATATATTCTCGAAAGAACAGATTGTCTGTTTTATCAAAAAAAAACATGAACCAACTTACAAATCAAGAACTATTCAATAAACTATAAGAAATCATTAATAGGAACTCAATAGCGATAAAGAGAGAAATTAAGTCAATAAATGAAAGTATAGATCAGAAACTGAAAAATATTATAGAAGAATATCAGAAGATTGAAGAAAGAATAACCATCATTGATCGAACAAACAGAAGAAATAATATAGTAATTTTCGGTATACCAACAGTAAAGAAAAATCTCTTGGAAACCACACTCACACAACTCAATGCAATCTTCAAAAATAACCTTATAGAGAAAGATATAAACAATATCTACAGCATTGGCAAGAAAAATACAATCATTGTGGAATTCATCTCATACCTTCAAAAAAAGAACATTTATTAACAACTACATAAACTGAAAGGAACATGCATCTCCATTACAAATAACTTGCGCCCAGAAGATCAGATAACTAATAAAATACTTGTGAAACATTTGTAAGAAGCTCGATCCAAAAACCATATAGCAAAAATCAAGAACTTCAGTTTTTATGTAAATGCGGTACCTTATACAGCTGAAGAACTAGAAAACCTATCAGCGGTAGATGCGGTACCTTATACAGCTGAAAAACTAGAGAATCTATAAGCTGAGGTTGATTTGGACGTAGAACTCGATAATACCCCTGATCCGAAAAAAATAGTGTTGTAGCAACCCCAACCATTATACCAAATTATCCAAAAGAGTCAAAAGAAATCTTTTCGGAACCAAGAGAGTAGTTGCACCATAATTTATTTTTACCATCTATGACAACCAGAAACACTTCAACTGATAAGAAAACAACAACAAATACAAATCATACCAAAGAAGCTAAGGAGAACCCGCCACTGAAGATCAAAGAAAAAGAAATCAGAACACAGAGAAGCAATAAACCTAGCCGATAAAAATTACAAATGAATTTAATTCCAGGTTCTCAGAAACGGGTAGGAAACTATCCAGTGAAATAAAAAAAACAACTATGTCCCACATAGCTCCCTTATACCTAATTCTCTCGTCCTTACTCCTGTCAAGTCAACCGAGATACAAAATATAATCAGACAATTAAAAAATAAAAACGCGGTAGGTGTAGATAATATTAAAGCGGAAACTATAAAGATCATTTCTAGCTATATCCAAGAACCTTAAACATACAAAGGTAGTTCCCCTCCATAAAAAAGGAAACACCCAGAAACTAAGCAATTACCGACCAATATCCTTGATCACCCACCTCTCAAATATATTCGAGAAAATTCTAAAAGACAGATTAGCTTCCTTTTAGAACAAATTTAATATCATTTCTGATAATCAATTCGGATTCAAGGAAAATATGTCAATCCAAGATGCAATCCTAGCTTTAACATCAAAAATAACAGAATCTCTGAACGAAAGCAGTTTATGCATGTTTATGCAGATTCATAGATTTGTCAAAAGCATTTGCCTAAAACTCTTCAAGAGTTACTTAAGCGAGAGAAGCCAGGCTGTAATTGTTGATGGTGTGGTTAGCGGTGTCGAAACAATTGACTATGGCATACCATAAGGAACAGTCCTAGGACCATCTTTATTTAACATTTATCTGAATGGACTATTCTCACTCAACACAAGTGGAGAAATTATCGGATTTGCTGATGATACAGCAATTTTTTATCGTGCTGATAACTGTGAAAACCTGTAGCAAAAAGCAGAGACTGACTTCCAATCAATAAAATCATGGTTCGAATATAAATTGCTCACCATCAACAAAGAGAAAACAAATTATTTACCATTCAGCTGTAGTATTCGTGGTCTGCCCAATTCCGGAAAACTGAAAATTACAATGAATGATGACCAGTTCTGTATAGAACCTGTGAAACAAATGAAATACTTAGATGTAATCATTGATTCCCATTTAAAATGGGACTCTCATATAAATTTAGTTACAAAAAAATTGAGATGTTTATTATATAAGTTCAAAATCCAATTTCTTGTAAAAAATATTTATTATAAAATAACTTCGCTGTAAATGTTTTTTTATCATTCTCATGTTATCTTTTGTTTTTGTTTATATATGTATTTGATTGCTATGAGATAGTATGTAGTAGGTAGCTATTTCTGACCGACGATCCCAAACACGTGTGTAAACTTAGCACGATCATGTCAACGAAAATAAAAATCATTTGTACCATAATTTGCCGTGAGATAAGAAAACTTGCAGCTCTTTTTCTTGGAAAATTCCTGCGCTTATTAAGTTTATATAAAGTATACAGATACAATACTGTATCTTCCTGAAACAACATCAGATTCTTTTGGTAGGACCATCAAAAGTGGCCGTAAATTTTCCATTGAAAAAGAAAATTCATGATCGTTTATGTAAATCTAGCACCGCTATCTTTATCAAATAATAAGTTATTTTTTGGGAGTACTAGCTAAAATTGTCATAAATAAGCCGTAAATTTGCTGTAAAAAATAGAATTTGCAGGTCTTGTTTTTTTTTTTTGAGAAAATTCTTAGTCGTCCTAAATAAGCGCAACTATTACCGTATCTTCCTTAAAAAACAACAAGTTCTTTTGAGAAAACCACCAATATTTATATTTTCGTTGAAATGGTCACTTACACGCGTAACCCAAAAGAGGATGTATTGGCAATACAAATACCTCTTTGATTTGATCAAGGCGGCCGCCGACTTATGGAAGATTATCATTTACGATATAGAATTCAGTGACCCTACTCATTCAAACAGTGTTTTGCCAAAATATGAATTTTATTCAAGTGATATTTAGATATATGCTCATTAAACAAAAGCAGTGTAGTGTTGTATGTGAATTTATAGTTAAAATTATAGTTAAAGATAAGTTTTACAGGTAATAATGAATTTATATGTCAATTGAATAGTGATTATTTTGAAATACTTTAATTCTGACGTTTAAGAAGTCAATAATTGAAAATTAGGTTATGATCTTGACATTTCCTAAGTACCTACGAATGTATATCTATATATAAGCTGGCTGTTCCGAAATTCCAAGCATTAGCCTGGCCAGTGTTAAAATGGCCATCGAAAATTGGCAGATATATGAACTCAATATAGGAATATAACATTGACTGATGACATAATTTAAGCCAGGAGGCGTATTCTGTATATTTATCGACTTCTAAGCTAAAGGATCGACTTCATCTATATATATAGATATACCAATACATGGTGATGTGTCAGTTGGTGTCAATCCACAACCAAAAATAAGAGTTCTGTATCGTGACGTTTTGGCGTTCTATTCTAAGTTGGTCGGGCGGTATGTAGAGCGCGACTTAGTTAGGAAGTCGATAACAATTGACACGTGATCACGTGATCCAATTGACGCATCACCATGTATTAGTAAATCTATATATATATATATATATATATATATATATATATATATATATATATATATATATATATATATATATATATATATATATATATATATATATATATATATATATATATATATATATATGAAGTCGATTCTTTAGCTAAGAAGTCAAAATGTACAGAATACGCCTCCTGGAGGCGTATTCTGTTCATCGAGATCGGCAAAGATTCTACTGAAGCCGATATCAGTTAAATATCAAAGTGTCATCTCTGAAAATATGCATATACTGAGTGATGTTTTATTATTATAGATAGCTGATGTAATGTTATTTAGTTTATGTTTAAATACTAGTGATGATAATTTCGAAATACAAAACAAAACGAATGTTCTGTTGAACGAAACCAATGGAAAATAGCCGAACTTTAAAACGTACCAATCACATACTAGAAAATTGACATTTGGTTAACACAACGCTTGTTGTGTTTCTATCTCAAAATCACCATTAAATCGAGAGAATTTTTGACGAGATTTGGAAAAATTAAATATAGGTTAGGTTTGATTAGAAAACTAATGGCAAATGAGGTGGCATTTGGGAACAAACCTTATTAAATTTCAAGTATCATCCAATGATAATTTCCACAATATTGCTGTAAAAATGACTATTGTCTATAAATTAAGAGTGGAAACACTGCGATTTTGAAGAACTATGCCAGAATTTGTCTACTTGCGAGACAATAATTACAAATACCTATATTGAAGAAGTTTTACAATATTGCTATAGGAATGGGAGTAACCAGTAATTCAGAACGAAAATGAAAAATCGACAAGTACCTACCTACCTTATCTATAATCTGAAAAAAATCATCCTGAAGAAAAAAAGACCGCGGCATCTGTTCAAGTCTTATAATTAAGTTACAAAGATAAAGGTTATATGACAGTTTTAAGAGAAAAACATGAAATGTTTGAGGTTTATATTTAAAATGAAATACTACCAATTCTGAATTTATATTGTTATTAATACAATTTTCACTCATGCACACCCAAGTTTCACATCTCATTAACTGAATGTAAGAGATAAAAGAAACCTTTTACTTTGTACTTTTATTTTTTCAAAACAAATAACATCTTATTGCTTACTATAACCTTACTTTACCTCCTTATTCCACACAAACTATGGGGTGGGTGGCTTAGGGGTTCAATGATTCATGCTTGATGAGGTGATCTGAAAAAAAAAATGTGTTCAACAGCATAGACAGACATATAAGAGAACTTACGAGTATTGAGTGAAAACAACAGGTACCCCATAATCAGAATTGTATCCACACAAGTTATTGTTCCAACTTCAGATTCTGATTAGCAATTCTACAATTATCCGTCCATCAATAGTCTATCATGTAGCGAAACTCAGCAAGTAGGTATATATGCAAGAACGTAATTACTTATTAAAAGAACAAGAAGTTAATAAGGTATGTTAACTTACCCAAATTCAAAAATTTAGGCCTAGATTCCCATAAGAATAGAATCTACTTAACACCAAAACCTAAAAAACATGGAAATGTAAATAAACTTATTCAACACCTAAAGCCATTTTGATTGTTGATAAACCTGTAAGATTATATTTACAATGAAATAAAATAATAAATATACCTAGATGTATATTGAACAACTAAATATATGTGAGACGTACCCAAACATAGTTGTAGTGTTCTTTGAAACAAAGCGATTAATAATACATATGTAATCAGGTGCTATAAATATAATATACTTACTATCTTATCTTAAGTCTCAAGAACTACCCATCGGAATAATTACGAAGAACTACCTACAAATTACAAATAGTATGTTTATCTTAATAGGTGAAATTTAAAAAAATATGCAATACTTACCAATAAAATTATTGGAGATCTCTCGGTTATGGCAACTTACAACAAATCACTACAAAACTATGAAAGTTTATAGTTGAATTTGAACAAAAACAATAAGTCAACACATGCACAAAACCACAATGTCAATAATCACCACAGAAATATTATATTTATATATTCTATGATAATCAATCATCAAATGCTAATAAAAATGAGACACTATGATGAAGCGATCACGTAATGTCGACATAGACTGTCAATTGTTATCGACTTAGTTGCCTAACTATGTCGCGCTCTGCATACCCCCCGACTAACTTAGAATAGAACACCAAAACGCCACGATACAGAACAATTATTTTTGGTTGTGGATTGACACCAACTGACACATCATCATGTATTGGTATATCTATATATATAGATGAAGTCGATCCTTTAGCTAAGAAGTCCATAAATGTACAGAATACGCCTCCTGGCCAGGATAATATTTTGTATTTAGGAACACACTGAAAGTTTAGGTATATTCTGTTCTATGTGAAATACGTGGTCAAATTGACGTTCATTTGAATGAACTTTCGTGGTATGACGTATTATCACTTAACGTCGTCACCTCTAAAACTTATATTGATGTATGATTTTAATTATGATGTACCCATAAAAGACTAGGCTGCTTGTGTTAAATGAGCATATTATATATAAGTAAATACCACTTGAATAAAATTCAATATCTGGGTGACCAAGCTTTGCACGGGTAACACAGGATTTAGGGTAGCGCTGACTTACTAAGAATGTTTAATCTCAGTTCAAATATGTTGCATATTTCTAGTTAAAATGTATTGCTCTTGATAGGTCGGTAAATATTGCTTTTATCGTTCACACAGCTCATAGGTTATAGACACCAGAAATCAGCTGTATCACCAGTCGACTTCTCGACCCCCAAACCCTATACCTACTGAAATTTAATCGCAATCTGCGGAGCCATTCCCAAAATAGCTAGTGTGGACCTCGAGGGCCCCACCCATAAAATATAAAAGTATTGTCAATCGATTTCTCGACTTCCAAGACCCTTTTTCGAAAATTTTTATCGAAATCTGCGAACCCTTCCTTGAGATAGCTATTGTGTACCTCGAGGGTCATACTCATAAAATATGTGAGTATCACCAAACAATTTCTCAGATTAAAAAACCCCTTTTTGCAAATTGTTATTCAAATCTGCCGAACCATTCAAGAGAAAGTTTATGGACCTCGAGGGTGACACCCTAGCATTTTGTCAGGAATGCCACTTATATCTCTCTCTCTAGTCGTTGTTCGATTCCAAACGTGGTGACTTATTCATGGTTCTGTGTAACTCTTCGCCATGCTTCTCTATCTTCCACCGTTCTCATGATCCCTACCACTGACATATCTGTGAGATCGCTGACTTGGTTTATGAATCTTACTGGGGATCAACCTCTTTTCCTTTTTCCATCCACTTTTCCTTCGATCATAATTTTCTTCATTCCGTCTTTTCGTATCACGTGACCGAAATATTTTAGCAAGCGTCTCTGTTGGGAGCAGCCTGTCATGATCCTGAATTTCCAGTTCTCTAAGTATAGACATATTTGTTCTTTGAGCCGTCCATGGTATCCTTAGCATCCTGCGATAGCAGATCATTTCGAATGCCTCTATTCTTCTGTGGTATGCTGCGTTTAGTGTCCAGGATTCTGATCCATAGGTTGCAATAGAGAACACTAGTGATTTGAGAAGCCTTATCTTGGTCACTTTACGGATGTTGTGGTTTTTCCAGATGTTCGTCAGTCTACCCAAGGCTTCCTTTGCCATTCCGATTCTTCTTTTTATTTCTGGCACCGAACCTCCCTTATTCGTTACTTTTGCGCCGAGGTAAATAACGGTGTCGCTTATCGGTATGTCGTGGATAAGTTTCAGTGGTAGTGGTATTGAGATCTATCCACAATCATTAAGCTGCATTTGTCTCTATTTAACCGTAGGCCTGATTCCAAACTTGCAGTCTCCACCCGCTGGAGAAGCTCATACATTTTCTGCTCGTTCTGCGCTAGGACGATCGTGTCATCTGCGTATCGTAGATTTGACATTTTCCTCCCAGCAACAGATATTTCACCTGCCCAGTTCTCCAAGGTCTTCCTGATGATCCATTCTCCGTAGATGTTAAAAAGAATGGGCGATAGAACGCAACCCTGCCTAACACCCTTTCCAATACTGAAACTTGCGGAGAGTTCCCCTTCTATTCGTATCTGTGCTGAATTGTTATCGTACAGGGCTTTTATAATATATGTTTGATGCCTCGGTACCCCCCTCTCGTTCAGGATACTCCAGAGTTGTCCCCATTGTACTGTGTCGAATGCTTTAGTGTAATCAAGGAAGCATAACATAGCCGGGACATTGTATTCATATACCTTTTCTATTATCTGTCGCAGATTCAAAACTTCAAAAGTCTTTAGCACTTTTTAGTGTATAGGGATATAGACTGACTTCGTCCAGTCTTCGAGCCATCTTTCAGTATCCCAGACTTTTGTGCAAATCTGGTGTAGTACCTCTGTCCCTCTATTAACTCTGGTCTTTAGCATTTCTGCGACAATATTGTCTGGTCCAGGAGATTTGTTGCGGTTTAGTTTGTGCAGAGCGGCTTCTACTTCTGCTTTTAATATTGAAGGCTCCCGTTCCTGGATACTTTCCAAATCCTCCCTGATTTGCGGGGGCTGTTCTTCTGAAGCCATGAGATTCTCACAGTACTGCCGCCATCGTTCTATAATTTCAGATTTTGTTGTTAGCCTAACTCCGTTTTTATCCTTGACGGGCAAGTAGCCGGGTTGGAAAGTGGCTGAGATCATCCTAACTTTTTTTGAAGAGGTCTCGAGGTTGGTTTGAATTAGCGTGCTTCTCAATATCTTCGCATATTGACACGATGTATAGGTCTTTGTCGCGGTTTAGGCTCCTATCGACCATTTTGCCGAGGTCGCTGTATTTTTGTTGCTCGTCAGCGTTATTGATGCCTTTGATTTTTTGCTCTCTGCGTTCGTTTATGAGATTCCACGTAGATTGAGTAATCCACGGTTTTTTGGGATGTTCATATTCATCTGTGTTAGTTGAGGTTGTTGCAGCATTAATGACTTGTTGCATTTCTGTCCGCAGCTCATTGGCATCCATACGCTTTGTTCTTTCTTGGGTGATATTTTCCCAAGCCTCTTCAATTTTACCTTTAAAAGTGGAGTTCGTGCCGATGTTCCATAGGTTGGGTTTAGGGGGCCGTCGTCGGTCCTTGCGGAGTTTTAAACACACTTCTGGGACCATCGCGTTATGGTCACTGCCACAATCTAAGCTTGGGTAGATTTTAATGTCTCTTAGCACTCTTCAATCTACTCCTGATTAAGAAGTAGTCGATCTGGTTGCGTGTGTGTCCATCTGGAGACTTCCATGTGTACAGTCTCCTGGCATGATGTTGAAAGTGGGAGTTGTCGATAGAGAGTCCATTCTCTGCACAGAACTCGATAAGCATTTCTCCGCGTTCGTTTCTTACACCCATTCCGTAGTTCCCCACAACAGATCTTAGGTGTATGTCGGTTTTTTTTCTCCAATTTTGGCATTAAAATCGCCTAGGATAATTAAAAGTTCTCTGTTTGGTATTTTTGATAGAGTGTTGGAGACTGATTCATAAAATGTGTCCATGTTGTCCTGAGACGATGTGGACGTAGGAGCGTAAACCTGAATAAGGTTGAGATTCACTGGCTGTGCTTTTATTTTGATGGTAATAATTCGGTCGCTGACTGTTTCATATCCAATTACGGTATCTTTCAGGTGCTTGTGGATTATAAATGCGACTCCGTTGGTCGTATCGGATCCACTTATATACCGGATGATTAAAGTGTTACATGGTAATATCTAGAAAACTTCTGGGTTGAAAAAAAATAGATTTGGAGTGATGCAACGGGAGGTTGGGGCACCATTTGGAAGCTTCAGTGATTTTGTAACTCCGAAAAAACTACGTTAACGTAATAAAAAATTAAAATGAACACCAATTATCAAAGGACACACTAAAATAACTCTCGAAATGTGGATACAATTCACGAAAATTGTTACAGAAGTCAAAATATGTCAGCCGAGCATTACCACGACAACGGCTCGTATACCTACCTTTGCTTACTGTTAAGCTAGTACATACCTAAATTCTTTAATTTGTTATTAATATATTGACATTGACATTGAATTATGTTTTGATTTAAACGTAGTATTTTTATGGAGATTACGAATTCAAAAAGAAAGCTATACCTTTTCATTTAATATTTAAAAGTTACCCCCCCCCTAAGTAGTGGTGAGAGTTCAAAATCACTGATGCTCCCAGATTGTGCACTCCAATGTCCCGTTGTATCAATATCAATTTTTTTTTTTGAATCTGCAGTTTTCCAGATGTTAGGTACCTTGTAACACTATAAAAGAACCACGTGGTAGATAATAATCTTATAAATTAGAACCTTATTTGTATTACTAATACAAATCGACTCTCTTCTCCTTTTTTGTTTTTACTTCCATCAAAAAGGGAAGTATTGTATTCACGTCAAAAATCGACCTCGAGATTTTTGCTGATATTCACGTTTTGGGGTTCCTAGATCACGAAAATCATGGTATCTCAAGTCCGTCGGTCTGTCTGTAGTCTGTCTGTAGTCTGTCTGTAGTCTGTCTGTAGTCTGTCTGTAGTCTGTCCGTCGTCTGTCTGTAGTCTGTCTGTAGTCTGTTGGCGTTGTAGCTCAATAACGGCTTGACCTAGGACAACGAATTTTGGTATGCATATTGAAGGACTAAGGGTTTTCGTTAATCATATATACAGGGTGTCCAAAATATTAAGTGTCAATATAAGAACGGTGGAAGCGACGAGGTTGTTTGCATGAACAAAAAGATGTTTGTTATTCATGTCGATAAAGATACATTCTCGAAGCGGGGCGGTTTGTCGAGGGAAGTCATAGGTAAAGGCTTTTACCAATTTTTTTTTATTGGTTTGTGTGCGCACTGTATATCTATATAAACGTACTCCGATTTTGATTATTTTGATTCATTTGGATACTTGGGATGGTCTCGTATTCATAAGAACGCCCATCCAAAATCTCCTTCCCACCAAAAACCGCTCTAAAAGGGGAAGTAGGTAGGATTTTCTCTCATAAATCGAGAATCTGAGACGGCAAAATCAAAGATAGGACAATATCCGGAAACGTTTCTTTCGAAAATTGAAAATCTAAGACGGCCAAATTCAAGACTAGATTATTTGTAGAAACATTTACATTGAACATTTTTTCATAGAGTTTCGGTTTTCGAGTTGGAGTAGGTAATAGAATTAATATTATTTTGTATTTTTCAGTGTTCCAACAAATAAAGTCGGTCGAATTATTTGTCAAAAACATTTATTTCATCTCAAATTAGTTTGGTATGTCTTCATTTTATTTTGAGATTCTTTTTGTTTTTACTATTATTATCAATTAAAGGATTTTATATTGTTGTTTCATCTGTTGGTTTGTATGGATAAACATTTTGATATCTACATTTTTCGTACTCAATAATTTATTCGAACGGATGTTGAGAAGAGTCGACCATCTGAATACTGAATTGAGAAGCGAGGTAAAAATCAAGTATGGAACTGGACCGCTATTCCCCAATTCTTACTAAATGAGGTGAGTGTGGGTCATGGTCTCGTCTAGTGTGGGTACTAAGTACGAAGCGAGACGCAGGTTCGCTTCTCGCGTTCGTGTTATACAGTTACTGTTGTTATACGTTGCTATCGAGGAGTGCGTATGTGTATCTTATCACAAAACCTATTCAACGGACGTTCCATTGCGTGAGAGAAATAATTTGCTGCAATAAATGTAACAAATCATTTTTCTTCTGAAAATAACTGTTGTGGTTCCTTTTTGACTCTGAAAATAAAATAATAATATGAGTAATAAAAGAAAAAATAAATAAAACATAAAGGTGATTTCTGAAAAAAATAACTAAAAACTTACATAATACGAAATTTAAAAAACAATTTCTGAATAATAAACTTAATTGTAAGAAACTACTAATGTAATATTAGGTTCAAATAAACCACCTTGTTGTGCCAAACAATAGCCAAATCTGTGAAACAGTAGAGCTTTCAGATGGTCGACTTTTCTCAAAACATCGGGGTAATATGCCATTGAAAATACTATCATCCGTTCTAATTTGAACAGCTCTGTATATAATTATGTATTCGCGCATGAAAGCTAGTTTGTATTCGGGGCAAACTTACAATAAATTGATATGGCAACAATGTTGGACGCAGAATTGATATAGACTGTAAATAAATTTACTCTTCGAACAAACTATCAACTGTGGGCTAAAAATTATTATACAATGGACTCAATAATGACAGGATTATGGAGGAATCACGAATGATAGAATGAAACCGAAATGAATATTTTTAATATCGCTAACATAAAAAAATTAGATAGCTAATCTCACTCAAAATGTTGCGCTCTTTAGGCTAACTCGCTTCTTTCTATGGTAGTTACGCAATATGCAAGGATAATGTAAGGACGCAATATTGCAATATTGAGACGTGGATATATATATATATATATACAGGGTGATTCATTGGGAAATGGGCATACGCTAATGGTAGATATATTTAAAGGGCCTTTGCTTCTTTATAACCAAGATACAGGGTGATTTATCCATTATGTCCGTTTTTTTCATTTAGTCATAACTTCCGAACCCCACTGTATATTTTTTTCATATTCGCAACAAATACTCTTCATCGTGTATGATACCGAATACCAGACAAATAAAAATTAAAATCCATGCTCGGACTTGAAAAAGTGAAAAATTGAAATTGAATCACTTCCAAACAACTCCCTGTTTATCAAAATATTGAAAATTTGTAATCAGATTTGGAAAGAGCAGAAAAAATTATGTCGGACCAAATGTGTTTGGTACTTCCGCATACAATTCTAGTACTTGTTAATTTGAGTCAAAATTAATATTTTCGATGAATGTGTGGTACAAAATTGAAAGAAAATCATTTTCTGCTGTAAAATCTAATCTTTCAAATCTAATCGATAAAATCTTCAAGCATTTCATAATATCCTAATGTTTGGATCCCAACATTTTTGTAACATGAGTCGACAGGTACGTATTTAGGACAAAATACTAATTGCAAGGATTTATTAACAAACACCCTGTATGTGTAATACAAATGTGATAATTGTATTTTTACATTTGCTAAACTTCAAACAGACAATAAAATAATAAAAAGACTGTATTCCAAAAAAGTATAAATTTATTTTAAGAAACACTAACTCATTAATAGAAAAGAAAAAAGCTAAAAATAGGATTGAAAACTTTAAAATAAAATATTCCAAGAAAACTAAACCACAACAGATGCTCAAAAGTGGCCACCATTGTGCTCACTACATTTATGTGCTCTTTTTGTTAGACTTCTAATTGATCGTCTAATCATATCCGGATTATTTTTCAATTCGTCCCACGATTCTCTGCAATTTGAATTTATTTCAATTGCATAAACTTTCGATTTTAAATAACTCCAAACGCTATAGTCGACTGGGTTAAAATCAGGTCCCCTTGCGGGCCAGTTATGAGGTCCACCTCTGCCTATCCATCTATTTGGAAAATTTTGATCTAAAAAGTCTCTGACTATTGCCCTGAAATGAGGTGAAGCACCATCATGTTGGAAGTACATGCCGCTAACGTTAACATCTGCATCGTGTAGCAATATCGGTAAAATATTTTGCAGAAATTCCAAATAAATTTCACCAGTTAGTAAATGTGTATTTATTATTCGCTGAAACAAGCAATACGTACGGAATGCAGAAGTTCATTCTTATTCAACATGCATCAGAATAGTTAAGAAATGACCAAAAAGCTCTAACTGAGAGACTAATTATGTATAATGGGATACATAATAACCGCTTCTAATTTTTTGATTCTTAGTTATTTTCTCACATAATACAATTTCAACGAGTTAGTATTTTTTCCATAAAGGTACGAATACTTCTTTTCAGGATAGTCTTTTTATCAATTTATTGTTTGAAGTAAAAAATTAAATTATCATATTTGTATTACACATACAGGGTGTTTGTTACTTAATCCTTGCAATTAGCATTTTGTACTAAATACGGACCTGTTGACTCATGTTACAAAAATTTTGGGATCCAAACATTAGGAGATTATGAAATTGATGATTTTATCGATTAGATTTGAAAGATTAGATTTTATAGCAGAAAATGTTTTTTTTTTCAATTTTGTACCACACATTCATCGAAAATATTAATTTTGACTCAAATTAACAAGTCCAAGAAGTACCAAACACATTTGGTCCGACATAATTTTCTCAGCTCTTTCCAAATCTGATTACAAATTTTCAAAATTTTGATATACAGGGTGTTGTTTGAAAGTGATTCAATTTTTTAAATTTTTTCCATGTCCATACCAGGATTTTAATTTTTATTTGTCTGGTATTCGGTACCATACAGGATTAAGAGTATTTTTAGCGAATATGAAAAAAATATACAGTGGGGTTCGGAAGTTATGACTAAATGAAAAAACGGACATAATGGATAAATCACCCTGTATCTTGGTTATAAAAAATCAGAGACCCATTTAATATAGGTATTTTAGAACCAGTAACGTCACCCCTATCAACCATTAGCGTATGCCCATTTCCCAATGGATCACCCTGTATACACATCCCGGTATCATTCTGGCGTTCTTTCAAAAAACAGTAATGAAGCGCCCTTGCCGTATATTTTTCACTACGCCATCAATGTGGGCTCCGTACATTCTAAAGCATTTTGGGCCTCCAATGTATACAATAATGTGCAGTGGAATGGGACGATGAAAAGTGATCTAAAATATATTTCTCGTATTTTGCAACTACCAGCGGCTGCCTAGCATTGGTTGTTTCTCCGAATAGTATTTCATCTGACTTTTTGTTCCTTAAACTTTATTATAATCACTCAATTATCATATATTCTATAATTAAAATTATGCAAAATGGAATTGTAGATGCTAAAGATTTTAAAATGTAAACTCATTTTCATCTTTGTCATTATTTCTGTCTCCAGTATCAAATAGAAATAGAAATATTTTTTTCATGTAAACAACTAGGCATGTATGCATTCGTCCTGGATAGTGATATAGATCACATAAAATAAAATTAATTAAAATACGCTTCAGATGAAGACATAATAAACATACAAAGTACATATAACTTAATTTAAGAAAAGGCTTATGAACATGTTAAAAAAAGAAAATAATAGTAATAACAATGTAGAAAAAAGGATAAACAAGGATTACCGACATACATGTACAACATGTTCCAGATAATCATTTATGAAATTAAAACAGTGTTAAATATTTACGGATCTTAATTTTGAGTGATGCACAAGACATATTGTTATCTTTGAATTGTTTTGGCAAAGAATTATACAATTTTATGCCCAGAAATCTATAGGAATTATGTGTCAATATCTGAATAATGGAGGACAGATATAGTTTTCTTCTCTTGTATTGTAAGAGTGAGCATAATTGTGCTGGATTCTTTGACATATCATGTTTTTTATATGATGCAGGCACTCCAAAACGCAGCAACATGGTAATTGCAGGATTTTAATTTTTTTTAACAATGGCTTATAGTGATCATCATATTCGCTGGATATTATTATTCGAATGACTTATTGTACAATGCATATTTTAGTTACGTCATTATTATGCTAAGGAACATAGCAAAATATGCCATTCTTAGATAATCTTTATCTACACTCAGCTTCAGTTACCTGAGAGTATTTCCCTTTTTATAGATAGGTGTAACTTTGGAAACCTTGAGAATATCTGGAAGAATACATGTACGAAATTTAAATAAATTCGGTAAACAAATCGCTACATTTTTACTTATCCGCGGCTCTAGAATTTTTCAGTTTATGAACAATGTTCAATATTTCTGATCAACTTGTTGGATGCAGGTAAAAATTCTTATTGCTATTTTTTGCATGAAAGAATAGAAGATATTTGCAACAAAGTTCGCAGCATTTTGCATTAAGTTGTTTATGTAATCTTCAAAAGAGTTGGCAAAGTCATCAGCGGAGAAATTGCTCTCATTCTTTAGGTTATTAGTATTACCTAAATTTGTATTTATTATTTCCCAGGCTGACTTTTGCTTATTTTTGATTCAGATATTATCTTATTATTAAACTCAACTTTTTTCGATTTGTTAAGTAATTCGAAGCATTCGCGCGTCGTGGTCACTTCGGCAATAGTATGAACCTGGGTTAGCTTTAGCTGTGACTTTAGATTTTTAATATCAGGAGAATTGTCTCGTCCTTGAAGCGAGCAGAGGAAAGTGAGCAGAATCAAAATTACAAATTTGGTGCTTGCAGAGCTAATTATGTGAAAATTATTTGCTATATTCCGAAATGAATTGCTCTTATAGTTATTTTCAAATAGCTGCTTTGCTAGCTGTAAATGTAAAGCTAGCAGAGCAACCTTTAAAAATATTTTTGAGACCTTATTTTTTAGTGCTTATAGGGCTAATTAAGTTCTAATTAAGTGCTTTATTCAGAAATTAATTACTCATATGGTTTTCGGAAAATGGCTGCTTTGCTTTTAAAAATCAGCGTTTCTGACAAAATCTTATTTGTTGCTTGTAGAGCGAGTTAAGTGCTAATTAATTGCTGTATTCTGAAATTAATTACTCTTATAGTTTTTTTAAATGGCTGCTTTGCTAGCTTTAGATCTAAAGCTAGCAGAGCAACCTTTAGAAATATTTTTGAAAACTTCTTTTCTAGTGCTTGTAGGGCTAATTAAGGTCTAATTAAGTGCTGTATTCCGAAATTAATTGCTCTTATGGTTTATAGGAAAATGGCTGTTTTGCATTTAATCTTTTTTTTCTATGAAATCGTAGTTGATGCTTGTAGAACTAATTAAGTGCTAATTAATTGCTGTATTCCAAAACTAATTGCTCTTATAGTTTTTTTCTAAAAAGCTCCTATGTTAGCTTTAGATCTAAGTCTAGCAGAGCACCTTTTAAAAGTACACGATTTGAAAACCTCTTTTAGTGCTTATAGGGCTAATTAAGTGCTAATTAAGTGCTGTATTCTAAATTCAATTGTTCTTAAAGTTTTCGGAAAATGACTGCTTTGCTTTAAAAAACACAATTTCTAGAAAATCATATTTGGTGCTTGTAGCGCTAATTAATTGCTAGTTAAATGCTGCATTCCGAAATTATTTGCTCTTATAGTTTTTAGAAAATAGCAGAGATTGTCGCTATCAGACATATAATCTATACCCCCGGTATATAAACTATATTAATGACCATTATTTGAGGTGATTTTATAAAAAATCAATAAAATTTATATATTTCCTATTTTATTTAATCAAGTGCTGTATCCCGAAATTAATTTCTATAATTTCTATAAAATTTTGGCCAATACAATTATATCGGTAAGAAAAGTACTAACCGTCGTGGTTAGTAACGAACTTATCCACCAGTAAACCTATTTTACAGTCATAGAAACATATAGGGTTAGCAATCGAAAACAGTCCGGTCCTACAAAAAGTAAGTTTTATCCCTTAGCTTTTTAGTATCAGAATTGTACATTTCTTAATTGGGAGAGAGAATAAATTCAAAACCATTAAAATCTTAATTTTAAACTGGAGTAAAAAATGGATAACATAAAATTAAGTAGATAGGCAGGTAAACTATCCTAAGAAAGTCTACCTAAAGGACTTTCAAGTTTCCCGGTGTACCTTTAAAGCTATAAATATATCCACAAATGATAAATTAACATTTTTATTTTGTCTTGAAAGAACATGCTCTCTCAAAAAATTATTAGAGCAATTAATTTCGGAGTACCGCACTTAATTAGCTCTACAATCACTAAAACAAAAGTTCTCAAAACTTAGGATTTTCAAAGGTTGCTCTGCTAGCTTTAGATTTAAAGTTAGCGAAGCAGCCATTTTTTCACTATCAGAGCAATCAATTTCGTAATACAGCAATTAATTAGCACTTAATTAGCGCAACAAGAACCAAATAAGATTTTCCCGAAAGAATTGATTTTTAAAAGCAAAGAATCCATTTTCCGAAAAACTATAAATAAGAGTAAATAATTTCGGAATACAGCACTTAATTAACACTTAATTAGACCTAAAAACACTATAAAAGAAGTTCTAAAAAAAGTAAGTTTTCAAAGGTTGCTGTGCTAGCTTTAGTCTGAATGTAGCAAAGCAGCCATTTTCTAAAAAAAACTATAAGAGAAATTAATTTCGGAACACAGCACTTAATTAGCTCTACAAGTACCAAATATGTATTTTTGATTCTGCTCGCTTTGCTCTGCTAGGTTTAGGGACGTAGGAATCTCAACATTTTAAAGTTATTTTCAGAGATATATACCTATTTTTATGGAAAACGAGATGTGTAAGATCTGACAGTGATAACTAAATGAGCAGCTTTTGTTTCTGGATCTAAATGACATATTAGTCGGAGAGCTGATGACGAATTTTGGGAAGGTTTTTTAGGCAAGCTGAAATTGCGAAAAATTATAATTTTGTCAATTGGTGAATCCGGTCCTGAAAGTCGTTTAGCGAATTAGCGGTTATTTCGCTACTGCGCAGCATGTAACATTTGCAAAAAAAAAATTCAAAAAAATATATTTTTGGCAACTTGAATTTTTTTTTATCTTTTAATTTATAATTTTTAGAACTCAAAAAAAAAATCCCTGACGTTTTTGTCGGTTATTAAGTATTAACTGACGTCTCCAAAATTAATTTTTTTAAATTACCAAAAAATATTCTTTAGGCAATCAGAAATTTAAATCACGTATATATTAAGTGATTTCAGTAATACCTGCAAATTGCCTGACGATTTTGCGGGTTATAAATAATTATTTGACGTTAATAAAGTTTGTAAATAAGCGCAACAAAAAGTCTCACGCGCAGCCGTAAGTGCGACAAGGATAGCTAATTGAGGCATGCTGGCAGCTGCCGGGGCCCGAGCTCCTCGCGCTGTGATTGGCTATTGAGAAACCACGTGTTTACAGCACTGTGTTCAAAACAGAAATATTTAATTTTTTATATTTTTTTTTGCTAAAATTTTATAATGGATTAAAAATCATCAAATTATTAATTTCGTTTGCAGCATAAATTATTTAATTAAAAATTCAATTATTTTAGTCTCGAAAAAAAAAAGAAAATTAAAAAAAATTTTAATCTAAAATTAATTATTTATATTTAATACAATTTTGTATTTTGGAAAAAGAAATGCTATATTTTATTATACGGAGCCTAGTTTTCTACTTTTTCATAATGTTCTTAGATTGTATTTTAAAATAACGATGATAAAACTATACAAACAAAATTAAAAAAAAATTCCAAGAAAAATCTTCGTAGTTAATAATTTTATTCAATAACTATAAAAAATGAAAAATCAGAAACTAGGCCACGATGAATAATTTTTTTTATAATTGATAGGAACAATGATTTGTAGGATGACGGATTAAATGATTTAATTATTCTTTCATTTGCGATTTTTATTAAGTAAATAAATTATTTGAAATTAAAATATATAAGAAAGTTTATTGAAATTAAATTATTCTGTTAATCTTCTTCGTCTTCTTCATTGCTGTCTGAAGATTCACCTTCAGATAATTCTTCTTCGCTGTTGAAAACACCATCTTCATCGTCAAGCAGATCTCCAATGTCCGGCTGTTTGGGTCACATTTTCCGGCAATTCCACATCACAATACCGATAATTTTTTTCTTGGCGAATTTTTAAAAAGACTTTACATTTTTCCAATACTTCTTCATTAAAAACAATGATCTTATCAGTACGCTTTTTACAAATAAAACATTTTAAATTTGTTTTATTCATCGTGATTTATCTGTTTATAACCTTAAAATTAAAATTTGTTTATTAAATAATTACAGCACTAATTTAAAGCAGTTCAAACTATATACACAAATATTTACACAGTCACATATGCACGTACGTACATGTTAAATTTCAAAAAAGAAATTATATTTTAATAAAATTTTTAAAAAAGATATAAAAACACTGGATAATTTTTCACGAGGCTCCGAAAATAACTGTTGTGAACGCAGTGCCGCAAGTAAGCTGGAAACACGAGGTTTCTCAATAGCCAATCACAGCGCGAGGAGCTCGGGCCCCGGCAGCTGCCAGCATGCCTCAATTAGCTATCCTTGTCGCACTTACGGCTGCGCGTGAGACTTTTTGTTGCGCTTATTTACAAACTTTATTAACGTCAAATAATTATTTATAACCCGCAAAATCGTCAGGCAATTTGCAGGTATTACTGAAATCACTTAATATATACGTGATTTAAATTTCTGATTGCCTAAAGAATATTTTTTGGTAATTTAAAAAAATTAATTTTGGAGACGTCAGTTAATACTTAATAACCGACAAAAACGTCAGGGATTTTTTTTTTGAGTTCTAAAAATTATAAATTAAAAGATAAAAAAAAATTCAAGTTGCCAAAAATATATTTTTTTGAATTTTTTTTTTGCAAATGTTACATGCTGCGCAGTAGCGAAATAACCGCTAATTCGCTAAACGACTTTCAGGACCGGATTCACCAATTGACAAAATTATAATTTTTCGCAATTTCAGCTTGCCTAAAAAACCTTCCCAAAATTCGTCATCAGCTCTTGGACTATATATTCCAGATCATTTCATCTAATGCAGCAGTGAAACATGAGATAGATTTTTTTGATATCGGTCGACACACATGATAGTATTGTTAGGTTTTCGTACAATTTTTTATTGGAAATAAAATTCCTTTATGGTCGGACAAGTGCGGCTCTATAACTTCAAGACTGAAAATGTTATCATCTAAATTTGTGAATAGATTATCTACACTATTTTCTCTAGATTTAGTTATCCGCTGGTGTCAACAAAAACTTTTTCTAGCATATCATGTGATAAAAAATATTTTTGCTTTCAGTTAATTTATTGTCATTGGATTTAAGTCTTAAAGTTATAATTGAAAATCACCGACAGCCAGTACCTTATTATTGGAGTTTTTTCTGATGATATTCTGTCCAGATAATTTTGAAAAAAATACCATCACTATCGGGTGATCTGTAGGCACAGCAAAAACTAATTTTCATATTTTTAAGATCATTGTTAATTCTGCATCTATCTTCGCGCAAATATCTTTTACACAAATGTTATGGAAATCTAAACTGGTCTTAGTATAAATGCCATCATGAATACGAATTTGTCGAATATGACTTATTTGTCTATATCCTCGGAATACGATACGAAAGAGTCTATGTCCTCCATATTAAATCAAACGTCTGTCAGTAGTAGTACGTCAAAATTGTTCGTATTGTTCGTTCACTTTGTTCATAATACATTGAATATTGATTTAAAGAAATTAAATTTATATACATAGTATAAATAAGAAAAATCTCAAAGAATGGTTTTTATCTAGAGCGATTTTTTCTTCTATAGATTCGAATGGCACTAGGTTTATCTACATGATCACAAATGATTAACTTATAAGACCCTATATTAGTGGAAAAGTCGTTGAAATGAAATTCTTGTGTTTCCTTGTTGCCAGATTGCCGGACGCCCAATACACGATGGAATAAAAGTCAGCGTATTCAAAATGAATATTATAGCGCCGCGCTGCGCCAGATATATCGAACTAATTATATTTGAATATCAATCTAAAATCTCTTGGAATGTGCATGGAGCATCCTTCCAATTTTTGTTCCATCGGTTAAGGTGGTCATCTTGACCAGAATTACACTGATGTGTAATAGAGCGTCCATATACGGACGCTCAGTTACCACGGACGTTCTATTAAATGCAGTTTGTCAATGTACGGACGCTCTATTGATATATATATATATATATATATATATATATATATATATATATATATATATATATATATATATATATATAAGGTGATTCACGGTCGATGGTACCTTAGACGTTTAAGGAAAACTATTCGTAGGATCGTTTCTGAAAATTGTGTTATATAGATTATACCTAGAGATCTACCGACTGAAAATATTTTCAGCCTTGCGACGTTGCCACTATCAAAAAGTATTAACAACTTTGATTTTTCAAATTAGACACCCTATATATTATCAATTTATTAGATTCTCTATCGCCTTCTGGTTATTCTTTTATAAGATACCCATACCTATCTCTAACAGTTTCCAGTGAATTAATTAATTTTCTTTTGTTTTATTCTAAACAGAGCTCCAATCAATAGCCCATTACTCTGAATTTTAGAATTGTGAAACGACGAAATTCCAGTAATAGCTTTAGAAAGACTTCTTTCTTAGTTATTATCGAAGATTTTCTTTTTATGTTATACAGGGTCGCTCAAAATTCTTGATCTTTCCATCAGACCCAAAAATGCGTTTTTTCAAAAGGAACACCCTATATTTTATTATTTTTTCAGAGTGGGAATCCAAATACCTTTGAAATGATGTATCATATTCCTATACCTAAATGGTCAGGTTTTCAAAATATAAGCAACTATCTATTAAAGTGAATTGTTTGTAGCATTTTTATAGTAGGTATTTGCTGGTTACCATGGTGATAAAACACAATTATTATTTAACAAACATTATTTGAGGTATTCCTTTAAATAATTTGTCTGAAACTCAAAGATTTGAAGAAAAAAGTATATTCAACACCAGTTCAAAGTAAAGATGAACTGCGTCAACGCGTAATTAATGCATTGAGGAGATGGATGCAAGCTATTTGGTGGAGAAACGTATTCTTAGATGTTTGGAAAGAAACGGTTGTCATTTTGAGAATGTATTATAAATGTTTAATTATTTATATTTCTCCACTAATTATTATTATTAAAAGCTCTGTCCTTATCACTTGGTTATTAATTATTAATTAGATATTATACTGTTTTTATAAAGTATTTTGCGTAAATAATCTAACAAAAGATCACAAAATACATATGTAAATCGTTGAACTGGACTCATTTTCTCAATATCAGTCAATGCATAGTTGTTGCTCATTTTATCTTGAAATTGATTTTAGGTTCTGATGAATTTACTTACTCATTATTGTTTTACCAAGACTGAATATGATATCTATGAAAGTTTATTATTATTTTTAAATGAATTTACAGAGCACGGTGAACGAATCTTCTCAGCACTCTTCTTATCATCCCAAAGAATGAAACTGTTTCGTAAATCAACATTTTGAATTAGCTTTCAAGAATCATAAGATTACTTATTTGTTCTGTGAATAGGTTTATTCTTGTTGTCTTTTTTGTACTTTGTGGGTATCTTGCATTAAACTTTCTGAATGTTTTTTCAATAATTTGATCACATTATCTATGAAGAATGAACAACTCAACAAACATTTATTCTTCCTCACGCTTATTACTTGTCAAACTTTCCATCACCATGGTAACCAGCAAATACCTACTATAAAAATGCTAGAAATAATTCACCTTAATAGATAAATGCTTATTTCTTCAAAACCTGACCATTTAGGAATAGGAACATGATATATCATTTCAAAAGTATTTTGATTCTCTCTCTGAATAAATAATAAAATATAGGGTGTTCTATTTGAAAAAAAAACATTTTTGGGTCTTTATATATCTGATGGAAAGATCATGAATTTTGAGCGACCCTGTATAACATAAAAAGAAAATCTCCAATAATAACTAAGAAAGAAGTCTTTCTAAGGCTATAACTGGAATTTCATCGTTCCACAATTCTAAAATTGAGAGTAATGGGCTATTGATTAGAGCTCTGTTTTGAACAAAACATTAGAAAATTAATTAATTCACTGGAAACTGTTAGAGATAGGTACGGGTATCTTATGAAAGAATAACCAGAAGGCGATAGAGACTCTAATAAATTGATAATATATAGGGTGTCTCATTTGAAAAATCAAAGTTGTTAATACTTTTTGATATAAGTGGCAACGTCGCAAGGCTGAAAATATTTTCAGTCGATAGATCTCTAGATATAATCTACTTGATACAATTTTCAAAATGATTCTACGAATAGTTTTCCTTAAACGTCTAAGGTACCATCGATCGTGAATCACCCTGTATATATATATATATATATATATATATATATATATATATATATATATACATATATATATATATATATGTAAGCTTGTATGTTACCAAGCTTGGCTATATCATTCGTTGACTAGTGAGTGGGAGTCAGTATGTAACAAGACTCCGAACTGTTAGCACTGTTATTACTGTATGAAAATTACGTAGAGGTTAGCTATTGGCAATTGTATTGATTCAGGTTAGTTTTAAGTTTATTTGTTCACTGTAACATTTTTGTTCGATGCTAATTTGCACTTATTATATTTCAGTTTTTTATTACATCATACTTGTTTCATTCTAACCCTACTTCTCCAGTTAAGTCCCTGCAATAGTGACTTACATATATATATATATATATATATATATATATATATATATATATATATATATATATATATATAAAATAATTAACCAAGTGAAGAAATAGCATACTAAAACATAAGAGGTACCTACATTTATTTAAAAGTAATTTAATTTTCAATTTATTCTTGAATAACAAGATTTCGAAAAATTAAACTTTTTGAAAGAAGGAAAAATCAGTGCTGATTGTGCAGATTCAACAAATCTTCTATGAATCAATTACTTTCAAGGTCATATATTTGGTTTCTTCACAACTATTTTGTTTTTATATTCTATCTGAATAATATTAACCTTCTCAGAATACTGCTCACAAAGGAAATGTATTGAATAGTAGAAATTGTATTCCAGCTAGTTTAAAATCTCAAAATTATTACATATAGAAATACACTTTTAGTTTCTTGAAGATTTTAATCAAGATTGTAATTATTTGGGTTCTCTAGGCGATATCGTGAAAGCAAAAATTAAAAATAACATAACCTGAGCATACCAGAGTTTTAAGAACCGAAATATGTTTCATCACCAAGGTTGACATCATCAGGGTTGAATCTGTTACTGTTAGATACCTCCTTATATATTTATTATCTTTGAAATAACGTTTAGCCTTATACACTATTTTATTCATCAACTTGCTTTTAAGGGAATTTTGATTCATCTATTATAATGCTACATTATGTAGAATTAAAGTTGAGTATCTTAGAAGCCTTCTGGATTTTCATATTATGACTTGCCATATTTCACTTGGCTCCTGAAAGAGAATAATTCACAAGAAAAGGGGTGACTAGAAAGAAATGCTTCACCGCTATCCTGTGGCAGCATCCGCTTTTCCCCTAACAAATCAACCACCACGTACTTGCGGCGAGTATGATAATTGAGGGTGATTGGGGGTTCTCATACTGGGTCTCCAAGGAAGCAGGGCGATGCTCAATGTCAATGCACTGCTGACTTCCTGTCTACCTACGAGTGATTGATACAGTCCCAGCGAATTAGAATGCTCGATTATTAAATCAAGCGTGTGAAAATGTCGCCAGGATTTCGGTGTATGAATCAGAATTTGCACCGAAATTTCTGAGCTCCTAATTATAGGATAAACATAATAAAAAAATATTAAAATAAACTCACCGACAAAAAACCGGCACCTAAATTTGTTTAATAATTTCAATATGGCATAAGTTTTTTATTTTTGACTTGATTGCAGGGCCATAGATCTATTGATTAAATTTACGCTGCTGGAGTTTGTTCTGAAGTAATTTTGGTTGCTTAAATGTTTATACTTATATCGGGATAAGTCAAAATGATGTTTTAATAGTAAGTTTTAAACATTCTGTGGTAAAATACGCCAGAGAACCTTATTTAAATATGATTTACGATAGAGCTGGATGTATTTCTAGCATTTAGTTTTTCCAATCATCTGGTTGGCTATCTTGTTTCTTTTACGAGCTACGCATTTTTGATTGAAACGCTGCATTTTTATTAGATTATTTTTGCTTTATTAGATTATTTTTTCAGTAACATCGTCAATATTAAAATCGTAATTAAAATGGTTTAGGAATCGAGATACTACAGGAAGCAGTCATAACATTTGCCCCTTTCATTGCAAAATAGTACATACTCATGCAAGACAACGCAAGACCACATGTTGCGCAGGTAGTAAATATGTTTTTTGATAAAGTTGGAATTCGAAGGTTAGAATGGCCACCCTGTAGCTCAGATCTCAATCCAATTGATCATCTTAGGGATGAATTGAAAAGACGCGTTCGTCACCGTCCCAGCAAACCTACAACTTTAGCAGAGCTCAGGTTAGCATTAAATGATGAATATGAAACTATTCCTCATGAAAAAATAATCACTCTAATGCAGGAATGCAAGCTGTCATTGCAGCTAGAGGTGGACACACTCGTTAATAACTTTTTATTTTAATTTTAAGTGCTCTAATGACAACTTTTAATCTATAAAACAAAAACTGTTCTTTAAATTCAGCATTTCAATAAAAATGCTTAGCTCGTTAAAGAAACAAGATAAACCGATGATTAAATAAATATTTTTTACAAAAAATTGGACCGACTTTATTAGTTGGTGCACTGAAAAGTATAAAATAATATTAATTCTATTGGTGCTGTTACTTTTGAAGTTGTGCGGTTGCAGGTAGATTGGTAACTTTTGGCACCAACTTCACAAGTACCAGCCCCAATAGAATTAATATTATTTTATACTTTTCAGTGCACCAACTAATAAAGTCGGTCCAATTTTTTGTAAAAAATATTTATTTCACACTTTTGAGTGTAACATTAGTCACGAAAATCGTTGAACGTTCACTAATACCAAAGAAGATAGTACTTATCCTATTACCCACGTATATTCCTTGCTTGTAGTTGTTATTATTGAGATCCCAGAACATCGCTGCGGAAATACGCTTGAATATTTTAGTTGTTACCATTTTAACACCGATTTTACTCGAAAACCGTAACTCTAAGGGAAAAATGTTCAGTATAAATGTTGCTACAAATAATTATGTCTTTCATGTACTGCAAACAGATTTTCAATTTTCGACAGAAATCGCCCTCTCCACATAGCGAAAATAGGTATATTTGAGAATTTAAAATGTCTCTATGTCGAAAACCGTTACTCTTTTGAAAAAATGTTCCATTTAAACGTTTCCGGATATTGTCCTATCTGTAATTATATCAAAGCAGATTTTCAATTTTCGACAAAATTTGCCCCCTCCACCCCCTTCGGGGGCGGTTTTCGGAGGGAACGAGATGTCGGATTCTCTTTTTTATGAATATGGGACCATTTCTCAAGCCTCCTCTTTCAAATGAATCAAAAATCATCAAAATCGGAGTACGTTTACTATATGAAAGGCGCGCACAAACCCAAAAAAAAAAAAAAAAGCACACAATCGAATTGTATACCTCCTCCTTTTGGGAAGTCGGTCAAAAAAATGCTAGGAATACAGCCAGCTTCATCGTAAATCATATTTATCATTTTAATGAATAGATCTATTGCCCAGCGAAAAATAATTGCAATATAGTCAAATACTAAAAAGTTATGCCATATTGAATTTATCAGAAAAATGTAGGTGCCGTTTTATTTCGTCGGTGAGTTTATATTTACGATTTTATTAAAATTGCCTTCTGATGTCAATTAACATATAGATACCTACCTACCCAAGTTCTATCAGCGTTCATACCTAAGTAACATAATAACATTCGAATTACGCCAAATTATATCAGAATAGTAATAAATGGTCGCCGTTAACTAGACATTACTACGATTATCGAATAGACGGAGTGATTACGTGATGGTTTTATGAACAATCTATGAAAAGGTGAGACTGGCGGACCGAGTGATTTATTTATTAACAGAAAAAAATCGGTATTTTATGATTCATTTCTGACCGACTCCGCGGAAAGAGTATTGTATGTATTGAGAGAACATCTCCTTCTCCCTGAAAACCTTTACGAAAATGGGTGGAAGAGCAATTTTGGTCTTAAAAATTGAAAATTTTATTTGACAGAATTATGAAAAAGGTCATTTTCAGCGACGTTTGAATTGAAATTTTTTCAATAATTTTCATGACTAATGAAAGACTCAAAAATGTCCTATTTTTGGCTAAGACAATCTAAAAGTACCATTATCAGGTACATTACCTTCTCATATTATAACTATGGAAATAAGTTAATTTATTGACAAAGGAAACAATTTCAACAATGCATTTACGTTTTTCTTATCTATGTGAAATCTACAAGTAAAAGAGTAAAAGCTCCGATTTGTTGTGATGACGTAATTTCTTAAGGGTATAGTCAAGTTTTTGCTATTAACTCCCTTTGTCATTCGTCTTGTTCAGAAGATACCAATAGTCAAAATACTAAAAGCAAAACAATGAAAACTTAGATAGGTAATGGGAAGACCCAGAGTAACTAACACCTACTATATTGGTAGGATAAGGTAATGTGAGGCCGACGTGTCAGAATTGTTTCAAAGATTATTAATAATTGAAAGCTTCCCAACTAATTATGCCCATCAGCCCATGTCTCACAAATTATTTCTTCTTTCTTACACATGCTGATCTCCTGTTCTCAGGGGTGACACTGGCAACTGTTGCTTTAACCTATTGGTTTACGTCAGCCATTAAACGTGGTATTTTTTCTAGCAATTCGGTAGGGTTCAATTCGAAATGATAATCACAAAACAGTTTTATTTTAAATTCGACACCATCCCAGAATAATTTTGCTCGTCTACCGATAAATGTCCATTAACTAATTTTGGAAGGGTAAGCTAGAAATAATTAATTCCTTTGTTCATCCATTATAAAAAAAAACATTTTACCCTCTTTCACATCCTATCAGAATATGACGTATTCTGTCTAGTGATCCAGGTTGCACAATATACTTAATATGTTGTATAAAAACTGATCATTGCATAGCTATTACACTCGTATATTCTTGAAATTCCGTTTAGCAATGTTGAATATTGTTCGCTATGAAATTTGTTTAATGTTATTTGAGTATTTGAGTTATCCATAACCCAAACAGATTACTTTATCTAAGGGTGATATCGGTATTAAATGAGAAAGATTCGATTATTAGACATTTTGAGAAATCGTTTTGCATTGCCAAAACGTCCAACAAATGAAAACTTTTGTACAGCAGCTAGCTAGTTTCTGTCATCTATTTGCGTTTTCTAACCTACTTGGGATTTCTTAAACTTCTTATATTGTTCTTTGTCGCGTGTCTTTCCAGGGCCGTATAAGTCATAAACTGCAGCTTTTTTGGACATTTGGAATTTTTCGATCATTTATTTAAAATTCACATAAATGATTTTTATATAGTTCTCATAGATTACCTATGTATATTCATCTTCTTTACCACTGCTGTAACTTGGAAACTGTAGTTATTTTTTTTTAATGTCTAATTTGAATGCTGTTGAATTTGTTCTCTTTCAATTTTGCCCTCTCAAATTATGGATTTTGGAAAAAAATCCTCCTCCACATAGCGGAAACACATATCTTTCACAATTTAGCAGTGCTGAAACTGAAACTGAAACGAAAACATAGATATTTGTATAAATAGATTGCAAGTGAGCTGGCTTAATATATTTATTGTTCACAACTCTTGCAGTAACACAATCGACAAATTCTATTAGGATATTCAACAAGGTATTCCCCTCGAAGTGGAATTGAGTTTTATTGTCTCATTCTTTCAAGTAAGTACTTAGTTTAGAATTGACAGACTATAGTAACTACCTATACCTATAAAAAACACTTTGATTCAATATCTATCTCTCCTAAGATATGAATATTTAGAATTAATTTCATAAATGATTGAGAACTAGGTAAGCATATTATGTATGTGTATGGCTCCAAATGTTGTAGATATACTGTTTAGGGCTGATCAGTACCTATATGGCTCTTAAATAATAAAAACTAGATTTTTCACCGATCTTCATTTAGACATTTTAAGACTATTGTCTTTGATAACCTATAAATAATGTATGTAAGCTATTGTGGAATTTATTCGGTTAAATGGTATCTGCGATTTTACAGAATCTAGTTGATGTTCAATTGAAACCCATTGCCTATTGTCTTGTTCCTAGGTCATGTTTAATTTTTGATTACTGGGTTACCTGTTGTTACAAACCCAATCACAATACGAGTTCATAATATTTTAGGTAAATTTCTTATAGAAATGTACCTATTGCGATCGTTCACACTTTTGAATTTCGAAAAAAATTCAACGGCATGTTGTTATATGTCTATAAGTTAGTCCAAAAAAACATTTGGTTCACAAGTTTAAATACATATATATATATATATATATATATATATATATATATATATATATATATATATATTGCGTTCGTATGCGTTTTATCCACTATACTGCTCAATCAGACTGATTACCAAACATAGCATCAGTCTCCCAGACATATATCATGATTTCGAGGTTGTTGCCTCTCATCAGTATGCAGTAGGGCAAAGAGCCAAATTTGATCATCAATCCTAATTTGGAACTCATACTTGTATCAATCTTCAGTATAGAACTGTCGGTGGACACAAGTATGAGCGAAATTATTGTTGAAAATGCTCGAACAAGAGTCATATTAAGTAAGCTGTGAAAGAAATAGCATAAAAATATAATTTACTTGTCAGATAACCACGTGAATTATGTCACCATCTACACGGACACCCTTTAGAAGAAGAAGTGGCGATTCTGCATTTTTACTTTATTATAAATAGTCGCCTCCAGCATCTAATAGTCAGTCAGTTGTTATTATTCAAACCATACGCATCATAATTTTGTACTTGTAGTAATTTTATATTAATAAATATTTTTTAAAAAGGCAACTTCGAGTATCGTTGATATATTTGGCGCAGTCAGAGGATAATCGGGATTGTGATGAATCGATCGTACAATTTTCGTGTTAACGATTAACTGATTATCAAATAAAGTGAAGTGTTGTTTGAACTTTGTGACGGAGTGGCTTCTCGAAATTCAGAACACCCAGTCTATCGCAGACCGGCACAGCTTTCAACAACGAGATTTGGGACCACCATTGCCCAATTCTGAAAGGAGCAACGACCTGGTGAAGACAGAATCGCAGATCCAGAAACAGACCTTATAGTACTAAGAAGAATATGCTCAAAGTTGTCCTCATCCTGTAAGTACAATTTTAATGTCGCTTGATGATTTAACATATTCATTGAAAAATTTGGTTTTGAACATACCTTCTGCTGACTCCCAAACTTTTCCAAAACATAACGTAAATAATATTTTTTATAATAAATAAGCAAATATAAATATGACTCATTTCAAAGCTGAATATCTGAATTGTTTACCCGAATTTGATGGTAACCCTAATGATATTAACAGATTTATATCTATAAGTGAATATATTATAACCCATTTCTACGATAACACAAATACTGAAAGTTTCCATAATGTTTACTTGTTGAATTCAATAATTTCAAAATTAAAAGGTAGTGCGGAAACTTTACTTAACATCCAAGATGTTAAAAGTTGGATCGATTTAAAAGCTATATTGACAAGAAATTTCTCAGATCAAAGAGATGAGGCTTGTCTTAACAGAGACCTCGTTATAATGAGACAATCTCATAATGAAAATGCTCATTCTTTTTACGATAGATGTTTAAATGTTTTGAATTTGCTAAGTAGTCATGTAGACGTCCATGAAACCACTGAAAATGCAAAAACTATTAAACGTAATCTGTACCAGAATTTAGCCTTAAGATCTTTTCTTTCCGGCTTACGCGAGCCATTAAGTACAACTCTACGTTGTATGAAACCCGCTTCACTCAGCGAAGCTCTACAATACGTTATTCAGGAGGAAAACGTTTACTATTTTCAAAACCTTTCCCAAAAGAATACAGTGAAACCACTAGCCATCAATAGACCCACTTTGCAAAATAGACCACATAATAATTTCCAAACCCCTATAAATAACGCAAACACTAATTTTAACGTAAATACTTCAAACGATTTCTTCAGAAGACCAAATCATTTTCCACAACAATCAATGAATACTTCTCAACACCACCCCAACAAGATTTTTTCACAAATGAACAAGTTTTTGGGAAAACAAACACAAATGTCTTCAAACCCCAAAACAGACCCCAACAATTTCAACCTAGACCTACTCCAATGAGTACTTCAACAAGGATCACTAATCCTAATAATAAAACGACCCCAATGAGTTCTTCTACGAGAAATACCACTTTCCCTACTCATTCCACATCCTTCTTCAATAGAATTCAACCCAGAAACGTTATTAGCGAATAATTATTTAATACAGAGACAGATCAAATAGGCCAGATCAATGAATATTGCGATCCTGACCATAATACCAATAATCAAGATGACTATAATGAAGTAGATGAACCTGTCTTGGAAGATGAATATTTACATGAAATTACAGAACAAAATTTTCAATAAGAGCCTCGGAATATCACCCTTCTAATTTTCAAATAATCTCCTTTAATTCTTCCAATTCTAGTGAACTATCATACATTATATACCCTGAATATAACCTCAAATTACTTATTGACTCTGGTTCCACGAAGTCATTTATAGATCCTGACATTGCATTCGAATATTTTCCTAAATTAATAAGAAATGATCCTATTATAGTCTCTATAGTTTCTCAGAAATTAGCTCATAAATATAGTGCTGAAATCCCATCTTCTAAAATTTTCCAGTTACCCAATCCTCTCAAATTGAAATTCTTTTTATTTAAATTCTACAATGTTTTCAATGGATTGATTGGTCTTGATAACTTAAAATTGCTTCAAGCAAGTATCAATTATGATAAAGGTTATCTTATAACCCCTTTTACTAAAATCAAACTTCTTTATCACAAAACAAGTAACGAATTAAATTTAACAACTATATCTCCTAGATCTGAACAAGTAATAAAAATTAAAACTTCTATTTCTAATGGAGAAATAATCATACCCCATTGCAAGATTCATAATTGTGAAATCCCTGAGAGTCTTACAATAGCTAAAGACAGATATGCTTTAACTACTATCCTAAATGATACTGTGAATCCGGTTACTTTAGACTTTTCCAAACCTTCCTTAGTAGAGAAATTCGATAGACAACATATTCAAGAAATTGAACTTATCAATTATAATATTTCTCATAATAACACCCTTGACCTTTCCAAAATTAGAACCGAACATATGAATAGTGAAGAGAAACATAAGATCTTAGAAATTTGTAAAGAATTTTCTGATATTTTCTACAATGAAGACTCACCCCTTACATTTACAAGTAAAATCAGACATAGAATAAGAACGACAGACTACATACCGGTTTATTCTAAATATTATCGTTATCCTTTCGTACATAGACAAGAAGTTGAATCCCAAATTAAAAAAATGTTAGACTCCAAAATTATTAGACCGAGCAACTCATCGTGGTCATCACCTATATGGATTGTGCCCAAGAAGGCCGACGCATCCGGTAAGAAGAAATGGAGAGTTGTTATTGACTACCGAAAACTTGAAATGAGAAAACAATCGACGATAAATATCCCTTGCCCAACATACACGACTTACTTGACAAATTAGGGAAATGCCAATACTTTACGACATTGGACTTAGCTAGCGGCTTCCATCAAATAGAAATGGAAGAAAAAGACATTGATAAGACAACATTTAGCACTGAGAACGGACATTACGAATTCCTTAGAATGCCGTTTGGATTGAAAAACGCTCCAACTACTTTCGAAAGAGTAACAGACAATATTCTGAGAGGTATCCAGAACGAGAAGTGCCTTGCTTACTTAGACGACATTATTGTATTTTCGACATTACTACAGGAGCATCTAGAAAGACTTCGATGTGTTTTCCAGAGACTTCGTGATTCTAATTTTAAAATCCAATTAGACAAGTCCGAATTTCTTGGAAAGGAGGCGGCTTACTTAGGTCACATTGTTACTCCTGAAGGTGTCAAACCAAACCCCGACAAGATAAAAGCAGTTCGAAATTTTCCCCCACTAAGCAAATCAAAGGCTATCTTGGTTTATTGGGATATTACCGTAGATTCATTCCAAATTTTGCTAAAATTACCAAGCCTTTCACTAAGTGCCTGAAAAAAGGAGCTAAAATAGAACATAACGATGAATTTCTAACTTGCTTTGAGACTTGTAAAAATCTTCTCACTAACGAACCAATATTACAATACCCTGACTTTTCTAAGACTTTTAACTTAACAACAGACGCTTCAAACGTTGCATTAGGTGCAGTTTTATCGCAAGGACCTATAGGCAAAGACCTACCTATTGCATATGCATCTAGAACACTTAACGACAAAACTATTCGGCAATAGAGAAAGAACTTCTAGCCATCGTTTGGGCTACCAAGTATTTTAGACCTTACTTGTACGGACAAAAATTTAATATCGTTACTGACCACAAACCCTTACAATGGTTATTTTCTTTGAAAGACCCTAACTCTAAACTAATGCGATGGAAAATCAAATTAGAAGAATATCAGTTCAACATTATCTACAAAAAAGGAGAGCTTAACACCAATGCTGATGCTTTATCCCGCATTGAAATACATACTGAGAGCACTAGAAGCTTTTGGGAAGAACTAGAGGACATATTAGACAAATCACGACGTCTAGCTGGACCGTCTGTAACTTTTAACCAACCAGATTCATATCTTACAACCCCAGACTATCAACCATCTAATGACATTCTGACCATAGGCGAATCTCAACAAGAACTTGACGATATGTCCATGATAGTAAACTTAGACCGAAACAACACAGATATTGACACAAATCATCCAATACATAATGCAAATAACATCAGCGAAATTCACCCAAGTAACGAAACATCTAACGATGTCATTCAAGTGAATGAAGAATCAAATGATCAAACGATACATTCGAACGCAGATGAAAAGCCCATTATCAATATTCCAATCACAGATTATGCAGTAAATTACGGTCAAAATCAAAGTATAATTTCTTCAGTACTCCATTCACCAGCTAAACCAAAAATTTCTATTTTATTTGGAGAAAAAGAAAAGAATAAAAGTTCATTTTTGAAAAAAATAGCTTTGAAAGAGATGTTATTGATTTTATTAAAGAATATGTTTCACGTGATACCCGATTTCACTTATTTTTCGAAGACCCAGATATATACGAAACTTTTTCATTGATACTTTAAAGATATTTCAAAAACTCGTCAATTAAATTCAAAAGATGTAATATTAAGCTTGTAGATGTCACAGACAAACATGAAATTAAGGAAGTTATAAAAAATTATCACGAAGGCAAATCCAATCATAGAGGTATAGAAGAAACTCTTCAACGAATTAAAGAAAAGTACTATTGGCCGAGCATGAAGGCATACATCCAAACCTTCATTAATGAATGTGATTTATGTCAAAGATGTAAATATTATAGAAACCCAGTCAAAATGATGATGAATATAATACCCACAGCAATTAGTCCTATTGAAATTATACATATAGATATTTTTACTTTTGAAAATCATAAATTTCTTACAATCATTGAAAGTTTTTCGAAATATGCTCAAGCATACAATCTTGAAGCGGTTCTGGCACTGAAGCTGCTAACAATCTTATAAATTTATTTTCTCATCATGGAGTTCCAAAACAAATTATTCTAGCTAACGGAACTGAATTCAGAAATTCTGTAATATCCGAACTGTTTGCATTACATAAGATTAAAGTTCATTTCTGTTCCCCAAATCATCCACAATCTAACGAGGCCATTGAAAGATTTCATTCAAGAATATCTGAACATCTAAGACTTCTAAATACAAATGGATATTTGAAAACACCAGTTCAGATGAAAATGATTTATGCTATATTAGCATATAATCACTCCATACATTCAGTTACAAAATTGAAACCCATAGATATAATTAACGGACATACGACTAGTATCGAACCTTTTGATATTAACCTTGAACAAATTTTGCTTAACGATTCTGTTTCTCAACATAAAGACCGTTCAAAGTTACTTTATTCAAAAATTAACAAGAATATAGTATCAAATAAAGAAAAAATAATCTCACGAAGGAACGAAACCAGAGATTCTCCAGAGATATTCTCTCAGAAATCATTTGTAAGGCAAAAACATGCAAACAAATTCTCTGAACCAAATGTAATAGAAACGGTGAATAAAGATAAGAAAGTCATATCAACTACAAAAACTCCTAAGATTCATATGAACAATGTCAAACGCCCTCATAGGCGTGTTTATTCCATCGATAATAAGTGTTTCTCTATCGTTTCAGATTACCTTCTATCATAACATTTAGAAATCTTGAGAACAGTCCTGGTTTAATGCCCGTAAAACTTGGCTCAGCAAAACTACGGCAATACTCCCACTTATTAATTCATTTTTACGATTTAAATCCCATAATTACAGAAATTAATAGATTAAAAATTAAGAGCTACAATGTAAAACATTTAGTTGGAAAACATATAAATTATTTCAACGAAACTTCTAATTATGTAAGATTAATGAAATTTGCAGAAGAAAGAGCAGAGACAAAGTTAAATGAGATAATAACTCATCCTAGAAGAAATAAGAGAGGTTTGATAAGTGGCCTAGGATCAATACTTAAAGCTATTAGTGGAAATTTAGATTCTTACGACGGAGAACGTTATGAAAAAAGTAATTCAACAACTACAACAAAATCAAAACAAATTATCATCAACTATTTACAATCAAAATTCTTTGTCACTGTAATAGATCAATTCAACAGAACCTTTCAACAAGTAAGTCATAATGAGAAATTATTAGAAGAAAAAATAAATCAAATCGGAAATCTTATGGAAGATTATGGATATCAAGAACAATCTAAGATCTTTATAGATATAATATCTACACAAACCAACACTTTTCAAATGATTAATTCAATTCTTCAAGATACTGAGAACTCAAGTTCTTTCGCTAAAATTGGTGTTATGTATCCTAGTATAATAAAGACAAAAGATTTCTTATTTGAACTGAATCAATTAAAAAATAAACTGAATATTAATCAATTACCATTGGAAATCAACTTAGAAAACATTCTCTTACTTACAGATTATATCAATTGATTGCTACATTTTGAATAACAAAATTACATATATCTTAAAATTACCTATCACTTATTCTTTCAAATTCAATCTCTATCATCTTTATAATCCCAATAATGTGGAAGAGTCAGTTTAAGGCAATATTAACACAAAATAAGTATTTATTGAAAAGCGACATGTACTATGCATTTATGAGCGACACTTGTACGAAAATCCACCCTGAGTACTATATCTGCAATCAAGCTGAACTTCAAGAAGTAAAGAATATCAACACCTGTGAGATCCAACTCCTTATCATAGATGAACCATCCAGCTGTCAACAAATAAGAGTCGAAATTACCAAAACAAAGTTCAAGCGAATAGAATAATCAAATCAATGGATTGGTGTTTTTCCAACAGAAGCAACAATTCAGTCCAAATGCAACCAACAACTAGAAATCATGAAATTTAGAGGTTCATATACATTTGAAGTTCCTAAAAACTTCCAGATGCAAACGCAACAAGAAGTAATTATCCACCTCAATCATTCGTCCTCATTGAGCCAACTAATCCTACTTCCCGAATTGGAATTTCAAGAAACCAAGAGATATGATCCCAATATCACTCTACATTTGGAAAGCTTGGACCTTGATAAACTGAACAAAATAAAGACCAGAATTATGGAAAACCAGCCACTCCTCGAAATGAATTCTATTTCGATTATTACCAGTGCTTGGAGCGTAACACTCTATGGATTCCTTATAGCACTCCAGATCTATATCATATATAAGAAAGTCCAACAGCCTACGTCTATGTCCGCTACAGCCAATAACCCTCCGATAGACCTCCAAACCATTCAACTTCCTCAGTGAACCTCCGAAGTCGAATCTGCGAAGGGAGGAATTATGTCACCATCTACCCGGACACCTTTTAGAAGAAGAAGTGCCGATTCTGCATTTTTATTTTATTATAAATAGTCGCCTTCAGCATTTAATAATAGTCAGTCAGTTGTTATTATTCAAACCATACGCATCATATTTTTGTAGTTGTAGTAATTTTATATTAATAAATATTTTTTAAAAAGGCAACTTCGAGTATCGTTGATATATTTCGTGTTACTATCAGCATCTTGCATTTTGAGTAATATCAAAAACTCTGAGTAGATTTTCAGTTAACTGCATTTTTGCATTAACTTTTCAAATATTTGTTTTAAGATTGCTGGGAAAATTTTCATAATATTATGCCTAAATGATTAAACGATTATCTGCAGTAAATTATATATTGTTTGTATTTTTTTCACAGCCGGTCAAATATTCCAGTCTCTTGCTCGAATATTTCCATCAATAAAATTATTTTATTTAATTAATTATTCAGTTGACATAATATTACCTTACAGTGCTAGAGAAATGGAAAATTCATAATGGATAATTGAAATGACTTTTTATTGATTATTAATACTTCTTTTATTATAGTTTCCTATTGTATTTCATTCTCATTCACACGAACTACAAATAACGGTAGGCATACCTAAGATTTTAAGATTTTAGATTTCCAAAACTAGTTATTTTAGGTATAGGGATTATCTAAGGAAAATGTAACTAAAGTGTGTTTCATTTAAATATATTGAGGAAATTTTGCTTTTGAGTTTTGACATTACCTTACACAATTGATTGCTTTCTTAATATACTGGCTGATTTTGTTAAGGTGCCCATTAGAAGATTTTTACTTATAAATTGAGACAGAAATATGAATATTTGATCCTGGCTATAATCAAAGTTGCCCCATCTAGTGGAAATATTTACAAGATGGTGGATCTTCCGGTTACACCGGAAATTGTACTAAATTTGTTTTTTCAAATGGAAACCCCTGTTTTTTATTAGATATTTGCACATTCCGCACATTTAATCAAGTATGAAAACCCCAGTTGTTATAAGTTATCTGTTATCATTATCTGTCATATTTTTTGACGTATATCAATTTTACTGCAAAATGTTCTCAAGACCGATGTCTATTTGAAAATTCATATCACTCTTATTGTCAACCGGAAAAGCAAAAAGTTTTTTTGATCGGTATTCCGATGTTAGAGTTTCCTTCAGTATGCCCATCATTCTGAGAATTGTCTTGTTAAACACTCCAAAGAAATATTAAAGACGTCAATGAAAAATGTTAAAAATTTCTAATTTTCATAATAGGACATACCTATTTTTCTATCTTTATTAACTAGAAAATTGAATTTTAGGGGAATGTTTATTACACGCTCTTATGTTTTTTTCAGGTAATAAGAAAGATATTCGAGATTTTAAAAACATTTCTATAGCGAATGTCTTTTTTACGAATGACTAAGTGACCGTGAACGTAAAATAATCGCTGTTACTGATTTTTAGCTGTCCAATTCATAGTTCTGAAAGTTGAAGTAAACGTCTGTTACAAAAATCCAAATGAATCAATATCCAAAAGAGTCATTTTTGATCTGTTTACTATTTACGGAAGTTAGAATAGTGGAAAGAACCCTTCGTGAATTCTTGCTAAATATTTTGAGTTAGGTACCTCCAATGAATAGCAATGAATTTTCATTCTTAAGCCAAGGTTTATTCTTTCTGGAACATAATCCACTCAACAATAGGATTAAATTAATAATCCAAGTTGAACAAAATAATTGCGTAAATGTTTTGATATCTAGCATCGAGTTTAGCATTAAGGACACGTTTATTACCTTACCTACAAATCGTTTATTGATGAAACGTAAGAAATCGAAAAACAAATTACAAAAACAACTACAGTATTCAACAAAACGTTCTTGGACGGCATAATTTGTGGATCTTTTTATTTGATCTTCTCTATTAAATCCTATAGAGATCTATATTCTGTTTTATACAGCTCTTCCTTGACTCTCCCCCACAAATAGAAATCAAGTGGTGTCAAATCCGGCGAACGTGGCGGCGAAGGTCTCGGACCTCTATTTTCCCACCACCTATCTTGAAACAAATATTGATTCATTTGAATTTTTGTAATCGAGGTTTTGTACTTAAACTTTCAAAAATATCAGTTTAACAGCTAAAACGTGGTATCAGTAACAGCGATTGTTTTATGTCCCGGGTCATTTAGAAATTCGCAAAAAAGGGATTTGCGATAGAAAATTGTAAGAAATCTGAAATATCGTACTTATTATTTGAAAAAAAACATAACAGAGTGTAATTCCCCTTAAATTCAATTTTCTACCTAATGACGATTGAAAAATAGGTATGTGCTATTAAGAAGTTGAGTTTTTTAACTTTTTGTCAATGACGTATTTAATTTTTGTTTTTTGGAGTGTTTAAAAAGATAATTTTCAGAATGATGTTCATACTGAAGGAGATCCCAATATCGGGCCACCGATATAAAACAACTTTTTGCTTTTCCGGTTAACAATAAAAGAGAAATGAATCTTTAAATAGAAATCTGTCATGAGAACTTTTTGCGGTAAAATTGACGTCAAAAACTATGACAGATAACTTATCTGTAGCTTTTCATACTTAAATAAATGCGCGTAATTGAAATATCTAATAAAAAAACAGGGGTTTCCATTTGAAAAAAACAAATTTAGTATAATTTCCGGTGTAACCGGAACTTCCACCATCTTGTAAATATTTCCACTAGATTTATAGTTTTATTTCTGTATCGATTTATAAGTGAAAACCTTCTAATGGGCACGTTAAAAAATCACAAATCACCCTGCATATAAGGGTCAATTTTGTGAATAATAATAATAATGACTATATATTTCATGCAACAGGCAATAATTTTATAGACGGTGCCAACGTTTTGTATAAACATGCTAGTAAGAGTGGTATTGAAAATCCAAAATCCATAAGCGCTACATAGATTGCGCAAACATTTGGAAAACTCAGAGAGTGACTTAGAACAACTATCTAGATTCATGGGGCCCTTCAGATACAGTGTAATCTTTGTAAACTTTCCGATAGCTCCTACCAGACAGCAAAACTATCCAAATTGTTGCTTCTTGCATCTCAATGAGGATTGGAAAAATATAAGGGTTTAGACTTAAAGAATATAAACATTGACTTAGCTCCCTTTTCCCAAAACATTCAAATAGATTATATTCTAGATGAACGATTACCGGATGAGGCGGTACAGACCATCAACGATGGCATAACTATTAAATTCTAATAATGAGTATGTTCCCAGACAAGAATAAATTTAAAACATATGAAACAACCACGGACGCTTGTACTGGGAAAAATTATTGCAATATTTTTGTGACCACAAAAATTGTTCTAAGTCCTAAGGAGAGTGTAGTAAATTTATCTTTAGGTGAACATTTAGGCATATTTAACAATAGAATGATTGTCCTAACATCAGTTGTATACGACTTTTATACAGGAAAACTCATTGCACCTACCTAATACCCTGTGAATAACTGTTTTATTATTTTACTAGCTGTTTTACACAGCATCTCGGGTATATGCTTTGTTAGATTGTGGTACGAAACCATTAAGTCATAAAAGCCTTGAGTTTGGAACCCTTCTACCTCAGAGTCCTACTCGAATGTAGAACAAATCTGAACACCCAACCCAGATCCATTCAGATACCAAGAGAGAACATAATAGGAGGCCCAGTCACACTTCTAGTGGCTACCAGTTTATATTCTAATATCATTCTACATACATACATGGTAAAAGGACCATCAAAATCCAGCCAAAGAGTTATATACAATAGACTTTCAGGTACGGAAACCACCACAAAGAGTCCCACGTACACTGAAAATTTTCCAGTAATTTGACTGAGGTATGATAAACATGTGTACAAAATTGGGTTAGGATATCTTGAATAGTGTAAGAGCCCAAACGGCACATAAAAACCAACACATGCAAACTCAATATGTTTGCTGTTTTTAGAACTCCAATATTAATTAAATATAAAATGATACATACATATAATATGCAAACTTTGCCCAATTATGAGTAGTATGAAGTTTGGCAACAATGCACGAGTCAGGTTTGTCAACTAAAATCCATAAAGTTGTATATTTGGCTCAGATTGGATATAACTATCTAGTGGCTCAGGACTGCACCAAAATGAGTATATATAGGAATAGCAAAAATAAAGAAAAAAATGTTTTAGCGGATGTATATTGTGATAAATGGTTACACTTGAGCATATAAAAGAACTGAAAATTGTCAAAAATGTTTTTCCTTAATATTTAAAGGGTGGCTCATTATGGTATGAAATATCTAGTATCCAGTGGCCTGGGTTTAATAGATATATATATATATATATTGAATTCTGATCACCTTGGAGTTTTTTTAACAAAACCCATTTTTTAAATAAAAGATGTTAATATAAGTTTCTAATAATTTAATCGGAAATTTCCAATGAAAATTGGTACATATCTAATATATTGCGACCCTTGAGGTACACGTTAGCAGATTTTGGTAAAAATGATCAAAAAGGGGTTTTCGGAGTCGAGAAATCGTTTAACGATACTTTCATATTTGATCGGTGTGACCTTCGAGGTCCACACTAGCTATTTCAAGAATGGCTCCGCAGATAAAAGTTTCAGTATGTATAAGTGTTTGGGGGTTGAGAAGTCGATTGGTGATACAGCTGAGTTTTGGTATACCTATTTATCATTCATATTACACATTCTTATTTATTTCGAAACCTATAACTTACGAATATGTGAACAATAAAAGCAGTATTTATCGATCGCACTACATTTTAACCAGAAATATGCACATTTAAAATATCCTTAATAACTTTTATAGACCCATCAGCAAAGCTCGGTCTCCAGATATTATATATATAAAATAAAAAAATGTTGTTGGGGATGCAGTCATGTAATGAATAAAATTCTTTAAATTATGCCGAGTTGGGGATGCAGTCATGTAATGAATAAAATTCTTTAAATTATGCCGAGTTTTCGAGAATGTTTTTTCTTTTCTTCGGGGCAAAAGTCGTGAATTTAGAATTAATCAGCAGAGAGAGAGAAAGGAGAGAATAAACATTCTCGAAATCTCGGCTTAATTCAAAGAATTTTATTCGTTACATGACTGCATCTCCAAGAACATCTTTTTATTTATTATAGAATCAGTCAAGAATACAAAATCAATATATATATATATATATATATACATATATATATATATATATATATATATATATATATATATATATATATATAATAATAGATTTTTGTTGGGGATGCAGTCATTTAATAAATAAAATTCTTTGGATTATGCCAAGCTTTCGAGAATGTTTATTCTCTTCGTCGGGGCAAAATTCGTGAATTTATATAAAATTAACCACAAACAGGAAAGATTTCATAGTCAGCAATCAGAAATCTTTCCTGTTTGTGGTTAATTTTATATAAATTCACGAATTTTGCCCCGACGAAGAGAATAAACATTCTCGAAAGCTTGGCATAATCCAAAGAATTTTATTTATTAAATGACTGCATCCCCAACAAAAATCTATTTTATTAAATAATAAACCAGTCAAGAATTCAGAATCAATATATATATATATATATATATATATATATATATATATATATATATATATATATATATTTTTTCGTTGCTATTTGTTTTTGAGCCTAGTGGATTTATTTTTCGTGAATATCGTGGGCTTAGGGCTCTTTCTGTGATTGGAAATATTGAAATAAACGTACATTTATTTCATGTCATAATGTTTACAGAATAAGACGTTTCGATCCGCTTTGGGACCTTTATCAATTGTACAAAAATTAAAAACTAAAATATTATTCTGTAAAATAAAAATTAAAGTAAGGAAAAATGTTGTTGTTAGGACAATATCATAACCTACCTAAGACATAAAGTACAAAAAATCAGCTTCCTCCAAAAAAAAAAAAACATATAAATAAAATAAAACTGAAAAATAATTCTATGGGTTCAAAATATGTTGCACTACATTCTCTTCTTTTTTTTCTTCATTTTATTGTCTCTCGTGTAGATTAATTTTGTGGAAGATTTACCTATGTGTTGACTTGACTTGTTAATTGGGAATGATATAAAGTGACAGACAGCAGGATGTAGGTGAGGGAAATTATTATTGTAAGGTTAGGTTTCATATTTAGTTTTTACCTAAAAGGTGGGTAGTCTTGATGATGTTTCTAAACTGATATTATTGAATATTTTATAGTAAGTTATAATAAATTTTACTGAGTTGCTTAATATCTGTCTTAGAATTGATTGCATTTGGATTTTTCTTTATGTAAATCATTTCCAATATTTTACGTTTAGAGGAGTATTTTTCCGTTGCTAGTATTTTTGTTTCGTTATAGTTGAATTTGTGTTTATTTTGTTCTTCATGATTCGACAGAGCAGTTTTATTTGTTTTATCATACTTGTGACCTTTAATTCTGTTTTCTAAATATTGGCAGGATTCACCTATATATTTACTATTGCAGTCGTTGCATGGTATCTCGTAAACGGTGTGTGTTGTTTTATTTTTGTCGGTTTTGGTCTTAAGCCTGCTGTAGATTTCTTTAAGAAGATTGTGGCCCTTAAGACTGAGTGGTATATTATAGCTTTTGAACACTTGTTGCAAACTTTTAGATAGATTTTCTATGTATGGTAGTGTGAGATAATGCTTATTTTCATTTTGGTTTGTATTAGCATGTTTGTTTATATTGTAGGCTGCATTTATTTTAAATTTGAAAATTGAGTTAATAAGTTTTATTGGATATCCATTCTGTATAAGGACTGATTTAGCTTTATTTATTGCGTTGAGTCTATATTTTGGGTCGGTTAGTTTAACTGATCTGTCAGCAAGGCTGTTTATGACGGATTTTTTTTGGGATAAGGGATGTTCTGATTGAAAATGTAGGTACCTTCCTGACCAGGTACTTTTTGTGTACCATTCTGTGTATAAAGTGTTATTGTTGTGAATTAATGTTAAGTCCAGAAAACTTATTTTATTGTTTAGCTCTGTTTCTATCGTGAATTTGATTTTGTTATGATATGAATGGACTAGTTTTAAAATGTTATCTTCTTTATTCTTGGGAATAGCTGTTAGGCAGTCATCAACGTATCTGTAGAAAAAGGGTAAGTGAAAGTTGGCGGTAGGCAGCAATTCATTCTCAAGGTCTTCTAGGACTAATTGAGCAATACAACTGGAAATTGAGGATCCCATTGCGCAGCCGTAAATTTGTTGGTAGTATTTGTTTTTGTGCGCGAAATAAGTGGTGTTAAGTGTGAGCTCGACAGCTTCCTTGAAGTCTGTGAGAGGGATATCTGTATATTGTTGTAGTTCATTCCATTTTTTTTCAATTATTTTGAGAGCTAAGTCTGTTGGAATATTTGTATATAGTGAGGTTACGTCAAGAGATACTAAAATATAATTATCAGGAATCTTTATGTTTTTTATTTTTTCTTTGAAATGCCATGAATCTTTGATATATGAGGCTGACTTATTGATAATATTCTGTATTATTTCCTTCAAAAAATTGGATAGTTTGCTAAAAGGTGATTGAATGGTGGATACAATTGGTCTTATAGGGATTCCTGTTCTATGTAATTTCGGTTGACCATATATTTTTGGTGGTAATGCATTGTTGATTGTTAAACTCTTTTTTGTTTCTTCTGAGATGTATTCTTGTTGTCTCCATCTTTTAATTAGGTTGTTATTGATTTTTTGATATTTGTTGGTAGGATCCGATTTAATTTCCTTGTAAGTGGTGGTATCAGATAATAACTCATTCATCTTAAAGTCATATGTTTCGGACTCCATTAATACCGTTTTGTTTGATTTATCTGGTTTTAGTACTAGCAAATTTGGGTTATTTTTCAGAAAAATTCTTGTTTTATTATAATCTATAATGAGTTTATTTTTTATATATTCTTGATTTGGGTTAAGTTTTCTACTTACTTTTTTGTGATTGGTTAATATGTTGCAGCATGTTGCTCGTATTTCGTCCTTATTTTCCGACGAAAGATGTTTAATGGATGACTCTATATTTGTAATAATTTCGGGAATGGGTATATCTTTTTGATTTTTCATTGGTAAAGCGAAATTAGGCCCCAGACCAAGTATGTTTATGGCATAATCTGGTAGTGTGGTGTTTGATAAATTTTCTATCCAATTGTTTGGTATATTCAAATTATCGTGTTTTGCTATTTCTTTGTTTTTAAGGTTGTTGATTTTTTTAATATTGTTAGATTTTATTTTATCGAAGCGTATATTGAATTTTGAGTTTTGGTATTGTATGTATGAATTTAGAGTGCTAGGTGGTATCATTGTTTCGAGTATCTCTACATGTTTTGATAGTTCTTTATTTAGATAAAATATGTATTTAATTGTATCCGAGATGATAATATTTAATAAGCTTACCTTGAAATGTTGTAAAATGTGATTTTGAAATTTATGCCTTAGGTTTACATCGTGAAAATAGATATGTTGGATGTTTAGGTTAAGAAAATTAGGAAAAATCTTTTCGCTGCGACATCGTAGTAAGAAATTTCTTCTATTTTTGTAGTTGGATATCTTCATGTATAGTTTGGTGATATTTTTAATATGGTAAACTGCTTGGATTCCATGTTCTCTGGCTATGGTGCTCAATTAGTCCTAGAAGACCTTGAGAATGAATTGCTGCCTACCGCCAACTTTCACTTACCCTTTTTCTACAGATACGTTGATGACTGCCTAACAGCTATTCCCAAAAATAAAGAAGATAACATTTTAAAACTAGTCCATTCATATCATAACAAAATCAAATTCACGATAGAAACAGAGCTAAACAATAAAATAAGTTTTCTGGACTTAACATTAATTCACAACAATAACACTTTATACACAGAATGGTACACAAAAAGTACCTGGTCAGGAAGGTACCTACATTTTCAATCAGAACATCCCTTATCCCATAAAAAATCCGTCATAAACAGCCTTGCTGACAGATCAATTAAACTAACCGACCCAAAATATAGACTCAACGCAATAAATAAAGCTAAATCAGTCCTTATACAGAATGGATATCCAATAAAACTTATTAACTCAATTTTCAAATTTAAAATAAATGCAGCCTACAATATAAACAAACATGCTAATACAAACCAAAATGAAAATAAGCATTATCTCACACTACCATACATAGAAAATCTATCTAAAAGTTTGCAACAAGTGTTCAAAAGCTATAATATACCACTCAGTCATAAGGGCCACAATCTTCTTAAAGAAATCTACAGCAGGCTTAAGACCAAAACCGACAAAAATAAAACAACACACACCGCTTACGAGATACCATGCAACGACTGCAATAGTAAATATATAGGTGAATCCTGCCAATATTTAGAAAACAGAATTAAAGGTCACAAGTATGATAAAACAAATAAAACTGCTCTGTCGAATCATGAAGAACAAAATAAACACAAATTCAACTATAACGAAACAAAAATACTAGCAACGGAAAAATACTCCTCTAAACGTAAAATATTGGAAATGATTTACATAAAGAAAAATCCAAATGCAATCAATTCTAAGACAGATATTAAGCAACTCAGTAAAATTTATTATAACTTACTATAAAATATTCAATAATATCAGTTTAGAAACATCATCAAGACTACCCACCTTTTAAGGAAAAACTAAATATGAAACCTAACCTTATAATAATAATTTCCCTCACCTACATCCTGCTGTCTGTCACTTTATATCATTCCCAATTAACAAGTCAAGTCAACACATAGGTAAATCTTCCACAAAATTAATCTACACGAGAGACAATAAAATGAAGAAAAAAAAGAAGAGAATGTAGTGCAACATATTTTGAACCCATAGAATTATTTTTCAGTTTTATTTTATTTATATGTTTTTTTTTTTTGGAGGAAGCTGATTTTTTGTACTTTATGTCTTAGGTAGGTTATGATATTGTCCTAACAACAACATTTTTCCTTACTTTAATTTTTATTTTACAGAATAATATTTTAGTTTTTAATTTTTGTACAATTGATAAAGGTCCCAAAGCGGATCGAAACGTCTTGTTCTGTAAACATTATGACATGAAATAAATGTACGTTTATTTCAATATTTCCAATCACTGAAAGAGCCCTAAGCCCACGATATTCACGAAAAAAAAATATATATATATATATATATATATATATATATATATATAATATATATATATATATATAGTTTAGTAGATATAACGGGAAAAAGAGCAAAAATTGGCCAATTTTGTAAACTCTTTATTTCACATCAACGTTTCGACATAATACATGTCTTCATCAGGATGAAAAACTGTGAGGGTATTAAAACTTGTCAAATTTAGAAAAACATCAGGATATACATATCAATAATAATATTTGGACTGCTTGTTTATAAATTATATGTTAAATATCTTCATTTCAATAGCAGCTACCAAATAATTTTGAAATATTCTGTCAAAGGAATTTGAGTTAAAAAATTAAATGACACGTTACATTTATTAATCATTGGTATTAAGAGCCACATAATTAGCTACATTTTGGCGAAAACCGCGACTCGATATCTTTACTCGTTTTTGAGTTAATGCAAAACTGATATTTTTGTTTTATTAAGAAAGTAATAATCATTATCACTACCTATTTAAAGATATAAGTTACTTATTGCTTATTCAGTTAGGTTGGGTTAGGTTCCCACTGAGTAAAAAAAATATTTCTCTAGGTACTTTAATCATAATATCCCTAAAAATGTTGATAGCTGCGCAATTTTACTTTGCCGATAGACCATTGGATTATTTTTATTCGTTCTTAAGTAAGCGTAAAATTAATTTTTGATGAAAAAATAATTGGGGCCATAGAACCAAATGGTTTTTTGATCGACGAAAAAACGAGAAAAAAAAAACATATTTATCTATTTAAGCAATATTAGTGAATTAATAATAACGTAAAGTAAAACATAAAAATAATTATTTGAGTGAATTAATAATTTTAATAATACGGACATGGACACAAAAATTAAGTAAAAAGAGTGTTTGTAAATGTGTACTGTATGTGCTTCTCTTACTTAAGATTCCACCGCACGCCACTGCTCATAACAACAAGTAATGATAACAATTATGTGCTGGTTTCGGATTTGCTATTTTCTAACAAAAGCAGAAAAACATTTTTATTTATTTTCTTTCTAATCAGTCTATCAGTATTTTTGTTTCGTTTGAGATTACATTTTACAATAATTCAAAAAGGAGTAAAGATATCGCGTCGCTAAACTGTGGCTATTTATATGGCTTTTAATACCAGTAAGAGAAAAATGTATCGTGGTATTTAATTTTTTACAGAAAACGATGAAAAGTGAATATTGGTTATTCAGTGCCCTCTAGGAGTAAAAGTGTGAATTTGCGTACACATCCGACATTATTTTTGAAATAAGCGTTGAATTATCTTTCAGACAAGTAAAGTCGTTAAATTTGGATAACGCGTCTAGGAGATTACAGCGGTTTAAGAAAGTACTGTCTCTTATAATCAAAAATACGGAAAAGTATGCAGACCCAAAATTACGCAAAATTTCATGAACTTTCCATTTCCGGTACTAGAACAATACGTTAATGCATCGATTTTTTGAGAAAAAGTTAAATTTAATTCATACCATGGTAATTACGCAACATAGCGGCCATTTTAGAAATGTGAAAATATCTTTCTCTTAGCCGATTTACTTACGAATTTTTTTTTCCGAATCTTAGGGTTCACGGTTTCCCTATTATCCTACCTCGCTGACTTTAGTGGGACACCCGGTATATATATAGGGTGGCTCATGTCGATGGTTAGTAGGTCATCGAGATAATGTTTATGGATTCTGATTAGAGAAATTTGTCCTGCGTTATACAGGGTCGTTCAAAATGTGTGATTTTACTGCTAGATCCAAAAATGTTTAAGAATGCGTTTTTTTAAATGGAACACCCTGTATATTATAAAATATCCTGAAAGATAACTAAATTTCCTTTGCTTTGATGTATCATGTTCCTATACCTAAGTAGCTTTCAAAAAAAATCAAATTATATATCTCATATTCTTCTAGGTTACTATTAAATGTAATCATAGTACATGACATAATGAAAATTTGACAATTAGTGCATTATTAATTATATCTTTAAGTATTTCTCAATGTAAGTGATTTGAAATGAATGAAATAACAATTTAAACGAAGTTCTATTAAAATTGTTTATTCTTCATGGAAAATGTGTGGAAACTATCGCAACGATACTCTTGTCCACGAAGTCGTTCACAACTGACCTTAGAATTTCCAAATATTTCTCAGAATTCAACGGTTCATCGTAAATAAGAAAACTTATTCGGTGATCCTTTTTAAGGCAAAATACGTTGAAACTAAACTTCTCCTGAAATCCCATTTCCTTGACAATATTTGGATTTTGATCAGCCCAGAAATGCCCGTTCCTTCTATAAAAAATCCTTCTCTGGGAAATTTTGATTCGTCTGTCTAAATAATTTTTTTCAAGAGTTCAGGATCTTCTTGGATGCGAAATAGGATTGTTTTGCAAAAGTGAACCCTACTTTGATGCTCTTCTGGTTTTAGAGCTAGAACTTTAGTAAACTTGTACGGGCGCATTATGGATGGATAATCAACTGCATTGAAGAACTAGATGCCAGTGAAATAAGGAGGGCTACAACTATATCTACAAATAAACGGACATCGAAATGTTTGGAAGCCAATGGTCGGCATTTTGAAAACTAATTATGAACATTTTCTAAATTTTAACAGATAATTAATGAAATTATTTTGTGATCGTACAAACTTCCTCTTGTTCATTGGATGTAAATCAAAGTACGTTTCATTCAATTATTCCACACATTTTCCAAGAAGAATAAACAATTTTATTAGAACTTCGTTTGAATTGTTATTTCATTCATTTCAAATCACTTACGTTGAGAAATACTCAAAGGTATTATTAATAATGCACTAATTGTCAAATTTTCATTGTCATGTACTATGATGACATTTAATAGAAACCTAGATGAATATGAGAAATATAATTTGATTTTTTTTAAAAGCTACTTAGGTATAGGAAATTTAGGTATCTTTCAGGATATTTTATAATATAATATGTTCCATTAAAAAAACGCATTTTTAAACATTTTTGTATCTAGCAGTAAAATCACATATTTTGAACGACCCTGTATAACGCAGAACAGATTCCTAGGAATTGAAATAAACATTTAATTCGAGCTATGTTTTGGATAAAAAATATTTCAGTAGGTACACTACAATAGGTACAATATTTTTATATTCTTATTTTTATGCCACTAGGTGTAATATTTTCAAAGAGTATAAATATAATCATCTCTATCTATAAATCAGGTAGTTAGTTAGGTACATGAACAAAATTACTTACCTACTTGATCCGGTTTCGATAGACGAATATACGAAATCAGGTTTTTCACTTGCATCACTTCGAAAGATAAACACATCTAATTCAATACTATGTTGTCAAATGAATGATTAACGAGGCTACTACCTACCCACCTCCCGGCGCATGTTGAAAAATACTGGAAGTGTTATTGGTCTGAATGCCGAACCAATAACATAAAAGGAAGATCTCCAACGCGCCTATGAAAATAGAAATCTAGATGTAGGCGAGAGTTGGCTAAAATAGGGTAGGTTCATTATAGGGGAGGAAGTGGAAAATTATAAACATAATATGTATATGTCAAGAGGTAGGTAGGTAGGTATATGTATAAGATTATACAGTGCGGCTGTAAAGTAAGGAATAAATTCAATAGCTACTCTTCTAAACTATTTTGTTTAAAATTCTCGAACACGTTGATCTTATTTTTTATCGAGCATTACTTCGGAAATAAAATTATTATACAGCGTGGTCGCATTAAAGCTGGAGAGGTAGTAACTTCATTTTTTTAAATGGACACCCCTAGTTTTCTTAACATTTTCGGATACCTGATAAAATTCGAAGCATTTTTCATGAATTATGTCCTATAAATAATTTCAACTGTTTTTAAATTATAACGTGTTAAAAAAAATCGTCATTATTATAAACATGAGCAATAATACTATCAAATCAAATCAAAACAGGACATCAGTAGTGATGCGCAAAGCAAGACCAAGACCAAGACCGATATGGTCTTGGTATTGGTCTTGGTCTTGCACCCTTGGTTGGTCTTGGTCTTGCATCAAATCTTTAGTCTTGGTCTTGGGTCTTGGTCTTGCATATACGGTCTTCGTATTGGTCTTGGTCTTGCTGCAAGACTTGCAAGACTTTGCAAGATTCTTGCAAAAATTTTGATCTTTTTATAAGCGTGAAAAGTTGTTGCGATTCTAAACCGTAGTTGCTTAATCCAAATGAAGAAGAACCCTGCATATGTATGGGAAGTATGTAATTCATAATCTTATAAGATTGCCTATATAATTATATTATCATTCGAAATGGATAAATATCGACCGTATATAAACATTGTCATTGTCCAGAACAAACACGCCTGGTAATGTAGAATAAGTAATGAGAATAAAACTAGGTGCCTAGAATTAAGTTAGAGCAAGTGAGATGCGTAAAAGTTTATAAATTAATAATCACCATTCACAAATGCGAATCGTATCTTACTAGCGCGACTTAGTCTGCTTGTGTTTTCTTGGTATCATCCGTCCCAACTGAGCACTCATTTTACTACATACTTCTACTTTATACTTCTATTTCATAACTCATTCTCTTGCTCATTCTACAATGGTTTTGTACCATTTTCTTTAATAAAATAGAAAGGACCTCTGAAAGCGATCAAAAGTATTTCTGATAAAACTAACTTCTATTTTTGTAGAAAGCTTTTTCCAAAAAATTAAAAATAAAAACAGTTGGAGATTTAATACGCGCATTTATAAAACTAGGTATCTATTTGAAAAGTCAGTCGTGTGAATATCTCAGTTGAGTTAGTTAATGAGCATGATCGAAAAAATAGTTTCAAAATAAGGGCAATACAAAATTTCAAATATCTCCAAAAGTGGCCACTGGATAAATGTCATCAAAAAAAATCAGATTTATAGATGATTTTTAACGTTTGCTTAAAACATTCTGCGCGATAGAATAAATAATAAAAATAAAAAACCGTGTACTTCACCTTCCCCTGGCTACGAACTGTCGGGATTCTTTGAAAACAGCTCGGTAAGTGAAATCCTAGAAGGGTTGAAATTACGGTATAGGTATAGGGTATTTAAGAATTTTTTGAAATCCGGAAATCCTTGAAGGGTAAAATGAACTCGCTTTTTACCCAACAACTTTTAATTCAATATTTTTAGAATCTGTAAAATAAAGATCGATCATAAGGGAGTTCAAATATTAAATTAATTAGGTTATTTATTAGCGTTTCTTATCTAATCATTGAGTAAAATAATATTTTTCCTACCAATTTGGTGTTTGGTTACGGAAATGCAAGAGTCTTGCAAGTCTCGCAAGTCTTGCAGCAAGACCAAGACCAAGACCAGGTTAGTCTTGATATTGGTCTTGCATCCCAGTATTGGTCTTGGTCTTGGGTCTTGGCCTTGCATAGACGGTCTTGGTCTTGCAAAATTGCGAGACCAAGACCAAGACTGCAAGACCAAGACCAGTCTCGCAGCATCACTAGACATCAGCCAATAAGACACTAGAAAATATATTACATAGTTTAATTAATTTCATTTTAACAAATGTTGAAAATGCGTTCCATTTGTTAATAGACAGTAACCTAAGCGATCAATAAACTCCCCCTGGACATTATTAATGACTTGTCCTTTAACGTAACCCCACAGAAAAAAGTCTAAAGGGGTCAAGTCCGGGGACCTTGAAGGCCATTCAATCGCACCTCTTCTTCCAATCCACCTATTCGCAAAAACTTCATTAAAAAATGCCCTAACGTCTGCATGGTAATGTGGTGGGGAGCCGTCATGTTGGAACCAAATGTTTGCATTAGGTAGGTCTGGATTTGCTTCTCCCGGAAACAAAGTTGAGAGAGCTGGAATCAAATCGTCCTGCAAAAACCGCAAATACCTTCACCAGTTAAATTTTCTTAAAAAAAGGGTCCAATAACAGTGTCTCCTACAATACCAGCCCACACATTAATTTTGTCTTTATTCTGAATATGGCCTTCCCGCATCCAATGCGGATTTACGTTCGCCCAATAACGGTAGTTTTGAGTGTTTACTTCTCCATTTAACTTGAACGTAGACTCGTCCGAAAACACAATATTTTTCACAAAATGTTGGTCCTCAAAGCACATAAGTTTTAAACGCTCACGAAATTCCAGACGTCTGTCATAATCGTCTTCATAAAGTTCTTGAAAAACTTGCATTTTGTAAGGGTGGTATTTACTTACATGCAATATTTTGAGCATTATTGTTTTACCAATACTTCTGATGCTAGTTTTCTAGATGTCACATGAGGCCGTTCTTGGATACTTAGTAAAACATCCAATTGCTTTTCTTCAGAAACTGATGACCTACCAGTCTCTGGAGCATCTCGTACATGACCCATTTGATTTTTTTTTTCTCAGTCTTACTTACTGTTGATTGCGAAATTGGTGGCCGATCAGGATATTTTTGATTAAATAATTCGCATACTTCCTGTTGCGTTCTGGTTCTATTCCCATAACCAATCATGATCAGAACTTCTATCCTTTGCGTCTCAGTAAGTATCATCTTAATAATAAGGTTTTCAATGTGAACACTTTACAAAAATATAAAAAAAAAACTATTGAAACTATACTTAGGATACTTAAAATATTTAAAAATCGAGAAACACGTTTAACAACAAAGAAATAAAGTGCAAAGTACAATAAAGTGCTTGTTTTCTGTCAAAAAGTCATATCCCACTCATGACCAGCTTTTATTAAAATATAGATATTGTTGCTCGAGTTTAAGATACTGGGGTATTATTTTTTTAACACGTTGTGATTTAAAAACAGTTGAATTTAGGTATAGGATATATTACATGAAAATGCTAAGAATTTTATCAGGAATCCGAAAATGTCAATAAATTAGGGGTATCTATTTAAAAAATGAAAATGCTACCTGCCAAGCTTTTTGCTACCACCCTGTATAATAATTTAATTTTCAAAAAAATACTCGACAAAAATAGAATCGACGTGTTCGAGGAATTTTGAAAAAAATGCTTAAATGGATAATTATTGAAATTATTCCATACTTTACGGTCGCACTGTATAATATATGATGATGACAATTTTTGGTCCCTGAGTCAATTAATATGTTTACATAGAGATAATGGTTCTGAAAAGCACATTTATTATTTATTTCTAGGAAAATATAACACTTTTCTAAAGTATTTGGTTAATCAAAAGAGAGCACCTGACAACAATGCGCAATAAAACTACCTAAATGAAAATAAATCCAGAATATCGCAGCGAGAATAATTAAAGCAAAATCAAATCTTACAAACGACAACTATCCGATTGAACTTATTCACTCATTTTTTAACGCCAAAATACAAGCAACGTACAATACAAACAAATTCTCAAGACGAAAAGAATAAGATTACCCAGAGCATATATTATTATGAAAGACCATGCAATAACGCATATGTGGGACAAACTAACCAATACCTCATAAATCGTATCAGAGATCATAAATATGACCAAAACATAAAACCGTATTTACAAACCATGAATAGGAAAAAACATACTGTAAATTATGATGAAACCAACATATTATCTACTGCACAAAATACATATAAACGCTTAATTCTTGAAACGATCTATATAAAGAATAAATAAAACACAGTAAACTATAAAAGCAAGTTAAAGTTTCTCCTTTGATTTTTCACTTTTAAAAAAATCACTAAGACTTTTTAACAATTTTATTTACGGAATAACGTTACAAATAAACACAAGAATAATTTTCTACCAACTAGTTTACAACATTTACCTTAGCTATATTTATAATATAAAATGTACTGACTCAGCTTTAAAGCTGCACGATATGCATTATAGTTCATTTGTTAGTCCCGTAACTCCTCCCGATGTGGAACGAGACTCCGGTGAAGTTCAGATGATAATGTCTTGGGGTTGGTCTGCTCTTTTCTTACAATATTTTTGACATATAAATTTTGCAATGAAATACATTGTAACAAAAGTGGCAATTATATAAAGCAATATAGTCCACACACTAACACTATCTAAGTCCACTGGTTTATTATGAAAGTCTTTGATTCGTTGATTTTGTATTTCCAGAGCGGTTCTTACATTTTTCATCGCATCTAATTTTAGGTGGTCGATATTAAGAGGTTACATATTGTTCCTCTTTGTCTGTCTGTTTATCTGTAGCGAAGCTGGTTTTTGGTAATTGAATTTTTCTATAGTTTGTTCTTGTTGGTTTCCGGTTCTTTATTAATATTTGATTCAGATGGATTTCGCATGGTGGGTTGATATTTAACAGATATGTGCCTTCGGATTGATGGCAATACTGTTGTGCTATTGTTTTCCTTGGAACGACAACGATCCATTTTTCTTTTTCTATTTTCCTGGCTGGAATTGATGTTACTTCAATTGGGATTTATGTGCAGTTTATAATCGTTTTTGCATATTGCAACATTTGAATTTCACAGGGTACATTTTCGTTAATAAAGATGGGGTTGACACTGTGGCATATGTGTTGGTCAGATGAAATTTCTTGGCATCTGGTATTTAGGAAGACGTATTTGTGCTCATTAAGGATAAGGAAATTTGCTCTCGGTATGATAGTCTTAAAATGATTAGATTGTGGGACAGGTAAGGGATAGAGGTGGTAGTAATTATAGTTTTCTAGTTCCATTAAAGGAATTTCTACTATGAATACGACTTGGTTTCCTTTGCTATAACTTTTGATATTCAGTATTTTTTCGTAATTTAGTATATTTTCGAGCTTGGGTTCAAATGGTAATTTAACGTTAGTTAAATGAATAGATATTAATTTGATCTCTTCTAATAATTCGTGAGGAGTTATTAGAGAGTTATGGAAAGTATTCAATTTTGAAAAAGATATTGATATTTCCATTTTTTCTAGGATTTCGTATATATCTCTAAGTAATGATAATATTTGTGTGAGAAATGTCTGCATAGCAAAATGTTCGTTTTTGTGAAGATTTGAATGTTGCATATAGGTTAATGTTTTTTCTATTTGCAGTAAATGTGACTGTATTGAAATTTCATTCTTCATTATATTTATAGATATATCTTCAAAATTGTTGACTGTTTGATTGAGAATAGTAATTTGTTTTTGAACTAGCGTTTTCATCTTTCCTTGGTTTTTGAAAAGAATGTTAATCGCTTCATCATATTTTACAGCATCTTCTTGATCTAAGTTTCCAGTGAAAACTTTGATAAGACTACCTAAACCGTTTATCAAGCCTCTTCTTTTTCTAGAATTTAATAGAGGGTTTATTTGCAGCATCTGATTATGTACTTTGCTTTGCAGAGATGTAATCAAATTACAGAAATTATAGAAATCTTCCGAAAGTTCTTTGGAATTTTCTATTTTTAATTTGAACTCATCAAATAGTTCGCTTATATAAGTGAAATGTTTTAAAATAATTGAAATATCGAAAACTTTAATGAAAGACCAATTATCTATAGCATTTTGAGCATTACCGATTTTGAAAGGGAGAAGACCTGGATTTTCGTTCAATTCATGAAATTCGGGATATGCGAATTCAGTTCCTAATTCTCCGCAGTGGGTGAAGATCCTGAAATCACATTTGGGGGTTTCAATTCCTTCATATGGATTATTTGAATTTTATTGTTCTTTTTATTTGTCACTTTTACTTTATGATGTTCTAATATTTCAAGAATTTCGTACGGCCCTAAAAATTTGTTTTCACGTTTGTTCCGTCTGTTGTTGTATTTATAAACTGTTTGGCCTACTTGAAATTCAGTTTGTTCTGAGCCTCTATAATTTTGTTTTTCAATAACTTTTTCTTTCTCCTTAATAATTTTTTTGGAAATATTTTCATATAAATGTTTCATCTTATTTCGGTGTGTTGCTACATAATCTGAATAAAATGATGTTTGAATTAACTCTGATGGATCGCGAGATTCTGTATGACCAAAAGTCAGTTCGTATGGGGAATAGTTAGTGGCTGAATGGAAACTACTATTGTAGGCTATAATTGTTCGGAGATGGTATCTTTTGGATATTTCTGTCTAAGAATTCTGAGATGTTCTATTAAGCTAGAGTGGAGTCTTTCGATAGGAGCATTGGATTCATGATGAAGTGGTGTTGTGAAATGAATATTAATTTTGTGTGATTCGAGTAATTCTTGAACAATTTCATTTTTAAATTCAGTACCATTATCGAATATTATTTCTTCTGGTAAACCGTAATATGAAAAATATTGAACTAGACTTTTGCAAATTTCTATAGAAGTTCTTCCTTGAATCTTTATGGCTTGACCTAATTTTGAGAAGGCGTCAATTATTGTAAGGAAGTTCTGATTGTCAAATTTGAATACATCTGCGTGAAGTAGTTGAAAAGGTCTACCTACACTCTTTGTTAGATTTAATGGTACATATGCAGTTCATCTTGAATATTTAGACGTCTGGCAAATTTCGCAATCGTTGACATATTTGGTGATATCTTTTTTCATAGAAGGCCAATAATAATTTTTCTTGATTTTTGTCAATGTTTCGTTAACTCCTCTATGATTGCATTTACCTTCATGTTGATATTTCATTATTAATATCTTTTCCTCGTTATCCTTAATAGAATTTACTAATTTCGTACATTTTACTAGTTTTAATAGATTGCCATTGAAGTTTTGGATGAATATTTTATTGAAATCTATATAGAATGTCTCGTCATTAAAATACATATAATATGTTCTATAGGCTGTAGTATAACAACGAAGAAAGTCCATGATAGCATCATCTGATTTTGGAATTTTCACATGTAATATTTTGTGTTTTTCAAATTGTTCTTCTCTAATATCTATTTTGTTATGTGGGTTTTTTGTGATCATAATTTGTAGGGGTTTGTTATTAATTATTTCATCGAGTATTGGGATACGATCGTTAATATTATCATTTGCATCAATTGAATGTGCAGTTTCTGTGCTTTCATCTGTCTGTGCTATTTCAGTATCGCTTATTTCTTGGTTAGGTGGTTTTAACTGGATGTTTTGTAAAATTTTGATTTTTTTATTTTTGCTTCTAATTGTTGATGGTTCTGAGTGAATTTTGTTGAATTCTTTCAAGATGTCTTGCTTAATTTCTTCTATCTCTTCTATTTTTTGCTCGGATGGATCTAAATGTATTCTATAATCATTAAATTTCTTATGAGTGACGGGTTCATGATCATTAGTTTCGTAAATTATTGGAATCTTAGCGTAAGGTGTTACAATACATTTATTTTTAAGATCTATATTGGCTTGCAATTTACTTAATATATCTGCACCAATTAATCCATTGTATTTCTGAGAGAAATTAAAAAGGTAAAATTTGTGAAAATCTAATTTAAAAATGTTAAATGCTGGGATTACTGCAATTTCTTTGTGGGATGTTATACCATGTGCAGTTTGAATATTAAAATTCTCGAATTGTATATATTCAGTAAAGAAATAATTTGCTAAATCCGAATGAATTAAACTCTTTGAACTTCCAGTATCTATGAGAAAATTAGCATTTAATTCTGGAATTTCTATGTATGGTAAATCAGCACGTATATGATTCATTTGAATTACTGTCATTCCTGTTGGATATTTTGATGAGCTAATTGAAAATTTTCCTCTTCAGAAACAGTCGGATAAAATTGTTCATAATCATAAAAGTCTGGGTAAGCATTTTCTTGAAGGGTATATGTATCATTTACAAAATTTTCTTGTGTTTCTACAACTTCATCAGAATTTGCTTTGGTTGAATAATTGTTATCTTCTATACCGCTGGCGCCAATCTCATGATTATGTAGCTTCGCATTACTTTGTTGGATATGAGGTCTTGTATTACCAGACGACGTGTCCATAGGTTGGGGATAAATGCTTCACTTTGAATTTGTGCGAGCGTTTGAAAAATTTTTAGAATGGAAATTTAGTATGATATTACGAGGGGTCTGAGAGAAATTCGTTGGAGGTGAATAAGTTGGACGGAAATTTGGTTGATATAGATTTGCTTGATGGAAATTTGGTTGTGAAAAATTTGGTTGTGAGAATCTTGGTGGTTGGGAATTAAATGAGTTTAGTGGACGCATATTCATTGGCTGAGAAGGATATGGTCTCTGAGAAAAAGAATTTGAAAAATGAGGTGGCATCGATTGAAATGTACGTGTTGGTTAGATAAATTGCGAACTTGATTGATTTGTAAATGGACGTACAATCGTTTCAGGTTTTGAATAATTAGCGTTAATTTGCGGTTGAGATTTATAGTTCGTAGTTTGTAAATTTTGATTCCTGCCTGTACGGAAATATACAAAGTTTTCTTCTTCTGTACAATGTGCGAGAGCTTGTTCTAAAGAAGTGGGATTTCGTAATCTGATTACAAGTTGCATATTATATGGTAATCCACAAATAAAAGTTTTCAATGCAAAGTCTTCATAATGTTTAATTTTTATTTGTTTTTCGATAGCTTCTGTTATGGTCGAATTCAATTTAGAAAATAGAAGACTCCTTGCATCTTGTATTCTCATTCCAAATTGAATAGGATTTTCATTTTTAAGAGGTTTGATATGTATTAAGTCCTGTATTAAACAATCAATACTTCTTTGATCAGAGAAAGTTAGAGTCAGAGCATCTTTTATTAGAGCCCAAGTATTTAGTTCTGATCGTGAGCCGATTAGGTCTGCTGCACGATTTCTTAACTTACTTAATATAGTGTCAAATAGACACAATCGGATCATTCGGATTTGAATTATTCTGGAATGCTTTAATGAAATTTTCACAAGAACTTATAAATCTAAATAGCTCTTTTGGGTTACCATCGAAAGGTGGTATATTATCTGCATGATATTTCAATGGAGCAATATTTACTGCTTCTGGCATTGTTGAAGTTATTTTAATTACTCTTTTTCTTGTTAAACTGATTTGATTGAGTTGTTCAATTAATTCGTCGTATCCAGAATCAGACATAAAATTATAATACTATATATAGGAACTAGAAATCTAATATATTTAAATTTTGGAAATTATATATATATAGGAATTTTCTGGATAAGTAACATTAGGAAATGAGCACTTACATCAATATAATCGTTAGCTGCATGTGGATTCTTTTTCTGTTTTTTTTCTTACACTATTTCTTACTGCTACTCCCAATAGGTGGTTATCTACTATAGATGCACCCTGGATTAAATCTATTCTTAATGCTAGGCCCAATAGGTGGATATCTGCGATAGATGCACCCCGGATGAGTTGGATGTGTAGATTTGTAGGTTTTTCCTTTGGTTCCAGCTGGAAAATCGTTGAGACGAACCAGATTTCGGGGTAAATTCACGATGAGATACACCAAACACTGTCCTAGCTGAATCCTACTGACTGCGCCAGTTAAAGTTTCTCCTTTGATTTTTCACTTTTAAAAAAATCACTAAGAATTTTTAACAATTTTATTTACGGAATAACGTTACAAATAAACACTAGAATAATTTTCTACCAACTAGTTTACAACATTTACCTTAGCTATATTTATAATATAAAATGTACAGACTCAGCTTTAAAGCTGCACGATATGCATTATAGTTCATTTGTTAGTCCCGTAACTAGCAACAAAAATTGACTAAATATCATCTACAACAATATTTTATAAAATACATAAAACAAAATGTCATAAATATTTTGTCAAAAATTTATACTAGCCTAATTTAAAAGCCTTCCGGTAACTAATATTCTTCGTCTGTTGTAAAAACACGAATCATTAATAAATGGAAGAGCCCAAAACCTAAGAAACTCCCAAAGATATATTTTATATATATATATAGATATAAAATAGGCTATGGATTTATTAGAGTACAAACTACTTTGTAGAAATCTGGATGTTCATGTTGGCATTTTCTTTCCTTCGTAGAAGATGGAGATTTTTCATCTGATGATTCTGATGAATAGCTGCTTGATTTCTTCTAACGTTAGAGATTTCGGCACATAAGCTAAAAACAAATAATAATTAATTATCGATCTTAGTATAATAAATAAAAAATAAACACTCTATTTCTAATAATTCGATATTTGGCATAACATTTATTGAGTTTAGTAGTTTAGATAAGAGAGTTTTCTTTTATGAAAGAGGTAATTGAAGTCAGCAATAGATACTTGAATATATTTTGATGCAATTACCATATTGAAAGAAAAGTTTGTGTAAAATGTATACACTCACTTGTTCCATCTGTACATAAAATTTGCTGAATATCTGTATTTTTATGGGTACCATTCTCAGAAATTAATTATGGTGGCGTATTAGGCTCTTTCATAACATAGAATATCAGAACCAAAGTCAGATACTTATCTACGTCTATTCTTTGGAAGAATATATCAATCTGGGACTGATTGAACCTACGAAAGTATAATTTACACATTTACAAAAGCTAGTATTAAATCGGTATGTACTCACATGACATTTTCAATACTTACTCCTAAGTTTCACCGTAGTATAGCTTAAAGGATATCTTCCTTCAGTAGAGTTTTATCATTTTCCTGTTGTACAATTTCGATGATATTCTTGCGCAGTAATTTCCAAAGGTTCACCTGCAAAAAACTTATATAGTTATTCAAAATTAACAAAACATTACAGAACACACCTGAAACATAATTATTTTACATACCTTCACAATATACACACAATAACGTAGCTATTGAATGCCTGGCAAAATTTCTGTTATAGAAAACAGATTGATAAATATTGCAGAATCCACTCATAGAATCATTCAATTTCGAATTTCGATTATTTCGCTTGTCATTTTGTCATACCCAATTAATTTCCGTCGTTACCAGAGGGAATATACAACACACACAAATTGTATGTTCTATCTGCTCTTTACTCTTTGGAGTTGATTTCTGGTCAAACAAAACAATCGAAAGGTAGGTGTTCTGTGTTCTCTGATCGAGTATGTCCTCAAAAGAAATATTTTTTAAAAAAGTTCGGAAAGCAAAACTACTTTTGCTAATAACTTTATTATTATAGGATAAAAAAAATCGTTTGTACTACAAATGAAATCTTTTGTTCAACTTCGGGGAAGTTCCAAAGCCTATATTTTTGTATATGCTGCAGTTTTCTCTAATTAGAGCATTATAACTGCCTTCCCCTCACCCCTCGCCCAATAATTTCTCTATAAATACTTACTATCGTTTGTCAAGTCTCGTGCAGATCATCATATACAGGGCGGTCTAAACCAAAAAGGAGACTTGGCGCAAGCTAACGATCGTAACTATTGATTTCTATATTATGTTGTAAACACATAACAATTGTTCCACCTCTGGTAACCTAACAGAGCAAAGTACCGAAAATGGATTTGATATGTATCAGAATTATGTGCTTTTTATGTGCTAATTCCTTGCTGCCATTAAAAACTTTGTGCTCTTACAGTTTCGGCGACATTTGAAAACGAAAACTGCTCTGCTGCCTTACCAGTAAGCTAGCAGAGCGTATGTTGTTTTCTTGTGATATACGTGTTTTAATTGCTAATATCTGGGCGACCGAGCTTTGCTTGGGTAATACAGGGAAATTTAATCTTAGTTCAAATATGTAACCTATTTTTAGTTAAAATGTATTGCGATCGGTAGATCGGTAAATATTGATTTTATCGTTCGCGTAGCTCATAATTTACAGATCACATCCATTAAAAAAGTAAGTAACGCCAATCAATTTCTCGGCTCTTAAAACCTCTTCTTGCAAATTTTTATCCAAATCTGCGAATCATTCAAGAAAAAGTTTATGGACCTCGAAGGTGACACCCTCGCGTTTTGTCAGGAAAGCCACTTAGATAATGTTCAAAAGTAAAACATTATCTATATACCAAATTTGATCAAAATCGTTGGAGCCGTTTCCGAGATTTCTTTTTGTATATATGCAAGAATTGCTCGTATTAATGTATTAAATTAGACATGTACAATTTTTTTTCATTGAAAATTTCCAATTAAATTATCAGAAACTAATATTAACACCTTTGATTTACAAAAAAATGAGTTTTGTTAAAAAAAATGTAAGTTGAACAGGATACGAACCAAGGATCTCCAGCTTAACCAATGAGCTATACATGTTCTGTAATATTAAAGGGCTTAAATCCACATATCAGTTATAATCTTTATGGGCAGTAGAATAAGAATTTTAATTGCTGACAAAGATTTTTTATGTGAATGTGAATACAACCAACCGATTCAAAACACTCTAAAACCCATACATATGAATTTTGATTCCGATATATATATATATATATATATATATATATATATATATATATATATATATATATATATATGTATATATATATATATATATATATATATATATATATATATATATATATATATATATATATATATATATATATATATATATATATATATATACAAGCATTGCTCGTTTAATATAACTAGATTATAATTATGTGCTTCCTATGTTCTAATTTCTTGCTGGAATTAAAAATTTTGTACGTTTATCTGTTTCGGAGAACTTTGAAAATTAGAAGTGCTACCTAACCGTTAACCTAGTGAAGTAGGTACCTACTGCCTTCGTCACAATCAGTAATACCTATGTGTTCTAGCAGAATTGTTCGTATCAAAGGTGCCGAAGGTACATAGTTCGATTGTCGCGCTGGGTTGTTTTTTTTCTTTAACGAAATCACTTTTTTATTGTTCTAGAATTACCAAATAAAATTGCTTAAAAAATATGTCTTTCAGTTGGAATAGGAGAAAATAATAATTTGGTATTTGAGTAAGTGTTTGTACCTACTACCTATTGATGAAGAAGAATATAAACATTTCTCTATGAATAATTTAATTTCCTTGCCAATCAAAATTGTAAAATAAATAAAGTTTAAAAAAATATACCGACTTTATTTGATAATGCACTGAAAAGTAGGAAATAATAACTCAAAAAGTAAATATCATATTGATTTTGTTGCCATTCAAAATTGCGAAATAAATAACATTTAAGAAAATATACCGACTTTATTAGATAATGCACTGAAAAATAGGAAATATTAACTCATTAAAAGTAAAAAATAGAGTAAATAGTAGAATGAAGCATTCTGAAGCGACGAAGAAGCAGGTAGCCGGTAGGAATGACATCATAGGTTATAGAGAGGCAACTCTATGCTATAAAATCGCTCCATGCGTTAACACCAGAGCCATCTATCAACTAATGCAAGAACTAATCATAAAGTGTATAATTGGCGGGACATTTGAAATATACTAATATAGTGGATTTTGATATTTTATTATTCCTTACGTCATGTTGTCAATCAGTTACATAGGATTTTCGTTGCAAATCAAATTTTGATAGTTATCTTTTAAGAAAATCCAAGGAACTGATTAATAACATGACGTGAGAAATAATAGTTGCAAAATAAAACAAATAATTTTGTCAATATTTATTGAACCATAGGTATTAACACGCATTAATTATATAAGTAAAATTTTATCAAAAAATGATAGCTAAATCACAAATTATTATTGGTTATATAAAAATTGAAAAATATTCATACTCATTGGCATGGCTATAACTTATAAAACCTCGCATTAAAATAGTGATAATCATTTACAAAATTACAATAAATGAATATAATTATCAAATTGGATATAGTAAAGATCAAACTACATAATATAAAATTTTATTTAAGTTTGCGTTTGCATGGCTTAATCAATAGGGTACAAATTACTCGACCAATTTCTGAAATTGTTTTTCATATTGATTTACATATTGGCTATAAGTTCCCGGAGTGTTGGAAGGATTGTTTTCAAAATTATAGTTAATGACACAGTCTTAGAATCAATTGTTAGTGATTTGTAAGAAATATTAATTTTTTTAGAACTTAAGGGTAATATTTGTACAAGTGCCTCTGTAAATTTTTGACGAACAAGGAAGGATTTCAATTACATTGATTGGCAAAACAGTAGGATTTCAGAATATACAATACTTACTAGATAAATTAACAATATAAATTGGTTGATATGCAACAAACAATTCAACATAACAACTTCCGGAATCTCTAGAAATTCGAAGAGCTCTTTGAAATCTGTTTTATTTCTTCTAGACTATTATCGGTAGCGCTTTATACTTCGTCCTTTTCATTATGGAATTCCTTGAGACGGAATATATTTTTGTTTTGTAGTTTATCTCAGACTCACATTCCAATGTTGCTCCTGAAAATGTTAAATAGATAGATTGATTCTACAGACTGTTACTTTATCTGAATTTTATGCATTATATTTTAAAATAATACGATAGAGTGAGCAATTCTTATCAAATATATATACTATATATATATATATAGAAGAACGATTTGAAGCTGGAACAGGTAATTCAATTATATCATGAGCTGGTGATGTCCTGATTAAGATCTGGTGTAGCATTTTGGGGTACCGTTTCCGATGTTGAAGCTGTTTTTGTAAGTCAGAAGAAGGTGATAAGATGTCTGGCTGCCATTAAACAGAAAGAGTGTTGTAGACTAGTAGTCAATTATCATATTGGAATTGGCCATATTAGTTTATGACTATAAGAGATCTTTCAATAAAAACTGATTATAATAATAATGATTTCATTATTCCTACATTAAGATTTAGGATAGGACGATAATCGCCTATATATTTGGGGATGAAGGTCTTGATTAAATTGAGTAGAGACATAAGGAACTACCATAACAAATTTTCACTTAAAAAAAGGTTGAATTCTTTTCAGGATTTTGTGTATTACTTTTCTTTTCTTTAAAGGATCTGTGACGTTTATGCTTATTAACCTAACCAATAGTTACATGAAAATAGAATAAAACAACAATAAAACACAAAATTTCAAGCTTGATAGAAAATCTTCAAGGCAAGCCCTAGGCCCTAGGTATCATATTTATTTAATTTATTATTTAATTTGAATAGCTCAATGGATTGCACGGACGTTAATTCGCTTGCTTTCCCATAAAATATCTATAATAGTAACAATACAATTATTTCACTTACGCTAGATTAGTCACTAGTAGACGTAGAGGGTGTGTGCAAGTCCAAGTCAGGTATAAATCATCCATTTTCATGGACTCTGCGGAGCACAAGATCAGTATACACGAGGAGGACTAATTCTTTGAGGGATAATCTGTAATTTCCTTCTGCTCCTGACTAGAATGCTCCAGAATTGCATACTTACAGGGCAAGTATAACGTTGGTAAAGCCAACTTAGACATTCGTTCACTAGTATATGCTGTACAATTGCCCTTAAAATGTATCCCACTAACAAAATTCGACTTCGCTTCTAGGTCGGCTGCCGCTATTTCAATTCACCAATCTCATTCTTAATGAAAGTCCGTAGAAGAAGGGAACATACATATATCTGCAATTTATAAAAATGTATAGTATATAGCCAGCATTTTCAAATCAGTTTAATCTTACCTTCGTGGATATTCACTAGTACATCCAGACAGGCAGCATTTACGGTACATTTCAAAGAAATTCTATAACTGTTTATGTTTCCCCTTGCCCTATCATGTGAACAATTATATTTGTAATATACTACTCACTGACACTCAAGCACAATGATTTTTTCGATAATATAGAATTCATTTCAGCTTCTTTTGATATTCCTTACTGCAAGTCAAATTTCAAATTTTAACAAAAACGCTAATTTTCGATCACGAAAATAACACGGAAAGGTAAATTTTTCAAAATTCATTGAAGTGAAATTTGAACTACCTTTTCATTGGTATAGATACATGTTATTACATAAAATTATCGTATGTGTCATAGCCTTGCGGTTAGAGGTTTTTGTTTTGGCTGTTGAATATAAAGCAGACAGGGTTCGAGTTCCACTTCAAGGCAGATTTTTTTTTTTCGCCTATTTTTTTCAATAAATATACTATATATTTTTTTAATCAGGGTTTATATTAAGATCTCCAGAAAATGTACAAGTACATCAAATATATATTGAGTGTTCATGTTTTATCAATTTTGTTATTTTTCTTTATTAATTTTTATTTTTCTACCTGTATATTTTATGAGAAATTGCTTTGAACAAAAGTTGTAGGTACTGATTATATCTATAACCTAAAATTATTTTTGATGATATTTACACTACCGCTCTTTTTTGATAGTTTATATATATATATAAACTTTTGAACCAAATGTTTTTTTGGACTAACTTATAGACATATAACAACATGCCGTTGAATTTTTTTCGAAATTCAAAAGTGTGAACGATCGCAATAGGTAGGTACATTTCTATAAGAAATTTACCTAAAAATAAAAAAAGCAAACTTACAACCGAATTGTATTCCTTCTCCTTTTTTTGAAGTCAGTCAAAAGTGGCACAGATTCTCATGCATCACAAGTTTTTAGAATTAAATTGGAATGGAAAGAAAATCAAATATATAACAAATTCTAAAATGAGTTTTAATTATTTCATCCTAGATATTATCACGCGTAACACGCACTGCCATATTGTCAATATAATCAACATTATTCAAATAAAAATATTCTCAACTAAAATTATTGGTTTATTAGTCTTCGTTATAATAATTCTATCCAATGACTTTATTACTTTTTGAGCTCTTCGTAAATGTGAACGACGGCAATGTTACCGAAGTTCCTCCCTATGGTGGAAAATTGCGATTATTTCAGTGAAGATCACTGAAAGGATCCCTAGCAAGCGGCGTGTAAAATGTGAATGATTCACAGTCGTTGAGCCGTTGGAATCCATTTCTGTTTTGTTTTTTAATTGGTCCCGTTACAGCCTTGTCAAATGTCCCACTTTGTTTGACTCTGCGAGCAGATGTAACAGCGAAAAAAACTATCGGTTATTGATTGTTGTGCATTTCTGTTTTTTGTGAAAAAAACTGGGGAAAATTTATGAATTCGATAACATTGTAAAAAAATCCCGATGGCCGGTAGTCAGCGGAAATGTAAATTTTTCTAAATTGATTGAATTGAAATTTGAACAACCTTTTCATTGGTATATCTACATGGTATTACATAAAATTGTCGTATGTGTCATAGCCTTGCGGTTAGAGGTTTTTGTTTTGGCTGTTGAATATAAAGCAGACAGGGTTCGAGTTCCACTTCAAGGCAGAATTTTTTTTCGCCCATTTCTTTTCAATAAATATACTGTATATTTTTTTAATCAGGGTCTATATTAAGATCTCCAGAGAATGTACAATTACATCAAATTTATATTGAGTGTTCATGTTTTATCAATATTTGTTATTTTTCTTTATTAGTTATTATTTTTTACCTGTGTATTTTATGAAAAATTGCTTTGAACAAAAGTTGTAGGTATTGATCATATCTATAACCTAAAATTATTTTTGATGACATTTACACTACGGCTCTTTTTTGATAATTTTTTTAAATGTTTGAATGGTCGCCATTTTGAAACTACTTACCCGATATTGCCCAATAACAAACTCGACCGAGATATTTGAGAGATTGATTTTTGTAGCAAATTTGTACTTGATACCTTCAACCTTCAAAACTGCGACCTCTATCGTGTTAACAAATTTCGTAATATCCCATATATATATATATATATATATATATATATATATATACGGCATACTTTGTAAAGAAAACTGCTGGAAGAAAGTCCATACTATGTTAAATCTGTATTATTCAAAAATGTATTGAAATACTGAAAGATAATCACATGACAGCTCATCATTAGACCTTCTGCAGATTTATGTTTTTGTAAAAAAACTAGTTTGTTTCTAAAACTGTTCATTACATAGAAAATAGTTTCAGACAAAATGTATTTATAAAGACATTCTTAATCAAAATATCATATAAAATACAGGGTGTTCTATTTAAAATAACAGGTCGACACCCTGTAACTTTTTCATGGAATATCCTGTATAATTTTAAATATTTTTAGGTTATGAAACAGATTGCATCAATAAACTTTTGTTGAAATTTTTTTATGATATATCTTATAGTTCAAATATATATATAAACTTTTTGAACCAAATGTTTTTTTGGACTAACTTTGAATTTTTTTCGAAATTCAAAAGTGTGTGCGATGGCAATAGGTACATCTCTATAAGAAATTTACCTAACAAATATGGCGCATTCGATATCATAACAATTAATGATACTGGGTTCATCTCTTGAGCAAGCCTGGAATATCCAGGCCAGCTTCGTAGCAATCCATCTGAAATTCATTCTCCTTTTTGCATTAGCTGTTAGATGGCGCAAAATTTCAGCTACATATAGAATAATGCGAGTTTCATACCCCTGAATGACATAAAAAAGGGAAAATCGGCAGAATTCACGTCGTAAATAAAAAATATTGAATTACAACTAGCTCAAATTTGCTTCACTCGGTCATGCAAGTACAATAAGGAGCAATTAGAAATGTTCTCTCTTCTCTTCATTCTGCTTGTTTTGTAAGACATATTACTACATTATTTGAAATTATCCACGCAATCGTACTCTTTGATCAAAGATTCATTTATTTATAACGGAGACAAGATTTATAACCGTTTGCCAATGGAAGTGAGATTATAAGAGGCCATATTTCTGTTTATTTCGTCCAGTATTTGAGATATTTTATCTATACATGTATTAGGTAAATTTCTTATAGAAATATACCTATTGCGAATATCGTTCACACTTTTGAATTTCGAAAAAATTTCAACGACATGTTGTTATATGTCTATAAGTTAGTCCAAAAAAACATTTGGTTCAAAAGTTTATATATATATATATATATATATATATATATATATATATATATATATATATATATATATGGGATATTACGAAATTTGTTAACACGATAGAGGTCGCAGTTTTGAAGGTATCAAGTTCAAATTTGCTACAAAAATCAATCTCTCAAATATCTCGGTCGAGTTTGTTATTGGCCAATATCGGGTAAGTAGTTTCAAAATGGCGACCATTCAAACATTTAAAAAAATTATCAAAAAAGAGCAGTAGTGTAAATATTATTAAAAATAATTTTAGGTTATAGATATAATCAGTACCTACAACTTTTGTTCAAAGCAATTTTTCATAAAATACACAGGTGAAAAAATAAAAATTAATAAAGAAAAATAACAAATATTGATAAAACATGAACACTCAATATAAATTTGATGTAATTGTACATTTTCTGGAGATCTTAATATAGACCCTGATTAAAAAAATATATAGAATATTTATTGAAAAGAAATAGACGAAAAAAAAATCTGCCTTGAAGTGGACTCGAACCCTGTCTGCTTTATATTCAACAGCCAAAACAAAAACCTCTAACCGCAAGGCTATGACAATTTTATTTAATAACATGTAGGTATACCAATGAAAAGGTTGTTAAAATTTCAATTCAATGAATTCTAAAAAATTTACCTTTCCGCTGACTACAGGCCATCGGGATTTTTTGAAGTTTGGAGCTTTGTCAACAGAAAACACTCAACAAGATTTTCATCTTTGGACCATAAACTATATTGATTCATTACGTTTTATGTTTCGATTTAATAATTTCATAGTTCTTTGACATAGGAAATATTCCTTTTTCGCCATAAATTCTATGTCTCCATCTGGTCACTAGCAATTACCATTTATGTAAGAATTTAAAGTAAAATAGTTTACTTGGCAACCGCGCTTGGAATTTATCTGTGGCTGGGGAACCTCAGATTAGGACGTCAATTCTGCCGTCTTACCGGTAGGTATGTCAACCAACATTTAAAATATGAATTAGTTTAAAATTTTCAAATTGTTTTTTGTGAAGCTTCCCTTGTTTATCGAAGACATGTTTTCTTTTCGTCATGTTCTTCATTTTGGATTGCTCACTCAGATATTTAATCAGAGTACTTAAACAATCTTCGACGCTAAAACATGCTCGATGCTTCAAAGTTCATTGGAGCGTATTTCTCCTGAACTCTTTCACTGCGGCAGACGCACATCCGCGTCTGCGCAAGACCTCACCAGGTGCTGCCGACTCGGTTCCGCGTCCAACAGATATGCTTGTTTTACGGGTCAGTACGAGCCATTGACATAACCCATGGGCAAGCCTTATGCTATGTAGTAGCCTGTACATTAATTTGCAGCTATCGGAAAAGAGAGAGGTCGTGGAGAGAGATGGAGCCAAGAAGGTTGGTCAGTAATTCCGCTTCACTATTTATGTTTTACTGTATTTACTTTTATCCATGATTGTTTGGTTTATGAGGTTTAACTGTAAATTATTATATCTTGTTAACGTTGGATAAATTTTCATGATATATGTTGATGGACAACGAAGCATCTGAGAATAAATTATTGAGTGACCCATGTTCGACTCCTCAATAAAACACCAAAAACAACAAAGGAACACAATCAAAACCTCCAAACCAAAATACAACAATAACTAACAATTGTTGACTTCGAGATAAAAACGAAACTAGAGTTGTGTTTAGCGAGACCAAACGAAACCTGCCGAACTTTCAAATGCACCGATCAGGTATCAGAACCTTGACATTCGGTCATCAAAAGGCGACTTATGTTTCCATCTCGAAATCATCTTATAGCATTGCCCGAATGACGTTAAGGTGACAAGTAAGTAATAGCCTGCTTGAAAGGCCGGTCCATGGGTTAATATGTCAATGGTACGAGCTCAGCTTTCGCCGTAGTTGTGTGCAAATAGATCAGCGTGCTCAGAAGATATCGAAAAATAAGTTTTTGACCTTCATTTTCAAAAGCATGGCGGACAGTCTCGCTTTGCCTTCGCAAAGAACCAAAAATTATTCCCAGGAATCAGGAAAAGCTTACGTTAGAAGGATTATAAGCAAATGCTTCTACATCAAGTGAGGATGAGACAGACATTGTTGCTAACAGAATAAGTGATACACGATTACAAAAATGTCGAGGAGGATTCAGCGCAGGTATATATACACATTACTTATTTATAGTTTTTCTTTACAAAAATAAATCAATATTTGTTTTTAGTTGTGCAAAACAATGCAAATATCGCCAATATTGGAAATATGCATGCATCTGCAGATTGGAAAAAATGAAATAAATTACTTTCACTAAAAACAAGGGGTTGCTTGTGGCACCCCCGAGTAATGGACTACCTATCGATTATTTTATATGATTGCTGATGATGATTTTTTAAATCTAATTCTTCGAGAAAGCAATATTTATGCAGAAGAATTGTTTCTATCTGGAGCACTTGAAAAATGTAGAATTACTAAATGGACAGACTTGGCAGTATCATAGCTGAAAATATTTATTGGCTTATTGTTTCATATGGGCACTATAAAACTAAATCGAATTAATGACTACTGGAAGACAGATCCTTTGTTTAATTTTAAATGTTTTTCGGAGAAGATGAGCAGGGATCGATTCCTGATAATAAAGAGATATTTGCACTTTGCACCGAACCCAATCACCAAAAACAACGCATCTGATGACCGGATACAAAAAATACGACCTGTACTTGATTTTTTCAATAATAAAATGACCCAAATCTATCAACCAAAAAAACTTGAGTTTAGACGAGTCCATGGTTCTCTAGCGGGGGCGTTTAGTATTCCGTCAGTGCGTTTAAATAAAAACTATCCACCTTAGATAACTTTTGATAAATACCTAAATTTTTACGAAAAACGCAAAAACACGTCAATTCACATTTCTAGGGGGACATTTTTTTGCATATTTATACTTGGTGTAACTTTCATCCCCCACCACTTAGGTCATCCCCCTTCATTTTTTTAAAAAGAACACCCAATATTTTTTTGCAATTTTGAATTCTCTTAATCAAGCAGATTTCAAAAATGTATAATAGTTAGGGTCCAAATTAAATAGGCTATGAGCTACAGACGAATTTTAAAACGGATGTTTCACAATAGGATGGGTTGCAATAGCAAACGTATGAACGTATGAACAGTTCCATTACAAACTTAAGGTTTAGTTTCAAATACTATTTTATTAGTTGTTCAAATTGACCTCCAGCGGACTCCATGCAGTGATAAAGTCTCTTCTCAAATGCCTCTCTAACATTGCGCAAGACGTCTGGAGTTGATTTCCTACATTCCCGAATAATTATTTGTCGCAAATCATCTTTCGAATCTGGTTGGATGGCATAAACTTTTGTTTTTAAATACCCTCACAAGATAAAGTCTAACGGGGTTAGATCGGCCTAGGTGGTCACTCCATCATCGTACCTCTTCTTCTTATCCAACGACCGGGACATGCTTGATTCAAAAACTGCCTTACACGAGTTATGTAGCCATACGAAACATCATATCATATTACACTTAGTCAGCATACATGTATTCTATACTATAAGAAGCTTGTTTAACATCATGTAAGATTAGATATATTCTTGTCATCTTATTGTACGTTTCTATTGTTCATTAAATATTTTCTAAAAAAGATATTTTCCAGTCTTTCGAATTTAACTGGCGCTGCAAACAGGATACCGTTCGGTAATGTCGTGTCGTTCCCTTCATTGCGATAAACGGTTACATTTTTCTCTAAAGAAATTAAGACGGTCAATCTGAACTTATATAAACAAAAAAACATTTTTTCGAAACTGTGAGTGAAAGATGCAAAAGAAGATAGAAATAACTCCGGCCTAGCAGTTCGTCCCTCAGAGAAGAATAGTTCGTCATAAGGCTCCGTTTAATTCAGTGAACACAGAGACAGAGAAGAAGCTTGCTTTCAGGGTATCATCTTCCTGTAAGTCATTCCTTCTTTAATCTTAATTTATTGGCTAATTCTCACTTGCAGAACTTAGACAAATAGGCGTTCCTTCAGAGAACGGATATTTTATATTATAAGGTTGATTTAGATTTCGATTACACTTTTTTTTTCTTTTTTTCATTTTTTTAGATTCAATTACCGAAGAAATATTATCTGCTTTTATTGAAAGTGATTGGTTTCTCCTCATTAAATTCCCTTATAATTTATGAGTACACAATCTGGTAATACCCGTAGTCGATCCAGATCTCCGATACTACGAACCCACGAACTTTCTTCTAGTTTTGACGTAATACAAGATACTCTAACGAACAAAATGACGAGTCCAACTCAGGTTCCGGTTTCCATTACCCAAATTGAAATGTCCATGGCAAACAACATTCTGCCAAAATATACAGGTGGCTCTAAAGATCTAGCTTATTTTATAAGACAATCTGAGAAATACATACAGTTAGGTACTTTGGACTGATGCCAACCCTCTATTCAATTCTCTCATGCTAGAGCACATTAAATCTAAACTCTCTGGCCCTGCTAGAGATGTTATTATAAATAGATCATTCGACGATTGGCTCAGCTTGAAGAAAGCCCTTACAGAACGCTTTGGTGATCCCCGATCCGAAGAACTACTTGCTCATGATCTGAATACTTCCATACAAATTTATCCTCAATCATTTTCCGAATTTTATGAAGAGATAACATCAAAACTACAAATTCTCAAAGAATATCTCGCAATTAATAGCGAAGATATAAGCGTTCGTACCTCCTGAAGCCATGTATACAGAACAAGCTCTCGCCGTGTATAAAGCAGGCCTTTTGAATCCCTACTGTGAACACCTCCTTCACATATCAGTTCCAACCATCGAACATGCCCTATATGAATGCAAGAGACTTAATAACGAAAAATCACAAATCGATTTCGCCAATTTCCTTAGATCACAAAAATCATCAAAAACTCGCCCTCTACCAAAACCACAGCCACCATTTGACAGTCAGCCCAAATTACAAAAATCTTTCCAGTTGCCAAACTCACAATTTAGATATCAAACTCCAAACCAACCATTCCCACACCAATTGCCACACCAGCAATTCAACAATCCACAATTTCCCCAAAATTCCCGAACGGAAATAAACCGGTTCCACCCAGAAAGTTTCATTTCATTTCATTATTTCAAACAGACTGGTCCTCCAAGAGTTCATGTCGAAGAATCATTTAATGTTGAAAATGACAATTACGATGAACAATTCAACGAATATCAAGAAGAAAATCCAGATTAAGATCAAACATATACAGACTATAAAGACTATCAATATACCGAAGATCAATTTCAGAATTTGCGAATCGAAGATCATGAGGAAACTAAAAATTTTTGATTACAAGCCTCGGTATAGACATCAATAACATAAATTCATCGCCGAAACTACCATTTATATCTATACCATCATTAGATTTGAAAATAATAATAGACCCAGGAGCGACAAATTGAATTGCCAACCCAGAACCAGCTTTTAGATTATTTTACAACTATATCTACAAATCAAATTTTTCGGTGAAATCAATTAAAACTACATACAATGGTTCTTTAAGTTGCCATTACCCTATACTAAACGAAGTTGGCATAAGACATGATTTTGACGCCCTCATTGGCAGTCAAGACTTTGACAAACTAAAAGCAGTAATTGACTATGACAAACATACTCGGAAAATCATGAATATAAATACCTTTCTATTTTGAGATGAACCCTAGCTTCTACAAACCCTATACAGAACAACTCAAACCTGTATTAAAAATTCCAGTATCAATAAACGGTCCTGTAATTCTTCCAGAAATTCATTTAAATAATATATCTATCCCAGAATGCATAACAACAGCCTTCGATGGTTATGTTCAAATTCCCATAGAACAAAATTTACCATTTTCTTAGCTATCTATCAACTATCACGAACCCATTTTAGTCCAACCACTGTCAAAATTTAATCAGTCAAACCCAGACTTTCAGTATGATAGTGATTCCGACATCAGTAATCTAATTCGCATAGAACACTTGAATTCAGAAGAGAAAAAAACTGATCATTTCCCTCTGTAGATCGTACAAAGACGTTTTAAACATGCCGTCAAACATCATATTAGAACCACTGATGAACAACCAATTTACCAAAAGTCATATCGATACCCTTATCATTTAAAAGAAGAAATAAAGAATCAAATAAAGAAATTTCTTGACAATAAAATCATAAAACCAAGCATCTCCCCATAAAGTTCACCAGTTTGGATCGTTCCAAAGAAAATTGATTCTAGCGGAAAAAAAATTTCGCATGGTACTAGATTACCGAAAACTGAACGAACGCACCATTGAAGACAAATATCCTCTCCCTAGAATTGATGACATTCTTGACAATCTCGGAAGATGTACTTATTTTTCAACCCTAGATCTTGCACAAGGTTTTCACCAGATAGAAATCCACCTTGACTCCGCTGAAAAAACAGCATTTACAGTAGACAACGGCCACTACGAATATACTTAAGAACGCTCCGGCTACCTTTCAAAGAGCCCTTACCTTTACAAATTTTATTTTGTTTATATGGACGATATAATTATTTTCTCCGGATCACTTCAAGATCATATATTTCATCTTAAACAAATATTTATACGACTTCAAAAATACAATCTCAAATTTCAACTTGATAGATCCGAGTGTTTAAGAAAAGAGGTAACATTTTTAGGACACATCATTACCCCCGAAGGTATAAAACCTAACCCAGAAAAAATAAAAGCAATAGAATCATTTCCCTTGCCGAAAACCGAAAAGCAAATTCAATCGTTCCTTGGTGTGATGTCATATTATCGCAAATTTATCGAAAACTTTGCAAAAATATCCCATCCAATTAACAAGTAACTCAGAAAAGGCACTAAAGTCAATGTAAAAGATCCCGAATACATAGACGCCTTTGAGAAATGCAAACGAATAATTTGCAACGCCCCAATCCTTGCCTACCCCGATTTCTCTGAGACATTCACACTCACGACAGATGCCAGTAATATAGCCATTGGTAGTGTCCTTTCACAAAACTCTCATCCTACAGCATTCTATTCACGAACTCTAAATTCTGCTGAGCAAAATTACGGCACTATTGAAAAAGAACTTTTATTGATTGTTGATAGTTGCAAACATTTCCGGCCTTACCTATTTGGTAGAAAATTTATAACTGAGACTGATCATAAACCCTTAGTTTGGCTTCAGTCCCTGAAAGAACCCAACCAAAGACTTATAAGATGGAAGCTTAAGTTAGAGGAATTCAATTTTAATATACGATACAAAAAGGGCAAAGAAAATTATGTAGCAGACGCTCTATCGAGAATAAAAATCAATGCCATAGATGAAAAAATCCCCAGCAGACGTGACAGAAAAAACTTGGCAAAAATAAATGTTCTTAGCGATATTATTCTCACCCCTCCAAGAAATACCGCAGCAAAAACCTAGAATTATGGAAACAAGATTTAGATGAAAATTTCACCATTAAAAAAATTAAGATATCGATTTACGATCTGTACTACCCACATTTGGGTCTGAATCCATTAATTTTAGCGCAGCAGATGATATCTTGAACGCTAACCCATTCTCACAACAATCTAGTGTCCAACCTGATAACGATAATGAGAGTAACGACTCTGGTGAAACCAGACACACGGCGCACGAAAACCCAGTTTTCAATTTTCCCATAGCAGACAAGCACTAAATTCAACACATTATAAGATCGTGCTAAAATATGGTGATAAAAATGATGTAGAGTTCACTAAACAAAAAATAGATACACACTTACCTTCAGGAATGGAACTAATGAAAATATACTACGAGATATGTTCCATGAAATAATAGATCCATCAAAAACATTCTACATATTATCCAAGGAAGACGAATTAATACAAGTAGCATACAGAAAATGTTCAGAAATATTCGAGCCGAACGTAAAAATTATTAAAAGTAACAACTTTTTGAAAAACATCCTAGCGAAAGAAGAGCAAGTCCGAATAATTTCCGTTAGCCAATGAATTATATCATCTATCCAAATTATCCCTATCCCTAGTAGCCATAACAATATCCTTATACCACCCCACGCCTTTGCTCTGAATACAAAAGGATCAACTAAATGGACAAACGAAAACTGCAAGAAGACCTTCTCAATTTGGTATTGCCACAAGCCACCACATGAAGACCAGTGCAACCTTGATGACTTGTCAAGATGCAACTTCGCCACAGTTCATAATAATTTCTCTCTCTTCACCCAACTCACAAACGGACACACCATCATCTGTACCAAGAATCCAGAAGATGTCAACGAGGATTGCTCCCAATCTTTCAAATCCTCAAAAATCACCAAACGTAATTACAGTTTTGGGAGAAACCAATTGTATATATTCATTCCAAAAATATACTTGGATTGGTTCCAACAAAAAATTTTCTCAAGAATGGCCCAAGATTCAAGAAACAATAAGAACTGGATATAAGATAAACATCAAGCCAATACACCTTGACGATCCAACAAAGATGATACCCCAATACGAAGAGCCAACCATGACACCTGCTGAATTTCATAAGGGACATTCTGGTATTACCATGGCTCTAATCATAATTTTCATCGTCGGTGCCACTTTGTATTTATTCAGAAACAAACTAAGATGCCTAACCAAAAGAACTCCAGGACCAACAGCCATCACTGAAATCCCACTAGAGAAACTTCCACCATCCCTCCTGGCAACCAAGCAATACTTCAAATGGGGAGGAGTTATGTAGCCATACGACTCCACAACAGCTACTCATCGTATCATATTACACTTAGTCAGCATACATGTATTCTATACTATAAAAAGTTTGTACAACATCATGTAAGATTAGATATATTCTTGTCATCTTATTGTATTTTTTAAAAAGATATTTTCCAGTCTTTCGAATTTAACTCACGTAAAGCATAATGTGGAAGTGCTTCATCTTGTTGAAACACAAGTAAATCTTCCAATAGAGTACAGTCTTGTTCTACTATTCGAGTTATTTCTGGATCAACTGCTTCTCTAAGTAATTCTAGATAAGACTCGCCATTTAAAATCCGATCAAGGAAGAATGGTCCAACAATGTGAATACCCAGAATCCCATAACAAGCGTTCATCGACCGAGGTGTGTGTTTAAGTGCGAAATTCACGGATAATATGTGGGTCACTCTCGGCCCAATATCTGATGTGTCTGTTCACTAAGCCATTTAGGAAAAAATGTACATTCATCGGAAAAGCAAATGTTAGAGAGTATATCTGGATTTTCATTAAGTCTTTCACTCATTAACTCAAAGTCATCCTCATGCAAATCTAGTACTAATTTAATTTTGTATACTGTACACCATTTTAATAATTTATTATTGCAACAGCGACAGTTATTAGTTGAAAGTAGAACTGTCACTAATTTCGCCTTATAAACTAAACAAAAACGTCAAACTATTTGAGTTAATACTAAAGTGACTGTATCTCTCAAAGTACCGCAATTAAGCCGCCATATTGGGGGCGAAAGGTGGCGGGAAGAAGAATAAGAATCCTCAAAATGCTCTCTGCCTCTGTCTCTGCCTTAAATTACCAGATCATGACAACAACTGTGGTGTCGTCAGAGAACAGAGACGTCTGTTCTTTGCAATAACTACACAAATCTCTGCGCGGTGATGTGTCTCGTGTCAAAAATCCGCCGTTTTGGGAGCAAACGTTGTCTTCTCTCTCTAGTACATGGTGCTTACCAATGGCGGTCAATACAGTAATAAAATATTCATAATTTGTTATTTCAAACCACCCTATTGTGAAACATCCATTTTAAAATTCATCTGGAGCTCATAGACTATTTACTTTGGACCCTAAGTATTATATATTTTTGAAATCTGTTTGATGAGGAGAATCCAAAATTACAAAAAAATATTGGGTGTACCATTCAAAAAAAATTGAGGGCATGACCTAGTTGGTGGGGGATGAAAGTTACACCAAGTATAAATATGCAAAAAAATGTCCCCCTAGAAATGTTAATTGACATGTTTTTGTGTTTTTCGTGAAAATATATTTATCAAAAGTTATTTAGGGTGGATAGTTTTCATTGAAACGCACTGAAAAAACAAACACCATAAGTTTGGGAACAAATTATATATGCTAACGGAAACGGACTGAGGAATTTTGTTTATTATTAACAATTAGAATTTTCGACGTCAAGTCGGCCCCACTTTCGAAAAATTAACCTTTTTTTGCAAATCGACAGTTTTTAATTCGCTTTTGTTTGTTAGAATGATCTCGCTCTGTGTTAGATCTCAATTAAATAACTACAGCAATTTTTATTATGGTTGCTAGGCACGCGCATGCGCCTTGATGTGCACGATCATACCGTCTATGACGTTTATATGAATGCAATTGCTGAAATATTTTCATTATTTTTCTGAAATTAGAATATTTAATGACAGCTGATAATGACAAGAATAAGAAACTTCGAAAATACGTCGAAGTTATGATTAAAGTTCAAAAAATGTAGAAATGAATATATATCAATGTACACATTCAAATATAATTAAAAGATTAATTGCTGATACGAAGTGTTAACACAAAAGATACCTACTGACGAATTTATGACAATAATGTATGATTGAAAATTCATTTTGAATAAAATTTTAATTCAACTTTTTTGCATACATTTACATGCACCTAATGTTTTCACCGGAAATATAAAGAATCGGAATTTTACAAATGGTATATAAAATGAATTAAAAAAGAAATCGTGGAATACATGTAATCTTATTTGAGGATTATTCTAACTGTTGACGACAATTTTTGTATACATCAGCGCGTGAGGGCAGATTCCCGAGCTGGCCGAACAGTTTGATGTTTTTGGTTTCAAATAGTTGGATTGTTCCCAAAGATTAATCTTTCTATAGCAATATGCTATGAAATGCGAATTATCGTATTCAATTGCTCGGTACAATCAGCAACCAAAAATGAAAGATATTTTTCTTTCTTTTATCGCATTCTACGAAACTTAGAGTTAAATATTATTACAAGTCCATGCCAATTATATCATACTTATATGCTAAGTATGATCATCGGTGAAAAGTCTCAAGGTTCGGCAAGCATTCCTTTCGTTGAATGAAAATCACGAATATCAAGTTGAGCAGCAGAAATAAATTGCTGCAAATATTTAGGTAAATAAGATCTAACAAACAGCTATACCATTCTAACAAACAAAAGCGAATTAAAAACTGTCGATTTGCGAAAAAACGTTCATATTTCGAAAGTGGGGCCAACTTTTTAAATTTTTTTGTTAATAACAAAAAAGGGCAACCAACAAACAAACAATTTACGTTGGAAACAGTTTATTTTTTGAAAATCAGGAGACTAACTTGACAGGGGTCTTCAGTTTGGCTAAAGAACTGTTAGATAATCAAACGTATTGCACAGGTACATTACGAAGTGACAGAAAAGAAAATCCAATAGAAGTTAAAAAAAGCTAAACTATCTAAAGGGCAGGTTATTGGTAAATACAAGGATTCGATTTTGATTGGTAAATGGAGAGACAAACGAGAAGTAATTTATATAAGCACAGAGCTTAGCAATGTTGTAATAGAAAGCGCAAGCAGTCGCAAGCAACTGAAAAGCAAACCTCTTCCAATTATAAAATATAACGAGAATATGAGCGGAATCGATCATCAAGATCCAATGATGTCCTATTATCCATGCAGTCGCAAGACTTAGTTGGTATAAAAAAACTTGGAGGAGTGCATTTGAGAGCCCTAGTATCAAAGTCAGCCTTTTCCACCATTCTCAATTTTTGGTATAGCGCAAAAAACTGCTACAATCTTATTACTCCGTATTTCAAAGCGAGCATAGTTTTAAATGAAAGGTAATACTAAACTACATCAGATTCTATGGTCAATATACCTGATTTTTTTTAAATTAACAAAAATAAATGGAGAATGCCGTGTTTGATACCAACAGATGGATTTTGCCGGATTTGATACCAAAGGTTGCAGAAATGAATTGTAAAATAAATATAGCAAGTACATTCGAATGGATTTAAAAACAGAAAACTCAATATTTTAATTATTTCATATAAACTTATAATAAAAAAATAGGTAATTGAACATAATATTATACACATTATATTAGTAAAGATGGCATTTCTTCTATAAATTCGAAGCCTTTTACGAGCTTCATTGTTTTCAACAGGTGTTGTAGCAGTTTTCATTTTACTATTCAAATAGAAACCTCAACAATATCGCCAATAACCTTAACAAACCACACACTAATAGCAAAGAAAATAAACTAGATGACAAATTCCTCACAATTCCTCACCAACAGTTTTTAGGACGTCGTGCCATATCGTGTGACTACGTGAGCCATCTGATTGGCCAAGACAGATATAGAGCCGACTCTGATTCCAAGCGGTTAATGGAGATTGCTGGATTTGATTCTAAAGTGATGTTTCAATGCAGTTTTGTAATGGGATAAAGCTGATTTTGGTACTCGCGAACCATATATTTAGATAGAGCGCGAAAAAACGAAAAATATCATGTATCTAACTCGATTTCGTCAAAAAGTGGAGATTGCCGCCTTTGATATTAGGTGCCTCATTTCCTATAATTGATGTTATTGAACGGATTTATGTTATACAACAAATATTCAGGAAAGAGAATGAGCTTTTATTATTTTAGACTGGCTGTAATAAGTGATCTATTAGAGATAGACACGAGCAGCAAAGAAAAAAGGCTTTCTAAAGGAATGCCGCAAAGACATTATTTGAAAAAAATTGACAATGTCAATGCAAAAGCTGAGACAAAGAGGAAGAAATGCAAGGTATGTACTCAGAACAAAAAAAGGAAAGACACGGTATATCATTGTGCATTTTGTCCTAATTCACCAAGGTTTTGTTTAGAAGAGTGTTTTGCCATGTACCACAAAAGTGATAGCTAGTACACAATGTATTATTAACATAAAAGTGTTTCTTGTTTGTTATAATGTATTATATTTTTTGTATTTTTAGGTAAAATTTTAGTTTTGACCGTTTTTATACCATAATAATTTTTAAATTTGTTTGAAAAGATATTTATGTTGCTATTTTATCAGAAAAATATACTTTTCTCTCAAGTTTATTGGTTGTTTTATTACATATGTAAAAATATATAGGACGCGGATTTGCGTCCGTCAGCACATAACACACACAATATTTGACTCAGGTGCTAAAAGATTGCAAAAATTTTTAAAAATATGTTTACTGAATACAAAAAAGAATATTTTGATTGTTTTGACAAAAAACAGTGTCAGCGTCGTTCACTCACCAAGGGAAATTGATCAGCAGTGGAAGTGTTAACTATTTCCTATTTTTTTCCTTTTTTAAAGTCCCCTGGAAATGGAATCTTTTAAGTAAACTGTTTAATTTTCTGGTATTTTTTGTCAGGTTTTTGTGGGTTAGGTACAAGGTGGGCCATTAATAAAGGACGCCGGCTATATCTCAGGATCCGTTAATCGGACGACCCGGAAAAAAACAATTTCAGGGGTAAATTACCCGAAAGAAAAATCTGGAAAATAATTATAAGTTGCTAAGTCTACGTAGCGTAACTCAAACCGCAGATTAAAAAAGCACTGTTCTATCCAAAATTATCACAGGATAGCCTATATTGAAAATATTTTTTTTGTAACCTACTGAAAATATTGTATTAAAGATTTCTCTCTATCTTGTCAAATAGCGGATGGGGGGAGGGGAAAATGTTGGTTTGAAAAAAACTGGATAACTTTTCTTTGGTATGGCCTATTTTGAATAACTTTGTTTCTTTTCAGAGGACTTACTTGGACGCTTCTAATGTAGTAATAATATTTCGAGTTTGATTATTTTCAAAGTCGGTAGATGACACTTTATGACAAAATCGCAGATTCTTATGAATTTCTCGAAAATTTAACATACAATTTAACATACAATGGTATTTATTATTATTTATTTTTCATTAGAAAGAAAGAGCGTGAAAAATTACAGTTACTGGTGAAAACCGCAACTCGATATGATTAGTCCTTATAGACAACACATTTATTTAAACCTTCATTTTCCTCTGCCTTGAAAGTGTTACCATCGACAAGGGGACCTACAGTTTAACGTGTATTCCGAACCACCGATGTGTCTCAAGATAAATCTCAAGATACACAATTCCAGAGAGCTGTAGTAGGGAATATACTCTCGCTGGTTTCCCGTTGCCTTGCGAGAGGAGGAGAATACAATGCGACAGAGAGATTCGAACGCGCGCGCGGTCACTCGTCCAAGCCATTTCCATCGTATTGCGCTACTTAACTTCGATGATCGAAGTCGGTCAGTGTTAACCCGCAGCTACGCTCATTTTTGACCGACGAACCCCAAACGGAGGAGGTATACAAGTTGACTGTGTGCTTATTTTTATTTTGGTTTGTGCGCGACTTGTATATTTATCCAAGTGAAAATCACTTGATAAAAATAATACCAACTTTAAACTACTTCATAATAATATTCGTAGTATAAACAAAAATTTTGATGAATTGATCATTTTTCTTGAACAAATTAATAGCTCTTTTGATTGTATAGTACTTACTTAAACATGGAAAGTTATAGATACTCAATTTTATAAATTAGATGGTTATATCACTATATATAATGATGGGCAACTAAATCAAAATGATGGAGTAATAATTTTCATAAAACAAAACTTGTACATTTCACATACACTGATTAAAATAGTTGAAAGTAATCTAATTCAACTTAAAATCAATTATGATAACGAGATTATTTACGTAAATACCTTTTACAGATCACCTAATATTTCCACTCTAGAAACATTTTTGAATGATCTGCAAAATATGTTAGAAACACACCCAAAAGATTATTTATATAGCCTATTCTTAGGTGACATCAATATTGATATTATTAAAGAGAATGAAGAAACAAAAAGTTATTTAAATTTACTTAGTGAATTTGGACTGGTTTCATCTATTAATTCTGTAACTAGACCAACAACAAATACTTGCATTGATCATATTTTTATAAGCTCTAAAGATGATAATTATAATAATGTAATGTCAGCGATCATTGAGTCGGATATAACAGATCACTATATGATTTATTTACAAATAACCATTAAAATAAATATAAAATTAATGATATGAAACATTCTAAATATTATACTCAAATTGACAACAAAAAACATATAAAATTAATTGAAAATAACTCTTGGTCAGATTTTTTGAATATAACAGATGTGAATTTCGCAACTAAGAATTTTTTAAGCATAATTCAAGATGCAGTAAGAAATGCAACAAATAAAATAATGATAAATAATAAAGAGCAGAAAAGAAAACCTTGGATCACAAAATCACTTATCAAATCAGTAAATAAAAAAATAAACTTTATAAAGAAATGAATAAATACCATTTATGTTAAAAAATCAATATATACAATATAAAAAGATTCTATCTAAATTAATATATCAAGTCAAAAAAGATTATTATCAAAATATAATAATTAACTCTAATGACTCCAGAAAATTATGGAATACGATAAATGAATTATCATCAAATAAAATAAAAAATAACATAAAAATTATTAAAAACTCTTCAAATGAATTAACTAACGACCAAAATTTAATTTGTGAAGAATTCAACAATTTCTTCTATAATATTAGTAATAAATTAATAGAAAACATGGAAAAACCACAATCTAAAACCAAAAATAAATCCGGAATATTTCAAAATCTACAATACTATTATATCCGACTAATGAGAATGAAATTGAAAATATAACACATAAATTAAAAAACAACAAATCACCAGGACCAGATCAAATAAAAAATGAGACACTGAAAATTCTATGTAAATATATTAGTGGACCACTTACCAATATATTTAATAAATCATTGTCTACTGGAATATTTCCTGAAGAATTCAAGAAATCCACTGTTATACCAGTTTATAAAAATGGAGACAAAACAGATATGTCAAATTATAGACCAATTTCCTTAACTTCAAATGTATCCAAAATATTCGAAAAAATAATAAAAAATAGAATCTACAATTTCTTAGAAAGACACAAATTATTATCTGATATGCAATATGGTTTTATAAATAAAAAATCAACTAAAAATGCAATAAAGGACCTGACTGGCCTCATTTATAGTTCAGTCGACATTAAAAAACCATCAATTGGTATATTTTTGGATTTGACAAAAGCCTTTGATACTGTCAATCATAAATTATTATTTGGAAAATTGGATCAAATTGGAGTAAGAGGATTGGCTCATAATCTTATCTGTTCCTATTTATCAAATCGGAAACAACAAATCAAAATAAATAAATAATAAGTGGAACAAAAATCATATCATGTGGTGTACCACAAGGAACTGTTTTGGGTCCGTTACTATTCATTATATATATTAATGACTTTTTCTCAATTAAAACAGAAGATAAAATTATTTGTTTTGCTGATGACACTGTTGTATATTATGAAAATAGCAGTTGGAAACAATTGAAACTTAAGATTGAAAATGATTTCAAGAAAATTATACTCTGGCTTAGTACAAATCTTCTTTCCATCAATTTAAAAAAGACATTTTTCGTTCCCTTTTGTAGTTATGGCAAAAGTATTCCAGAATTCAAAGAAATGTCCTTAAGTTTAGAAACAGTTATTTATTCAAAATCTGAAATCAAATATCTAGGTATTATTATAGATAGCCATCTTAGATGGGATAGACATATTTCTTTCGTTAGTAAAAAACTAAGGCGAATAGTATACAAATTTAAATTTCTTTCAAATATTTTGGATTTTAAACATATGAAAATATTGTACAATAGCCTTTTTAGACCACATCTAGAATATGGTTTAATAGAATGGGGAGGAATTTCAAAGACACATTTAAAACCTATTGAAATTTTACAAAAGCGATGTTTGAAAATAATATCAAAGAGGGATTATAGATTTTCAAGTGATGTATTATATAAAGAAACAAACACCATTGATCCAAGACAAATGTATTTCAAAATTCTTGTACCTAATAGATCAGTTTGAAAACAAAAAAATACAAAATACAGTTACTCATGATTATGATACTAGACAAAAACAAAATATTTCAGTACCATACATGAAAAAAACTATAGGTCAAAAAAACTTTATATATTTAGGACCAAAAGCCTATAACTATTTACCTAAAAATATCAAAGATATTAATTCAATTAAAAAATCCAAAGCTGAGATTCATGTTTTCTTAAAAACAAATTCAAGGAAATCTATAATAAGAATTATTCTATCACATTTTTATTTTCATTTTATTCAATTTTTTATTTGTAATTTTTAGATACAACTAACCTAGTGTATGTATGTATATATGTATATAAGTATATAGGTCTGTATTTATTATTATTATTTTTTTTATAATCTGATACTTAAATTTGTAATAATTAATGATAAAATAATAATTAATGTAATATGTATTACCACCTACATACAGACTTAAGAGTGTCGTAGGTTATTTGTTGTTTATTGACAAACTATTATTTGTTATTCTTATATTGTTAATAAACGTTATTATTATTATTATTATTATTATTATTATTATTACAATTAGAAGAGATAAAATCAATTCATGATGATTTAAGACAAATTGAAACTTCGTATACATCCACTTTAATATTTTAATATGTATTAGTAATATGTATATGTATCAGTCTTTAATATTGTACCTCCTTTAATAATTATTGGTTATTGTACTAATTGTTACTATAAGATATTACTATTGTAAAAATAAAGAAATAGCAAACGTGAGCATAGAACTCAAAACCCTCGAAAAGGCAACTCCCTTTTCTCAATCTTAGGAAGGGAGGAGTTATATGGTCATTATCGCTGAACCCTGTATAAAAATAAGGATATGATGTAACCATAAGCGTAGTGCTGACTATGCATTATATTTATACATAAAAAGGTAGCTATAGAATGATGATTTATCTTTTAGTTGACACTGGTATTAACCAAATCTAAATATTGTTAATCTCTTTTCATTAAATAAAGTTTTTTAAAGAGTTAACCAAGAAAAGTTATTTAACTCCAGCACATATTTATTATCATGTTGTTATAGCAGTGGCGTGCGGTGGAATCTTAAGTAAGAGAAGCACACACAGTACATATTCACAAACACTCTTCTTACTTAATTGTCCAACATTTTCAATGTTATCCCTGACAGCCGAAGTAGACGGTAGTTTCATGTCCATGTCCATATTATTAAAATTATTAATTCACTTAAATAATTATTTTTATGTTTTATTTAACGTTGTTATTAATCCACTAATATTGCTTAAATAGATAATTATGTTTTTTTCTCGATTAAAAAAACATTTGTTTCTATAGTCCCAACTTGAGAACGAATAAAAAAAACCAATGGTCTAATGGCAAAGTAAAACTGCGTAACTATAAACCTTTTCAGGGATACTATGATTAAAGTACCTAAAGGAATAGTTAATTTTTTTTAGTGCACACTATCTGAATAAGCAATAAGTAACTGATATCTCTAAATAGGTAGTGATAATGATTATTACTTTCTTAATAAAACAAAAATATCAATTCTACAATAACTCAAAAACGAGTAAAGATATCGAGTCGCGTTTTCGCCAAAATGTAGCTAATTATTTGGCTTTTAAAACCAATAATAAAAACAACAAAAAAACTCATTAGATTTCGATAACGCGTCTAGGAGACTACAGCGGTTTAAGAAAGTACTGTTTCCCAGCTCCCCCCACACTCATAATCAAAAATACGGAAAAAGTGTGACGAACAAAATTATGCAGAATTTCATGAGCTTTCTATTTCCGGTACTAAAACAATACGTTAATGTATCGATTTTTTGAGAAAAAATGAATTTTGAGTTGTACCATGGAATTGCGCCACCTAGCGGCCATTTTAGAAACTTGAAAATATTTTAGCTGAATTTCTTTTGGCTGATTTGCTTATGAATTTTCGTAGGGTTCACGATTTCCTCATTATCCTACCTCGCTGACCTTAGTGCGACAACCGGTATATTAGCCACTTCCTGAACCACTTGAGTTGTTATTTTAAAAATAATCTTACAGGGGTTCCTCGCAAATTCAAATCAGTAACAAATATTGAGGCTGTGACGTGACTTGCGATTCTTGCAAGTCGACATTAAATCACCTATTTCAATTCCAATTTGATTTGATAATTTGATATTGAAGCTAAAATATATAAACATACTGCATCATTATTTTGATAGCTTTCAAGATATTGAGATTTTTTGCCCATATTAATAATAATATTAATGAAACGAGAATACACGAGAAGAAATATGATGAAAGGCGAAGTGGCAGCAAGAGCTACTTTTCAACTTAACCCTAAAAATAGAAATAGAGACTAAAAAAAAGTTTGTATACTAGAAATAAAGAAAAATTAAATGAGTTACAAGCGTAACTCAAACCAAAAAAGTATAAGAACATTGCTAATTTTAGGTAATATTGTAGAAGTGAACATCAATATAATTTCAACAAGAACATCCAAAATTGAGTGGCAGTTATCAACGTTTTAAAGTGAGCTGAGAATTTATTAGTAAAAGTTTCACTCTGTTTTTGAAATTGGATAGAGTGTATGACCTAAAATTATTAGGAAGCTTGTACAACTTGGCGGCATTATACGAGTAACTTCTGGTGCAGATTACAGAGGAGTGCGGGGGGATAACAAGTAAAAGCCTGTTGCGGGTTCGCATGATGTTCATAGAGGAAAACGTGTTTAGCCTTTCAAATATGTATTTAGGAGTCTTGGTTTCAATTATATTTTACGTGTGAAACTTTATTTGTTTTGTTTTTGTTTGTTATGCATTTGTTTCTTTCCTCATTACCATTACCTGTAATTACCACTTGGTATTTATCATAAGAAATAAAAGTAAAAATAATAAAATAATTCACAAAAATGACAATAATTATGCTAAATAATTTCATTAGGTGACATTCAAATATTTCATATCACAGCCAAGCACGTAGTTAGGTGAGCAGTAATATCCAAATATTTTCAAATCAGTGAAATTTAGATATACTTGTATCTTAGATTGATGTTGCATATATTACTATCTCGGTTATTATAAGAGCTACAAAATCGGTTAAATTGGCAGTGTTTCTCACGGTACTATTACCATTTCAGAGCTGCTATTACATTTTGTCAATTGTTTTTGGTTTTTGAATAAATCGCGAAAAACCAAAATGATGAGTTTTTGATTTAGACATTCTATGGGCACTTTTTGAGGTCTTTACTATAAATAATAAAACAAAGAAATATCTGTTTGCGTTTTTGAGATAATTACTATGACTTTTTGATTTTTATTGCATTAAATAGTACTAATAATTCCCTTTCCAAAAATATATCATCACATGGTATTTTCTTTCAAAATAAGGCCGAAATAATTAAATTAAAAAAATATGTTGCTCCTCTTGGTCCCTAGTAGACGAGCCAACAATATGTATTAGTCTTGTCAAATTACAGATTGTTAAATTTGAACTGCATTCTGTGTTGTTTTTATTGGATTCTATTCATTCATTTTCATTTCGTTTAAATTTCAGAGTAGCATGTTTAATTTGAGTACCTAAAAAATAGTAGTTTATAATAGCGTTGAAAGAATAAAATTTCCGAGAGTGTTATAGCTATTATTGCGAGTAGTAGATATGACTCTATTTACGACTAATATATTTGTCTGGAAGTGTATAAAAGATTCTTCATTTTCCTCCATCTCAATAAAAATACACTTAACACTATGCTTATCACGCCGACCCTTTTGAGTTTATAGTTTGTACCTCTATCAATATGGTGAGGTACCTACTGCAGTTGTAGTAAGTGAGATTGAAAAATTTTTCCACCGACTTCAAAAGTACCAGAACCAATAGAATTAATATCTATTATTTTGTATTTATCAGTGCACCAACTGATAAAGTCGATTTAATTTTTCGTAAAAATATTTATTTTACACTTTTGGGTATATCATTAGTCATCAAAATCATGCAACGTTCGCCAAAGAAGATACTCTTACTTATTCAGAGATTTCAGAGTTTCCCGAGTCTGTAACTCGGAAAGCAATGATTTTTTTTGAAAAATGTCAAAATCAAATGAGGCTGAATATTACCTCTTCTTTAATTTGTACATCTCAAATTTTTGATTTTCTGAAAAAAAATGGCCCCTCTTCATAGCTGAAAACATATTTCAGACTGTAACGCGGAAACGTATGATAATTTCTAAAAATGTCCAATTTAAACACTTCCGGATATGGGATTTTCAATTTTCGAGAAAAATCGCCCCCACCCAATTTGGGGGAAGTTTTGGAGGGGAGGGGCATATCTAATATTAAATTTTCTTTCAATGGGACCAATTCTCAATCCTCCTTTTTCAAATGAAAAAAAAAACATAAAAATCGAAGAACGTTCAATATGCAAAAGGCGCGAACAAAAATAAAAAAAGCATATATACGGTCGAATTGAGAAACCTCCTCCTTATTGAAGTCGGTTAAAACCGGCTGTATGTATTTCACACACACACATGATATTTTGTAATTATTCTGACAATTTTTTTTTATTCATTACAAATACCAGCTAATGGTTGTCGACGTCGAAGTAATGAAATAAGGTTTTAACTTATAAACGGGTGTCGTCGTTATTAGAATTGATTACTCAGCATCTTTCAGAAAAAGTATTTAAAATAACGAAAGTCACATGACTTCCATTCTATTGTAATAATACTATAGCGTAATATTCAGAGAACTCGTAATTGCTTAGGTATATACAGGGTGGGTCAATCAAAACGAAACAGGGCCGATTTGTCATATACCTCTCGTTTAAAAAAGCGCTTGGACCCGTCGATTTTTATTTTTCCCGGGGAAATATTTTGCGCATCTCCTGAGCCTTATCAGTTCAAACCCTCATAGGGGTGAGCACCAACTCCAAAATATTAAATAGGGTAGCTTATTTTGAAGGTAATGGAATTCTCTTCTTAACGGATTTTAGTTTTTGGAATTTGATCAAGCCGTTTTTGAGAAAATAAGGGATGAAAAAAACTGTCTCATTGCTCGACGGAAAAAAGTTAAATTCCATTGATTTCTATTTCTAAAAGAAGACTTTTATGCATAACTTTGAACTTTGTCAATTCAACCCCCGACAGGGGTGATCTTCAACTTTTAATTTAAAATGGGGTTAACTCAGTTTAATCATCATCAAACTCTCTTCTCAACAGATCCAATGTAAAAATAAGGATCTGTTTTCTATTACATTTATCACTCAAAATAATTCATTTAAATTCTTATTTTATTGGCTGAAGAAAAATGTAGTACGCACTAGTCTGTTTGCATTTATCCAAATCTAATAGTTTTCCTGCTTTGGAATTTAATGTTTGAGTAAGAGTTTGTGAATAGTGTAGTCTTATTAAATTCCTTATTCTCACAAGTGGAGGCCATACAGTATTTGCACAATTTATTTCTATTCAGTATTTTGCAGGGTTTGTGTATTAATTTATAACTTTATTATGATCTAAAATGGTTTATTCTACTGCACAAAGATTATAGATGGTGGATGTGCTAATATTTAATGAAATGAATCCAGATAAACATGTTCACCGAAAATACGTACCTAAAGTTTAGGGAGACAAGATCGGTGGCAAACCTAAAACCAATCGCTCCAAATCGACGTATAGTGGGAAACGAAGATATAGAAGAAAGATATAGAATATGGACCCAACATTCAACATTAAGCACCCGGCAACTACCTTCAGTGTGTGGCAGGCGTACCCCGTACGAGTATTCGAAGAATTTTAAAGACACATAAGTTTCACCCCAACAAAATTCATATTGTAAACCAATTAAACGAAGATGAATTCGATAGAGGTTTGGAATTTTGCAAGATTATGATTGAACCAATAATAAATAATCCGAATTCACAGTTCAACACTTGTTTTTCCAAATGAGTGTTCGTTTTTTGTAAATGGGATTGTTAAGCGTCACAATTGTACATATTGTTCTGACGAAAAACCACATCTATTCCACGAGGCTCACACGTTGGAATTTATGGCGATTGTTTAATTGGTCCTTTCTTTCTCCCGGGAAATCTGAATGGAGAGATGTATCAGCAATAATTATTGGAAATGCGTTGAGAAGAGAATTCAATCGCCTTTAAAACAGGATATCTCTCGACCCCTATTCCTATTTAAGATTTTAGGGTTGGAGCTCACCCTCCCAAGTCTACCGATTTCGATGAAAATTCATATGTATGGGTTTTAGAGTGTATTGAATCGATTTGAACAATTAATATTCTCATTTTAGGAGTTTTACAGATTATATTTCAGTATTTCAGATATCAATATGAACTCGATAATGTCATAGAAAAAAATAGTCATATGGTTAAGCTTTGGGGTATTAATCTAGAGTTCCTCGGTTCGAATTCTGATCACCTTAAAGTTTTTTTTAACAAAACCCATTTTTTAAATAAAAGATGTTAATATGAGATTCTGAAAATTTAATCGAAAATTTTCAATAAAAATTTGTGCATATCTAATATATTGCGACCCTTAAGGTACACATTAGCTATTTCAAAGAAGGGTTGCAGATTTTGGTAAAAAATAGCAAAGGTGTTTTCGGAGTCGAGAAATCGATTGACGATACTTTCATATTCAATCGGTGTGATCCTCGAGGTTCACACTAGCTATTTCAAGAATGACTCCGCAGATAAAAGTTTCAGTATGTGTAATGTTTGGGGGTTGAGAAATCGATTGGTGATACAGCTGAGTTCTGGCATGTTTCACATTCATATTTATTTTGAAATCTTTAAATTCTGAGCCATGTGAATGATAAAAGCAATATTTACCGATCGCAATACAATTTAACTATAAATATGCACATTTTTGAACTTTAAGGTAACTATTATAGATCCACTCTAAATTCTGTGTTACCCGAGCATCCGGTCCGGATGTTGTCAATCAGCATCTGGGAGGAGTGAAGTGCCAACCCGGCGCGTCTCCAGGTGGCGGATAGGAGGGGGCCTCTAACGATGATTTTTATATGAGAAGGGGGCTTGCGGGGAAATAGGGCTCATTGAGACTAAAAACTCAATTAGCAGCCACGAATACCCTGCCGCGGACCAACTTCACCTGTCCCAGCTGTAGTGTCGTGGCTAAGGGAATTGCACTCAGGTACAACGATGCCAGGTGTGCTTCGAGCTAACCTCGAAACCACCCTGTCAAACCAACGCATCCTGGTCGTCTGTGGTCATGTCTCGCGGGCCAGTGATGCGGGGGGGTCTTGGCTTAACCGCCCGGACCAAGAGGAAATAACCTCATCAAAAATTCTAAATCCAAGACGGGAAACCAGGCCGAGGGATGCATGGCAGATAGAGGACTGGTCTCTACCGGTTTCGACCTTGGAGCACAAGGGGGAACTCCATTGTATTAACCCCTTACTCCTGCATGCGGGGCTCTGCAGAAGTGGACCGATTTGTCCCCAGCTACTCGTGGGAACTTTATGGAACATTCACATAATCCTAAACTCACCGGAGGAGAGATGGAGAAAGCCTCCACCTCTTCATCCGGGCTCCCGGTAAAAAAGGGAAATGCCAAACGGCAAAGGAATCGTCTGCCGTTCGACCTGCCGAAACTCGGACAGCCGGGCGGCAGAGACGATCCACTGAGAAAGGGTCTCAGTAGAGCAGGAGTGCGGAAGTACCTGCGACTCCTCCATCAGGGACTTGCACCTGCGGAGGCCAGAAAACAAGCTCTTCAACACTCCATACCACCTACTGTCCCGACCCCGAAGAGAGGCGGAGCATATCACTCCTCCGGAAAGGCCTCAGCCTAAAAAGCCGAAAACAGCTGCAGCAAAAACCGGGCATGCCAATGGATACGCTGCAGCTGCCAAGGCCGTAAAGGCTATTCGTGTGGGTATCATACCCAAGGATTACCCTAGAGTAATCCTTGAACCACAGCGGCTCTCAACACTGGAAGATACTCTAGTGGAAGAGATGTGCAGTGGAGAGGTGAAGGGAATGCACTTCACCGGTATACATTTCCGCTGTGGAATGATGCTGGTGGACTGCGGTTCTCAGGATTCGGCGGACTGGCTCATTGGAGTAGTGCCGGCCTTGAGGTCTTAGGAAGGACCCGAGTTAGTGGCGGTGGAGGAGAAAAACATCCCCAAACCCGTCACTGTAACGGTGTACTTCCCAAGAAGCTTCGAAATGGAGACGGAGAAAATCCTCCGACTCGTCGAAGTACAGAACACCTGGCTCAGTACCGGAGCCTGGAAAGTTCTCAAGTCCAAAAAGGAGGGAACCGGTACTGTCCTCACGATTGGGATCGATCACCAATCAGGAGAGGCCCTGAAGGCAGAAGGATGCGTCTTGAACTTTAGGTTTGGACGTGTGTCTGTCTCGGGGCTAGGACAGAAAAATAAACCTGCGGGAGGTCCAAAAGATGCGGAGATGCCCTCCACATCTACGGACTCCGGTGTGCAGGATAAAACTGCTAGCTCGGTCTGGTCGAGGCCTCTGCTGGCTCTGCCAAAGAAGCCTTTCATATAATTTAAGAATATTGCATGAAAACATACAAATATAACCATACATAGAATAAATTACCTTTACTCTTGGGCTTGAACTGACCGTTTAAAGGAAAAAAAAGATATATAATATAATTTAAAATTTCTTTATAAGTGTATAATCATATTCTCTCACAATTCGACATACATATACAAACATATAAAGATTATTCATAAATATACATTTTTATCAACTAAATCTAGATACTTTCTAACTCATTATGTTACCATGACAAATAAATAATGACATTTGGAATTGATGACTATGAAATCTTTCCTGTTTTTAGCTGAGTTATTCTAAATTATTCACGACTGTAAGTATTTTTGTATTAAGTTGTTGTTGAAATAATTTTGTAACGATTTGTAGTTTGCTCTGAAGAAGAGAATAAACATTCACGAAAGCTCGGCTTAATTCAAAGAATTTTATTCATTACATGACTGCATCCCGAAGAATATCTTTTTATATTGTAAATGTTTTGTTGAAAAAAAGGGAAGCCATTTTAAATAAAATGAAGAAGCACTATGATGTGTATTCAGTACTTACTTAACAGTGAGATCTGAATGAAAATTGGATAAATACTAGCTGCTAGGTAACCAATTGCATCATCGTAGACTCGAACATTCTTCAACAATTAATAGTTTAAGTGATAGATTATTTTAAAACGGGTAAGAAAACATAAATTCAAAATTACAAACAAGAACGAAAAGACATTATAAATAAAAATAGGTGAGTAAATGCTGCAAGTACAGAAGGTACTCGGAAGCTCATAGTAAGCCACTATCAATTCCGATTCACATGATATCTAAAATTTTTATGAACTAAATGAAAATTTTTCTTCCCGAGGTACATGCGATTGGAGAACATCTTTATTCGTGGTTTTTTTATTATTTGTATTTATTTTCAATAAGGAAGTAGTGGTTTGACCAATGGGAGTAAATCTTAGAAGTCATGGTAGTAGTTGGGGAAGATAATTATCCAAAGGCGGTAAACATTTTTTGAATTTGATCTGCATCACTCCAAATCGTGAAATAATTGCAAATACTAGGTATACTTTTATATAATCCACTAACAGCTTTTATAGATATTGTTGATAATTATTGTAATTTTATTTGGGAACTAAGAATACTGGACTTGTCTAATATGATGAGGAAAAGCAAACACTCTAGTGTATCTCTCCTAATATTATTATCTTTTGCGATCAATGAATCGTAACTGTAAAAGAGCATGTGTAAATTGTCGGGTCTGTTCATCAAGTGAATGTTTATCAATCCGATAGATAGTTTATAAATATGTATATATATTTCATCAAAATTAAATCATATTAATTATTTTTTTTTGTTATTATTGTGCCTTCAAAAGTTGACGTTAGACATGGAGCATGAAAATGTTAAACAGAGATTACAGAGGACCAAATAATTTGGGCCACAAAACGTTATGTGTCACACAGTCTAGTAGCTGGGATTTCTAAACAAGTGGGACGTTCAGCGGTTCGTCGCAAAATCCATGAATTAAAAGACAAAGAAAAGAAGAGCAGCAAATAATGAAAATGACATATCTATATATGTATATATATATATATATATATATATATATATATATATATATATATATATATCGAATATAACATAATGATAAAAAAAGTTTGTGCGTGACAGCTGACATTAATTTACCAATTACCAAAAAATGTCCAAATTAACAAAAAATAATTCATAGGTAAAACTTGAATAGGGGGAGCTCTATTTTAAAATAACATGGTTATAGAATATTAAATTTAGTCCGTGACAGCTAACCGATTTCCAAAAAAATCCATTTCCTCAAAAATATTCCCAATGTAAAACTTTTGGATTATAGAGCTATACCTATTCTGCAAAACTTAACGAAAAAATGTCAAATCTTTCGCATCTGCTCAGTAAGAGCTGAACTACACCGATACAATTTTTGTTATGCTGTTTTTTTTAAGAATTTTGCTTTAATTGTACATTTTCATCAAATGATTCTGTTGGTTGGTTTATTTTTTCTACCATAAAAACCTTTACAACATGACGCATGTACTACAAGAAACACAAATACAGTTCGCAAAAACGAATAAATGTTTAAGTAAATACAATATTAAATCTCATACATTTCATTTTATTTTCTAATACTGAACAGTATGCATTCATTTCAAAAATGTATGCAGGATAGGGAAAATTTTATATTAAAAAATGAGCTGGTGAGTGACTGGAAATGCACGAGTCCAGATTTACTGTAAATGTGGGTTATGGATATAATACGTCAAGTTGTAATTTCATAGAAGCAATTTTGGTAACGGTTAGAAGCAGTAGAACCATTTGATGAAAACGTACTATTAAAGCAAAATTCTTATACAAAACAACATACCAAAATTTTTATCGATGTGACTCAGTTTTTACTGAGCGTTCAGACGAGATTAATGGAATTTCATGAGAATAGCATGTAAATGGAATTGCACTTTTGTGTATTCTAGAGTGGATAAAGTAAATTGATGTTCTGAAGATTCTGAACTCTTGTTAGGTAGGTACAAAAACTAGTTCAACAGCTTTTCATACTTTGTACGTTGCTGAACAAATGTCAGCAATATTATAGTATAGTTCTTTATACTGTGATTATAGTTAATAATAAATATTTTTTACAAAAAATTGGACCGACGTTATAGTTGATGCACTGAAAAGTATAAAATAATATTACTTCTATTGGTGATGGTACTTTTGAAGTTGTGCAGTTGCAGATAGATTGATAGCTTTTGGCACCAACTTCACAAGTACCATCACCAATAGAAGTAATATTATTTTATACTTTTCAGTGCATCAACTATAACGTCGGTCCAATTTTTTGTAAAAAATATTTATTTCACACTTTTGAGTGTAACATTAGTCCCGAAAATCGTTGAACGTTCACTATACCATATCAATGAAGATAATACTTATCCTATTACCCACGTATATTCCTTGCTTGTAGTGGTTATTATTGAGATCTCAGAACATCGCGGCGGAAATACGCTTGAATATTTTAGTTGTTACCATTTAACACCGATTTAACTCGAAAACCGTAATTCTAAGGAAAAAATGTTCATTATAAATGTTGCTACAAATAATTATATCTTTCATGTAGTATAGAAAAATTTTCAATTTTCGAAAGAAATTGTCCTCTCCACATAGCAAAAATACATATTTAACATGCGTCTATCTCGAAAACCGTAACACTTTTGAAAAAATGTTCAATTTAAACGTTTCCGGATATTGTCCTATCTTTAATTATACCAACTCAGATTTTCGATTTTCGAGAAAATTCGCCCCAACCACCCCTTCGGGGGCGGTTTTCGGAGGGAAGGAGATTTCGGATTTGCGTTTTTATGAATATGGGACCATTTCTCAATCCCCTTCTTTCAAATGAATCCAAAATCATCAAAATCGGAGATCGTCTACTATATAAAAGGCGCGCACGAACCAAAAAAAAAAAAAAAAAATAAAGCAGACAGTCGAATTGTATACCTCCTCCGTTCGGGGTTCGTCGGTCAAAAATCCGGTAGTAGAAACTATTCAACGTTATCTCTTAAATTAAAAGGCCCATTAAGCTAGCACAACAAAAGTGGCACATATCAATAAAATTAGTGTACTAAATTCAAGTATATTTAGTGCTAATTTAGTACGCAAAAACTAAATTCAAAACTCTTCAGTTTTTTAAATTACTGGCAATACTGCTTGCTTAATATTAAACAGAATATGATCGAATTTGAGAAAGTCTGCTTTAAATTATTTAGTGATAATTTAATACACTTAATAAAATATAACTTTTCATTTTTGAAATTTATAGTCAAGTGTGCTAGCTTAATATTAAATCACCACACTTAAATGAAATATGGAGAAAATCCAAAAATAATCATTAGGAATAATATCGTGCTAATTTAGTACACAAAAATAACAACTATAACTCTTATTATAAAGAAATTATGAGCAAGTTTATTTGTTATTTAGCTATTCTGTTATATACATCGCTTCTTAAAAAAAGAGTTATAATTGTTATTTTTGCGTAATAAATTAGCACTTAATTAATCAATAATAATAACAGATAGTTTTGGATTTTCTCTATATTTCATTTAAGTGTGCTGACTTAATATTAAGCCAGCACACTTGCCTATAAATTTTAATAATAAAGAGATATAATTTTTTTCTTATTTTAGCGTACTAAATTAGCAATAAATATGCTTGAATTTAGTACATTAATATTATTGAGGTGTGACACTTTTGTTGTGCTAGCTTAATGGACCTTAAATTAAACTGGTTGCCAGTCCCAAAAAAGCATACCTATTACATTTGTTACTAATATTCTGAATTCAATGTATTTATAGTTGTTGTTCAATACAGGCAGTACTGTTTTCATTTGTGGTTTGGTCGCGGTCATAGTTACGTGATACCAAAATTGACGTCTCTGACAGCAACGATTGCACAACTTTCAGCAGTCATGTTACGATTGCAAGTTAAGTGATAAGCGTGCGGAACGCATCTGGAAAGGAAAAGCCATCCACGGACGCTGCCACCACGCTCTCAACGACCCGCATATTGACAAAGAAATGTCAAACAAATGGCTGGGAGACAGTGGTATCTTCGCTGAAACGGAGGGCTTCATGATCGCCATCCAAGATGAAGTCATCGCGACAAGGAATTATGTCAAGCATGTAATGAATAATCCTAACGCGCCAGAGGATCACTGTCGGAGAAGCGGCACAACGAGGAAAAATATCGACCATATAATATCAGCCTGTCCAACCCTCGCACAGAGTACCTAAGAAGACATAACAATGTGGCCAAAATCCTGCATATTGAGCTCTTGAAAATCTACAAAGTAGTAGAAGCACATCAACCATATTACAAGTACACCTGTAATTGAAACCAATGATATCAAGATCTACTATGACCGAACCATCCACACTGTCCATGGCAGAGAGCACAACAGACCTGACATCACCATCATCGATAAGAGAAACAAAACAGCCAAACTGGTTGACATCACTATACCGCTCAGCCGAAACATGACAAGAGCGAGACACGAGAAGATCTAAAAGTACTCCGAACTCGAACTAGCATTTCAAGTGCTGGCCTAGTACCCACCACCCTAAGAGAGGACCTGGCGACACTACATCTGAAGCCGGGAATCACTGCGAACATGCAGAAGGCAATCATCATAGATACCTGCCACACAGTTCGCAAGGTCTCTGGACCAGAACTTCAAGAAAACTCCCGCACATGCATGAAGTCAACCAAAATAAAAAGCTCCTGGCATCGACAAATTCCATAATTACTGGTGGAAAAAATTCTTTAACGTCCATATGACGTTTGCAGTGCAATTCCAGGAAGCACTGAATGACCTACAACTAACTGCATACTTAATGAAGGGCATCACGTTTATGTTGCCCAAAGGAGATACCCAATCTGACCCTAAGAAGTATTGGCACATAACGTTCCTGCCGACGGTCTATAAAATCTTGACATCAATTCTTGCACACATGATTAATATCCATTTCGACAGAAACAACATAATGGCCCACGAGCAAAATGGTTGCTGGAAAAAGACCAGAAGAAGCAAGGAACTTCTTGTCATCGACTCGATCATCGCCGAACAGGCCCGGTAAAGACAGCGCAACTTATCTGTGGTCTGGATTGATTACAAGAAGGCCATCGACTCAGTCCCACACTCATGGCTGTTAAAAGTACTAGAACTGTATAAGATACACCCACAGATAGAGGCATTCCTGAAACATGTCATGTCCAAATGGCGCACAACACTACAAATCAACTCAGACGCGGTAAGCTACTCGAGTAAGGAAATAAAAATAAGATGAGGAATATTTCAGGTGGATTCATTAAGCCCGTTGTGGTTCTGCTTGGCACTAAATCCCCTTAGCTACCTGATCAACCAAAGACAAGTCAGGTACCCTATTAACCGACAGGAAAACTTATATCTGTCTCATCAATTCTACATGGATGATTTGAAACTTTATACCATTAATGCAGATCAGTTGCAGAGCCAACTTGAAACAGTTAAATCCTTCTCGGACGCCATCGATATGAAGATGGGATTGGAAAAGTGTGATGTACTGAATGTTAAGAGGGAAAAAATTGCGAACCAACAAAATATAAATCTGATGGACGGAACTATGATCCCTGCTGTTGAGGCCAACGAATCCTACAAATATTTAGGTGTTCAGCAGGGCTTGACTGTGAGGCACGCTGAGAGCAAAGCTGACCTTCAGGAACTATGACTATACTGAAAACCAAACTCAACTCAGGGAATCTATTCAGAGCGCTCAACTCATGGGCAATACCATCTATATCTTACTCATTTGGAATTGTTAAATGGTCTCAGACAGATCTTAAAAGGATGGATACAAAAATAAGAACAATGCTAATACAGTATCGATATCATCACCCAAAGTCAGATAATGCTCGACTTTATATCCCCCGGAAATTAGGAGGAAGAGGTTTGGCATGCCTAGAGAATTGCCATGCAAGACAAACAACTAAGTTGGGGACATACTTCTATAACAAAAACAACTTACCTCTGTATGACAGTCTGTGTGGAGCGGACAAGAACGACTCGGCCTTAGATCTTGCTGGTGACCCAAGATGTCCTTCCGAACGGTGGCACAACTTGAGGAAGAATGGTCTGGTAAGGCACTACATGGCCGATATCCAGCAAACCTGAAACAAGAACTCGTAAGTACAACATACTCAAACACTTACATCAAGGCTGGGTACCTTTTCACTGAGACTGAAGGAGCAGTCCTGGCAATACAGAACCAGGTGGTCCCGACGCTGTCCTACAGAAAGCTCATAATCAAAGAAGACATAGCCGATGACAGATGTAGAAAGTGCAGGTCAACTACAGAGAGTATTCAGCATGTTACAGCGGGATGTAGTTACCTGGCCGCCACAGAGTACCTAAAAATACATAATGAAACGGGTAAAGTCTACGATCAAACAATTGTACTTCATATAAGTTTATTATAAGAGGGAATAGAACTTCATAAATACTCCCCCAAGCCTGTGCTGGAAAATCCTCACCTGGGACACACCTATGACAACAGACAGGCACATGACTAGTAACCGAACAGATATTTGATAAAGGGAAGAAATCAGTCACTATTATCGACTTTATATCCTCAATGGATGAGAACTTACAAAGGGCATACAATGAAAAGAAGCAGAAGTATAATGACTTAGCCTTTGAGCTTAAGGAGATCTACCAACTTAGGGAGCGAATGTGAATGGACTCATACATGACAGGCTGCTGGAGTATACGAAGGAAATAGGCTTGTCTAAACTGTAACATACATTTTCTCGTAGGAAGGCCTTCATTTTTCTTTTAAGAACTTTGGAGTCGCTTACCCTTTATATCGCATTATAAATTTCAATGGAGATAAAACTGTAGTTATTTTGCGTCACACGCAGTCTGTGGTTGGGCATGATCAAGTCTTCTTTTCCACGGGTGGAGTGGCTGTGTACATTTGAGTGGTGCATGTATTTATCTATATTGTCATGCACGTGACATAAGCAGGAGAGTCTGAAACATGATATGGTAAGCTTATTAAAAAGCTCTCAGCAGCTGTGACTCTGAGCAACTCCAACAATTGCTCGCACCGCCTTTTTTTGTTACTGAAAGATTCGTTTTGCTTCCGGAGCCAAGCCCCATACAATGATTCCATATGTGGCAACGCTATGGAATTGTGCAGAGTAGGTAAACATCGCCGCTTCTTCATTTACTATATAATTAATTATTCGTAAGAAATATATCGCTGATAATAACTTTTTACTAAGGATGTCTATGTGGCTCTCCCAGGACGTCAGAGAGTTTTGTAAGTCCAAGTACCTTGTAGTTGCTATAATTCACTGAGTTTTATTGATGTTCAATAACAGATTATTAGCGTCAAACCACTGTTGTGCCTCATTTAACGAGCTCTCGGTTCGTTGTTCGAGTTTCGTGCTGGAGACTGCTTTATTAATGATTGTTACATAGTCAGCATAAATACATTTTTTTTCCTTCTTTAAGATTAACTGGCAAATTATTTATATAAATTATGAACAAGACAGGCCCTAAGATAGATCCTTGTGGTACTCCTGTATGAATCTTTTCTTGTTTGGACATAATACCCTTCCGTGTCGTGATCTGGAATCTATTGTTCAAATATGATTTGAGTCTCTTGTATATATACAGTCCTATAGGACCTCTAATTTTTGTAGTAATATTTCCCTATTTACGGTGTCAATAGCCTTGCTTAAGTCACAACAACAGATTTCAGCTTCTTATTTTTATCTAGTGCTTCTAGTGGGGTCTGTATAATTTCCGTCAGTTGATTTGGACTTTTTGAAACCGTGTTGAAGTGGACTCAGAAGTGATTTTGTTTCAAGGTAATTTATTATCCTCTTCTTCAATAGTGCTTCAAGAATTTTTAAGAAGGTAGGTAAGATGGATATAGGCCTATAATTGTTACAGTCGTTTCTATCACCTTTCTTAAAGATGAGGACAATCTTCACCAGTTTCAAACAAATCGAGAATACGCCATGATCAAAACACTTGTTAAATATGTTGCTTAGTGGTTTAACTACAATGTTAATTATTCGCTTCATTATAATGACACTAAATTCATAAATATCCACCGACAACTTACTACTCATATGTGTCACTACATGTAAAATTTCGTTTGGTGAAGTTTCGTATAAAACCATGGATCCATGATTTTTAGAATTCATGTTACTTGTGTACTCCATGCATTTATTCGTAGTATCAGTTCCTGTGGTTACAAGTAATTTAGCCGTGGTAGAGAAGAATTTATTCATGTCGTCATGTTAAGGCATGTATCAACGTCATATGCTGGTTGACCTTTTGTATTCAACTTTATTACGTCCCAGATTTTCTTATATTTGTGCTGATATTGTACTATTTATGTTATGTTAAACTCTTCAGTTAATATTTCAAGAAATTTTGCGTAGGCAGTCTCGCCAGGATGTTTGACGCTTTCCCATTCAACCTTCTTCAACTTCTCGTTAAAGCAGGGGTATTTACCTCATTTATTTTCCGAATATATTTGTATTTCTGTTTTTCAGTAGCGGTAAATGATATTTGTAATTTATGGACCATATGATCATCGATATGGCATATATTTGTGTAAAAATTGTCTATGCAGGTGGCCGATTTCGAAGTCACTCTGGAAGGCTCGTCGAAAGCATTGTGTAAACCGTAGGATGTTCTCTGCATGTCGACGTTGAAGTCCCCCGCTAGCAGTATGGTACAATTGTATTCTTTGGTCGTCCATTGCAACTCTGTCCGCCTGAGTGGTAAATATGTCAATATCTCACCCTGGAGCAAGATATACTAAAAGTACTACTTGCATTTTCACTGAAAAATAATTGTTCAAAACTGATTCCGTCTTTAATTAATAGTAGTACTCCTCCATGTTTTTTTCCGTTTTCGAATATAGCAGTTTGCCATTTTGTAACCTGGGATAATTACACTATTTTGTATGTTACCAGTCAACCAGTGTTCAGTTACTGAAGCAACGTCGCAGTTGTTACTTGTCAAAATGTAAATTAGAGCATCAATTTTGTTTGTTAAACAATGTATATTAATGTTTATAATTACACTATATACCGATTTTTCACATTTATTTACCAAACTTTGCGGTTTTATGATCGCGAAAAAGATTGTACCTCTTAATGGTAACTCAGGACGGCTATTTTTCGCTCTTATAGAGTTCATCCATAATGTCGAAATCCGCTATAACTTTAAATGATATACTTCTTGTATTTTCACGCATTGGGCAAGCTTCAACTTAAAAATCTTTCCTGGAGAATGCGCTTGAATATCGTCTACTTTCGTGTTTAGCGCTACTTTACCCAGATGGATTACGACTTTTTCGAATCATCGGATTTCGGACCAGTAACCACCGCAGATCCACTCTTTGTGAGGTTTTCACTTGAATCTTTGCTTGATCTACTTTTTGGGTTTTTCGGAGGTTCAGGTTCATCAGCGCATGGGCGCATTTGTTTGGTTGTTTAATAATTTGTTCTTTGTCACTTATCGTACTTTCCATCTTTTGTACAATTCGTTCTGAACAAGCTAACTGCACTTCAGTAACATTTAGTTCACTTCTTACTTTGTTTAGCTTTGCCTGGAGAGAGTCACAATTAGAGACGTTAACAGTGTTTACATTTGAAGTATCTAGATAAATTTCACATTTGTCACTTGGCTCACCAGTTTCTATTACTTCACGTAACTGGTCACTCACTATTATACCCTCTGGTATACATTTACGTAATATAATTTCGATCAAAGTGTCTTTTTGTACTTTGAGTGTTCACTTCGCAATTCAATGTTGTAGGCAATGTTGCCACACATATATATGTATCAAATAATAAAAATAAGGCGGAACGCTCGAATATCTTCAAAACCGCTTAATTTACAATTTCGGAAATCGGACCCACTGACCCACAACAACTTTCTATTAGAAAGTAAAAAAAATCATATCCACAAACATTGTAATTGGATATTTCTAAAAAAAAATGCAGCAATGATAGAGTCTGAAATGTGTGTTTCCGCGATGTTTTGTCTATGATTTTGATGTCAATGAATTCACAAAAAAATCGGAATTCAAGATTTTTAATAAAAAATTGAACCGACTTTATTAGCTGAAGGATTGAAAAACTCAAAATAATATTAATTCTTCTGGTGCTGGTACTTTTGCAGTTGGTTCCAAAAGTCCTCTATTTATGTAGAACTGCACAAATTGCTCCAACTAACAACTATAAACATCGGTACGTATACGTACATTTCATTACTAACACAGTAATAAAGTTGGTCCTATTTTATGATAAAAGTATTTATTATGTTACAGAAAGTTTCTTTTATTTTTAGATTTCTATAGAATACATTTTTAGTTTATTGGAGTCTATAATTTGATTATTTGTTTCTATGTTATCTGAGATGCCGCTGTAAACAATTATTTATAATTCTCTATGCACATTGTACCTTGTCAAGGCAATTAATTTTATATACTACGCCAGACTTTAGAAACGACAGAAAAGTGAATAACGATCCAACGATATTCAAAGGAGAAAAGTTGCATCGATAAAGGATCCTCTGCACAACCTTACTTCAACTACACCCAATTTGAATACAGCTAATAAAACACTTCACTACACATGCTGTTATGTCGATTTCTCAAAAGGCCTCTATTTGTCATCGATTGCTCTAAAAGAGACGAAGAGACATCAAAAGCTCCAGTGTTAATGTAAAATTGGAAATTGAAGCTGTTAAAGGTTTTCCTGCAATACTCGAGTTGCATCATCGTTCACGATAATGTCCTTGAACACTTATACCACAAGTGAAATTATTAAAAAGTTATATTGACTTCTCACTTAGCCAACTTGAGTTCGATTGTCATCATGAAAGTAGCATTCGTAGATGTTCATGGCAAACATTTTATAAATCAGGTCATTAGTCAATAAGTTTTATTTATACTATTTTATCTATATAACTTATTATTTTATCTATAATAATAATGTTTTTAATAATTAAAAGGCAAGAAAAATTCCATTTATAACTTCCTATAGATTCAAAATGAATCTATTGAGTTGTGTGGCTTGGTGATTAAAAGTAAAATTATACAGACTGTAAAGAAGGCTTAACCTTACATTGTAATGCCAGATGAGTCGTGAGACATAGCTGGGAAAGAGCAGCTTTCCATAGGAATCCGAAATCGAAGGCGAAAATACAACCAGAGAAGAATTTCTCGGATTCGTAGAACTGATGGCGATAGATGCGAGAACTAGAGCATCAGAAATTTTAGAACATAAAGGTCTTGAACCTGGTATGTGAGTTCGCCAATGGCGGTTTCAAAAATTATTTAAGAATAAATATAAAAATGCTTTGTATTTTTATTGTGCAAACCACAAGCCACAGCCTTAACTGGGTAGTTAATGACTTAAGTCGAGAAATAAGAAACACGATTAGCACCATAAAGGATATTATAAACCTTTTTCGAGAATCTTTCTTTAGAGAAAGTATGTGTCAAATACTCCAGCTTTATGTAATACATGCTGGTCTCGAAAATGTTGAAGACATTGTCAATGGACCAAATATTTCAAGAAAAGGGAATGCTGCAGCGAGGAAACGTGTTTATACAATTTACATTGCGCTGCTACCAAGTCAGAATTCATTATATGCGTTGAATTTGCAGCCAAATACTCAGACATATTGGAACCAATTGCGAATGCGTTACAATCAGAGACGATCGATATGTACATATGCATCAATCATATTGAAAGAATTATGTCTGTCATAAGAGATCATCGCAGCAATGTGGACAGAGAAAGCCAAACTATTTTAAACACATCTTCCAGCATTGCAACTGCCATTGGAGCTCATTTGCAGATCCCGCGCATTGTACTTCGCCAAACGCGGCTGAGGTCAACGATGCAGGAGAGCCGTTTAAATAGTCTATGTTTGCTTGGTGTACATAGGTAAATAGTGCAAGAAAATAGGAATAAAATTGCTGGTTAAATATTGAAGCGGTTTCGTGAAGAGAATCGAAGGTTACTGCTAGTGTAATAAAAGAAATATATGTTTCAACTAGCTGCTTTTCCCGGTAGTTCCTGGGCGAACACTTAAGTAGATTGTGGTACGAGAACATAAAGTCATAAAAAGTCTTGAGTATGGAACACCTCTACCTAGGAGTCCTACTCGCACGTTGAATCAATCCAAACACCAACCCAGATCCATCCACCAAGAGAGAACAGCATGAGAATGTCTCTTACATATGTCTTAGGGATTTTCAGGAAGGGAATCCTCCACCTTTAAGTCTCAGTTGTAGTGGCAGACTCTCACAAAATAGTCCACTGACATACTACACACAAATATAGCCAAAAATCCTCGGAAATTCAGCCATAGAGCTAAGAGATATTTCTTTGGGTATTACAGGAGGCTAGGAGACCCAGTTACACTTGCAGCCACTACCACATCATTCCAATTAAATATACAAACATACATGATAAAAAGACCATCAAAATCCAGCCAAAGATTTCAGAAATGTACACCTTTCATGTACGGAACCCACCGCATAGAGTACCACGGAAAATAATAGGTAGCCTATGTTATTTCCCCATGGCTAGTCTATCTCTGTACCAAATTTTATCAAAATCAGTTCAGTGGTTAGGCTTTAAATCGAAACAAATAAACTTACTTTCGCATTTATAATAGTAGTTAGGATTAATAATCGTTTTTGTAGCATGCATATTATAATATTATTAGTTCTCTCTTGCCTGCCCCACCCTGATAGAAATCCTGGCCACGCCTATGGAGGACTCTAGGGTTTTCCATGGTATATTTATTGTACCATGGGGTTTTCAAGATCAGCTAGATGTTTGGTTAAAGTTGCATGTTCCGCCAAAGCACAAAATGTCTTTTTTATGTTGATACCGTTAGTATCGCTTTCGACAATTAGTGGCGGTAACATTTAAATACGTAAATGTTCTATTATAATATATTATCTGTTTAACACCTCTAACCTCATTTTTCTGAAGCGTTGTTTGTATTTATTTTGTGTTATGTTTTCTCTGGTTTTGTAGCTTTTGGATGTTTTGAAGCTACGAATCAGTGAAATGAGAAAATATGCACATTTTCTCTACAATTCTTTGTTGTTGAATGTGAATTTTATTCTCTATTACTATTTTAGTATCTTATTCTTATCATTTGTATCTCATTTATTTCAGTGTTCGTATGGCTCTGTGGCAAGAAAATGACACTAAATACATGCTGTAAGGCTGCCGAGAAAGCTGGTTAAACCTAGGAAAATGTTTGTAATTAGGTATGGCATGAAGAAAATATGAAGGAAAATGGAGAGCAACGCAATTTATATATATGTACCAAGTTTTCAACAAGTTCTTCCTAAAACTGGAATATTAAGCTAAGGTATGTGTATCATGAATAGCTTTTTGATTGTCATTTTCGAACGTATTGTCACTTCAGCTTTCCGTCAAGCTCATTAAATAGAGATCAGAAAAGTTGTTGAATGTGAATTTTATTCTCTATTTCTATTTTAGTATCTTATTCTTATCATTCGTATCTTATTTATTTCAGTGTTGGTATGGCTCAATGGCAAGAAAATGATACTAAATACATGCTGTAAGGCATTAATGATTGTTCATAATGTATTGCTGTTTAAGATTTTCGTCTAGCTAATTATACAAAGAGATCAGAGAATACTCAATAGATCCCTAATAAAAAAATCCCGATGGCCTGTAGTCAGCGGAAAAGGAAATTTTTCAAAATTCATTGAAGTGAAATTTGAACAATCTTTTTGATTGGTATACATACATGTCATTACATAAAATTGTCGTATGTGTCATAGCCTTGTGGTCAGAGGTTTTTGTTTTGGCTGTTGAATATAAAGCAGACAGGGTTTGAGTTCCACTTCAAGGCAGAATTTTTTTTTCGCCTATTTCTTTTCAATAAATATACTATATATTTTTTTAATCAGGGTCTATATTAAGATCTCCAGAAAATGTACAATTACATCAAATTTATATTGAGTGTTCATGTTTTATCAATATTTGTTATTTTTCTTTATTAATTTTTATTTTTTACCTGTGTATTTTATCAAAAATTGCCTTGAACAAAAGTTGTAGGCACTGATTATATCTATAACTTAAAATTATTTTTGATGATATTTACACTACGGATCTTTTTTGATAATTTTTTTAAATGTTTGAACGTTCGCCATTTGGAAACTACTTACTGATTTTTGTTGCAAATTTGAACTTGATACCTTCAAAACTGCGACCTCTATCGTGTTAACGAATTTCGTAATATCATATATATATATATATATATATATATATATATATATATATATATATATATATATATATATATATATAAACTTTCGAACCAATTATTTTGTTGGACTAACTTATAGTCATATAACAACATGCCACTGATTTTTTTTGAAATTCAAAAGTGTGAACGATCGCAATAGGTACATTTCTATAAGAAATTTACCTAATAGACGGCTATTACAGTTACACTTCAGAGAACGTTTAAATTTGATTATTTGTCTTGTGAACTCTTTATCGAGCATGGTTCTTTCATATCAGCGCAGTGGTGCACATGGCAAAATCGAATGTTTGCAGATGAACCACGGAAGAAGAAGGATGTGGCGAAATTAAAACAGCTCAAAGGCATTTGAAGAATCTAGTTTCCGGGTCCTGGTGGTGTGGAGAGTGTATAACGAGTCCATAAATGTGAGTATAGCTGAATTTTGCTTATAATTATTTCAGTTTACTTGTAATATACGGTGCAAATGTTTAAAATTTGTTTTTTTTTATTTATATGTCTAATTGAGGAGTAGCGGAAAAGGGCTGAAGAAGAAATGGAGCAATGCAAGGGCATATGAATTATCCAGCGCCCAGGTCCTGGTGGTGTAATAAGTGTTTTACAAAAGCAGTTACCTAGACAGTGCTCTGGGTGATAATTTCTTATAATAATAAGTATATTATATAAGAATATTGTTATAGTAATGTATGTTGATGTTCACATTGGCGATCTTCAAGTTAATAAAAAAACTACTTTCAACTTTTCGTGTATTTATTATGACTTTATTAATTCCCCTTAGAAATAGTGAAAGGAGTGAAACTTTCAGAAATTGTAGGAGAACACTTAATAAAAAATCTATGCTGCATTCATATAATGTTTTTTTTAACTTACTTCAACAATTACTGAATGTCATATTCCTTTCTCTACTTTGCGCTACTTTCATATTCTACCGTTAATTTGAATGTCCGATTTAAATCTGCCGCCACACGTTACTTCGTGTACCGAGTGTACCGATTGAGCATTAATGTTCTCAAGGTCAAAAACATTTACATGGGAATTACCATTCTCTTAGAGGTATGTTTTCTCTGCTGTATATGTAGTATTCAATGAAGGCTGTGAAAAGAAGTAGAGCAGAATCTGAAACAGTGGCCAAGCAGGTACAGTGGCAACCTCACCACCGAATTTTTTTATAAAGACCGTGGCGCCATCTAGCTGGTAAGGTTATAATCAAATACTGTATCCGTTCATGATGTTAGTTGCGGTATTTTTAAATCCTTCATTTTTTTCGTGGAGGGAGAAAATGACTGGAGGGAGCCTATCCATTTAGAAGGCTCACACACCGTGAGACCAGGTCGGCCATGTTTTGGCACAGTGAATGCATCATTACACGCAAGTTTATAGGTGCCAGATTAGTGCTTAGTGCGTATTCGGACGATTACGGGGTTATTGTAAAGATTAAAAGAATATGTTTTTTACTAACCCCATCTTATTTTAAGCAGTCAACAATAAGAAAATATTTTCAATTATGCCGGGTGTTTCTAATTAGTTGGAACTGTACTCAACTTTGTTTTTTCTTATGGAAAACCCTATATTCTATTACATTTTTTTACTCTGATAAAACACTCCAAAATAAGACGAAAATCAAGAATAATATATTTCGAATTTTCGTCTCCTTTTGGAGATATTGGCCCTTTTTGGTCCCAACAAGCAAGCGGGATATTTGAGCAGAATGTAGGTATGATTGGGTGGGGAGACACGCGTTTAGAAGTGAATAAATATTTGTACTTGCCAGTAAAATCACTGTTGATACAATCCCAATTTCATAAAGTGTCATTTTTCAACGTATAAACTACAAACACATTTCACTTTCACTACTAGGTTAGCGGCTATACTGTAATTATTACGATTCCACGCGATTACAAATACAGTGTTGCCATTTACTTCATTTTGGAAGCTCATAGAATTATTAATTTATTCTATGACAGTAGAATAAGTTGTAGACAATTGAAAAATGTTTCGCTATATGAAACATAATTTAAATGAAAATTATCCAAACAATGAAACTAAGTTATAAAATTAAACACAGATTTAGTATCTGTATGTATGTAAGGTTAGGCTTAGGTTAGGTCAAGTTAGGTTTATGTTCAATTCTCTATTGTCCAAAATGATTTTCGGTAAGGTTAGGTTTAGGTTAGGTCAAGTTGGGTTTATTTTTAATTTTCTATTTTCCAAAAAGATTTTCGGTAAGGTTAGGTCAAGTTAGGTTTATGTTCAATTTTCTATTGTCCAAAAAGATTTTCGGTAAGGTTAGGTTTAGGTTAGGTGAAGTTACGCTTATGTTTCATTTTTATTGCCCAAGAAGATTTTCTGTAAGGTTAGGTTTCGGTTAGGTCAAGTTAGGTTTATGTTTCATTTTTATTGCCCAAAGAGATTTTTGGTAAGATGAGGTTTAGGTTAAGTCAAGTTAGGTGTATGTTCAATTTTCTATTGTAGAAAAAGATTTTCGGTAAGGTTAGGTTTAGGTTAAGTGTAGTTTGGTTTTTGTTTAATTTTCTATTGTCCAAAAAGATTTTCGTTAAGGTTTTAGTATTTGATTTAGTAATTTTCATTTGAATTATATTTCATATAGCGATACATTTTTCTATTGCCTACAACTTATTCTACTGTCATTGAATAAATTAATAATTCTATGAGCTTTCAAAGTAAAGTAAATGGCAACACTGTATTTGTAATTGCCTGGAATCGTATTTCCAATATTATTTCGTTTTTCAAATTTCAATAATTACAGTACGGCGGCTAACCTATTAGTGAAAGTGAAATGTGTTTGTGGTTTATTCGTTGAAAATGGCAATTTATGATATTGAGATGGTATCAACAGTGATTTTTGGTAAGTACAAATATTTATTCACTTCTAAACGCGTGTCTCCCCACTAAAACATAACTTTTGCTCAAATATCCCGCTAGCTTGTTGGGACCAAAAAAGGCCAATATCTTCAAAAGGAGACGAATAGTCGAATATTGGTATTCTTGATTTTCGTCTTATTTTGGGGTGTTTTACCAGAAAAAAAATCGTGGCGCCACTGTTATCGGAAACGTGCTCAGATTGTCCCTAAAAAATAAAATACTCTTTCATGAGGATTCCCTAAACCTAAGTACAGATGGTGTTCGTCGAATCTATGCTATGATGGATTACTAAACATCTCTTAACAGGGTATTCCGAATTTACAGTTTCATTATTAGATCGTTCAATGTGTAATATCCGGCTTATTTCAATTGAAACACCCTGTATTTTAGTAAGTCACCATGACGAAAAAAAATGCCTACTTCGAATGGTATAAGGGTGTCCTATATCTAGGTATTATTCTTTTCGTGCAATTTACAACTTAAATTTAATGGTAAATCGATTTTTAAGCATTTGTAATTCTCTCTAAATTTTCAAACTAATGATCATAGTTGCTGAGGTACACTAGCTTTTTTTACCGATAAGTATTTGAATAGGTACATGATAAAACAAAAACACAGTTTTAATTAATACATAAATACTACAAAACGAAGAACAAATTATTAAAACCGAAAAATGTTAAATCACTATGATAGATGCTCAAAATGCTTGCTATCTTGTGTTGAGAATGAAATATATGACAAATTAAAGAAGATATTAGGTACTTATACGTAGCAACATTTATTTTGGAAATTTTTCAAGAACAGGTACGGTTTTCCTTTTACAGCCATGGTAAAGTCTGAAATATGTGTATTTCCGCCGCGATGTTTTGAGATCTCTGAATAATAACAAGTTCAAGCAAAGAATATACATAGGTTATAAGATAAGTATTATTTTCTTTGATATTAGTGCACGTTCAATGATTTTCATGAGTAATGTTACACTCAAAAGTGCGAAATAAATATGTTTTACTAAAAATTGGACCGACTTTATTAGTTCGTGCTCATTTCAAATAAGCCCGATATTACACATTGAATGATCTAATAATGAAACTGTAAAAAATATTTTGTTTAAGTCCATGAAGAATGTACGCTGGTGGATAAATTAAATTAACAGAATTTCATTATTAGATCGAGCGAAGCGAGCACTAACCCTATCCCACAACCGGTACATTGTCTGGTACACTTTACGAAAAAAACTATAAATCCTCGAGATTTCAAGCTTGTTAGCTTTCATCAGCGTTTTGATAGATAAGTATTAAGTTCCACTTAAACTGAATTACCAGATATAAAAACGAGTATTCTTTCAACTCATCAGGATGAATGTTATTTATTTCAGTTTCAAATAAATCTTCTTTCATTATGATTAACAAAATGATGCGACAAAATAAATTTAATATGAATAATTTATTTTAACCCAAAACTCAAATCAAATACAAAAACATCAGGTCGCCAAATTTTATTTTTTTACAGTTTTGTCACTTTTGACATTTATGACCGCCAGTTACCATGCTCAAGAGGACAGGAACCCAATCAGTTCCTGTTGTATAAGATTAGTGATTATTTTATTTGTTTTTTTTAAACCAGCTATTGACAGACTAAATTGAATTTTTTATCAATTTCAATTAGTTGTAGCAACAAATGTCTTTTCTGAAGATATTTTTAAAATTTACATCGATTATTAGTCACATAAATCGGCCTAAAAGTTTATTTGCATGAGTCATTCTAATCACGAATCTCTTTTTAACATTTACATTGCTTGTCTGGCAACTAAGGAAACATTATCTACTCATTATCCAAGTATCATATATAAAAATCAGCTTTCATACTATAACGGAAGTAGAATTATAAAGTCCTGTACATTAAGGGTTTCTGGCAATGAGTTGCCACGATGTTAAGTGTATGGCAATGAATAATGTGATTTTTAATAATATTCTGAAGGTAATACCAAAAAATCGCTCTTTATTATTTGACGAAATTAGATCTGTATTTTACACACCTTTAGTACCGTTTACCTGCCAAAGCCACTGCAACCCAAACTTCATAATGGCCATCGTTCTTACCTGTGTTGGGAGCATGCGCTGACAAACTTTCAACTTTTATAAAATAACGAAGGTCTGGGGTTTACGGGCTCTTGCTCTATAATCAAGATGATTATATAACATAAACCGTTACTACTAATTACACTAGGACGTCTAACTATGCCGACAACAACTACTGCAAGGGCAAACACCCCTTCACTTGAAAATTCAATGACCTGAAGAATAAGTACGCTCGGAAACAATAATTGAGGCAATCAAAGATTTAAATATCTTAAACAGAATTTTTATTTGCCCCTTGTTTCATTCTCGAATTTTTAAATTAGAGAGAGTGAACAGAAATTGTAGTGATACTTTCGTTCCCAAAGTATCAAAAAAACTTCTGTTACCGTATTCCAGAAAGAAGCATCAGTACCTACTGAGAAATAAGACCATTTCAAATTTCATTTCAAACGTGTACTATATGATCGCCCTCTATGTTGTTCCCATAAATCGGCAAAAAAATAAACATTGAGTTGAGTTGAATCTCTCTTATCTCCTGCTATCAACTATTGACAACCTAACCTGTCACAGACTGTACTTCTAACAACCTATCAGATCAGTCTGACTGGCACCCATAGATAAAAGAAGCTGCATTTATACTGACAGATAGGCAACTCTGGGCTGAAACTACGTTCCTTGGTACAGCGCCATGACCCATGACGAACTACAAATGAAATAGCGGGAATACACCCATATTCAAATTCTTTATGTTTAAATTTAATTTTAGGATTCATGGTTTTCAAAAGAATATTAGACTATTTATATTCTCAAATTAGTATCAACTGTTCACAGTAGCAACTAATTGAATGAATAAATAGAAGAATATCCCTCTGAAACCCTATTCCCAAGTCTAGGCTTGTGATATTAAAATGAAATCAAATGACAATCATATTTAATCCAATTTTTATTAATCTTCTCATTTGAAATGTTCATAGAATATTTAAAAAAATTGCAGTATATTCTATATATAAATAAATAACAATCATACATATAAATTTTTAAATTATAAATTAGTGCTAACAAAATAATGAAAATAGCAAATACAAATAAGTTTTACAAGTATCAATTAGGTAAAAATTCTAAATTATATACATATATATTCATTATTTCTAAATTTCACAATTCCAGAACAAATAATTCACCATAATAAACTACAATAAAAAATAGTGATGATGCTTGCCTCTTCGAGATGTTTCTTTATTATAATTAGATTTCGACACCGAACAGATAAAATCATTGCCTTCTTCAGCATCAACTGAACAATCTCCTTCAAATGATGGATCTATGATCGGTAAAACCTCATAAACTGGCGGAGTAATTTCCGAGGTAGTGGCAGAGAAGGTAGTGGTGACTGCCGAATTCAAGGCTATTGTTAATACTTAAAAAAGGATGGACAATAATGCTTAAGATTCTTAACTTCTGGTCTGTTGAGATGCAAATTAGGAACTGGAACGAATTTCAAATTTGATCCTCTTCTGCCACACTCAATCAAATTTTCCGATCCAAAATGCAAATGCAAAAAACCTATTCACACATTGTACATATCTACTTGTTCGTCTTTTGGAAATCTGTGTAACTTAACACCATTTCCACATTTCGTTTTGTAATCGGGAACTCAACAGTAAGCTACCATGGTTGTAATGATTACTTATTTATATCTCTAGTCAATAGTTATCAGTACCTGCCTCACAAATTGTTTGGAATATGTGAAATTTGAAATATAATGACAAAATTACAACCCCTCTGACGCAACTTCCTTCTTAATACCGTAATAGAAAGTAGCAGCCAATCAGAGGAATGGATATCTGCAGCCAATCAAAATCCGTAGCTGTTACAAGCAGCGATTTCGTGTTTGCAGGAGGAAGCTTCGAGATAGGAATGACCTTGGACATTGAAGTTACAATAGCCTGCTGACACCATTCTGATGATCGGTACAGCTTTATAAAGCTGAATTTGGCATGACATCGATCGAGACTATTCCATACTCTTGTCTGGAAGGTTCAAGAATAAATCTACCAGTTACGGAATTAATTAATGAGATACAAAAGCAAGTGATAAACTCCACGAAACAATGTATTCTCCGTAAAATAATATAAAAAATGTTGTTTACAAACAAGTATTGTAAATAGGTAGAATGTTTTTAATACAAATTGTTACCTCTAATATTTCAACTTCCTGAGCGAAGCCAGGTACCCCAGCAAGTTACCTTCTATAACAAGAAATTCCAACAAACATTTTTGTTCGCAATGTCCCTATTTATATAAAGCTTCTATAAGTCTGTTTAATTAGTGCTGCTCGACATTTATTTTATTAGGTTATTTTGAAGCTTTACGAATTATCTCATGAAGATATAAATTTAACAAAACAATTACTCGGAATTAATGAATATATACGTTGTAGGTTTATTAAAATTTTTCATTAGATTATGTCTGCATGTAATACTAACAAATTTAACAGAAGTAGAATGCAATATACAATAACATATAAACAATTAATGTTTTTGCGGTGACCTGTCTCGGTGAAGTTATACTGATGCATGTAACACTTCTTTGTTAAGTTAATTAAAATTCAAATTAAGGATTTGTGCACATTGTAGAATGATTTAACACTTCAAAATATATGTATGTATAATTCGTGTTTCGCAATAGTAAGAAGTTTTTAAAACTTTTATATTTTTATTTCTCTTCTCTCTTCTTCAACGTAGACTTTTACAATATATATATATATATATATATATATATATATATATATATATATATATATATATATGATATTTCTGAATATGAATTCAATTGATATATAATCAAGATGATTATATAAAATCAGCCGTTTCTGCTAAATAACTGGATTACGCTAGGACGTCTAACTGTGCCAACAAATACTGCGAGGGCAAACACCCCTACCGCCATTGAATAACGTCAATAATTATAAGGCAATACCTACAATTTTACCTTGTCACAATATTGCATAATACCCCTATAAATGTTCAATCAGAATGATTACCAAACAAAGCGCCGCCACCCAGACAAATATCATGATTTCAAGGTTGTTGCCTATCTTCAGTTTGCCGCAGAGCATCGAGCCAGTCTGGGTGGCGGTGCTTTGTTTGGTAATCAATCTGATTGAAATTTGATAAAATAGATTATTTGGATTATGCCAAGCTATCGAGAATGTTCATACTCTTCATCAGGGCAAAATTCGTGAATTTATATAAAATTAACCACAAACAGGAAAGATTTCATAGCCATCAATCAGAAATGTCATTAGTTATTTATAAATAGTAGTAAAATTATTAATTCATAAGAAAAAATATCTTAATGAAATGAAATTCGAAGTCTATCTAATATCCCCGACAAGCGAAATTTTGTAGAGAGTAAAACCAAAAGCGGCGTAATGTTCGTGATGAGAGCACTGCTTTCTTGCCACCTACTACTGATAAATTTGACGTTCCTAAAGATAGCAGAGCAAGCTATCGAGAATGTTCATACTCTTCATCAGGGCAAAATTCGTGAATTTATATAAAATTAACCACAAACAGGAAAGATTTCATAGCCATCAATCAGAAATGTCATTAGTTATTTATAAATAGTAGTAAAATTATTAATTCATAAGAAAAAATATCTTAATGAAATGAAATTCGAAGTCTATCTAATATCCCCGACAAGCGAAATTTTGTAGAGAGTAAAACCAAAAGCGGCGTAATGTTCGTGATGAGAGCACTGCTTTCTTGCCACCTACTACTGATAAATTTGACGTTCCTAAAGATAGCAGAGCAAAGTGAGCATTATCCAAAATACATATTTGGTGCTTATATAGCTAATAATTGTATTGACAGATATTTTATAAAAATTATAACAATAATTTCGGAACACAGTACTTAATTAGCACTTACTTAGTTCTACAAGAACTAAAAACGATTTTCTCAAAAAAAATATTTCTAAAGGTTGCTGTGCTAAGTTTAGATCTAAAGCAAAGCAGCCATTTTCCAAAAGACTGGGAGCAATTAATTTTGGAATGCAGCACTTAATTAGCCTTGCAAACTCTAAAAAAGTAGTTGTGAAAACTGTTTATTTTTAAAAGTTGCTATATCTAAAACTAGCAAAGCAGCCATTTTCAAAAAAAAAATAAGAGCAATTAATTTCGGAATACAGAACTTAATTAGCAATACAAGTACTAAAAGAGGTTCTCAAAAAAGTTGATTTTTAAAGTTTGTGATTTTCCAGAAAACTATACGGGCAATTGATTTCGGACTACAGCACTATCAATAAATTAGCTCTTAAAACATTAATAAATTTGAATTTTAAAATCAAAGCCGCCATATTACAAAAATCAATGAGTAATTAATTTCGGAATACAGCACATAATTACCACCAAATTAGCCATACAAGCACTAAAAAATAAATTATCAAAAAATCTGAATTTTAGAGGTTACTGCGTTGCTGTGCATGTATTTTCACATAAAGAATACTTATTAGGTATGACATAATACTTTTATTCTGTGGTTCACTTTTATGTACATCTACCTATCTCTAAATATACCTAATGAAACAAATTCACTATTCGCGTCTGCCTGTGAGCTTAGTTCTTTGAAACTATGAAAAGCATTTTTCTGCCGGAAGAGATATCCAAGATTTTTTTAAAATTTTCTCTATTTTATATGTGGCTCCAGTGTCAATATTATGGTAGACCTTACTTTGTATCTTATGAAATAGTGAGTTATTAAGCTCCACAGGAAAAAATATTATTAGGATATTCGACATAATTAAGTTCGACTGAGACATTTAACTAGAACTAGGTATTGGGGGAGTTTCTTATTTATTAAATTTAGTTTTTATCGAATATCTCATGAATTACAAAATCTACATAAAAATTAAATTGAAATTTTCGTTAGAACTCATAGAATACTAAAGGTAACTGTGAACATACTGTCTTAATTTTTACACATTTCCTTGAAAAATAGAACGAGAAATTTGAACATTTAAGTTTTAATAATGACTATTAATCCCTCTTCATTTTTCCCTGAGGGAATAATATGTGGTATTATATTGCTAAAACCACAACTAAACAATACGATATAACATAAATATTTTTCCATAAAATAAGACAACTCTGTTAGTAGGTGCATTGAAAAATAATAGTTATTTATTATACTAGGGAAAAAAGTACCTATTTAGATTTTAGCTCGACGGGAAAAACGATGATTAAATATTGAAAAAATATTACGATATATTAAATTCAAAACATTATCGAAGTGAAATTTGATATTTCAAATTGGTAGGCTGTTGTACTTATTGGAAATACAAATAACTCTGGTGAGAGATTATCATACATGATATAGGAGAATTCAGTGACTCTACTCATTCAAACAATGTTTTGCCAGAATATGAATTTTATTCATGTGATATTTAGAATAGATTTAGATTTAGATTTAAGAGGGGGTTACATTGCACTGCGACCATAAGGTCTATTGTGCCCCCCACCTGAGTAGCACTCGCCTTTACGCGGTCTACAACTCGCCTTCCAGTTCCAGAGTTCTAATGAACTCCAGTATCTGGGTTGGCTTCAAGGAGGATACTTCCTCACTACTGCAGGTTGCTAGTCCAAGGCACTGTTTGCGTTGGCTAGCAATGGCGAGGCATTCCGTCACCAGGTGATCCGGAGTTTCCTCCTCTTCCCCGCAGAATCTGCACTCGTCGTCCTCTGCTAGACCTAATCTCATTAGATGCTTCTTGAGGCGACAGTGTCCTGTAAGAAATCCAGTGAGTAGGTGTAGCTTGTTCTTGCTGAGATCCAAATACCTTTTGGATCTTGCAGTATCAAAGTTTTTTAGAAACTTTTTGGAATGATCCAATCCAGGGGTATCCCGCAAGAGTGTTTCTCTTACGGTTTTTTCCTTTTCCAGAAACTCCTTCTTATAGATGCTTTTATCTGTGCCACAGAAGGGTTCTGGGCCAGTAAATGGAGTTTGTGCTCCTTTCCTGGCAAGTGTGTTGGCCTCCTCGTTGCCTTTGATTCCCGAGTGGCCGGGAACCCAGACTAAGTAGACCATGTTGTTCTTGCCTAGCTCATTGAGCTTCCTTCGGCACTCCCATACCATTTTAGAGTCAATGGTATGAGAGTTCAGTGCTTTAATTGCAGCTTGACTATCAGAATGTATTGCAATGTCAATTTCTGATAGTTTCTTCCAAGATTCACCTCCACGCATCTCTCAATTGCAAGCAATTCTGCTTGAAAGACGCTTGGGCAGCGGCCTAGCGCAAGTGAGCATTTGGTGCGATTCCCAAACACTCCAGCGCCTGTCCCCGTCGTGGTCTTAGAACCATCAGTGTACCATTTAATGGTATTCTTTTTGAGAGCTTGGGTTGTGAACCCCCTGTCCCAATCTTCTCTGCTACTTAGCACCGTGGTGAAAGTTCTCTAGATGCTAATTTTCTTTGTCATTAGATCACTGGGAAGGTTTGCTGATGGGATGTGTTAGGACAGAGAGGACCAAGCTCTCTGATTCCGAATTCCCACAATGTCTGAACCTTCCCTAGATAGTCTTAGAATGGCCTCATGGGCCAATCTATCTATCACTAGATGGAGAGGTGTGAGATCTGTGATGATCTCTAGTGCCCTGGTCGGGCAAGTTCTCATGGCTCCAGTGATACAGACACAGGCTAGTCTTTGTATTCTATCGAGGGTTTTCCTCGTATTGCTCTGACTTGCCTTGCCATGCCAGGCTATTGACCCATATGATATTATCGGTCTTACAATCATGACGTACATCCATCGCAGTATTTTTGGGTTACATCCCCAAGTCTTACCAGTCAGATTTCTGCACGCCATTAAGGTCTTTATTGCTTTGTTACTCAATATGCTTGTTCCACAGAAGCTTGCTATCTAGTGTTAATCTCAGATATTTGACTTCAGCCTTCCAGCTTATTATGTCTCCACTTAAAGTGAGAGGATTCATAGCTGGAAGTTTCCTTTTCCTAGTAAATGGAATAATTGTGGTCTTGGATGGGTTTTTGCTAAGCCCCACTGACAAGCACCATTGCTCAATAGTTCTGAGGCCCTCCTGCAATAATTCGCATAGGGTGTTCGCGAATTTTCCTCGGACTATGTCGTCGGCATGGCCTATACATGTGAAGCCAAGCTCCGTGAGTTTGTAACTCGTCTACTACTAAGCTCCATAGGAGGGGAGATATTACTCCTCCTTGAGGTGTTCTACGAGTAGCTTTAACAGAGGTGGTATGATCACCTACTTGGGCCTCAGCTATTCTCGTCTTCAACATCTCATACATCCATTTGATAATGGTCTCGTTCACTCCTCGCCGTGTGAGTGCCTCCCTGATTGACACATGTGTGGTGTTGTCAAAAGCCCCAGATATGTCCAGGAAGGCACACATTGCGATTTCTTTATTGTTCAGAGAACTCTGAATGACCTCAGTTAGCTGATACAGCGCGGTTTCTGTTGAACGCCCCGCCCTGTATGCATGCTGACATTTATGAAGTGGTTTGTCCTTCAGAACCTCTGTTCTTATGTATTTATCCACTACTTTCTCCATCGTTTTCAGTAAAAACGATGTTAAACAGATAGGTCGGAAAGATCGGGGATCAGTCCCATTTTTCTTCCCTATTTTCGGTATGAAGATTACTTTGGCTCTTTGCCCGTGCTAGGCAGCTTCTTGTAATCTTCAGGAGATGGGGAAGGAGTATTGGGAATATGCCATCTACTCCCGGCGATTTATAAGGTTGAAAGGTGTTGACTGCCCATTCCAACCTTTGTCTTGTGAATATCTTCTTAGCAATACTCCAATCTTCCTTGCGAGGATTCTTGGTTTGGATTGCTACGTCAATACTACTGAGGGGTTCACTTCCTGGGAAGTGTGTTTTGAGAAGTAGAGCAGATCGCTCCTCTTCTCCTTGGAGCTCGAGCGGGTATCTGGGTCTCGGGTTATGGCCTCGACCCCCGCATGGGTTCGCCCTTCCTCCAGGACTGCAGAGAATTTCTCTGCCGCCCCGGCTTCTTTGGCAGAGCCAGCAGAGGCCTCGACCAGACCTGAGCTAGCAGTTTTATCCTGCACACCGGAGTCCGTAGATGTGGAGGGTATCTCCGCATCTTTTAGACCTCCCGCAGGATTATTTTTCTGTCCTAGCCCCGAGACAGACACACGTCCAAACCTAAAGTTTAAGAAGCATCTTTCTGCCTTCTGGGCCTCTCCTGATTGGTGATCGATCCCAATCGTGAGGACAGTACCGGTTCCCTCCTTTTTGGAGTTGAGAACTTTCCAGGCTCCAGTACTGAGCCAGATGTTCTGTACTTCGACGAGTCGGAGGATCTTCTCCGTCTCCATTTCGAAGCTTCTTGGGAAGTACACCGTTACAGTGACGGGTTTGGGGATGTTTTTCTCCTCCACCGCCACTAACTCGGGTCCTTCCCGAGACCTCAAGACCGGTACTACTCCAATGAGCCAGTCCGCCGAATCCTGAGAACTGCAGTCCACCAGCATCATTCCACAGCGGAAATGTATACCGGTGAAGTGCATTCCCTTCACCTCTCCACTGCACATCTCTTCCACTAGAGTATCCTCCAGTGTTGAGAGCCGCTGTGGTTCAAGGATTACTCTAGGGTAATCCTTGGGTATGATACCCACACGAATAGCCTTTACGGCCTTGGCAGCTGCAGCGTATCCAGTGGCATGCCCGGTTTTTGCTGCAGCTGTTTTCGGCTTTTTAGGCTGAGGCCGTTCCGGAGGAGTGATATGCTCCGCGCCTCTCTTTCCCGTCCCTTTTCCCGTCGGTGTTACCTTCGGGGTCGGGACAGTAGGTGGTGGGAGTGTTGAAGAGCCTGTTTTCTGGCCTCCTCAGGTGCAAGTCCGAGTTTCGGCAGGTCCAACGGCAGACGATTTCTTTGCCGTTTGGCATTTCCCTTTTTTACAGGGAGCCCGGATGAGGAGGTGGAGGCTTTCTCCATCTCTCCTCCGGTGAGTTTGGGTTGATGGGTCTTTTCCATATAGTTCCCACGAGTAGCTGGGGACAAATCGGTCCACTCCTGCAGAGCCCCGCATGCAGGAGTAAGGGGTTAATACAATGGAGTTCCCCCTTGTGCTCCAAGGTCGAAACCAGTAGAGACCAGTCCTCTATCTGGCCATGCATCCATCGGCCTGGTTTCCCGCCTTGTACTTCGAATTTTTTATGAGGTTATTTCCTCTTGGTCCGGGCGGTTAAGTCAAGACCCCCCCCCCGCATCACTGGCCCGCGAGACATGACCACAGACGACCAGGATGCGTTGGTTTGACAGGGTGGTTTCGAGGTTAGCTCGAACGCACACCTGGCATCGTTGTACCTGAGCTGCCAATTGAGTTTTTAGTCTCAATGAGCCTTTCATATAAAAGTCATCGTCAGAGGCCCCCTCCTATCCGCCACCTGGAGACGCGCCGGGTTGGCACTTCACTCCTCCCAGATGCTGATTGACAACATCCGGAACGGTGATATTTAGATATATACTCATTTAACAAAAGTAGTCTTCTATATGAACTTTATATTCAAAATCATAAATGAAAATAAGTTTTAAAGGTTGTGTTGAACTTTTATGGTGATTATTTTGAGATTTTTAAATTCTGACGTTTAGGAAGTCAATAAACGAAAATTAGGTTATAATCTTGTCATTTCGTAAGTACGTTTGTATATATATATATATTATAAGGATTATATTCTGTTCTATGTCAAATACATTGGTCCCATTGACGTTCATTTAAATGAACGCCGTCAAGGGTAACGTTTTACCACTTAACGTTACCTCTAAAACTTATATTGATTTATGATTTTAATTATTATGCACACATAAAAAAGCGTCTTTTTAAAGAAGAGCATATATATACCTAAATATCACTTGAATAAAATTAATATTTTGAATATACAATGTTTGAATGAGTAGATTCACTAAATTCTCCTATATTGAGTAAGGTAATCTCCTACGTGTTTGTGGCTGCCTTGATCAAATAACAGAGTTTCTAAGGAAGCCTTTAAAGTAATCAAAGATCTGTCAATTTAATTCTATTATTTGATTTAAAAATTGCGAACATAGTGGATGTTTGTAAAAAAGTCGATTTCGAGTTTTCTGTGACTTCCCCGGAGTTAGTAGAAGCTGCGAAAGTAGAGTCACAAAAATTATTGCCAGCTAAATCGCTATATTTATATGCAATATGCATGTATACCCGGGAAAAAAGTACTCACATTTTTCTGTTTAAAAAAGCAATTTTATAAAAAGTGATACTTTGTCAAAAGAGATGAAATGTCAAACTTTTTTCCTGTCATTGGTAATTCTGGAGTTGCACTGAGATAGAAGACTTTTGGCACCCACTTCAAAAGTAGAAGCACTAATATAATTAATACAATTTTGTACTACTACGATTACGACGACTAATAAAGTCGTTCCAATTTGTAAGAAATGTGTATTTCACACTTTAGTGTGTAACATTAGTCATCAAAAGCATTCAAAGTTTACCAAAGTCGACAGTACTCTGATTATACTTATTCAGAAATTTCAAAACATGGCGGAAATACACATATTTCAGACATTCCTACTGCTGTAACTCGGAAAACGTAATTTTTTTGAAAAATTTCCAATTAAAATGTTGCTGCTTATGGTCCCTTCTTCAATTTAACCGTCTTATATTTTCGAAAACACACATTCCAAACATTACCATTGGAATCCCATGAATTTCTTAAAAAATCTCGAATTTAAACACTGCGGATATGCTATCTTCTTAAATTTTGTCGTCTCAAGTTTTCTATTTTTGAGAAAATGCCCACTCCGTCCCGTTTGGGCAAAGTTTTTGGCGAGAAGGAAATGTTGTTTTCTGTTTTGATATGGCACCATTTCTCTGCACTGCTATTTCGAATGAAAATCATGAATCATCAAAGTCATAGCACGTTTACAATGCAAACTTAGCAAAAGAACAAAAAAAAGTAATAAAAAAGTATGCAGTTTTGTCATTGTATACCTCCTCCTATTAGGACGTCGGTCAAAGATCCCTAGGTACATAATACATGCGTACACACAAAACGGACACACTGACATTTTCCTAAGAAACATTTCATATAACTCTGTGTATCTGTTTCGGAAAATCGGACCCATTAAAATCTTTTCATAGGAAGAAGTTAAATCAAGTTATTGAAAAAATACAAAACTGATCTTTTCGACTAGGGATGTCATCAATGTTTTCTTATCAGTAAACTTTGCGGGCGCAAACACGAAATCAACAACGTTTTGTAACATTGGGTGAATGCATAATTAAGAATTTGAAGAGACAAGTTGAATGAATGAAGCGATTTTCCATTTATGCTAATATTGAGACAAGAATGTGGAAACCTCTGCTTCCTCTCCAGCATATTTTTAAATACGACCCTCATTGCATAATAATAGCAAGTTATATTAAGAGTGCACATTGTAAAACTTGAATATCTTTTAATACTTTTAATTAATTCAACGAAGTGTGTAAAGCAAACCGACAAATACGAAGCGTGATCTAGTATATATTATGTCGGATGGTTATTGTAAAAGCTGTGGTATTAAAATTTCCCGAGTGATATAACGAATATAATTGCACAAACTTTACTCAATCGTCTCCCTTTCCTACTATATCATGGCAATCATGGGTCACTTATACCAACATCTGTGCAGTGCCGGATTAACAATGAAGCGCGCGCGCTTCAGGGCCCGGACCCGACCTCGACCAACCACCGCTGTGTTAAGAGATTTCATCATTTTTAATTTATGTAAATCTATTTAAATACGAGCAAGTTTTTCAGCATCCCACACTTTGATCCCTATCACGATATAAAGACGAGGCAACGAGTACAAAAAGAAGAAATATATTTGCTGACGAAACCAGAGAAAATGACACTGTATCTACTAAGTGGGTGGGAGAATTTTAAAGTAAATGTGTTTTTAGTTATTTGCGATGATTTAGCACTTTCAAATATTTTTTTACAAATGATGAAAACATCATCAATGAATCTCTGGAAAATCTCACAGTAAAATATTATGAAGATATTGAAACGTCCAATTTAAAAGAGGATATTGAACATTTCCAAATAATTTGTAATAAGACCAACGCAGAAACACTTTACCGAAAGTTTGAGCAAGCCCAATGCGTTAGAGCCACATTCCTCAATATCGTCACCTTACTTGACATTTATATATCAATTCCGTTGTCCAATATAAGGCTACTTAAGATCGATCAAAGGGCAAACCAGATTGGATGCGCTTGCCTTACTAAACATCGAGAGTGACGACAGTATGGACAACATCGACTGTGATAGCGTTATAAAATACTTTGCTTCAAAAAAGGCAAGGAAGAAATATATCAGTGTCTAAGTGGAAGTACAAGAAGGTATTTTGTTTTATGTTCCTAATGTGTGAGATTTTTTTCTGTTTTAAAAGTTTATAATTTGCTTTCTTTGTTGATTTTTTCTGTTGTTTCGAAGTTTAATAGTAATAAAAATATGTGTCTTTTTTCCTTATCGTTTACATTTGTGAATCTTATTTTGCCACTAAACGAAAATAAAACATGCGATAGATGGGCGAAAAAATTTGAGGCGATCATAAAAAAAGTTTCACTTTGAAAAACAAATTATGAAAACGTAATTACGCTCTTCCATTTTTTTTCCGTACAAGCACTTCACACACGCTCAACCCGGCCCTCTCCCAATTTGTATCTAATAAGTTATAGGGGGCCCGCCAAATCCTTGCGCCTCGGGGTCTAAGACACTATTAATCCGACACTGCATCCGTGCGAAACCCATTCATGCAAAAAATCCTGAATAGTACATTTTCATCAAGTGATTCTATCGCTTCTCACCGCCCCAAAAATTCCTTCCATGAAATTACAACTTGACGTATTATATTCATAATTATTTTTTTTCAAAAATTTCAAATGTTACTATTGACCAGGGGCCAGTGAAGGAAGTTGAAAAGATATACAATTGACGATGACGATCAAAATGCGTTAATATTGCGAATCAAAAATGCAGGCTGGTGGGGAAATGGAAATGCTTGAGTCCAGATTTACTATAAATGTGGGTTATGAATATAATACGTCAAGTTGTAATTTCATGGAAGGAATTTTGGGGGCGGTGAGAAGCGATAGAATCACTTGATGAAAATGTACCATTCAAACAAAATTCTTATACAAAACAACATACCAAAAACTGTATCGGTGTGGTTCAGCTCTAACTGAGCATATGCGAAAGATTTGAGTTTTTTTTGTTGAATTTTGCTGAATATAGCTCTCATCTCCAAAAGTTTTACATTGGGAATGTTTTTTTGGGGATATGGATTTATTTTGGAAATCGGTTAGCTGTCACGGACTTTAATTTTCAATAATCATTTTATTTTTAAATACGTGTAGGTATACAAATATCTTAATACTAGAAAAAAACAAACACAACCGAATTGTATACCTCCTCCGTCTGGCGAAATCGGTCAGACATCGAAAACTCTCTTGAGCAAAACAGCTGTATCAGAATTTTAGTTTTGAGTAACGTGTGGCTTGAATAATAATACTAAAGTGATATTATAATTATCAACAAAGAAAGAAGCTTTATTCATTTATATATATATATATATATATATATATATATATATATATATATATATAATTTAGAAATAGTTCACAATATAAATTTGAAACGCTCGTACTTTAGTATGATATTTTTTAATATTGATGTTATAACCACTAGCAAAGAGAAAATGGTATATTTATCAATAGTTAAAATTACAATAGTGAAATACAATATTAAATAAGACTATAAATACCTATAGTATGAAGAGAAGATATTAATGTTAATGTTACATTATTCACTCAAAATTTCCTTCAATGTTTCTGGTATATGTCGATTTTATTCTTGCTTGCTTTTGAACTGGACAATAACGGAGAATATTTTCTATTTTCATTTATTCAAGGAATTATACTTTTAGGCATTTGTTGTATAATATTAAGGTGATGTAACTACCAGCAAATAAAAATGTTGAATTTATTTATATACATATTAATATTTTAATATCTAATGTTTCGTTCTTATAATATGTATATTGTATTGAAATACTCGTAGTTTATTATGCTAAGTTTTCTATCATGAATGGTATTTTACACTTCAGGAAATTAATGAATGATTTCAGTATGATAGGTCTTCAAGATTCAAAATTATTTTTTTCAATTATTCAATATGCGCAAGCTCTTATCTATAATATAATATTTACTCAAATAAACGGTCTCCATCCTGGTCATTCTGTGGTAAACTTATATTGATGCCAACCCAACCTGGCGGTACATCCAAACATAACTGCATAGGGCGATTCACCGATTCCTATTATTTTTCTCATAAATATTTCTAACACCCACTTAGTTTTACTCAGCACTACATATAAACAGCTAGGATCTCCTGGAAATTGATATATTTAATATCCTTGCACAATCTAAAGTCTTGTTTTTCGGCCAGCTAAGCGGTAAGAATTATGTGGTTCGGCTATTAATAATCTCCCCTCCTTTCCTGATGAAGTTTTACCTACTTGAACTTCAAATGTTGTGCAAATCTGCATGTGCCTTAACTTCAAAATCAGTCAATGGCGATCTTGCACTTTAGTCCACCTAAATATTATCCATGCTATAAATTGACACTTCTACGAAAATAAAAGTTGATTTACCTATCTGAAAGGTTTCTGTTTCTCATTAAAAGTTCTTGCTATATTTTGGTCCATCTGGACCAATTCTCTTAATCGAATTATTAAAATCACTGAATTAGAATGAATATTGATTAAATAACATAATTATCGATTGGTATCAAAAGTTTTTCAATATACGAGAGTTCATTATCTGGCGCAGTGTTGGTGTGTATAGAGAGTGTGCGTTTGCAAGCCACAATCATAGAGGCCACAATGACAGGAATACTGTATATCTGACATAGGCTTCATACTGACACTGACATAACAAACCGATAATCTTTTATGATCCGGACAGTTTTCTAAAGCGGAGATGGATAAGTTTCTACTTTGGTATAAGTTAAATAAATAATTTAAATGAAATATTTTCACGCCACCAAATTCTTCTGCAAGAGTATACTCTTATACCAGTATGTCTACGTTTGATAACAAGGTGCTCACCAATACTGAGGGTTGCACAAACGTGCAGACAAAGCATAAACCAGATATTCAGGCAATATTGAAATTAGTCATGGTATGGCAAAGAGATATGCTAGTCAGTACTTAAGTTACTACTAAGTAGTTTCAATATGTACATGTTCCAGCTTTAGTGAGAATACGAATAAAATATAGGAACCATCTTCGCTATTATGTCCCAAATTTATGCCATGTATTGACGCTGGTTCATTTCCAGCATTTTCAGTTAGTAATGTTTCTCAGACGAGTCTTTCCATAGGCAAAAAATAACTCAATTTTCTTATCTCAATTTGTGCCTTAACTCCTTAACCTCATTATAACAGCAAATGGCAGAATGTGAACGCAATTCTATTCTATCATAGAGATAACATACAACATACAGCAGGCAAGTCGATCAAAAATGCGTACCCTCAATAGAAAGAAACAGAAAATAAGGCAAGATTATCTATTTCTTTTATTTTAAACACTCGTGATTGGTGGATTACTGTACCTATCTGTCATCCGTCATCCGCATCCGACTCAGCCGTCATCCAAACTCAAATAGAAATCCGAAGCAGTTACGTTTTTATAATTTGTAAATAGGGAAATAGTTGATAATTAAACGGTAAACAATATACTAATAATGAAAAAAGAAAATTTGTCTCTCAGCGCAAGTTTTAAGTTCAAGGTTTAAATACCAAAAATCTGTTTTGTAAAACAGTTGGAAAGATGAGTTAAAGTTAAGATTAGTAAATTTAAACAATCCAATGTGAAGCATTTAAATCAACCCCAGTTTTATAAAACTATTTGCATGTCTGTTCTTAAATCAACATCGGTTCGAATTGGCTTTTTAGTTTTCATTATTTGTTTAATAAATTTATATACCTACTTCTTGTGAAAAACTTCTCACACAAAAAATATTAAAATATTCTTTATCATATAAATTATATTTTTTGCTCTTATTAGGAGAATACATTGATTTAATAATAATCCTACCTCGATTCAATTTCAATCAGCCTTTAAAAAGTTACTTCTAAATAATGTGAATGTATTTAGTTCCTGCTTCTGCCAATAGACCTTTTTACGATCACAGACAGCAGCTTATATACCTTATACATAGTACAAAACTACATAGATATTCGCCTATAGGCCTAAAACATGAAAGTGAAGAATTAAACGACCTAAAATTTAGAATTAGAATGTACTATAATAAATTACCTATTTTTAGAGGACAATAAGAATAGTAATAAATTTCAATTTGAATTATGCGCAAATATAAACTCTTCCCTCTGTATGTGTCATGAAACAAAGACAGACACGGGCACGATATTCTCTATCTCTTTTTATCTATGGACCACATCCACTAGGAGTGCTGCATAGGACTTGCCTACTCTATGTTAAATATTATATCTCTATGGTTTGCATTGTTATTGTGACTGACATTTGTTAGTTGGGAGAGAAATACTGCTACCGTGTTGCCGTTTAGTTAGGGATACGTTAGTTATACGTTTGACGAATATTATTAATGCGTTAACAATGTACCATTTTGAAATAAAAGCGATGCTTTTAAAGTAAAAAATGATTTTACTATCACGTTCTTTATTACATTATTGGTTTCACTTAAGTATTTATCCGACATTTATATATGACTTAGGTCTTTATAAACAGGTAAAATTTTAGCGCCGGCAACACCTGAGAGTCTTGAAAATAATAAATTGTGAAATCCGTCTACTTGGTTTTACATATATTAATAATATAAATATTACAGCCTTTTACGAGTTGAAAACATTCTCAAATGATTACTTATCATTGTTAGATTGTATTATATACAATATCTCATTAATTTAAAGCTATATTTTTAAATTAATCGGGAAAAACCATTACGTGACCTTGAAAATCCAACATTTTTCTGTAAATAATGCTACTGTAGACAGAAGTGAGAGATACCGCTCTCACCTCTGCAAACTACAGTTTACATTGATTTATGTTTCTGTTAATATGATACATTTCTAGCGTCCGTCTTTTAGTCAAATTATTCTCTCTACCTAAAATATTTGGTTGATGATAAGCAATGGAATGTTTTGTTTCATCTACATGTGATGCTACTGCACACCTATCGTGATGTTTGCGTTCGTCGCTTTTATGACAACTAATTCTGTTTTTTAGCAATTTTTATGTTTGCCCTATGTAACTTCTATTGCAGTCCATGCATTTTAATTGATATATCACATTTGGTTGATATAAAGGCGGTGTTTTGTCTTTAATTTTTGTGAAGAGGGTTGAAACTTTCTTTATACTTTTTGTAGTTATTTCAATATTCTCATTCCGTAGCACTCTCCTTATTTTTAGCGTGAGGCTGTCTATACTTGGCAGAGTGTAGTAACGTAGTGTCTGTCTGGATGTAAGAACACCATTGTCTCTTGTACCATCCTCGTTACGAGTTGATGGAATACTATTATTGCTGAATAACAATTTACTCGTCAAATGTCTTGGATATGAGTTTTCTGTCAGGATACGTTGTAGTTTTATAAGATTTCTGTGAATTAAAGATTCATGACAGATCTTCTGTATTCTATGTTTCATTCCATTGATGAAGTAGTTTATTTTTGTCTTGATACTATGTTCAGAACGATAATGTAAAAATCTATTGGATGCCGAAGGTTTTCTATACCAGTCCAATTGCAATACGTTATTGATTCTATGCACTCTGGTATCTAGGAAAGGTACTGAATTGTTGCAATCTTCTCTTTCCACTGTAAATTTTATGTGCTCATCAAAAGCGTTGAATGTTTGTAAAATTAACTCTATACCATTTTCTGGAAGGACGAAAATTAAATCATCTACAAATTTCTTTATATAACATAAATTAAATGGTAATTTTGGGATACATGTATCTAGTAATAAATCCATATGAGAGACTGATGGACAAAACACAAACCAGGTTTTAGTTTAGGACTGTGGTAGTGTTCTCTGAAAAAGATTTCTCCAACAACAGAGAACACTATACCCTAAGAAGAAGAAGACGCTTCAACTGCGCCTGTCTCAAACTGAGTCCGGACTAGTTTGGAAATCGTAAAACTACTGCTCGAACATCTTACTAGTAGTTGGGAATAAATTATTAATCGTAAATTGAAGTGCGCAGGCCTCTGACGGTTTGGGACAGGTTTGAACCACTGCTCGAACACCCTTAGTATAGACTCAAATCCCTCGCTATCGTTTCAAAGTCATTAGTAATATTTCTGTTACGTTACAAGTTTCCTTCAGTCTGCATTATCTTGCTATGACACAGTTGCTCTGACTACTGACAGAAAGCACAGCGGGAAATAAAACGCAACTCACTGTACGGCGTGTTGCATCTGTACATAGATATGAACAGGCCGATGTCTGTACATTATAGATATATAAGAAAAACTAATATGGGGTCTTTATTAGACCACAGGAGTCAAAACAACAGTTTTTAGATTTTTTGTCTGTCTTGTCTTTCTGTATGTTTGCACACGCATTGCGTAAATGACTACATGGAATTGAATACAATTTTCACGATTGTATTCCTAGAGGTCTGACTTAAAATATAGCTTACATTTTACCGCGTCTGGCTGTCTGTATGTTTGTACAAGCATCCCGCAAAAACTACCACACGAAGTCACCGGCAAAAGCTAGTACCTAATAAAAATCTCCAATTGAAATAACGGTTGAGTTCATAAATATGTATACAGGTTAATTTTATTAATAACACGATATAAAGCTCGTTGTTGACTATTAATTGTATGTATTATTTCAGTATATGATGAGAGAATTTACAACTGATGACAATGATGAAGATTTTCATCTACATTATTGACTTTCAAAAATAGAACATCTATCACATTTTTTCAAAATTTTTATATGATTCCATACTATTTTGTATTTACCTATTCCCCAGTCTTGACTAAAGTGAGAAATAGCTAATTCAACTGTTTACTTTTATCAAAGAGTAAAAATTACAAATAGAATTATATTTGGTAGTTTAATTTGCTAATTAATCTTGCATTTGAATTATAAGTCAGTCAAGTTGAAGTCGTATTTTACCTGATAGTTAAGCGTTTACACCTGTACAGTTTTAAAATTGCTGTCAATTTCCAATGAAATGTTTCACTGGCTGGCGAGACTTAATTAACGTTAATTTACGTGATCACTGTTTACTCTAATTCTAGTAGATTATGGCATTTTGGCATTATTTGCTGCTTGTGCTCTAACGCTGAAGCATTTCTATATTGTGTCCACAATTTTAATTGGAATCCAGGATTACTTGGTTGCTTGATTCCGACAATTCACCAGCTTGAAAATTATTGTCTATGGCTGATTTCTCTTTTTTCATAAGAGTAACTGCTATATAAGATCTATATTCTAACTGCGATATTTTAGATTTGTTTTCCTTGTCATAAATCTTCCAGTAATCCACAATAACACTAAAGTAGGTTTTGTTTTATAGTATCAAATCTGTTTCTAGACATATAGTTTCTAACTAACTGTCTTCCTTTGTACTCATCCTACAGCCTCAAATTCCAACTTACATTGATTTGTATAACGTTTTTATAGGTTTAATTATTTTTCTTGAATATTTTTTCGAGAATGAGAATGACTGCATCCTCAAGAACATTTTTTTATTCAATATAATACCCGTCAAGAACACAAAATCAATATATATATATTTACTGTACATGAGCTACCAAAATTTTTTTTCTGGCACCATTTTGTACATTTTCGAGCACAAAGTTTATCATAATGGGACGTAAATAGCACATAAAAATCACATAATTTAGGAATATGCAGATTGCCCATTATTGGGTTTCATTCTGATATATATTTTTGTTTTATATTATATAAATTTGATTAATTTTAATTTAATTTTTAGTTTTGACTTTGTTTTGTTTTTGTATTGTTTGATTTTGATATTTTTATTTTGCTTTGTCTACAAAATTTATATTTTTTCGACAATAAAGCATTTCTCTCTCTCTCTATTAACTTGGAATGACTTATACTGGATCCGGGTAGTGGGCCGTGGTCGCGCGTCACTACGCGGTGCGAATAACTTAAAAAAACATGAAATACCTGCATCATCCTACCTTCGATCACATAAAGATCACTTAATACCTGATCCATAGGAAAGCATTTTTCTTACAGGAAATTGTGAATTAACAATGCGGGCTGCACATCGATAAAAAGCATATTGATCTTTTTCAAAAATGTGTAAATTTTCAAGCCCAAAGTTTATCATGTTGGGACGTAAATAGCACATAAAAAGCACATAATTTAGGAATAGGCAGATTGCCCGTTATTAGCTTCGAAAGACTGGGATACTGGATCCGGGGAGTGAGCCCTGGTCGCACCTAACTCCGCGTTGCGAATAATTAAAATAAACGCAGCACGAAATTCCTGCATCTTACTATATTCGAGAACATAAGGAGCACTTAATTCCTGATCCATAGGAAAGCAATTTTTTTTGTTATTTAACAATGCAGGGTGCAAATCGATATAGATTTTATTTATTTGTAAAGATGTTTTTCTAAAATATAAAGTTATTCATTATAAATTAACTTCCTGTCAGTAAAAATCCCGTGAAAATCATTTCTGCCTTTAGGAAGATTAGCTGAAACTAACAGACAGACAAACAAAAACTATAAGAAATGTTGTTTTGTTATTAGTGACACATATACTTCCATATATCATTTAGTTGAAACCTTTAGTGACCATCATTTATTATTATTTATTTATTTAAATAATGACATTTGTAATTGATGGCTATGAAAATCTTTTTAGCTGATTTATTCTAAATTCACGACTTTTGCCCTTTCTCGAAAGCTCGGCTTAATTCAAAGAATTTTATTCATTACATGACTGCATCCCCAACAAAAATCTATTTTATCAAATATTAAACCAGTCAAGAATTCAGAATCAAATATATATATATATATATATATATATATATATATATATATATATATATATATATATGTGTGAAGGTTGTTTTGGGGACGTCAAAATTTTGTACATTTTGGTGCATACATTAGTCATATATCTTGTTAGGAATAAATGTATATAACTTTTGTTTAATTATTTGTATTATTAACAAATGTATACTTTTTGTTTGTGTATTGGATGTTTTGAGGACATGCATTTTTTTGGCTTATATTTTCATTTATACGGGATAATTCTGTCATAAAATGAAAGCTGGGCTATATAACAGCCTGTGCCAAGGTAAGTGGTTATTACAAAGGAAACTCTGTAAAATAAATAATAGTGAAAAAACTAAAACAACACGCTTTATAAGAAAATCAAACCAAAAAATAAAAAAAATAATCTACAATTTTAATTAATTAATATATTTGATAATACTCAGATAATAAAAGTGAAGTATCCAAGAAGAAAACGCAAAATTCTTAAAAAGCACCCCACACTTTTGATTGTAGATTATTTTTTAGTTTGGTTTTCTTATAAAGCATGTTGCTTAAGTTTTTTTTTAAACAATTATTTACTTTTCAATTTTTACTTCAGGTTTTCTTATGAAATATAGTTTGAAACCCTCCATCAAAGAGTCCCACTCGCACTTACACACCATCACACATCCTCCCAACACACATGCATATCGAAAATTTCTCGAAAATCCATCCAGAGAGCTCAGCGTTATAGGCATGGAAATCTCCATTAAGGAGACCCACGCGCATGTACACAGATCCGATGTTTTAAGTAGGTGAAAATTATATCCAAAAATTCCGTTACATAGATACATACATACCTACATACATACATACACACAGGTCAAGATAATAAAGAGCGTGTTACACCAGGGTATTAAACTTCAGTGATTTCAGGGCAGTTTTTCCATAAAAATTTATATTGCTTTGATATGTATTTAACATCTAAAGAAGCAACACAGAATCAATGCAAACTGTAGTTTGCAGAGGTGAGAGCGTTTTCTCTCACTTCTGCACACAGAAGCATTATTTACAGAAAAATGTTGGATTTTCAAGGTCACGTAATGGTTTTTCCCGATTAATTTAAAAATATGGCTTGAAATTGATGAGATATTGTATATAATACAATCTAAGAATGATAAGTAATCATTTGAGACCGTTTTCAACAAAGGCTGTAATATTTATATTATCAATATATGTAAAACCAAGTAGACGGATTTCATAATTTATTATTTCCAAGACTCTACGGTGTTGCCAGTGCTAAAATTTTACCTGTTTATAAAGACCTAAGTCATATATAAATGTCGGATAAATACTTAAGTGAAACCAATAATGTAATAATGAACGTGATAGTAAAATCATTTTTTACTTTAAAAGCATCTCTTTTATTCCAAAATGGTACATTGTTAACGCATTAAAAATATTCGTCAAACGTATAACTAACGTATCCCTAACTAAACGGCAACACGGTAGCAGTATTTCTCTCCCAACTAACAAATGTCAGTCACAATAACAATGCAAACACTTCCGTGTCAACCTCGGTAGAGTTCACTTCGGGTCTGAAGGAATCATAAATTTCCGTACGGGAAGTACACGCTGGTAGAGGACGTGAGTGCTGGGCCCCCGAGGTGGATAGGGAAGTCACGGCCGTGATAATCGAGCGTGGTTCGGGGAGTGCATTCGAAAAGAGGTCGATTCCTATTGAATTTTTGAGGTTAGAAGCACGTGGCAGCGTGGTCTGGAGGAGACAAGAGGGAAATCCTCGCGGATAACCTCAGCAGCGTGACAGATAAGGTTATACTTGGATCGAAGCACATTGCTGGACTCACCTTGACACGTGCATTGAAGAATATTTATTATATTTAGTATATGTAATTACTTAAGCACAAGATCGTGGTTTCCGGTATTGTCTAGAGCCAGTCAACACCTAGGCCACATCCCGAATTGAGCTGGCAATTGCCTAGTAGCAGCGCCATAAACAAGCAAGCAAGCAGCAACAATGCAAGCCATAGAGATTCAATATTTAACATAGAGTAGGCAAGTCCTATGCAGCACTGCTAGTGGATGTGGTCCATAGATAAGAAGAGATAGAGAATATCGTGCGAGTGTCTGTCTTTGTTTCATGACGCATACAGAGGGAAGAGTTTATATTTGCGTATAATTCAAATTGAAATTTATTACAATTCTTATTGTCCTCTAAAAATAGGTAATTTATTATAGTACATTCTAATTCTAAATTTTAGGTTATTTAATTTGTCACTTTCATGTTTTAGGCCTATAAGCGAATATCTATGTAGTTTTGTACTAGGTATATGGTATATAAGCTGCTGTCTGTGATCGTAAAATGGTCTATTATTAAGAAGTAACTCTTTAAAGGCTGATTGAAACTGAATCGTGGTAGGATTATTATTAAATCAATGTATTCTCCTAACAAGCGCAAAAACATTTCAACATGGTAATTTATATGATAAAGAATATTTTATTATTTTTTGTGTGAGAAGTTTTTCACATGAAGTAGGTATATAAATTTATTAAACAAATAATGAAAACTAAAAAGCCAGTTCGAACCGATGTTGATTTAAGAACAGACCTGCGAATAGTTTTATAAAACTGGGGTTGATTTAAATGCTTCACATTGGATTGTTTAAATTTACTAATCTTAACTTTAACTCATCTTTCCAACTGTTTTACCAAACAGATTCTTGGTATTTAACAAATAAAAAATTGAAGTTTTTCAAGAATTTAGGTATATGTACCTACGTTGAAGCATTTTCATTCACTATCCTTTATTTCGAATTTAAGTTAGTTTACTGCAGCTGAAGTACTTGAACTTAAAACTTGCGCTGAGAGACAAATTTTCTTTATTTCATCATAAGTATATTGTTTACCGTTTAATTATCAACTATTTCCCTATTCACAAATTGTAAAAACGTAACTGCTTCGGATTTCTATTTGACTTTGGATGACGGCTGAGTCGGATGCGGATGACAGATAGGTACAGTAATCCACCAATCACTAGTGTTCAAAATAAAAGAAATAGATAATCTTGCCTTATTTTCTGTTTCTTTCTATTGAGGGTACGCATTTTTGATCGACTTGCCTGCTGTATGTTGTATGTTATCTCTACGATAGAATAGAATTGCGTTCACATTCTGTCATTTGCTGTCACAATGAGGTTAAGGAGTTAAGGCACAAATTGAGATAAGAAAATTGACTTACTTTTTGTCTATGGAGAGACTCGTCTGAGAAACATTACTAATTGAAAATGCTGGAAATGAACCAGCGTCAACGCATGGCATAAATTTGGGACCAGCTGGAACATGTACATATTGAAACTACTTAGTAGTAACTTAAGTACTGACTAGCATATCTCTTTGCCATACCATGACTAATTTCAAACCTGCGCAAAGATCTCTTCCTGAATATCTGGTTTATGCTTATAATTTTCTGCACGTTTGTGCAACCCTCAATATTGATGAGCATCTTGTTATCAAACATGACATACTGGTATAAGAGTATACTCTTGCAGAAGAATTTGGTGAACACTGCATCAATTGCACCTGACTTGAAACTTATCCTTCTCCGCTTTAGAAAACTGTCCGGATCTTAAAAGATTATCGGTTTGTTATGTCAGTGTCAGTATGAAGTCTATGTCAGATATACAGTATTCCTGTCATTGTGGCCTCTATGATTGTGGCTTGCAAACGCACACTCTCTATACACACCAACACTGCGCCAGATGATGAACTCTCGTATATTGAAAAACTTTTGATACCAATCGATAATTATGTTATTTAATCAATATTCATTCTAATTCAGTGATTCAAATAATTCAATTAAGAGAATTGGTCCGAATGGACCAAAATATAGCAAGAACCATTAACTTTTAAGGAGAAACAGAAACCTTTCCCTTACTCTCAGATAGGTGAATCAACTTTTATTTTCGTAGAAGTTTCAATTTATAGCACGGATAATATTTAGGTGGACTAAAGTGCAAGATCTCCATTGACTGATGTAAGCCAAAGGATCGTATACAAGCTTTCGTTTCGGGATGTTTTGAAGTTAGGGCACATGCAGATTTGCACAACATTTGAAGTTCAAGTAGGTAAAACTTCATCAGGACAAGAAGGGGAGTTTATTAATAGCCGAACTACATAATTCTTACCGCTTAGCTGGCCGAAAAACAAGACTTTAGATTGTGCAAGGATATTAAATATATCAATTTCCAGGAGATCCTAGATTTCTATATGTAGTGCTGAGTAAAACTAAGTGGGTCATATTTATGAGAAAAATACTAGGAATCGGTGAATCGCCCTATGCAGTTATGTTTGGATGTACAGCCAGGTTGGGTTGGCATCAATATAAGTTTACCACAGAATGACCAGGATGGAGACCGTTTATTTGAGTAAATATTATATTATAGATAAGAGCTTGCGCATATTGAATAATTGAAAAAAAAAACTAATTTTGAATCATGAAGACCTATCATACTGAAATCATTCATTAATTTTCTGAAGTGTTTAAAATACCATTCATGATAGAAAACTTAGCATTTTTATTTAAAATAAATAATAATAAAATTTAAACGCTGACCAGTTGACCATTGCTATCCTCGGCGCGAATTTAAAAATTAAACCGCTGTCCAATTTACTGCTACCCACATACATCGAGAAATGGGAGATGCGAGATGCCGCATCATATATTTATTTGTTTCTTTCTAGCCTACAGAACCACGCATACACTTATTACTCTCTAGACCGTAACACTGTCGATAGAAAACACGGCGCTTGAACCGTGGCAATTGTATGATATTAAAAGTTTATTTTCAATTCTGAAAAAAAACTCGAATATCAGACATGAAACGAATTTACTTGAAGAAAAAATAATAAAAAATAGCATAACGTGTAACATTTTTGTGTACTTTAAATTTGAAAGCCAGGCTAAAAGACCCAGGGGAATATTAAAGAAAGAAAAATCAGACAGGGATTTTGATCTCACGCTACTGCGTGAAGAAGAAAAAGAAATCACTAAAACGGTTAATGGAATAAATTGTTTATCTTGAGAATTTTATATTAATTTTGGTAAACTTAACAATGAAACGTGTATGTTTTTTATTTATCTATTTTGTCATAATTACGATTATAAAATACGAAAAATTATGATTCTGGTTTTCACAGCATATTTAATTCATTCAAACTGCAATAAATCCAAATACAGTTCAAACAAACCGACCTAAATAGATGTGATAAGAGAGAGTGCAATAAATCATTTTTTCTAAACCCGGATAATTTGAAAATGGCTACACCCAGTAGAATCAACTTTACAATTCATTATCAGCTTTATTCAATACCTACCTAATGTACCCATACCAAGAAAATTGAAATACTCTGCCCTAGGCTGTACAAGAAAATGTCACTCAAGATAACATCCCATGGATTTAATGCGTTTTCCAATTCTTATAAGAAATACAATCCGCAACAGTGGTAACCTCGATATAGTAAATAATATAAATAATCACAACGTAATTTTACACCAAATTCAAGGATCGAATTATTAGAGGTCTTATAATAATAATTTTGATAGAAATATTATTTTCAAGCAAGAAATAATTCACCTTCAATATGTAAGCACAGCGAGAGGAAATAATCTTAATTATGTTTTATGCAAAACTGGCAAAACAATTTTTTTGTTAGATACTGGAGTTGGAATAACTAATTTAAAACGCAGTAAAGTTGAAATTATAAATGAAATACGAGAAATTGAAGCGATAAATTTAAGAGGAGTTACGCAAGGAAATATTATTTACCAAATAACCAAATAACAATTAATTTATATAAATATAGTGATATTTTGAACCTTGGGAAAGTTGATAAGAGAAGAAATTATAAAATCTTTGAGAATAGATCAGTTAAACGAAGAAGGAAATCAAGATGCTCTCAATTTTTGGATATATTTTATTTAGATGGAGATACTCTTACATTTACAAAAGCGGTAAAACATAAAATTGAACTGGCCAAATAAAACAAATTTATACAAAAGCATATTGATACCCATATGTGCACAAGCAAGAAGTAAAGGATCAGACTGACAAAATGAAGATAAAATTCAACCCTCGCCTTTACCTTGGTAGTATCGAGAAAACTAGATGCTAGTGGAAAACGGAAGTGGACATTAGTCATTGATTACAGAAAATTAAACGTAGCTACAGTTGACGATAAATATGCTTTACCAAATATTAATGAGTTATTAGATCAGTTAGGAAGATATTATTATTTTACCACTTTGGATGTAGCGTCAGGATTTCATCAGAGCGAATTAGATCCTGCTGATATTGAAAAAACAGCATTTAATGTAGAAAATGGATATTTTGATTTCAAAAGAATGTCATTTGGAATCAAAAATGCTTCTGCAACTTTTTATCGTCTTATGGACAAAATATTAGCAGGCATTCAAAATGAAAGAGCATTGGTTTATTTATATGGATGATATTATAGTATATTCTGCGACACGAAGAACATATTGAAAGATCAAAAGATTTAGAAATGCGAATTTGAAATTACAGCCAGACAAATGCGAATTTTTGTCAAAAGCAGTTACTTACTTAGGTCATGTTTTACAAGCAAAGGGGTTAAACTGAATTCAGAAAAAATAAGGGCAGTACAACTATTTCGAGTACCGAAAACATTAAGAGATGATAAATGTTTTCTGGCATATCTAGAAGATTTATAAAATATTTTGCGAAAATACTAAAATCATTAAATGAATTGTTGAAAAATAATGTTAAATTTGATTTTGATAATTGTATGAAATCTTTTATTATACTAAAAGGAAAGTTAATCAATTTTCCAATTTTACAGTACACAGATTTTAATATAAACACTGTTGCAAGTAATTTTGCAAATGGGCTGGTATTATCAGGCATTGTAAGAAAATATTTGCCAATAGCTTCCGCATCTAGAACATAAAATATTCATGAAATACATTATTCGACTATTCAAAAGAACTTTTTGCAACTGTCTATGCAACAAAAATCTTCAGACCTTATATATATATATATATATATATATATATATATATATATATATATATATATAATTATTATTATTATTAATATTATTATGGGAGCTGAGACTATAGTCTATAAAAGCTCTAAATTTACAAAAAATAATCAATATATCAGTTGACAGTACACTTGTAAATACGAAGATAAATAAAAGAAAAGTTTAAAGATTGTCACACACAGATTACAAGTCCTCCGGCACATTGGTTGTCTTGGTATATTGATCGTATTTATTTTTGAAGGTATTCACACTGGCAGCGTCAACGACCTCAGAGGGTAAACGGTTCCAAGCTTCAAAAACTCGATTAGATAGGAAGATCTGCCAAGGAGTGGTTTTGAAGTTCTACTTATGTAATTTATAGCAATGACCCCTCAGTTTGTTGGAATTGAGTGGGAACAAAGACGACAATTCTGTCCCAAATTTGTTGTGCAGGGCTCTGTAAACAATAATCAAGTCTCCCCTCTCGCGTCTGTCCTTAAAAGTCGTTAAGTTGAATATTTTTAGTATTTCATGGTAGCCGGGGCGATTGAAGCCATGTGGAAGTCGGGTAGCTGATCTTTGGACTGCTTCTAATTTATCCATGTCTCCCTTGGGATTAGGACACCATACTGGACCGGAAAACTCCAGAATAGTACAAACATACGATTTATAAATTTTGCAGCAGAAATCAGGGACACGGTTAAGGAAGGTCTTGGAGATCATATAAATTATTCTCTTCGCCCTATCTGTTGTCTTTTGGACGTGTCTAGACCAGGTTAGGTCGTCTGAAATTATTAGGCCCAGGTCTTTATGGTGATTTGAGGATGACAATAGTTGACCGCCCAGTGTGTATGGTTTCTCGGGTTCTTTTCTCCCATATGTAACACAGTACACTTATCTAGATTCAGTGGAAGCAGCCAGTCCACACACCACTGAGAGACAGTATCGAGGTCATGTTGTATAGCAGCCGAATTTTTGTCTACGTCATTGTAAAGTTTGGTGTCATCCGCAAACTGGGAGCACGAAGATCTTAGGAGGAGTGGTAGAACAGCCGTATATAGAAGAAACAGAATAGGGCCTAAGACTGATCCTTGAGGAACACCACTGGATACTGGTCTGGGTCGGGAGGTTCCGTCAGATACACGCACGCTAAATTCCCTGCCGCTAAGAAACGCTCTGATCCACATCAGAAGGTTTCCTCTAACTCCAAAGTGATCGAGTTTGGCGAGGAGTCTTTTTGTGGGGACTCGGTCAAAGGCCTTAGAAAAGTCTAAGTAGATCACGTCGATAGGAATCCCAGCATCAATGGCCCTTGTCCAATCATTCACACATCGCAGAAGATTCGTGATCACAGATCTACCTGGTAGGAATCCGTGCTGCTCCTGTGGAATAATATCATTTTCGAGAAGGAACTCTAACATTTGGTTTAGTACCACCCTTTCGATGATCTTAGAAGCGACAGCAGTTAGACTTATTGGACGATAATTGGTTGGAGATAATTTGTCACCTTTCTTGAAAATCGGAGTCACTGATGCTTTTAACCATGATAAAGGTAGAGCGTGCGTGTGAAAAAATTTCTCATATATCAACGCAAGAGGTTCAGAGAGGGAACCAGATTTCTTGAAAATTTTTGGTGTAAAACCGTCTGGTCCGGGCGACGAGTCTGCATTTAACTCCTTCATTTCTCTCTCAACAATCTCCACAGGGAATGTTATGTCGCAGAGATCGAATCTGCAGCGCGGACACTTTATGACCGGTATGAGTCCATCGGGCTCGTTTGTGAATGAGGCGGAAAAAGTTTCGGTCAGTACTTCAGCCGATTCTTGGTAGTCAATACAGACAGCTCCAGAGGGATTTCTGACCAGGGGAACAGACACTTTAGTATTCAGGAAAGATCTAACGTATTTGTGAAACTTCTTCGGATTTTTCGAAGAGGCAATCTTTGACTCGTAACTTTTTTTGCCTGTCTAATGGTGTTGGATAAGTTATTCGAATATGATCGATGCACTGCGTAGTCTTCTGGCTTTCTATGTCTGGTGAATCTTTGCCAAAGTCTTTTCTTGTGGCGTATCATGCTACATAGGTTGTCGTCGATCCAAGGTTTAGTAGGGTTGGTGGAAACCACTTTCACATATCTATTGGCTTGTATAGCGGAGCTCAGGATATCCGAAAAAACACTCCACATGTCGTCCACACCAGAGCACGGAAGGCACTCCTTCCAGTTAATACTTGCCAGGTCCCTATTTAGATTGCCGAAACTGATAATCTCGACCGTTCTCGCTACCATTTTCTTTGGTGAAGAAACGCTGAACTGGATTTTAGTTTTGAGAGTGAGATGGTCTGATTTACCGAAAGAAGGGAGATATTCGATGTCTGAAACTAGGTTGTCAACATTCACTAGGACGAGATCTAACAATGATGGGACTTGGTTTTTACGATATCTTGTTGGCTTCAGGATGAGTTGTTCAAAGTTAGAATCATGCACCAGTTTAGCAAAAGGAAGTGAGGGCGACAAAGCTGATGGCATATTGATGAGAGGCCAAACAACGTCAGGAAGATTGAAGTCGCCTGCTAATACACAGTTATTGCCCTCTGAAAGTTGTGTCAAATAATCAGCCAAAACAGAACCACTGATACAGCGACGCGGGCAGTATATGCAACCAATAGTTAGAGAGAATTCGTTGCATTTAATCTCCATGAGGAGATTATTTATGACTGGAGTATGAACTTGGGAGGTATGAATAGTTGAGGTAGAAATGATCTCCTGCCTTACATAGATGCAGACTCCACCGTGACCAATAGTTGTTGCGCTGTCAGTTCTGAACAGTCGATAGCCTGGTATGTGTACAACTGAATAGGGTATGCTGGGTTGGAGCCAAGTTTCTGTGAGCAAATTGAAGGAAGGTTCTTGACAATGAGCAAATGCTAGGAGTTCGCGGTATTTGGAACATAATGATTGTACATTAGAATATGTATATATATATGCAATCAAGTTCAATTTAGTGACAGATCATAGACCAATATCATGGTTGTTAAGTATAATAGGTCATGGGTCAATTTTAGCTGGATGGAGATTAAAATGGGAAGAATATAATTATGAAATTGTTTGTAAACCAGGAAAATTTAATGAAAATGCGGATGCATTATCAAGAATAAAAGTGAATCATATATATCGGATTTAAAGGAAATATTATTTCATGGTAAGGATGATGATGTTATACATGAACATGAAAATATCGAAGAAATAAATGAAAATACAACAAATAAAAATGAAGTAAATGACATAAAATATGAGATAAATGGAAAAATTTTGATAATCAGAGTGTCGAAACTACGATAGCCTATGAAACCATATTATATGAATGGAATAATTTTAGGAAAACAGAATCGTTGATAGATTATACAAAATATAAATTCTTAAGCCACAATTTCTAAGACAAATCCCAGAAAATCATATTATCATTTTAGTTAGACAATTTGTGTGATAATCAGTATGAGATAATGAATGATATTCTGAATGATGAAGAAGATTATGAAAAATATAAAATAAACATATCAGAATCATGAACAATTTATGAATAGGAAATATATAATTCTTCCGCAGTATAACCAAGAGCAAGCAGTATTTGAAATTATATATAATAAAGATGAATTTTGATATTGATCCGGTCCTGACGACTGTTGAAGAACCACATTAGTCGAGTGCCGAATTAAAACTATGTTTTTTGTGGAAAATTGCGCCACAGGTCAGGTCTCGGAAAACCGCGAGCGGAATGAAATAATATACTCACAAAATTCAACCGAAATGAATCCACTTCAAAACACACAAAAAACAACCTACTCAAATATAGTTACTTGTTTACGCCTGTTTTCACATCTGGTTGAACGGGGTTTTATGTGCCGACTTCGGTGATCACGTGCCTTCATCAACCCTCTATCGCCTGCGCGCGGTTACCAGCATTAGCTGAAAGAATACAGCTAATAGTGGGGATAACATTATATATAGTGAGCTGTAGATAGAGCAAAGAGAGTTCTCTCGAATATCGACATTTACCTTAACCCCGCTTCGCATTTTTCATCCGCATACCGCTTGTATCCATACCCACAGGGCAACCTTAGTCCTTAGAGTGCAACTGCTATCTACCTGTATCACCAATAGCCACTGCTTCCAGCTGCAGATTGAGTAGAGGAGACGCTGACCGTCATGTAGGTGCATGTTGCCTATATTAATTCAACAAGATGTGGAAATGAAATTAAAGTAATCGCGCATAAACGAACAAAAAACCCCTAGAGACCAAGCCATAATTCTGTCAACATTAGACGGAGCAAAAATCCACGATTATATAATCGCAGTGGGCAATATAGTTCATCCTAAAAACTTATTATATGCATCAAAAATATATAACCACGTACGTAATATAGCAACGTACTAAGTTTCCGGAGACAAATATTTATCACTCCATTAGAAAATACTAGCATCCCGGACTCTTTCACCATCTCCCATGAAGACACCTCCTACCGCCTTTTCCTATATATATATAGATGGTCTTAATTGTTGAAACTGCAAAGCTATAGGACATTGGGAATCAGATCTTCAACCCACCTCAAACAACTCCAATTCAATCCAACTCAGACTCTATCCGAACTTCTACTTTGCTATCCAAGAAGAGCTCAACCCACCCTACAACTAAACGGCAAATATCAACCTCTCACGAAGTCCTAGATCCTAATCTTTCCCTCTTTGTTACACTAAAGGCTAGTAAACAAAGACAAAAAAGACTAAAACTTCATCGGACCATATCTCCAGCATCTTAAATTTAATAATAGACAAAATTGAAAATAGAACTTCTCCTTTCATCTTAAATTACACAGAAATATGCAACTATATTGAAAACTCACTCACTTCAAAATATCCAGAAATAATAGCTAAAGATTACTCTAACGAAACATCGGAACAAACTGACATACTAAACTTCATTTACTCGAACATTGAGAACAAAAGTCTAAAAAACAAAATAACCAGACTAAAAAAGAAACTCACTCTATCAAATCTACCTTCAACAGAAGAAACAGACGGCGAACCATTTTCTCAGCAGGATATTTGAAATGGCTAATTCATTCATAGTACAATGGAATCTGAATGGTTACCACACTCACATCGAATCGGTCAAATTACTTTTGAATGAATTCTCACCAATAACACTATGTTTGCAAGAAACTCACTTAAAAGCGGAAGGGAACTTGATTCTAAGAAATTACTCACCTTACCTTAAAAACAGAATCGCAGAACAATCAAGCGGAGGGTAGCTATTTTATTGAGAAGCGATGTTGAATCGAAAAAGATTGCACTAAATACTAACCTAGAGGCAGTAGCAGTATCACAAACGTATCGAAAGAAAATAAATATTTGCAATGTCTATTTGCCTCGCTCTTCTGAAACACGGATTGATGAATTTAATAATCTTCTAAATCAAATACCGAATCCAAAAGTAATCGTCGGAGACTTTAACTGCCATAATGTGATTTGGGGTAGCACGAGGACTGATAAATATGGCAATCTCCTACAAAACACCATAAATAACACAAATCTAATTCTAATGAATACTGGAGAACCCACTAGATTGAATACTTACAATGGCTCCCTTTCTAATATTGATCTCTCATTCTGTAGTCCCTCACTCGCTCCAATCCTGGACTGGAAAACATCAAAAGACGTATATGATAGTGATCACTTTCCAATTACCGTGCAGGGAAATCAGAATACTCAATCTATCAGACTTGGAAATTTAAAAACGCGAATTGGGAATGCTTCCAAAATATCATAGAAAGAAATGTCTCAAACTTTGTCCGTATTAGCAACATAAACGAAGCTCTTACAATCTTTAACAATATTATTTTAACAGCAGCTACTTCGGCAATCGGAAAAACTAAAATATGTCATCGCTCCCCAGTACCCTGGTGGAACAATGAAATCTAAGTAGCAAGGGCTGCAAGTAACCATGCACTCAATGTCCTCAAAAGACATAAGACGATAGAAAATTTGTTAAAATTCAAAAAACTCTGTGCTAAAACCCGATACCTTATGAAAAAAAGTAAAAGGGACACTTGGATTGCATACATCTCCGCCATACGCGAGTCCACACCAACTAAAACCATATGGAATAAAATACGTAAACTAAAGGGCATAAATTTTTGAGCAATATAAATACGCTCTCACACAATAATAAATTAGTTTCGTGCAAGGTAGAAATCGCCGAAGTTCTTGCAGATGCGTATCAATATAATTCCAGCGACCAAAATCTAACCTCTACGTTCGTTGAATACAAGAAATCCAAAGAATCCATAGATATTTCAATACATGAGACAGACTGTCATCTCAACAAACCTATAACAATGCAAGAACTAGATTACAGTCTATCTCAACAAAAAATTCAGCCCCTGGACCTGATGACATTTCCCCTATTTTCTTGAAACACCTTCCTTACAAAGCTAAACACATTTTATTAGATTTATACAATGATATATTCATAAATCAAAATTTTCCTGAACTATGGTCTAAAGCAATGTTAGTGCCAATACTGAAGATCAATAAACTAAAAGATGTGCAAATTACTGGAGAAAGTCCTTAACTACAGATTTACTTGGTATTTAGAGAAGGAAAAACTTCTATCTCCATTCCAAAGTGGTTTTCGAAAATCCGGATCTCTCTTCTTGCAAGATCAGAAACTAGTCGCTGTATTCTTTGATATCAACAAAGCTTTTGATAACACTTGGAAATATCACATCCTTGAAACACTCCAAAGCTGGAATATCCAAGGTCATATGCTAGCACTCATCAAAAATTTTCTGAACCATCTATCAATACAGGTCAGAGTAAATGGACTCACGTCCACCTCTAGACCACTCCAAAATGGCATTCCCCAAGAATCTATTTTAAGCCCAACTCTATTCCTAATAGCCATAAACAGCATACTGAGCAAAATGAGATCTCCCGTGAAAGCCAACTTATATGCCGACTATCTAGTCATATATACAAAAAGCAAAAATATGTCTTTAGCCAGTCAAATACTGCAGACTTTCATTCACGAAATAGAAAACTGGTCACTTAAAACAGAATTTTTGTTTTACGCTAAACGGATCCATCTTGAAAGAATCCGAAAACATAAATTTCCTTGGCCTCACCTTTGATAACACCTTAAAATGGAAGCCTCACATTCAATGCATACAAAGATCCTGCCAACAACGAATGAAATGGTTATGGATCAATTTGTTATAGCACTGCTAATAAAACGTTGTTAAATAAACTTGACCCAATTCAAAATTCAGCCCTGAGGCTGGCCCTTGGTGCATTCCGAACCAACCCTACTTGCAGTATGCAGGTAACTGCTAATGAACCCCCACTAAATTTAACTAATTTCATAGTCTCTAAAGCTGCCTCTGACGAGAATATATCTCTTCGACATACGTTCCCATATTCGGACCACAAAACGGAAATTAAAAACTTCATAACCAACATCTGGCAATCTACATGGTCCCAAACAACATCCAAATTAAAAGAAGTTAAAGAGTCTGTAAACGAGAAGCTATCCCTACCCACAAAAAGGAGACATCAAGTCATCATCAATCGCCTCCGCCTAGGACATAAACTATTAACTCACCATTCACCTTACAAAAGGATCCAACTCTTTTCTGTAAGAACTGTGCGACCCAACTGACAGTTAAACATCTTCTGGTGGGAGTGCTCTCTATACAATGATGAAAGAAGATCCAATAACCTTGGTACAAACATCAAAACAATCCTCAACGGTGATGTACAGAAAGTGCTTAGTTTCCTAAAGAACACTAACTTATACAGTAAAATGTAACTACAAATCTCTTGTGTTTTGTCTATTCCTGCTAATAGTAGAGATTGCAAGGCCTGAAAAGTAACCTAGAAACGATTTTCGTTTGCAATGTGTTACTAAAAGCTACGACCTATTTTAAACGATGCCCCATCAAAAGAGAAGACGATTTGACTTGGTCGTGAGAAAATTGCTCTGTACAGGGCATTGTAGGGGGCGAATTTCCTAAAACAACAAACATTTTTTTTACATATTTAAAATTTACAACACGTCTGCTATGTTGTCGCATAATATTAGGTACGTAGGTACCTTATTAGTAAATATATTTTTTTAATTATTCAATATTGTCCGCCCTACGCTTTCTTATGGAGCGCCTTAAGAGCGCCTTAATGTATTAACGAGGATTCAGTAGGTTTTCTCAAATTTATTATAGGATGCACCCATTGATCTGTAGAATTTTTACTGTGAACCGTTGTCGAGTCTCGCCGCTCCGACCGCGGACATGCTATGAAGGTTCATAATTACCGTACCGCTTGGGTTATATTCGACCTTATGTGATTCAACCAGCACATAGTCGATTTTCGTCCGTTTCGTTGCCAATTAAGAATATTGGCTTGCAGATTCAGAAGTTGAATAATATTTATAATAATGTCGAAGTATATTATTCCAGAGTTCCACCTTATGATAATTCAATTTTATGGAAAAAACAAGACAACAAAATTTTCTATACCTATCTTTATTTGGAAGCATAAACAAAGATATTAGAAATAGCAAATAAAAATATCTTAAAAAAGGCCTAAAGCTTTCTAAAAATACAAATAAAATCTATCTAGTCTGAATTGTATACAGAGAAAACAGGAGAAATTGGTCTTTCCGGTGATTGAATTTTGTTTGCACAAGTTGGCTGAGCCATACATTTACAATAACTAATACAGCAGATTTATTTTCTTTTACAGGAAAAA